>CM054136.1:24859307-25214307 GCA_028751875.1 Rapana venosa | reverse complement strand
AAAAAAATTGCACAATATGAACATTGGCGAACAATACCAAAAATTCTTCGTGCATCTTCCTCCAGCCTTTTATGCCTTTCAATGTTTATGGTACTTACCTGCTAACACGTAATACGTAAGTCGACGTGACTGGAGGAAAGCCATTAAACTGTCCATGACAAGCTGCAGGTCACATTTTCTGGACTGCCAGTTTTTCTCGTCTGTATCGTCATCGTAGACCACAACCACTTCCACACCACTACGACACAACGTCGCCCTGGCCTCTGCTGACAGCATGGTACTCAGAGGCAACACGGAGTTGCAAAAACGTTTCTTCACCAATGGAGGGCAGAAAATATTGACAGATCCTGTAATTCTGTCAGAATTGTAGTTGAGAAATGATCGACAATCTACCAACTGGACACCACTGGGTTTGCTTTCGATCAGTCGCCCAAGTTGTCGCGGAGAAAGAAAAGAGGGAGCCATGGAGTGTGCCGCCAACTGTCGTCTGCTCACAGACGGAAAGAAGGCCGCACGAACTCAACCGAAGCAAAATGACTTTTGTGTACACTTTTGCCAGATTTTCTTTCTACTTTTCCAATTTCTAGAACGAAATCATCCACAGCGGACAAAGTCCGTTGGTTTTTCTGCTGTAGCTTTCACTTCGTAGCTGATCGCGGTGTGCTGCTTCCAAGATTCAACGGCACCCCGTCTGTGAATGCGTTCTACCGCCCACTCACTCATTCACAAGTTGTCGTCTGCCTGCTGCAGCGCCAGCCCGTGCAGATGCGCACGCACACAGCGTCGACCAATCAGAATATTGTTTCCGTGAAGTGATGAATGAATGAGTGGAGTAAATGAGTTCACACGCGTGGAGCTGGCTTTGGCAAAAGCCTGTTAAACAATCTCTCTCTCTCTCTCTCTCTCTCTCTCTCTCTCTCTCTCTCTCTCTCTCTCTCTCTCTCTCTCTCTCTCTCTCCATTAATGAATGAACCTGCTAATGAAATAATGAAGTAGATTAGCTAAATGAAATGAACTGATGAATGGACACACACACGCCATGAGTGAATCTCTGACACCAAATTGCGCTAAGTTACTGTAATATAATGTACAAAAGAACGAACAACTGATTGAATGAAAGCAAGAATGGATGAATGAATCTTTCTTGAACGTGTTTATGTAAGTGATATGTGTATTGATCACTGATATAGTATGAAAAATGAAAGAAGCCTGAAAGAAAAAGGGAGAGAAAAAACCAGAAAGGATGAAAAACAGTCATTGCCATTACCTGTTTTCGACACGTGTGTATATTACACAGCCTATAGTAAATGAATTACGAATGAATGAATGAATGAATGAATGAATGACGCATTCATTTATTCTTTTGTTCGTATTTGTCTGTCATATAATAAGTATGATGTGACTAACACACAAATAATCGAAGAAAACCAAACAAACGACTACATGAATGAACGTGACTGAATCAAAACATCAATGACCAAACAGAACAAACAGACGAACAAATGAAGAAATGAATACACGAATGAATGAATGAACAACGAATGAACGAGTAAATGAACTATAACTTGATCTTACATACATGTACGACAGGTTATTGGATTTTTCATTGGGAACATACGACTTAGTTAGTGGCTGGTTCCGGCTGGCTGTCTGGCTGGCTGGCTGAATGAATGAATGAATGAAAGGGTTTTGCGTCGTTTTGAAAGAAGTCAGTTTAAACCCAAATGAAACGTCACCTGTTGGTCGTTAAAAATGTTACTGAAGAGTCCTTAACATGCAAACCACCTTTGTATTTCTAATCTGCAAAATCAAGTTTTGAGTCGTTTATCGGGTGGCTTCATCTAAAGTAAAAAATCCTGACAAATATTTCCCCCACCCCCTGCTCACCCTACCCTTTTCCAGCCTCCATAAACCAAGAATGAAATCCCCTGAAGCTGGCATATGGCCGCCTGCGTGGTTGCGGGGGGGGGGGGGGGGGGGGGTACCAAACTAAAGCCATCTCCACAAGCCTCGTCTATCACTGTTTCACAATAATTATATTCCCTGCTGAGATGAATGAGAGAATACCTAAGGAGGGAAGTTTCTCCCATTCATCTACCACCACCACACCCTACATTTTCCCCCACAGTTTTGAGTGGAACAACAACTACAACAACAACAACAACAACAACAGCAATTTAAAGGCTCTAGGAGCACTGGTTCGAGTTTCGACTGCAACATATGGTGAACTTCTCAAGGTGGGGATAAGGTTTATGAACTCACAAAGCAAAATGGTGTGCAACCCCCTTTTGTCTTTAATTCCCTCCGTGTACATACACATCACGTATTACATGCATGTGCAGTAGAGCAGCATGTGTGTAATATCAATGCTTCCGTTGTTTCATGAGGGGCGCGGTAGTTAAGTGGTCAGAGTGTGGGGCTTGATATTTAAAAGGGCGTAGATTCTAGCAGTTGTTGGCCTGTCCAGTTGAAGTTCCTCTCCCCCTGTTTCAGACCACCTAACCTTGCAGACGAGACTAAAAGTCCAGGTCCTGTATTAGAACAGACACATAACATCATGATATACGCACATCACAAAACTCATCCCTATTTTCGTGGAAGAGCAGGCCAGTTAGGTATGACTGACACGAACATAGTCAGCACACAACAGAAGCTTCCCTAGCATATAATTGCCTTATGCAATTGGTGAAACCTTCTGCCAAATGGCTGAAGTGACGTAACGCAAATTATGGGGTATCCTGCTCTGTGTAAGGCCTCCTCTGGAAAACTGAAAACGGAAACTTACTCACTGAGCAGGAAAGATGATTAAGTAGGCAGACATGATAGACTGAAAACCAGGCCGAAAAGAACTAGTCCTAGTGCATTATTATGTACCTGGTGCTGTAGTCCTTTTGGGGTTTTGTTTTTGGCTGTTTTGGGGAAGGCTTATCTGACTTATTTATTTGGTTGTTTGGTTAGTTAGGTGGCTGGTTGATTGGTTGGTTGGTTGGTCACTTGCTTGCTTGTTTGCTTGCTCATTCGCTTCCTTCCTTGCGTGCTTGCTTTCTTAATCATTTTACCAGCATGGTTAGGCCTGTCTGCACAACTGAAAGAACACCCATTAGAACTGGGCTTTTATGAGAATTAACAACTTTAAACCTACTGCGCTTTGCCAAAACGCGATTTAAATTAGCCCTAAAGAAAACGGGAAGAGAGGGTGAGGGTAATGAGGGAGTGTGGGGAGTGGGTGTTCAACAATGAAGGAACATTCAAAGGATCGAACCTGGCCTCAGTGTTCTTTTCGTGTTGTGTGTGTGTGTGACTCCACGTAGTGAGATTCCTATGGTGACTTATTAGTGTCAAAATTGCCACGCTCTTATCTCATTAATGGTAATTAATTGGTTAAGTGTCCAAACAATACGCTCTAATCTTATCTGGAAGAGAGCTACACTTGTCCCACATGAAATTATCAAGTGTGCCTACATAACGTTCTTGGGAAATGAGTGAGTGACTTTCTCCAGTCAGAATCATTGTGTTGTCTTCTTTCTCTCTTTTATCTTTTTTTTTAATAGCTGTAAATTTCAGTCCTAGACATATTTAGCCATCATCATGTTCAATGTTTTCCATAACAATTCGCCTATTATGCATAGAACAAATTTGATTTTTTTTTTAATTTGGTTGACACTCTTAGTAGATGTAGTAAGAGACAGATTAAGCAAACAAATTTGTAGTGGGTGATGTAATAAATACTTTTTTTTTATTCAAACATCACCCAGAACCATAGCCATTTACACTTTTTTTTTTAATCAAATAGTACCCACTGTCCTAAAATAATAAATATATAAACAAGCCCACAGCCCTAAATAAGAAAAGAAATTATCATGTGCAATGTGAAAAATCACGGTCACCTGAGAAAACAATGAAAAAGGGTCTGCTGCGAGTGGCCACGCACTTCAGATTTCTCGAGTCCTGAAGTTTTAAGTGGTGTTTTAGGCAGCACCTGGTTTAAGGCCAGGTGAGAACTTAATGATCTCCCTTAGTCAACGTACTTGCAGACCTGGTCTTGGTCCCTTTTGTGAAAACACACAGGTAGAAGATCAAATACGCAAGTTAAAGTTTCTGTGATTCAAGTCAGAGTTTAATGGGTTGGGAAAGAACCTACATTCTCCCTCTGTAGGAAGTTTTGTCTAGGAGAAAGTTTTTTCGATTCAGAATTACCAATTCCCTTCACATTATGAAACCTAGACTCGTCGCTACTTTCAATATACTTAACTACGAACTAGGTCCATGAAAAGTATTCATTTCAACATGACCACACACAAAAACAAACGCGATGTTTAGACACAAGTACTTTTCCATACCATGTACTGGGTCTTTTTTTTTTTTTTTTTTTTAGTCAATGACTGAGACTGACAAGGAGTGTTAGGGGTGAGGGTGATGATGGGAGTGGTAGGGAGGATGGTTGTTGGAGCAACATCTGTTTCTCACATGTTCCACCGTGTGCCATTTATCAAACACACACACACACACACACACACACATCTACAAAGAACTGCCACAACCAAACCAATCCTTGTTTACTTTTAAGGGTGATAAAGTCGAACACAAGATACTATACACGCGCAAGCAAACTTGTCTGTGTGCACGTATTGTGCTCGCAATATGACGTACGTATAGTCGTGATCACATACCGCAGCACTCACACACGCGCGTGGGTACGAGGGTGGAAGAGGGGGAGGGGAGGGGGAGAGCACTTACGCATGCACATCTGCACATTACGAAGGTGATATAACACGGGCATCTTCATTGATAAACATGCAGCAGCCCACGCGCTCTTCACAAGCACTAGGCTAATGAGAACGAACAGAAAGTCTGTAAAGAGAGAGTGAGAGAGAGAGAGAGAGAGGGGGGGGGGGGGGGGGGGGGGGGTAGAGAGAGAGAATTGTATTGATGTATCTGTGGTGAGTCAGAGTGCCGTTCTCATTTTGATATGTGTGTGTGTGTGTGTGTTGTGTGTGTGTGTGTGTG
Source organism: Rapana venosa (assembly GCA_028751875.1). Lineage (NCBI taxonomy): Eukaryota > Metazoa > Mollusca > Gastropoda > Neogastropoda > Muricidae > Rapana > Rapana venosa. Next base: position 25,209,300 of record CM054136.1, on the reverse strand, counting down.
TGTGTGTGTGTGTGTGTGTGTGTGTGTGTGCGCGCGCGCGCTGGCGTGTATGCGCGTACTTGTGTGTGAGTGTGTGTGCATATGTGTGCCTGTGCGCGCGTACTTGTGTGTGAGTGTGTGTGCGCGTGTGCGCGCGCGCTTGCGCGTGCGTGTGTGTGCATGTGTGTGTGTGAAAATTATAACATCGATTCAAAGTAAAAGAGGATGGGTTGTTGATTTTTATTATTGTTTGTTTCTTAGTTCTTTTATCCCTCCCTGATCAAAATGTAGCCTTCACTGTGATTTCATGATGCTTCTACTAAAGATTCTATGCTGTGAAATATCATCATCGAAACTGATTTTTTCGTTCCTCTGCTAGAGCTCTGAGGTTTACCAAGGGTGAGTGGTTTGTGCAATGGACCTTTTGTGCCCACTTTTAAGGTAGCCGGTTTCCGACTTCGGGGATATCATTAAAATGAACGATGTAAGTTAGTCGATGCCCTAGAAACATAAACATGAACGAAATGATAAGACAACAGCTTTTGTTGTTTGTTTGTTTTTTAAGTTAAGATAATGTCATACATTCACAATACTCTTCTTATCTCCAGATAATACAAATAATTTCTCTTAATTTATAAAATTGATAGATAGAAGAATCTAGATCAAAGCATGTCTCTCGCAGAAAAGTGAAGAAGAAATGTGTGTAATATGTGAGGGGGGGGGGGGGGGGGGGGGGGGGGGGCGAGGGGGGGGGGGGGGAGCCGTAAACTTAAACAACGTGATCAATAATGCTCCAAAGTGCAATATTAAAAAGACCACACACTTCTCTCTTCTCTCTCTCTCTCTCTCTCTCTCTCTCTCTCTCTCTCTCTCTCTCTCTCTCTAAAACAAAGATACAAAATGCGTCCCATTCTCAGATCCATTGAAAAGAAAACGACTAATTACAGAACAAAGCAATTGGCTTCGACGAAAACAAGAAAATAATTTTCGAAAGAAAGGACTATTTTAAAAAACAACAACAAATATATAAAAACAATACAAGACAGCAACGATAGGGAGGAATGGTATTAAGGTCAAAACCAACAGAGGTTTGTTTGGGATTTTTTCTCTTTTTTTTGGAATGGGGGGGTGGGGGGAGTGTCAAACTTTCTTAGTTTCATTCTAATGTGGAAAAGTAAAGCAAACATTGGCATAGTGGTTAGAGCATTGCGCTCAAGATCTGACAGCACGGGCAGACCTCCTGCAGAATATTGGTGTGTGTATGTATAGGTGTGCGCGTGTGTGTGAATGCGCACGTGCGTGCACGCACAAAAATTTTTTTATTTCTTTTCCAATCAATGGTATTTACAATATTGTATTCCTGCATTGGTGTGTGTGGTGTGTGTATGTGTGTGTGTGTGTGGTGTGCGTGTCGTGCATGTGTGTCGTGGTGTGTGTGTGGTGTGTGTGTGTGTGTGTGTGTGTGTGTGTGTTGTACGCGGTGCGTATGTGTGCGCGCACCTGGGTTTGTGTATGATAATTTTTTTAAGCTATCTTGGAATGCTTATAACAATCTGAAATGTGTTTTTTTTGTGTTTTGTGAGATAATTATAGGTATCAATGTGCCTGTCAGTATTGTAATTGCCCTTCATGGGATGATTAAAGTGTTTTTGACTTGACTTGGCTTGACTTGACTTGAGTCACGAAGGCAGGAGAAGTCCATCACTAGGCCTACTACACATTCTACCCAATACAGGGGAACGCGGAAGAAGAGGACTGTACCCACGAAAGGCACATCACAATTTCCAAAGGCTATACGGATGAAAAATTGTCAATAGAAATAACTTTTTTTTTTTTTTTTTAAAGGAAGAAAAAAAGGTCGATCTGGCGACTGTCTGCCAAGAATTCAAAAGGGGTGAAACACGACAGATCCCTGTATGAATGAATGGCTGATTAAAGAATCTGTACCTCCGATTTTGCTAAGTCAAGCTCACAGTTTGTTTGTTTGTTTTAGTTGTTGTTTCCAGAGGGGTGGTAGGGGAGTTTTTGGTGTGATCTGATTGTGTGTATTTTGTTGTTGTTGTTGTTGTGTGTTCGTTGTGGGGCTTTGGTGAGGGGGTGTGCTTGAGGTTTGTTTTTGTTGTTTTTTGTTTGTGTTTTTTGGGGGATCGCTTTTTGAACAAGCATTTTTTGTTTGTTACGTCTTTCTTTATTGAATGATTGATTTATCTATTCTTTTGTCAATGGTAATGCTTCGGCTCAGCCAGAGTACCGTTCCTTTAAGAAGTTTTTATCTAAAGTATTCTTTTTCTCAATTCATGATTATTTGTACTTCTTCCCTTATTCTTTTATTTCTGCCCTTGGGATGGGGGAGGGGGGGGTGGGGGTGCCAGTATAAATAGCATTCTACCCACTGGAATTTTTGTGCCAGAAATTTCCTCTTTTCTATCCCTTTCTTTGTTCCTGCTTTGTTCCTTTTCTTTCTGACACCCCCTTCTTGTCTTTTTTCTGCCTTCTGTGTCCATTCTCCATAATTATTCTCACCCACACTGAAGTCGGATGGGCTGAGCCTGACTTGTCAGGGGCTTAACGGCAGCGCAACACATTCTCGCTCATAAGACAGACAACAGTTATTGTCTGAGTGTTCCAGAAAGAGTAAGAAGAGTTCTTTTAGTTTTATGGCTTCAGCCAAGTAATCGTCCTGTTTCAATCGTTTTCAATTTCAGATTTTTTAAAATGTTGTTGTTGTTGCTTCCCATTTCAGTTTCTATATTCCTTTAAACTTTAAACTTAAGGGTGAAACAGGCATTTTCCCAGTTGGTGACGTACAGATAGAGAAAAATGTTTCTATCTTAATTCCAGAACTTTAAGAAACAATTTTTACCTTGTTCCCATTATTCTAAAATTTAAAAAAATTAAGTGTACTATGTGTAAAAGGTTTGATATCAACCACAATCGCTTAAAAAAATTAAACTATCATTCACTATATAATTATATCCCTATCGGCAGTGTTTGCATACCAACGTTCGGTACAGCGAGTAGATTCTTGAATATTGGAAGTTCAGAGTTACGTCCTCATTGCTGGAAGCTTGAAGATTTCGGTCTGTCCCTGTAACTAAAGTGTGTTGTTTTGATGTGTAACAGTACCCAGACGTTTTCAAAAGTTTGCATTAATTACCGGATTGCTTCCCTTGATATATTCATCGCTTTCCCCTTGTTTTGTCCTTTAAATAATGTAAAAAGAGTCAGTATACATGTCTACCCGCTTCCTTATGTAAAAACTGAACATATTATTGCTGTTGAGCACACTCTCAGTTTTTGGCTCTTCTTTATGTATGACTTTCTGAATAAAATGTTCTTTAAACCAAATGGGCAGGTTATCATGCATTAAGACTGTTTATCCAAATGCTATATACCAAAGATTATTTGTTCAGGGAAAGAACAAAATAGACTGCGTCGTAATTCAGAGCATTTTTTCCCGTTCCTCGAATAAAGCTCCGAGGTTCCTAATGGCATTATTTTTGCGAATGCGACCGTTTTTGCCCACAAGTAAGGTAGCTGCATTCAAACTTGGGGGAAAAACATTACAATTCTGTTTATCTAATCATTTTTTCCTTAACTTTTCGAGACGTACGTGACTGCCTTAATTTAAAGTGGCAAGGGACGCTACTCACAAGACCAAGAAAATGTGCAATATGACTATATGAATATAATAATTTTCTTTCTTTTTCTTTTCTTTGTGGTTTGTTAATGGATTTTGTTTTTAATTCTGGCAAGTATATATGCAACAAAAGATGTGAGGTGTAGCAACCATGATCTGTTTTAGGTTGTTTCAACGTTAATAGCCCAAAAGAATTTCTAAATACAGAAGAAATGTTTACAGTTGCCCACACATACGAGTATCTAAACAGCTTAATTGGTCTACCTTATCGACAAGGATAAAGAATACTGGATTGAATTATGGAATTAGAAAACCTTAAACACAAAAACCTCCATGCACTATATATCAACACCCATGATTTATGTGAACATTATTATTGATCAAACAGCTGTCTGTTATGGTTGAGTCATAAACCATTCCTACTTCGACAACAACTGGGAAGAAACTCGTTCCTTCTAACCTGATTATCCCTATCTCTCTAAGAGTACACTACTGCGGGATATAATACTACTGCACTGCTCATTAGGACTAACAATGACTCCAGCCCTTAATGGCTGACGACGATAACTGGCCTCCCTCCCTCCCTCCCGTTCTTTGTGCTCTCTGTCGAGCTGTCCAGCAGCCATTGGAAGCAGATAAAAGCTGCTACCAGTCCACGCCCACACACACACACACACACACACAGAAGCCAGACTTGAAAGCATTCCCGTCATACGATGAGCGATCGATACCACAGTGATTAGACCGGTGCCGCGTCACAACTGTTGTAGCCCCCTCTCTCACAAAGTCCCTCCGGCCTTTGAGGGAGGGAGTCATAGACTAATTTTTTTTGTTCGGTGTAGTAACCCTTTTCTAAAACACATTGATTATGATATTGATAATGATTTTTACTCCTGAAAAGTGGACGATGTTCAAGGTTTAAAGAATGGTATAATGCTTTGAAGTTATATTGGCCTACCAACAACAAAAAATAAGATTTAAGGAGTTTTTTTTTTTTTAAATTATATCAAATCTCACTGTTGGTAAAACTTGGAGCTCTAGCCCAGGAACGAAAAAAATATACATAAATCAAAAGGGTTTTTGGTTTTTTCAAAACAACATTATACAAGTTTATATGTATTTTCAAGTCAATGGTCTTTATAACATTATATTCACACATTGGGTGTGTGTGGGAGGGGGGTGGGGTTGGGGGGGGGGGGGGGGGGGGGCGTGCGTGCGTTTGTGCGTGCGTGAGTGCGTGTGTGCGTGCACGCGTAAATAATATGTTTGTATGTTCTTCCCGTCAATGTTTTTTTATTTTTATTTTTATTTTTTACATTTAGTCTCATTGGTCGGAGCACTCGTTTCCAGAGTTTAGCACGCGCGTGGTTAGCGTGCGTGCTTGTGCGTACGTGCGGCGCTCAGTGGTTGTGGTCGGTTCAGTTCACCATGTTATTATTCTTCTTTTAAGGAGAAAAAAGTCAAGGGAGTAAAGCTGCAGTGAGGAGTGGGCGGTCCTTAATAGCTCTACACGAAAGTTCTCCCCTGGCACAGTTATCTGACTTAGGTTATACCATATATTAATTACCTTTTATGTCTCATATGTGTGTGTGTGTGTGTCGTTGTATGTATTGCCCTGCTGGGTTTCGGTACGTTTTTGACTTGACTTGTGTCAGGGGATAGGTGAGGTGACATTTATTCTTCTATATTAATAGGAGGAAATGATTCTGAAAAGTTAGCTTCAATTGGCAACCGTGACTTCAAATGCTCTAAAGACTTCCTCTCTGAATGTTATATGGTGTTTTTACGTTCAGCTTTCTTCTTGGGTCTTCAGAAATGCATCTATCATCTTCCGAATCTGTATGTAATTGCCCTCCATGGGATAATTACAGTGTTTTTGACTTGACTTGACTCTCAGGGGAAATCAGTGCTGAGAAAACAGCCATAAGTATGAATAATGGAGTGGTAGATGGATTTTGAAAAAAGTTACTTTACAGATTTAACCATGACACATTCAATCAGTGCTTAAAGATATCTTTTCTATGTTGTTGTTATTGTGTTGTTGTGCGTTCCCCAGCTTTACACTCTGGGGGTCACCCAGAACATGCACTCTGACTCACTCATCCCACCTGGGAATCTCTGTGAGATAGGAAGCACACCGGATGGAAGTTTGCGTGTATGACTATTTTCAAGTACCTCGCCAAATAGGCAGCCATACTCCGACTTCAGAGGATTTTTTTCTCCTTTAAAAGAAGAGTGCAGGTTGTTATGTTAAGAGCTTGTCATGGCTGAAGGCAATCTCAACACAACATTTTACAACATAACAACATTTTAGTGTAGGCCTTGGCAATTAGCTGACATCAATAACTGACACAGCTTTTTTCCTGGGCCAGATATCTTTTCTATTTAATTGTTTGTATAGTTGTTTTATTCTGCCTTGTTTTGTTTGATCTTGCTTTGCTTATTTGGTTTGGGTGTTTTTGTTTGGTTGGTTTGGTTTGGTTTTTGGTGTGTTTTTTGTGGGTTGTTTTTTTGTTGTTGTTGTTGTTGTTTTGTTGTGGGGGGGGGTGGCGTGGTGATGGTTTATATACTCGATGTCGAAATTTTGTATCAAATGCATTTGAAAATCTATGGTCATGTTTGTGCAATACGTGAAAGGACTAAGTGTGTTTTTGTGTTTTTCTGTTTGTTTGTTTCTTTCTTTGTTTTAAAGCAGATTGTTTGTTTGTTTGTTTGTTTGTTTGTTTTAAAGCAGATTTCACTATGTTCACTGTGAAATAACTGATCGTGTTAAGAATTAATTATCAAACAGATATAAAGGGGCGTTCTTTTTGGTCAGCGTTGTAGTTAGATCAACAGCTCCCTCAGTTCACTTCATAACCAACTAGATGTTTGTAAACCATGTTTGTAGGTCATTGTGTGCCGGTGGGAACGGACGACAAAATTTCCCAAACTGCATCCACACAGGGACTGGATGGAAAAAAGCACATGAGTGCTTATTCCATTATCGTCGAAATAAAAGAATAAAATAAAAATATAAATAAATAAATAAACTATTGCAAACCCCATGGGGATGCCAGGGGCTCGCTCTTTCAGCAGAAGTAGTATCCCCACCTTCTAGAAATTCTGTGCTAGAAATTTCCTCTTTTCTATCACTCTTATTGTCATCTCCCACGGAATGGCTGACGTCTTTTGTACGGCCTGATTTTATTAGCCATAGGAAATTAAAATTTAACGGATGAGGTAGTTTTTCCTTTTTTTTTTCAAAATTGACAGTGATGGATGTTTGAAGGGAATGCATTATGTTAGTGATGAACTTGAGGTGAATGTTCTTGGAGTTGCTGAAACTGAATAAGGTGACAGCGCTGATAATTATGGTCTTCGTGGTTGGCGGGACTATAAACGGCATGAAATGAAATCCAAGATGGCTGGGTGGCCTGGCCTCCACGCCACAGACTAGCAAGCGAGAGGCCTGCCCAGGCTTTTAATGAGGTCTCTGGTGAAACCTGATTCTTCCTACATCCGCTGTGCCGTAAAAGGTGGGCTGGGTATGAGTTTTTGCGGGGGAGATGACAAGCCAAGATCTAGTAGGCTACATGAATTTCCACGTGCACCATGAAAACTTTTTTTTTAAAGAAAACTTAAGGTAAACTAAAGACCATGTTAACAAGAAAAGTATTTCTAACACGACTGTATAGAAAAAGTCACTTTTACAGGAGGAGGAGGAGGAGGAGTGATGGTGATGGTGATGGTGATGATGATGATGATATGCACGTGGTGCAAGAAAACCAGAAAAAGCGGTGCTGTGTTGTGATGGAGCGCCCACCCCTAGGATTGCAGCTGGAGTTTAGGCACAGTAACCTGCCGCCACTACAATACTATACAATACAATGCAATACACATGGTACTCACTTTGTTTTACTCCCTACAGATCTGGTTGTTGTTTTGTTTTTTGTGGGGGTTTTTTTCGTTTTGTTTTCTTTTTGGTGTTTTTTTGGATGTGGCCCTGAATGCTGTTTCAAAAATCAAAGAAATACGGTTTCCTCTACTCAACCCTGCTCTCACGCTGTGGAGGTTTTTCTATAATGCGCATTCTACAGCCAGAGATTCATCCATTCAGAAAATATATATTTATATCACTTTCACTGTGACAAAACACATTAATGACACAAAACTGTAAACAGCCGCTGTCCCTTCTATTTTCAGTGTGATTTCTTGACAAACTGAACTTTGCAGTATTAAACCGCTGATGAAAAGAAAACAGACTGAAGTTAAACCAGAAGAACAAGAAGGAAGGTGGCAGGACGGTTTAGACGTTTACCTACCTAACAAGTAAACCGTGAGGTTTGGGGTTTGATTCCCAGCCTAACTCATTCTTCCCAGTTTCACGAGAAAATCCAACTGAATGTCAGAGCCTTTCGGACTAGACTATAAACCGAGGCCCCGTGTGCTAAAGCACGCAGAACATTTTGCGCTTACGTTAAAAAAACAACAAACCCGTTCTGCCTGTCACAACAGTAGGCCATTATGTGCTGGTAGAAACGGACGACAAAATTCTAAAACCCCATATACACAGCTATCGTGTTTAAACACCATCCCGAAGTCGGAATGCGGCTACCTAAGTGGGGGGGGGACGGCTGCATACGCAAAGATCTCAGCATTGATGAACCTGAAAGCTCTAGCCCTGGAAGGGAGAGAAGAAGAAAAAACAACAACAACAACAACAACAGAACACTGAGCGTTGTATCAATGGAGATCGAGACTATTTCTGTTTGTTGGATGTTTGTTTGTTTGTTTTAGACTTGACTCATGGACTCAGTGCTCTGATTGGGTGCTATTTCTGTCTGGGTGAAGGAATGTGATGCGCACTTCAATGAAGCGCTCGTCTTTGGACCCGCCTGTTTTCACCTCAGTCGGACTGTTTGTTGTTTATCGCCTCAAAGAGGTGATCGGATGTTTGGTGGTTGTCGTTTGTTGATGTTGCTGTTGCTATTGTTGTTGTTGTTGTTGTCGCTGTTGCTATTTTTGTCGTTCTTGCTGTTGATGTCATCGTCGTTATTATCAATAGTAGTAGTGGTAGCCTAGTAGTAGTAGTAGTAGTAGTAGCAGCAGCAGCAGCAGCAGCAGCAGCAGCACTGCTGCAGCTGCTGCTGCTGCTGCTGCTCTTCTTCTTCTCCTTCTTCTTGTTGTCTTTCGTCTATTGTCGCTGTTCTTCTTCTTATTGTTGTTCGTGTTACTATTCTCACAATTTCTATTCTTATCTCTCATCATTTTGAATTATTTTACTTTTAGTCTTATCATTATAATCACTTGGGGTCCACCTCACATCTTCAGCAGTAAACGCCCTGTTGCATTACAAGCTGATAATTACTCATATTGGCCAATAAATACAATACCATACCAAACCATACAATACAATACAACATCCCACCCACGAAGGACTGGAAAGAAATCACAACCTTAACCAAAGCTGGCCCTCAAGGGAAAAATCCGTTCCACTTCTGAGAGTGACATTGAGAATCGAACCCATGATTCCTGAATTCAGCATCAAATATTCAGTCCATTAAGCCAACTCATCAGACCTGCGACAATGACTAAACCATGAGAGACTGATGCCTGGATAGCTGTTGGCCAATGGATTCCAGGCATTATACTATATCCTGAATGGCTACGAATGTAAATATGGTATGAATGGAGTCAGTGTGGAAGGTCAGCCCTCATTCTGTGTGGACCTGCTGATGATGTCCTCGCTACAATGTATAGTACAGCCACACGCTCTGTGGAACTCTCTCTTGGGATGCTACTGTTAATGAGGTTTAACCATTGTCTGGCCGAAATAATCGGCAGGGGCAAAATTCTGTGATGACATGCACTTGCCATACTCACACAAGAGGGGCAACAGCACGCGTGCGCAGACATGCAGACACCCTCTCTCTTCCTCCTCCCTTTGTATAAGTGTTGGGTTATCATTAAGATGTATCCCTACGGGCGGGGACTGGATGTAAAATAGCACATGAGTGCTTATTCATTATCCTCGAAATAAAAGAACTTGTCATTGTCATTGTCATTTGTCATCCTCCCTCCATGCGCCCCAACACACACACACGCACGCACGCACACGCGCGCACACACACACGCACACACACGCGCGCATACACACACACACACACACACACACACACACACACACACACACAAACATATTAGAAATAAGTTACGGGGAGCTTCAAGTTCGAAGTAGTTGAAGCAATGTGCAACTGCACCCATTTTCCCGGCTTTTCTCTCCCTTTCTTTTTCTTTTCTTGTTTACATTCCGTTTGGATAAATTATAGCGAAATTCTTAGATCCGGCCTATTGCAATTTTAACGTTTTATACATAGTGTATTGTTACTTCTGACTTGGAAATAAATTTTCAGTCAGCCATAAGCCTAAAGAATAAGTGTATGTTGTTGGGGTTTTTTTGTTGTTCTTGTTGCTGTGGAAGTGTTTCCAAGCTTCATATCATGAGATTTACCCCAAATAAGCACTGTCTCACTCATCCCACCTCAACATCACTGTGGGACCATAGGTACACACTGGATTAGAAGTTAACGGGTATGATTATATTCATTTATCCCCAATATAGACAGCCACACTCCAATTTCAGAGGATGTGCTCTCCTATTATAAAGGAAATTGCAGATTGTTATGCTAAAAGCTTGTCATAGCTTGAAGACAAATCTCAACATATTTCAAAACATGACAACATCATTTTAATGTTGGCACTGGTATTTAACTGAAATCAATATCTGACAAAGACTTGGGCCCGGGACAGAATAAGAATATGAGTCACTGAAGCAGACAAAACAGAGATATTGTGTGGATATGTGGTGTCGTGGTTACACACCCGTCTAAAAACGAAAATACAATAAATATATAAAAACGAAAACCGAAAGGTTACTGGTTCGATCTCATCTATAGTGGAGCTTTCTCCTATCGACAAGATAGATGAAGAATGGCAATGTGGGTGTTAGTTGGTTTGTTTTGTTGTTTGTTTGGTTTTTTTGGGGGGTGGGAGTTGATGAAGTGGTAAAGATTTTATGTGCAGCACATTTATTATTTCAATAATGCATATGCAAGGGCCCACAACACCAAGAATGTTATCCCAGGCAAACTTTTGTTTAAAGAAAAAAAAAAACTACTCTCAAAGGGAAACAAGAAAATATAGGCCTACACGCAGACTGGAAAAAAAGAGAGAGAGATTGCACAGTAACAACAGGCTCTCTCCGAGGAAAACAGCCTGATTTTCACACAACAATTTGCCGCGACTGAAAATGATATACAATATTTACAATCAACACAATACAAAGCCTTATTCTATAATACATTGCAATACAATACAACACGACGCAATACAACATAACGCAATTCAATACAATACATCTCCAAACAACACGGTACAGTACCATACCACGTCATACAATACAACGCACTACAACACCATACAAACCAGTTCAAACACAATACAATACAACACAACACAATACAATACAAAAAAAGAGGTGTGAGGGAAAGGAAACAAAGAGACTGAAGGAAAGGAAAGAAAAGAGAGCGAGACAGAACGGAGAGACAGAGACCCTGAGAGACAGAACGTGCTCATTGAGGAAGAAAAGCTGGGATCGATACAACCAGCAAAATAAAGCTTGCTGGGGCCTAAGAGGAAAAAGGCGGTATGGTAACCTACCAGCGTCAAAAAGCCTTATTGTATCTTGCCTTTTGTGAAAACGAATTGTTTCCTCTTCTTCCCTTATCATCCTGATGAGTTATTGAGGCATCGTAGGTTTTGATGCAATGTTTCTTGGGCAAGATATACATGGCGGAGCTTATTCGGGTCGCATATTGCAGGCTAGGTATGTTTCTTGTCACCGGTCATAGATGGCCTATTCTTTTAATGAAACGTGGACGTGGTTTTAAAAATGTGTTCAAGATTTTATGCTGTGAAAACTATGTTTATGACAATTCTGCATTGTAAGGGGGTTATTTAGTATGCCCTGTAATCCTATTCCAGTGATTGCAGCAAAACAATCGAACAAACAAAATAAACAACAAGAACAAAGCTAAAACGTGATGGGGGAGTGGGGGTGGGGGTGAAATGCGAGAGAAAAGAAGGAAAACTGAGCTGTGAGGGTTGAAAGGTTGCTATTATGAATATGTGTGTAACTTTTTTTTTTTTACCCAGCCTTTCCTTGGGGTGTTGTGTGTGTTTGTTTGTGGGGTGGGGGCGTATTGAGGGTTTTGTTTGTTTGGTTTGGGTTGGGGAATTTTCTGGGGGGGGGGGGGGGGGGGGCGTATTGTTTTGCCTTTGGTTTGGTTTGGTTTGGATTGTTTGTGTGTTTTTTCTTTGTTGATTTTCGTTTGTTCTTGTTATTTTTTGTTTTTGTATTAAGGCTATTTTGTTGCTTTTTGTTGTTGTTGTTGTTTTTAAAAGGGGGGGGGGGGATTTAGTTTGATATTGTTGTTGTTGCTGTTGGGTTTTTTATTTTGTTTTGCTTTATTTTGTTTGGTTTTTTAGAGAGTCTGTCTTATGCTTTTTTTGAAGTCTCAGTGCTATTATTTCCGTCACTCATCCCCATCTCATCACACCCACGCATGACCTGCCCCATCCGCAAATCTGCAATTCACGGAGAGAAAATACTGTTGGGCAATAAGAGACCCCAAGACAGAAGGGGCCTGCACTGTTCTTAGGTCATACCATAGGTTTTCAATTAAATTTTGTGTTGATTGCACTTCTTCATAAGCCCTGCGCTAATGACAGAAGCTAGTTAGAAAATCAGTGCTATGATTAATCATATGCTGGGTGGGAATGGTGAATTGTGACAATCATCACACTTCTATTAACTTTTAAACTTCTATTAACTTTCCTGTGAGTCTGTTGTTATCGTCATTATGTTAAAATCCCAGCGGAGATTTCCGATGTAGGGACTGCGAGAAAGAGGCCTAGTGTCTAGAGAAACGTCCTGAAAGTTTGCAAAAATTGACGTAGTTTGGCACGAATTGACCAAAGACAATGTAGGAGAAGAGAATATGAAACTATGATCACCCTGGGTTAGGGATACTAAGGACCACAGAATGTGAAACGTGGTTCTTTGATTTACTGTAACTAATGTAGGCGAATATGAGATTGATGATGCCATGGAACTCCCCTTATGTCTGAGGTTACTAGACAAAAGCTATACTGGATGCGTTCTTTCTTTATAATGAATTCAGGAATGACCAGTGTGTACCCAAGAGATATAAACACCAGACATTTTTGTGGGGTAATTTGAGCTGATAGTCTGCCGCGCTAATGACTGTGACACAGCAGCTAATGAATGTCTGGTTTGTCAGTTACCTTGCCAACCGTGACGTTCATGTAAAAACATGGAAGCACAGCACATTACTCGAGCAGATTAATTAATTCAAATTAAAGACCAGTAACAGAGTACTGTTAGTGTAGGTACTTGATTCTAACGGAAAAGTGATGATCACTTTTAGATGAGATCTCCTAAAGCTCGGCAGAAGAACGAGCTTTTTTTTTCAACTGGATTATCATTTTTTTAAAAACAAACATCTTTATGTACTCTGTCTACCATACAAGTATCTAAATTGCAACATTTCTCTCTCTCTCTCTCTCTCTCTCTCTCTCTCTCTCTCTCTCTCTCTCAACACACACACACACACACAGAGTATGAGGGCAGGATGTGAAAAAAAAGTTGTATAAACTTAATCTTTTACCCTCAATAGAGATCAATTTGATTTGACTTTTATTTGGACCGGGTAGCTTCCTTTGCCGGGCAGCCAACAAGAGGTGTTACTCCTCAGCTTTTTACAATGTTTGCAATCTTTTCATCGCATTTCAGTCAGGATGCCCGTTGAAGGACTCTGATCAAAGCTAGAGGGCATGCTAAATGCTGTGCTGAAAAAAATTGTCTGTGACTTCTTTTAAAAGTGAAGGCAGAGACATTCAGACTGCCGTTTCTCTCAGACTGTCACCTTCAACTTCGAATCAAATCCCATCAACACAGGACAATGATGTCTACAGAAAAATCTGTCACACACCAAAAGAGATGGAATGAAAGCCAAAATAAACACTGGGAAATAGGGGAAAGACCAGAAATGGAATTTCCACCTTCATATGTATTTTTGTTCACCCAGTATGTGCTAGAAGAACGAACGTTTATTTCAAGCCGCCATGATTGTGTTATCTATGCCATCTGTGTATGCTCCACAGCACCCAGCAACCAACAAGGAGGAGGAGGAGGAATCAACATGCCCCATTGTGAAGTCGACGCTATACTTAGGCAGTGACTGTGTGCTGTGGCTGGCTTGCAATGTGACTCATTATCTAGGCCCATATTATGTGGGGAGGAAAAGGAAAGGAAAATCCTATGATAATTATGAAATATCTGACATTGTATAACAAGAAGAAGCAGCGGTGCTGAGTGTGAGGAGAGAGTGTCAGAAGGCATGGGTGTGTAGGAGCATGACAGTGAGTGCTGTGAACCACAAAACATCAAGTGTAGCATCGAAATTTACCTCGTCTGATGTTATGATGTGCCTACAAGAATTAAAATGGCACGAATGGCCTACTCTTCGGAAAGGCAGAACATGTCTTAATGTGCGCGCAAAATGATCTGCGTGCGCTCGCGCTCGGGGCCTCGGTTTGTCGTCTCATCTGAAGGACTTCGGGGGAGTGGAGTAAGTCCTGATGTTAACTCCAGGCAAAAAATCCCCTCAAACGAACTCGATCTCGAGCGGCCAAATCACGAGCACAACGCTCTAACCACCAGGCTATCTCCTACCCTCCCCCCAACAAAAGACGTTTAACTTGGACTGAAAACACATAGCTGTGATGCAGAGGCAAGCTTATGCCAGATGTTGATGTAAGCCTAGTCCTGCTCTCCACAAACCCTCAAAGTTGAACAGTATCAAACAAGGACGATGTTTTTCATTCAGCACTTTTTAAGCCATACTTGTTTCAACGTTTTACTTTTGCAGTACTGGTGAGTACACCGTCACCCATACTGTCCTCTAAATGACCATAACTCGGTCAGTTCCTGATCCACTCCCACCAACCCTATTTTATGACTTTGTACTAAAGAGTTATGGTCACATTTTCTACCAACAACAACAAAAACCACAGAGGGATTTGTACCCCCCCCCCCCCCCAAAAAAAAAAGAAGCAACTAAACGATTTTTTAAAAATCACCCAGGTAAATCAAATATGGTTTACAAGACATCAAACTTAATTCAGCATGTAGACATTTTCATTATTAAAACTTTTTTTTTTAATAAAGAGAAATATAATGTCAACTATTGCAGCAGAAGCACACCATACAAGAGCTGACCTCCAGTGAAAGGAGAAAGTATCGATTTTTCCCTCTCACACCATTCAGCGTTGGGCCTAGGCTAACCAACCCCTCCAGTAACTACAGCCTTCAAGGAGGTGCGTGGGCAGACACTGAGATCAATGTCTGAAGGCCCTGATTCACAATAGGGCCTACTTGCTTCAGCCTGCAGAGAGGAAAGAGGAGGAAGAAGACGAAGAAGAGGGAGAGGATGATCATGGTGGTGGTGGTAGTGGTGAGGATGATGATGAAAATGAATGAATGAGTGAGTGGATGAATGAAAGGGTAATGATTAAATGTTTGAAGAAAAAAAAGGACCAAAAACAAAACAAAAACACTAAAAAGAAGAACTAATAAATGATCAAACAAGCAAACGAATCAATAAACAAACAAACATACGTATGAACGAACAAACGAACGAATGAAGGAATGAAAGAACTAACCAATGAGTGAATGATGAACGAATGAATGAGCGAATGAAGGAATGAATTACCATGCAAACGGAGAAATGAATGAACAAACACAAATAAATGAATGAATGGACAGATGAATGAGTGAATGAACGTGAGCAAACGAACAAACTGACGAACGAACGAACAAACGAAGTAATGAGGAATGATTGAAGAACTAACAAATGAATGAACGAACAAACGAACGAATGAATGAATGAATCATTCTCACACAGCAGCGAATCTTGCATCTCAAATCAGTGCAATAACTTACACTGAAAACAGAAAGCTGTTTCAATAAATTATGCCAGATTAACCCCGAAAAAAAAATACACTGTCTTCTTGTTCTTCACTCGGTTTCCTATTCATGGGTCATTCTTTTTATGAGGAGGGAGCAAAGCAGATTTTCCGATTGCCAGTTGTGCCGGAAAACCCAGCCTGATCTAGGTCAAACTGTAGTATACCGTGACCTACATTAAGATTGGCTCAGATACAATGAACACAAGCAGTAAGCGTGTGTGCGTAGGCGTGTGTGTCCGTTTGTGTGTGTGTTGGGGAGTGGGGGGGGGGGGGGTGCTGTGTGTCCGTATGTGTGTGTTGGGGAGGGGGTATAGGAGAATAGTGTGTGTTGTGCGTGTGTGTGTAGGTTGGGGGGGGAGGAGGGAGGGGGTATCCCTTGCGTGGGTGCAGGTGTGGGTATCTAGTTCCACCTCTAATGCAGAAATTACCTGAAAAAATCCCCTCTCTTTAACCCCGACGCTGAAAACCTTGACGTAGGTTCCAAACTCTCACCTCGAAATGAAAAATGCGCTTTGATTTGTCTTTGCAAGATATTGCGCTATATAAGTTCCATTCATTATTATTATTATTATTATTATTAAAAATCCCCTCTCATGACAGCCCAACAAAGAAACATCTTCACCTTCATCTACATAATTATTTATGAAGAAACATAAGCCTACCCGTTACCGATGTGCGTGGGTCGAAGCAAATAGGAATCACCCCCACCCTTAACTCCAAGTAAAGAAGAATATTTCCATGTCCCCCCCCCCCCCCCCCCCCCCCCCACTCCCCCACCCCCACCCCCCCTCTCCCCGCCCCCAACTTAAGAAGAAGAAGAAAGAAAGAAAGAAAAATATAGACTATCTTGCAGTGATTCACCAGCAATGCCCCCCTCTTTCCTCTTTGAAAAGGAAACATCCCCACCCCCATCCCCAAAGTCGGAATGCCGCTACCTTTAAATGGCGAGCAAAGATGGTCGCATACGCAAAATCTTACCTGTGGTGAACCTCGAAGCTCTTGCCGAGAAACAAAGGGAAAAAAGACATTTCCACCTCCCACTCTGAGCCTAGTGCGGCACATTTCCTTTTGTAACCTAGACACGAAACCAGTCTCCTATAAACCAGGTACGAAATAGCCTCACCCTTTATCCGAATGAAAGCATTCAGGTCAAGATGCCAAGAAAAAAAATCTGTTTCAAGAAAGCTATCTTTGTCCTAGTTTATCTTGTCTTTCTTGTTCTTGGTAGTAGTAGTAGTAGAAGCCTTTGTCACAACGCTCAGATGGCAACTATTTTTGTCTGCCATATAAGTGAAAAAATGCGTTGCGCTGCCTTTAAGCGCCTGACAAGTCAGGCCTAGCGCATGGGTCTTGGGGTGGGAGAGAATGTTATATTTTTAAGTCTTTCTGGATAAACGGGATAGCTCAGTGGTCGGAGCACTCGCTTTACCCCAGCCAAGTTAAGCAGCGTCGAGCGTGGTTACCAGTTGGATGGGTGACCGTTTGCTCGCCTTGGCTTCAGTACAGTTCCCCCAGTCACCCAGCTGTAAATGGGTACCTGCCCTCTTTAGGGTCAGGGAAGGTAAAGCAGCGAGGGAGAGGAGATGGGCACCGCCCTCAATATGCTGGCCCTAGAGAAGTGAGGTCTCTGACGCCTCGCTCCCCTACGACCTTATAGGTTATGGGACTCCTTTACCTCCTTTACCCTCCTCCTTCTGGATAAAAAGGGAGGGAGAGTGAACCAAGTAAGCAGAAAATAGACAAGGAAGAGGTGACGGGAAGAATAGGAACAAGGCAGAAACAAAGAGAGGGATATAAATGATGGAATTTCTAGCACTGAATTTCCAGAAGAGGGGGATACTATTTATACTGACAGCACCCCCACCCCCACCCCAAGGGAAGTAATTGTATTGTTCTTGTAGAAATGGCAGTAGTTGTTGAAGCAGCAGCAGTAGTTGTAGTATGATCGCTGTTATTGCTGTTCTTATTAATCAATCTTGTTCTTGCTGCTCTGGTCAGTTCTTTTCGCTGTTGTTGTTGGTTTTTGTTCTTGTTAGATATAATTGTCAAGAGCTCAGCTGACTACTTAGACCCCATGTAATCGTTGATGTTATGATAGCGTACTATGTTGCCCACAGCTTGATTTGTGTGTGTGTGTGTGTGTGTGTTGTGTGTACTCGCGGGACATCTGTGTGTGTGTGTGTGTGTTGTGTGTGTGGGGTGTGTGTATGAGCCTGCACATGTTTGTGCATGTGCATGCAAATTTCCAGACCAGCATTAAGTCACTCGACATGATTATAGACTGATCTTCTCGAGTTCTTTTGTTGACTCACGAAATCGTAACAACTGATATAAATGCATACAAAAGGCGTTACCAACAATAATGATGGTGTCCTTTTTGTCTCGTGTTTCTGCTACACACGCTCATTTCACGCCGTTGTCAGTCGCGCGCAGACAATGATCATCATTTCGAAACTCCTTCGCCTTTTGTTTTACCAGTTCCGTTGCCAGGGTGATCCGTTAACCTCAACACAACCCCAACAACAGCTCTGTAGGCCTATGTTGTGTGGGTGTGGTCGTCTGCAACTAAACCGCTCCGGCCTTCTCGTGTGTTTCGGTACATTATGAGTCTATACAATGTGTTGTTTTGCATTGTATTGCACTGTATTGTATTTTAGTGTGGTCGTCTGGTTTCAGAAACCTTGAACTGTTTTTTTACCTTCCTTCATAAACGAGTCATTGTCATTTTGCTTGTGTGGTTTTATTTTGCTTGTGTGGTTTTAAGTGATTGTGTGTGTGTGTGTGTGTGTGTGTGTGTGCAAACTCACGTACATGTGCAGGATGTGTGCATATGTGTGAACTCAAATTTCATTATTTCATGTTGATGCCAAGGAAATGCTGTCTTGGTGCTTTAATCTCTCCTTTCACCATCACGGTACACTTGTACCGACCATGGTCTTATAACTACTGAAGGCGGAGAACAGGAAAGCTTAGTGGTAAGAGCGCTTGCCAAGGCTGAGCAGTGTTGAGCATGGCTGCCTTGTGGATGAGTAACCATTTGTGCACCTTGGCTTCAGTACAGTCCCCCAGTTCACCCAGCTGCAAATGGGTACCTGCCTTATTCAGGGACTCGGAAGGTAAAACAATGAGGGAGAGAAGATGGGTACCGCTCTCAAGATGCTCTGTGTGTGTGTGCATGCATTTGTGGACAACAAATGCACACTAGTGCAAAAATTTGAAATTATTCTTTTATCTCTTCTTGGGGGGTGTTTGCAGATACATCATCAGTACGGATCCGATGATTAATGGATCCCTACCTCTAGCTTTTAAAAGGAACCATGGGGTTAGGTCAAGAGTCATGAAGGAAGGAGGGGGCGTCCTGTCCATTTGTACACTAGGGAAGATAGGAGGACATGCTCTGCTGTCTGGTGTTCCTGTCCAGAGGGACAGGGCTGGGGACGGCACCAGCTTCAGCTCCCAGTGCACAAGCACAATGTGGTTGTTCAGTCTGATGTGACAAGTACAAATTGCAGGGTCTTCAACGTGCATGTTTGATCTTCTGCATGTGTATATACAAGAAAGGAATGAAGACACTGAGAGGTCTGCACCTGAAGTTGACCTGAGAGATCATAAAAATCCCCACCCCAGAAGCCACCGAGATCGAACCACGACTTCATGAACCCACAGGATGGAAATGGAACAGTCTTACCCACTCAGCTCAAGCGTCCGCCACACAGTAAACACAATCACCACGACAACCACACACAGCCGCACCCATGTTTCTTTCTTTTATTTGACAATCCTTGTAATGAAAGCATCAGTTATTTTTTTCGAAAAACAACACTAAAACCATGCACACCATGATAATCATGTCTCATTTTTTCACCTGCTATTCGGCTCATTCCTCAACCTGTCACTCTTACAGTTAAAACAGAAAAAAGCACCAGTCTTCAGAATGGCCATCTCATGACAGTTTGTTCTGACAAAGCTCACGTTGTCTTTAGTCCTTCCTTCTCCTTTAGCTCCACAAGGAGTTCCTGAGGCACCACACTCAAAGAGTTCTTCCCATCACAAGTTCATAGTGATGGTTGGAAAACTGATGTGGGTAGACACAACCTTACATGGAAAGTTCACAAGGACTATGATATTTTGTGTTGTGTGTGTGTGTGTGTGTGTGTGTGTGTGTGTGTGTGTGTGTGTGTGTGTGAGGGTTGTTATTTCAGAAATTGTTTGGCTTTTTTTTTTTTTTTTTGGGTGGGGGCGGGTCTTTTTTCCATTCCTTGGCTAGAGCTCCAAGGTTTACCATAGTGAGATTTTTGCATATGCAAATGTTTTTGCCCACCATTAGAGTGTGTTTATGCATAGGTGTGTGTGTGCTTACATGTGTCTGTGAGTGTGAGTGGGTGTGAGACTCTAGGTGGGTGTGCTTGTGTGTGTGTGAGTGTGTGTGTGCGCATGTGTGCGTCAGTGTGTGTCTGTGTGTATGAGTGGGTGTGAGACTCTAGGTGTGTGTGTGCGCATGTATGCGGGCGTGCATGCATGCATGTTTGCGTGTGTGTATGAGAATAGAATATTATTATCATACAGATTCTTTTTGCTTCTTGAAGAAGAAGAATAGCATATGTACACGACATAGATTTGTTTCATTGTTGTTCATATACATATGTGACTTATCAGTGTTGTTGGGTGTGGCAGCTAACACTGTACTCAGTGATGCCAACAGGTGAGACAGGTGAGAGACCTATCACTATTCTTCCTGTCACAGTAAACGCCCAAGCCAACATCTAGGCCTCTTGTATAAGACCAAAATAAAACGAGTACTAAGCATTCTTTTCTTACGATAGGGATAATCTTTGAGGTAAAATCTCCCTACATATAAAAGGATAAAGTCACAAGGAAGCATATCAACGCTGCCCATTCACCATCACTAGATGCGACACACTGTTCAATTCTGTTGACAACACACAGTGTACAAAAGCTGCTGTTACAGCTGTATATGATCTCTTCTTCTTCTTTGTTGAGCGCTCAGACAGCAACCATTCTTGTCTGTTACATGAGCGAAAATGCGTCACAGTGCCACTAAGCCATAGTAGGCCCAGAGCATCCAACATCAGCGTAAGAGAGACTTGTTATTTTTTAAGTCTTTCTGGTAAAAAGACAGGAGAATGGACCAAGACGGCAGAAAATAGACAAAGAGGAGGTGATAGGGAGAAAAGGAACAAGGCAGAAACAAAGAGAGTAGTAGAAAAGAGTAAATTTCTAGCACAGAATTTCTAGAACGTGGGGATGCTATTTATACTGACAGGCCCCCGGCATCCCGGTAGTGTATATGATCTCCAAAACCATTCCACGTCCAGAAACACAACACCTTTCCTCAGAACTGGCTTTGGCACCCTCACCGCAGAGCATTCACAGCTGGCCAACTTCATCGACAGATGGTGCAGATGACAAAGATGCCACAGAAGAAGCAGAGGTGACAGTTCGTTCATTCATTCGTCACCACGCACCTTCCTCTTCTTCACCTTCCCACCTTCCGTCGACTGTTCCACAGAGCTGCGTCTCTTCTTGGAATCTTCTTCCTGAAAGATCAAGTAAAAATGGTGGTTAATATAACAGAGGAAGAAAGAACAGGGGGGAATGGTGAGAGTTAAGGTATTAATAATGATAATGTATGGAATTTATATAGCGCTGAATCTTGTAAAGCAACAAATCAAAGCGCTCAGATGACAATTTTTATTTTTTATATTTTTTTAGTATTCCCATATCCTGTGCAGTTGTTGGGAAGCGAGGTGTCAAAGACCTCAGCTTCTATAGGGATCAGGATCTTGAGGGCAGCTCCCATCTCCTCTCCATCGCTGCTTTACCTTCCTTGACCCTAAAGAGGGCAGGTACCCATTTACAGTTGGGTGAACTAGTAGACTGTACTGAAGCCAAAGCACACAAACGGTCATCCATCCATGAGGCAACCACACTAAATGCTGCTTAACCCTAGTAGCGCTAAATAAACAGCAACAAGCCTCACTTCTATTGGCTGAATTAACATTGGCTAGCATTGTTTTGGAGCATGGTGGGCTCAAACAACCCTTGATATTGATATATAAAACTGAATTAAATGTGTTAAGCTATAGATCACTGGAAAGAAGAGATAATATGCTTTTAAATGAGTATAATTTTATAATAGTGTGTAGTGTTTATGATTATGTAAAAAAAAATCCAAAAAAAAAATCATGTTCGCACTACCGATCACTGTTCCACTGTCAGGGCCCCGGATCGATTTTAACACGATAAGCAAAGTTCTTGCGGTGCATAAATGTCATGATTAGGTAAACACTATTTCTTGACATTAGTTTTCAAAAAATAAGGAGTTTGTATCGCTTTATCGGTCACCAAATACTCGGAAAAGTTCAGCGACAGGATCGACGCCATCGCGACCGTCATGGCGGATGTGCGAAGTGGTGGCTTTCTATGACAAAAATACAAAGATCGCTTGATTTTATGTGATGCAAAGTACTCAGCAGCATAGCGATTTGACTCAACAACAGTTATTTCGAAGCCTCGTTGCGTCAAAATAAAGTAAAACAATCTGTGACGTCGAAATCGCCGAGTAGCGAAAAAGTCCATCCAGCAAAACTAGCACCGCTCGATTCAGTCCGATCGCGATCGATTTTTACCAAGTTTTTCAAAAATATTCCACAATCCTTACCTCATCGTCTCTCTCATTGTTTATTTCAACCAAATCCAGCCTCTAAAACTCCTCCTCGCTGTCAATTTTGTAAAAAAGCTCGAAAAACGCTTGAAGAAATTCTACTGCAAACGCTGGCCGCCATTTTTGTTGAAGACGATCTCGGCTGGTCCGAAAAAAAATTAAAATACACTCTTAACCAATCAGATTCTTCGTTGCTTGTGTGTGTCAAACGACCTTCACCCCTTTCTGCGGGCCTACAACGGCCTTAACATTCATTGGCTGACCTTTGAAAGCGAAAGTAAGCTTTCAACTATGACCACCCACGTCATCCCGGAATATTCCGGGATCCGCCACACAGCCTAGACCCGCCTTTCCCGGAATATTCCGGGAACCGCGCCACTAGGGTTAACCTTAGCTTGTGGAGTGCGAGTGCTCTGACCACTGCGCTATCTCATTCTGCCAGAGTTAATTAAATTTGAAAAAGGGATGGCAATGGGGATGAGGGGGGGAATTAAAGAAAACAAACTCAGGATTGAAAAAGGACAGAGACAGAAAAAAATCATAGAAATAAAGAGTAAAAGAAGCAAAAAGATTGAGGCTATAAGAGGAAAGTAAAGTTGCACACAAAACCACAGACAAAAGATCAGAAGCGATTGAATAAGACAGAAACTAGTGACGGAAAAAGGCAATGTGTGGAAGTAAGCCCTGACTACAAAAACAGGGACAGAAACAAGATGCCCCCTCCCCACCCACCCCCAAAAAACCCTACACACACACACACACATGTACAATACCAGAACCAGCATAAAAGAGATATGGCCTGGTATGAAGGTAAACATAGAGAGAGACATACTGACAGGCATACAGACACACCGAGAGACAGAGACAGAAAGAAAAATTAACTATATATCTCAAAATACCAATCTGTGTTATAACACTATCAATACAATTTCTTTCTCTTACCCTTCAAAAAGCAAATCAGAAAAAAAGTAAACTACTACTACTACACCCTTACCTTGTCTGAAGCTTCTGCTCGACGACTGGGGCGTAGCACTTTGGTTTCTGAGGACTGCATCATCAGTTGTGCGCTGACGTATTGCTGCACAACACAGACAGATGTACCAATAATGAATATCATCACAATTCTGTATAACTCAGAGAGATATGTATATAAAATATTTACCATTATTATTATGATTCTGCATTACACAGAGAGGTGTGTATAAAACATGTACCAACTAATGGTATACATATATGATGCACAGTGTATGATGCATATAATAGATATCAAGTAAACAAGTTCTACACAGACTGACTAACACAGTAAACACAACTTTACTAGAATTTAATCCTACAATAAAAGAACATAACTGTTACTCAACTGTTTCCTATTTACCTGTCCACAAAAATTTTACTATGTTTTTTGAATGAGGAAAAAGTTTCTTTTTTTTTTTATCATATTACAAATGTTTCCAATAAAGTACTGTGTCTTGACAACAATCCATATTTTCTTAAAGTATACAATTTATGTTGAACAATTTTTAGGCTGACTGCATATTGTTCAAACAAGGTGCATCATTTATAAATTGTAGATCTACCATCACCAAAATGTTCAATCAATCTATCACACAATATCATAAAATTCCAAAGTCCTCCTATGACTTAGACCTGTCAACATTTTCAGGAAAAATCAGTCTCAAAAGGTTTCTCATCAATTCTGTAAAACCTGTAAATCGATACTGCCATACATTATTCAAACTAATCTCAAAAGAAGCTGTTCTATTCAATGTCACTTTCTTTGGGGTTTATCCAAGGGGCAAAAAAAGCCTGACATGACTCAACAGTGATTGTCTCCCATTCAAATGTTCACAGCATTTTTGTTTTTAACTACCTTCCACTGAGGATGTTTTCTGAGAAACCAGTTCCCACTGCTGACTCACTGATATAGAGGTTGCCTATTGTTATATTGCTATTGCCTTTCTGAGCCCAAGGCTGATACATATACAGCTGCTGTGATGACTACATACTGCAAGACATAACTCATATACGCACACACACAAACACATGCACGTACACACACACACCACCAACAACAACCACACACACACAGAACAACAACAAACAACAACAAACACACCATACCCACACACACAAACTGAACAACAATGCCTCACCTCAATGTGTACCATGACATCATCATACATTTTCTTGGCCATCTCGTACACCTTGTGGTTGGAGCTGTTGTACATGATGGCGTTGGTGAACATCAGCATCATGTCACGCTGGAACTCGGCCGTCGTGCGGATCACCCCACTCTCTATGTTCTTCTTGATCGTCTGCATGTCCATAGGTCTACACACCACACAGACCACGATACGTTTTAAATGAGGTGCATGCTCCCAGAAAAAACAACAAGAATACAAAAAACAGGAGGAGAGAAGAAAAGGCGAGCACTTTTTCTTCTTTTTGAACAACAATGATCTGTATGACAATCTTTTTGTGTTTCTTTTCATACCCAAAACTATAAAAGTCTGTAAGTGGGAGTATTTCTCCATATTTTTTGTGTCTTCTGTTGTAAAATGGAACTTTTTTTTTAACACAGCTAACACAAACCTTTAGCTAAAAGAAAATGTAACCATGAAAATAAATACAAAAACTCTTACACACACACACACACAGAGCTGTACAATAATGACAAGAGATATGATCCATCACACATATAATGAATTACAATTATTAGACTCTCAATTTTAAAAAAGACACATTGTCAATGAAACCATTTCACAGATATCATTATCAATATTCCCAAACTGACACAACAACCAATCTGACAAACTATAACAATTGCAAAATTTGCTTACCTATGAACAACATTGTGGTAGCCTGGGGCAATGTCATTGGTTACCGGATGGAGGAAAACATTAGCGTCCCTGAAACAACACCAACCTTACACCAGTGATTCAAAAAATTAACTTCATGAGTTACAACAAATGATTATTTGTTTGCCCTCACTCAGATTTTTGATTTCTCAATTGTTTTTCTCTTCTTTCTTTTGTTTCTTTTTTTTTTTTTGGCTTTTGTTTTTGGGGGTTTGGGGGATTTATCCTTAAGTTTTGTTTTTCATTTTGTTTATGTTTTTATTGTTTATCTTATTCTTTGTTTTCTTTTTGAAAATAATCGTGCAGGCACTATTTAAATAGTGTCATTACAACTTCAGCCCAGTGATGCTTGCTGATGCCAACTTCAATAAACATAATCTTTTCTCTCTTTTTCTAAAATAAAAGATTGGAACTGGGAAATGCCACAGTATTACAATTTGGCTCATGAATAAAAGTTGCCACATGCATAACTATGCACATTAACTTTTCCAATCTAGTCAATACATTTACAGCCCTGCCAATCAAAGAGGCTATATCAGGACTGCCACCTTTTAAAAAGATAAAGCCCAGATTCCATTTGTGCAGCTATAAACAAATGAAAACACCAAAATGTAAAACAACTATGTAATTGTTTCTCTGTTTTCGTTTTAAAGGATTATATAAGAACGCGTATTCATAAGATTCAGAAACTCACTTCACTCTAAATCAAATACAGCAAGATTCATAAACCATCCAAAGATTTACAATAAACAAAAAAATTAAAAGAATACACAGCTCTACACAAATACACACAAACTATGAGGCAAGAATGTAAGAAATACTGCAAAACTGTGAAAGTAAAAAAGATATCGGTATGCAGACTCATAGAAGAGAAAGTGGAGCTGTAAGAGGGTGATTGTCACCATTCCACAATGAGCATTTCATTCAGCCTGAATGCCAGTATGCAAGTTTTCACCCCAGTAGGGAGGGAGGCTTACTGTGCTGTAGACTCTGTATGCTGTGTCTGATTCAGAACAAGCAACAACCCCCCTAAAATGACAAATTACCACAGCCAAATACTAAGGATTCACCATACACTGTGAATTCTGGAGGTAAAACAGGACCAGCCAAAGTATGCAAGATGAGCAACTTGGGGAATGATAGCACTGTAATATTACAAAAAGATGATCACACAAGATATACAAAATGAAACAAAGAAAGAAACTATTTTCTTCATGACAGTAAGTTTGGCCACAGTACTCATGATATCAGACGATAGACAGTCTCCCACTGCCGCCTTATTGGTCAAAGCGTTAACTTACTTATGATTGGCAGCTGCCCTCCACACCAGCATGATGGATTTCTTCCAGGCTTTGTGTGCTTTCTCATCCTCCGTGTCACTTCTGTAAGACACACATATATATGTATGTGAATATGAACATGCACATGCATGCACACACACTGAGAAAAACTCGCACAAACTCACAAGCATACACACACAATTTGCACACATGCATACACACTCACAAACACACATACAAAGATCAAGACATTTCACCTCTAAATCAGAATGCATGCTATGTACACAATCATATAATGTTTGCAAGAAAATCAGACTGCAGGTAACGCCTCAGCAAAACCATTATGCATGCAATAACACTTAGACACATGCACACGCACATGCTCTCACACACACACATTATCCTGGGAGGAGCTAAAATATTGCATAAGACAGACAGTGCACAGGTTAACATAATCCATTCACAGGTTTACATAATATACACATAAATCAAAACCACACACACACACAAACTCCCAGACACACACATTCCCAGACACACACACACACGCACGCACGCACGCATGCACGCACACACACATGCTCACTCACTCAAACACACACACACCACACACACACACACACACACACACACACACACACACCTCTCTCTCTTTCAAACACACACACACACATACAAACACACACACACACACACACACAAACACACACACACAAAGACTCACATTCCCACAGAAGCAGGGCTGTTGGGAACAGACTCTGTGAATGCCAACACTGCCAATGACGAATGCTGCATACTCAGCTGGGACAAGCTGTCATCGTTCTCCCGAGGCAAGTCATCGTCCGTGAATTCCGCTTCGCTGTGCTTGGAACTGGCATCGTCCTTTTCCTGTAGGCATTTTGACTAATGAACTGAAATTAACACAGGTGTGAAGTTGAACAGTTGCCTTAGCTTTTCAGTTTAAGAGAGAGTGATGAGATTTATTATGGGTGAAAAAGAAAAGGGTGTGTGTGTGTGTGTCAGGGTGTATGTGTGGGGGGGGTTGGAGTGAGTGAGAGTGTGTGTGGTGTTGTGTGTGTGTGTGTGTGCGGTGCGTGCGTGGTGCGTGCGTGGTGGTGGTGTGTGTGGTGATGGTGTGTGTTTTTGAGAGAGAGAGAGAGAGAGGAGAGAGAGGAGAGAGAGAGAGATAGAGAGGCGTGCATGCGTGTGTGTGTTCGTGCGTGCATGCGCGTGTGTGTGTGTGCGTGTGTGTGTATGTGTGTGTGTGTGAGTGTGTGTGTGTATGTGTGTGTGCCTATATTCCTGCTTTCTCACTCGCTCATTTGCTCTCTCTCCTCTCCCCCTTCTCTCTACTTGTACCCTCCCATCTCCTCCCCCAACACACATGTGTGCACATGCTGGATGCAAAAAAGACCACCCGTGCTTATTCATTATCCTGGAAATAAAAGCATTAGAGTTTTGAATTTGAATTTCACATACACACATATACATGCATACACACACACACACAAAGTACTTTCTGTTCGAAGAGAAGACAAAAATCAATGCAGGCATGTAAAGAAGTTTCTTACCTAAATTTCTACAGTTCCTCTCAGTTATTTCTATCAAAATCCTTAAGTTTTTCATACAGGTTCATTTATATATACACAGTATCTTAAACATTCTCATAATAAGCCTTGCACACACTTGAATAGAAAACAACAACATTCACCTCCTAACACAGCTATATGGGATCTTTTGTTTCACCGAAATCTTTAAATTAAAAAAAAGTAATAATAAAGCAATTTCCCACAAAAAAGAATAAGTCAAATGGGTAACATACAACATGGGTTTTCCGTGTCACTCGCTGGTTTGATCTGGCCCGATTTCCTCGACCTGTTGAGGTTGACCAAGTCGCAGATAAGAAAACCAGCTTTCATTAGAATGAGTCAGGTTAACTCTTCTTAGAATATGTCAGCTGATAACACTGATGTTATTATTGTCACAATTACCACCATGAGTGAGATGATCTTTTCATCATCACAGATATTTTTTTATCATTATCCTTTTTGTCATTGAAAAACATTCCTGACCCCACCCTACCATACAAAAAATTTAAAGAGAAGAACAGAGACAAAGACAGAGAGATAGACAGAGACAAACAAAAGAGATAGTAGAGTCAGAAAAAGAAGAAGAAAGTTGAGTTATGCAACATTTGCAATATAAATGTTGAAAAAAACCTTCCCCCGTCAAAGTTATTCTACAGACAGTAGGGAGGGTTTTTTTCCCTGTTAATACATACACTCAATCCCCAGTGTCATTTCGTTCTACTCAACCAAGATCACAAGGAGAATTATGTCCCTTCACTTGGTGATCAAGGCTTGACCAGCTCATTGGACAACACATCTCACATGTCTGCAAAACTCATTTCAGGAGACCCTTTTAGCTATCAACTTCACCTTATATTATAACTTTCTCACACACCCACCCCCAACCCCCTGCTTTTCATGACTTGGAGATGTGTTCCATACATGAATTATTCCACACATGGACACTTCACTGAGAAGCTGGAACAGGTTTCTGATTTACTGACTGTCAGTCTCTTTTAAAAACAAGCACTTCAAAGGGCAGGTAAAGCACAAAATAGCCCATATTCTGGATGTTAGCTCCAGTTGTAAAATAGTCACCCCTAGGATGAATTGTCCCAGAAATCAACAGCAGATATAAACTACATGATGGCTTTAACCATATCACCTCAATGACAGGACATTCTTACAATCCAGCAATACAGTGAAGGAAAAAAAGTGAAGGAAGGTGGCAGGATGGTTAAGACATTCGCCTGCCAACAAGTCAACCATGAGGTTGTGGGTTCAGTTCCCCCCAGCCTTGCCCTTTCTTCCCAGTTTGACGAAAAAATAAAACTGAATATCAAAATCCTTCGAATGAGACTATAAACCAAGGCCCCATATGAAAACACCTGCAGAACATCTTGCACACACGTTAAAAACCCATTCTGCCTTTCGGAAGGGTAGGCCATTGTGTGCCGGTAGAGCGGATGACAAAGTAAAAAACCCCAGCCTGCACACAGGTGTCGTGTTTAGAGACCATTCCGGTAGTCGGAACGTGGCCACCTACATGGTGGGAAAAAAACAATTGCATAGGTATGGGTCTCACTATGGATGAGCCTCTGGGCTCTTGACATTAGCGTTCTGGCAACTCCTGCAACAGCACTGGAACCATGTATATCAGCAATTGCCTTTCCAATGGACCATTCCACTGACGTGGAGAGGGGGAGTCTGCTGCATGGGTAACAGCTTGACCTCCATACTTACTTACCCAGGCTTTGTGCACTGGAGTATAAACACCTAGAGTGCAGCTCCATAGTCTTACAAGACTGACAGATGCCTACTGACTACTGATAGAAATAGAGTTGACACATAGTGCTGAAGAAAATATACCAGCTTTATCTGTAACAGCTGCATCTTCGATTGTGTAGTAAAGAAGTGAATTTCTCTGTTTGTGAGATAATAAAGTATTTGAATTGAACTAAATTGAATTGAACTGAATTGAAGCTCAAGCTTACCTCTGGAACGCCTGCCTGACCGGGTTTCACTGATATTGGAAAGAACACTGCTGGCTGGGGAAGCTGGTTCTTCCTTGATTGACACCTCTTCGTCCACATTGATGTCGTTCAGTCCTGGGCCTTCCATGTCGCTTTTCTCGTCATCCTGAGACTGGACAGCAAGAACACACATGTCACATGTGGGAACATGACTTCTAGTGATAACATAAATATTAGCACAACTACAGCTACTCAAAAGTGAATCTAACTGCATCCATGCACAAAACATAAAGTCCACACATTGATGCTATATTTCATTCTTTCCTAATTTTCAGGCATTTTTTACAATAGCAACTTGAAACAGTTAAAACATTCTCCGTAAGTCATCAATTTGGTGTTCCTTTTCACAAAACAGCAAAAAATCAGCTAAGTTACTTTCAACTTCTTCCAGAAAGACACCAATTTTGACAATGTAACCACAAACTTCCTTCTCTTCACCAATCTATGACAAGAATACAGGGTTGGATATGACACCATGAATATCATAATTGTGATAGCCAGCTTGATGATAACCACCTCCACTTCTACATCCGTGGCTTGTTCAGTTTTGTTGTCTGGAGCATCTTCCGTTCCCTCTTCAACCTTGGTGTCCACATCAGCTGGGGGTTTCTGGTCAGAGGAGTTTTCGCTGGATGTTGTGCTCTCCTGGCTACTGCCTTCTTCTTTGATCTCTGCACCAACGACACAACACACACTGATAGTCCACAGTTTCCTTCACAAAATCTTTTGCAAAAAGTTTTAGCAACCTTGGGTTAAAAAACTAAAAGACCATCCCATAAGAAACTGTCATAACGGAAAAGGTACGTTGCAACTCCTAGAATTGTTCTCATATCAGTCTCACCAGTGGACACCTGCTTGAAAAGAATGTAACTCTCACAGCAGATTTATGCCCCATACACAATTTGCCATATGCTGCAGAGATGAAAACAATAATCAAAAATATCTCACAACAAATTTTTTCATAGATTTAACATTTGAAAATCTGTTGCATAACGGTTTTCCTTTGAGTTTTCTTTTCATTATGAAAATAAATGTGCATGAATGTCTTCATCTCAGAACACAGACAAAATTAAACTTAACAACATGGGTCTTTTTTCTTTGGTGCTTTTGAAGAGAAAATGACAGGTTGATTTTTTTTTTTTTTAAGTTTGTAAAGAGATGAGAACTAATATATCATTATGCTCTCTATAACATGTAAAATATTAATGTACACTAATCAAGAAGATAGTGAAAAGAGCTAGAAGACTGGTACGACAAATCACCAACCATAAAACAACAAGAAGACAAAAGAACCAGATATTCCAGTCACCCTGCACAACTTTTCTTTCCTGCTGGTTGTTCTTCACTAACAAATCACATAAATTCTAGTAAGTTCATCACAATGGTATGTCCAGCTTTGACAGTGCAACCCTCAAACACAGTTAAACACCATGCATAATTTATTAGAATCACAAGCCATTTCTTTTTTAATCAATGTGTACACAAGTTAGGAAGTGAATTTTCAAAACGTGGCAGCGGTCTTGAATAAGTAAGATGGAATGCTGGCTGTAACTCGACCTGTTAGGGAAATATTTAAGAAAAAAATAAGGTGTGTCGGAGAGTGCGAGGCAAATATTGCAGGCAGTTTTGGACAGGAGTAAAATATTAAAAAATAGATGCAGAATAAAATTATTGATAAAAACCAATGCCACTGAAATTAATGTAAGCATAAAACTCTACAGCTAAAGGCAACATCAAGCCTAGAATCATTGAATGCTGCCAGCTTCTTACTGCATAAGCATTAGCTGTTATCAGATATGGATAGCATGAAACTAATGACACACACACCACACCACACCACATCACACACACACCACACACACTCTTTACTTACTACATAAGTAATAGCCGTTATCAGGTATGGATAGCATGAAACTAATGACACACACACACACCACATCACACCACACACACTCACACACTTCTTTACTTACTACATAAGCAATAGCCGTTATCAGGTATGGATAGCATGAAACTAATGACACACACACCACACCACATCACACTTCTTTACTTACTACATAAGCATTAGCTGTTATCAGATATGGATAGCATGAAACTAATGACACACACACACCACACCACATCACACACACTTCTTCACTTACTACATAAGCATTAGCTGTTATCAGATATGGATAGCATGAAACTAATGACACACACACACCACACCACATCACACCACACACACTTCTTTACTTACTACATAAGCATTAGCTATTATCAGATATGGATAGCATGAAACTAATTAGAAACACACACACACACTTCTTTACTTACTACATAAGCATTAGCTGTTATCAGATATGGATAGCATGAAACTAATTAGAAACACACACACACCACACCACACACATACACTTCTTTACTTACTGCATAAGCATTAGCTATTATCAGATATGGATAGCATGAAATTAGAAACACACACACACCACACCACACACATACACTTCTTTACTTACTGCATAAGCATTAGCTGTTATCAGATATGGATAGCATGAAACTAATTAGAAACACACACACCACACCACATCACACCACACACATACACTTCTTCCTTGAGCCCTGCAGGCATTCTCATCAATTGTCATTTATGTCAAAGTCACTTCAGCCAGTTTCATTGTAGGAGCAAAGGTGAAAGATTCACCACAAAAGGACTTTTCTTGTGCTCTTTGGAGGGATTATGCTCAATAAAACTCACACTCTGCATACAGGAGGAAAACCAACAGATTCTTCCCATATCAGAATTCTATTTGGCCGTTTTCTTTTTCTGAATACAATTTGAAACCTTACCTAATTTTAGTCTTTCATGTGGGAAGGTTAGTAGCATAGGAAGTAGCATGTCTAAACTGTTTCATATTTGAGGGCAAGACTGCGCTTTGGGGTAAGACTACATTTTGGAGCACTCTACAAATTTTAGGGCAAAATTGTGTTTTCTTCTCATGTGAAGCTAGCTAAAAAGATTCCAAGACAAGTTGCTAACCGCTGAAAATGACTGTTAGGCTCTGAAAAGGGTGTAAATCATATAATGATCTGACAAACTTCCATGACAGGCTGTAATCACCTTGTTTAATGTTGATCACTTCTGCATGCTGCTGCTCCTCCTCTGTCAGACCCTCTGGCACTTCACTCTGTGACTCCTCTTTGACTGCCAACCGCCAAACACACACACACACACGCACATGCAAATTGGGGCCAGCATGCTTATCACTCAGCAATGCATCCAAAAACACATGCAAAAAAAGCCATGATTTCATCTAAAATAAAATAAAGGAAACTGTGGTCTTCAATCCCTTTTTCTTTTACATGGAAAAAGATTAGCTTATTTCTATTATGATTTAGTATGAACACAAAAAGCGTTCAAGATTCAGGCTTGCCACACAGTATCAGTATAAGTTTCAGGTTTTCTTTGCTATAAATTCAGATGGTGTCACTGCTCTCAAAACACCCTGTGTAAGCTTCATCACATTTGTTAATTTGTGGAATAAAAATTCATTTACCTAAACGGGGGGCTGGATAACCTTGTGGTTAGAGAGCTGACCTTGTGATCTGACAGCCCAGGTTCTAGCCACTACCAGTTCAAGGAGAATTTCCCCCTGAAGTTAACATCAATACCTACTCCACTCTACCGAAAGTCCTTTGGATGAGACTATGAACTGAGGTCCAGAGTGGTAACACATGCAGAGCATCTTGCACACACATTAAAAACATGTTCTGCCTTTCAGAAATGTAGGCCATTCGCATGAACGGATAACAGGTTGTTGTTTTTTAACACATGCACACTGGTTTCGCTTTTAGACACCATCCCGAAAGTCAAAATGTGGCTACCTTAATGGTGAGTAAACAGTCGCATATGCAAACTCTCACCTTTGGTGAGCTTTGGAGCTCTTGCCAATGAACAACAACAAAAATCACCTAAAGTCCATTCAACAGATGCATGATGCAATGTACTAACCAAACCTACATATAATAGAAAGAAAGAGAGACAGTGTGAGGATGTGTGTGTGTGTGCATGTGTGTGCGTATGCATGTGCATGCAAGCATGCAATCACGTGTACATAATGTCTCTATGTGTGCCTGCCTGTCTGTTTTCCTGTCCATCTGCATGCATAAATGCATGTGTGCCTGCATCCCAACATACCGACAATCGTGGTGGAAGCAACGGACACATCATCAGCATCTGACTGCTGGCTGTTGACAGAGGCGGAGGGAGTGACCTCGATAGATGGAATGTCTCCCAGAGACTCTGTTCTTCCAGTGACTGCCAACCCTCCCTCCTCTGCCTGCTGCTGCTCCTGTTTCATCACCTGCTCTTTTTCCTGATTATCATGATGCTTTTCAACATTATCATCTTTTTTTTATAATACATCATCAACAATACTGTCAAAGCAACCACTATAAAGAAAAATGTCTGAAACACATAACGTGCTGAACATGAAAAGTAGCATTTGACACCAAGAGAGTCACAGACTCAGCAGAGCTTCAGAACTTTTAGCTGATGTTCTCAGTTAGTAAGTAAATATTAAATCAGTTCAATCAAATTCAAAAACTCTTTATTGACTGGCTCACAGGCCACACAGAAACTTTACACCAGGCCCTTCACAAACGACAGTGGATGAAAAATCTCCTGTTAATTGCTACCTGAAACAACCTTGTCTCTCCACAAAGTCACTCAAGTCAATCACATTCAAAAGCACAGGAAATGGGCAGAGGGAAAGGAAGGGTGGATCTTATCATTATGATGACATGGTCATATACTGCTGACTTGACTTCCTTCTTGCCTCCTTGTGAAGTCAAACATTGGGGCACTGCACTGAAAGTTTTGAAGTCAAACATTGGGACACGCATTGCTTTAAGTCAGACACAAACACTGCACTGTAAGTTTTGAAGTCAGACATTGGGACACTCATTGCTTTAAGTCAGACACAAACACTGCACTGTAAGTTTTGAAGTCAGACATTGGGACACTCATTGCTTTAAGTCAGACACAAACACTGCACTGAAAATTTTGAAGTCAAACATTGGGACACGCATTGCTTTAAGTCAGACACAAACACTGCACTGTAAGTTTTGAAGTCAGACATTGGGACACTGCACTGAAAGTTTTGAAGTCAACAATGGGACACTGATTGCTTTGACAACAGACACTGGGACACTGTACTGAAAGGTTTGAAGTCAGACATTGGGACACTCACTGCTTTGAAGTCAGACAATGCAACACTGCACTGAAAGTTTTGAAGTCAGACATTGGGACACTGCACTGAAAGGTTTGAAGTCAGACATTGGGACACTGCACTGAATGTTTTGAAGTCAGACAATGGGGCACCCCACTGAACATTTTTCAAGTAGTGTGTATTGGGCAACTTAAATCTGGCAGAGCCCATCTCTCTCCAGGTAGCAGGGTGCATGCTGGGTATGTGTGTATCATCCATGCCACATAGGCTTCTAAACTATGCACAAAATGCTCTCTGTCTTTGCATAAGAGACTGCAGTTTGTTGTCCCATCCAAAGGGGCTTTCAAGAGAATGAAATCAGCACCAGAGTTAAATTGGGGTGGGGGGGGGGGGGGGGAGAATCCCCTCAAGTGGACAACTCAGCAGAGACTCGAACCAATGCTTTGGACATACATGTGATTTTTATCAGGTCATGAATTTGACTGAGCTATCCTCCCTCTATATAACCGGTAGATCTAATCATATACCCTGAGATTTCATTATATCTCATACCAATCTTGATTCATTTTTTTTAACTGCTTGAAACAGGCACCAGAATGCTAATCAGATTTGTTCATAGCAAACGCTAACTCTTCTGTTTCCATATCTATGATTAGAGACTGACCAACCATTTGCCTAAGCTTTCCCCTTTGAGTCAAAGTTCAAAGCAAGACCAAAGCCAGGACAAGGCTGTCACCTGTTTGATAAGCTGCAGGTTGTGGCTGGACAGGTGACTGCTCTGCAACAGGTGAGACAGCAGGGCCAGCGACTGACCAGATCCACTTTTGGACACTGGGGGCTCCCCAGTTCCTGTGGGGGTGGTGACTGTGGTGGTGGGGGGGAGGGGGAGGCTGGAGGATACCGGGACAGGAGACTGAAGGCTATCTTCATCCCCTGGCTGCAGAGAGACAGAAACGAATGCTGGTGCTGCTATCCACGGATGCGCATATATATTCAGACTGGTCTATCTGAACAACCATTTCTTTGTGGCAGTATCATCAGTGTTCTATTCCTCACTATTCCTCTATTGCAAAGGATGTATTTTACAGACATTGCACTGTATTCCTCACTAGGCCTACTCCCCAACTGCAAAGGATGTGTCTTGCAGACAATTGTACATATATACAATGTGGACAATTCATGAATGCAGGTAGCATGAATGAGAGACAGACTCTCTGTGTGTATGTGTGTGTGCGTGCGTGTGTACGTGCAGAGTCAGTGCTCTGTCTTACAATGGTTAACTATGATCTATAAACAGATAACAGATCTGCCATAAAATATTGGTGCATCACCAAAAAAAAATAGTTTTACACCCCTTTTCTGTTGCAATAGCTTCTTTAAAATAATGAACATTAATAATAATACAATACAATAATACACTTTTAAACAAAATAATGCTCATTAATTCTCCTTAACACCTATCCTTCCTCCTACTCTCTAATCTCACTGACAAAAACACTTTAAGCTCGTCTCATATTGTATGTGCACGGGCACTATGCTGACCAATCCACACACACACACATACACACACACACACACACACACACACACACACACACACACACACACACACACACACACACACACACATGCATGCGCGCCACAACAACAAAAATCTACTAACTTTTTGGGGGGGAGGTTCATGATAATCAGAATCAATAATCTGCATGCACAGACAATGGCAGTTTCAAACATTTCATATAGATTTTAAATACTTTAGAACTGAGCACGAACATATTGATGTTTACCCCCAAAAGAAACTCCCAAAATGACAAAACTCACTACTTTAAGGTACTACATTACTTACAGCTGAGAGGTCAGTGTTGTCCATCAGGGAGTCCTGGGTGTTATCGTCTGCTTCAGACACATTGCTGTGAGAACTGGCTGACAGCCGACGTGCTCCTTTTAACTGACTTAGCACTGAAAACAGAAAGGAACCATTCTTTAGACAAGTGGACATTCTCCAATGGTAAGTTGTCATTTCACGTGAAATGTAAAAAGTAGGTTCTTTACTTTTCTTAGCCAGAGTTTTTGTTTTCAAAAAGATAGGAGAGCTAAACTTGTCCCACTTCCATTTGCCTATTTCATGAACATGTTGACCTGATCTTATGAGTGTTTGACCTGTGCATAATACTCCTCTCTGTGCGTGCGTGCGTGTGTGTAACACTCTGAATATAACCAAAGAGTTAAGTGTGTTTAACTGAAATAAAACTTCTGCCAAAAGCAGCGTCTCAGCATTGGGACCATCCCACATGTATACATGACACTTCCTCTGCCAAGAGAGAAGCATCCAGCTTAAGCTTGACCACCTGCATAATACAACACACTTGTAAAAAAGCCTTGGGTGTAGGCTGGGTATCTTACCATTTCCAACAGAGGAATGGTTCTATTCAACTCTTCTTCCTTTTCTGATCACAGTACATAATACCCCC
The DNA here is from genome assembly GCA_028751875.1 of Rapana venosa. Lineage (NCBI taxonomy): Eukaryota > Metazoa > Mollusca > Gastropoda > Neogastropoda > Muricidae > Rapana > Rapana venosa. The sequence continues at coordinate 25,171,480 of CM054136.1, read as the reverse complement.
ACCCCCAGCACCCTCCACCCCCATCACTTCCCTGCAGCAAAGTACCCTCTAAAGAACAAAATAAAAAATCTCTAGCATGCCATGTCATATGCAGTTTATGATACAAATCAAATTCTAAAAAAACAGCAGGCATCTTAACTGTACTGTAAGGGAGAGAGGGGGGGAGGCAATGTATGTCTTTCCTCTATGTGATCATGCTTTTCCTCCACAGATATATGCTGACGAACAAAAATGCAATGATACCTGCTGATCTTGTAGCATACATTTCCTTCAGCTTTCTCTCGTCTTCCTTCTTGGCTTCCTCTTGTGCTTCTTTTTCTCTGCACAGCACACACACCACAGGTCTTCTTCAGACTCAAGGAACCACCACTTCACATACAAAAGACGTACTTGGAATTATGGAAAGATACATAGCAGATTTTCAACAGAAAAGTAGGTTGGGGTGGATCAACTCACATCACTTTCTGTTTCATGTTTGAAAGCAAATTTTATTGAATCCTACCACCAAAGTACATCATCACAGTCTTGGGAATTAATTGGATGAATAATTTAAGTCACCTAGTATCCAAGTGCACCAAATTATGACTGAAACTGTAAGATGACCCATTAAAAAATCAACTCACTCAAAAACACTCTAAGCAAAAATTTCCCAGATGTTATATTTCAAATTTGTCAAAGATAGAAAATTATGTTTCGATGGACTGAGCCAAGAACTGTTGGCAGTTGAGGCCCAGAATTGTCACACACACACACACACACACACACACACACACACATGTACATGCACAATTGCACACATATATACACTCACATGCGCACACACTCTCATACACTCACCCACCCACACCCACTCACTCACATATGATTTTGTTTTTGTTTCCTGTACTAAACAGTTGCTGCTGAAGAAACCTTATAGATATATAGAATACATCCAAACAACAATCTTCCATCAAAGAAAAACAAAACTACATGGGGGGAGGGAGAAAGAAGGACAGAAAGATCACTCTGCACACTCTGTGCACTTACCCCAAGGCTTCTTCCAACTTCTCTTTGATCTGGTCATCCCACTGACCAGTAAGAATGCACTCCATATCACGCTTCAGCTTCCTGCAAGAACCACAACCATTTTTAGCAATGACACTTTAACAATGTCATGATTTATATTGTATAACAATCACAATTCTGGCTTTTTTAAAGTTCAACATAACAAAATTCCAGACTTTTTCCAGACTCTCTCAAATATTTCTTCAGATCCATACTTAAAACAAATTCCTCATAGATATACCATCAAAAGAAGGGGTACAAAGATGGTGGCAGAACAGTTTAACGTTCATCCACCCAGCAAGTGAACTGTGAGGTTCTGGGTTCGATTCCTAGCCTTGCCCTTTCTTCCCAGTATGATGAGAAAATCAAACTGAATGTCAAGTCTTTTGGAACTCTAACCGAGGAACAAAAATAGGTTTAAAAAAAAAAAATTTTTTAAAAGAAGGGGTGGGGTTTGAAACTGTCAGCAAAAATGGAATATTGCAGGACTCTTTTTACTACTGGTCAGCAGTTTTACAAGTTTGTCATACATAGGAAGGCACTCTCTCAGCTCCTTTTATCACATCAAACTTTTAATTGGCGTATTTCATACTTGATGATGCTTGAAGTTTAAAAATTTTTCATCTGACAAAACTGTCTTTGATGATTTTTTGTTGTCTATCATAGTAGTAAGTGTTTCTCCCTTCACATGTAGTTTCTCATAACACAGTCCCTCAAACTGAATATACATCATTATGCTCCACATTCAGATGCATCAGGAACTGGTAATAAGTTTGACACTGCTCAGTCAGCTGACTTTCACTGATTAGGTGTTTGCCCATCTTGATATTTTCTTCTTTGCTGAAATGTGCAGTTACTGTCACAGATGAAGAAAGGGAAGTAAATATTTCTCAGTACACATTTGGCAGAGAAAACAGATAATTCTGATCTGTTAAAATTTAGACAGTACTTTTAAAAATAAAAAAAAAGGATTTAAACTCAATTGCTCTAACATCATACTCTTCTTTCCTGTGTAAGTTCCTGTTTCATTTCATCCCTCAATTTCAACCTGTACATTTCTATTCTACACCATCAATACCATAAAAACACTGTCTGCTTTTACCAGCATACTCACTTGTACTGCTGCTGGCTTTCTATGACCTGTTTCTTCAGTTCCTCTATTCTTTCAATGGTCTGCATCCGCACAATTTGTTTGGTGGGTACTTCCACCTCTCCCCTATCACCACGCTTTCGTCTGAAACAGGATAAAATACAGAACAATAAAGTCAGATAGATTCTTATTTAACAGCTCAGTAGGTTTTCTATCTCCAAATAGCTTCAGCTTTGAGAATCTCTTACTGATCTTCTCTCATCATCAGCCTCATGATGATGAGTATGACGTGTATGTATATATGTATAAACTGTGTGTGTGAGTATGTGTACAGGTGGGTAGATGGTGGAGGGGGTGGCATGTGCGAGGAGGGGTAGGGGTGAGATCGCAGAACTGAGAGAAGATCTGCTTGCAAGAGTTTGCTTACTTAGCTGTATTTCTTTATAAACCCACAGCGGGCTGACAGAATGTGATTTTGGCTTATAGGAATTTTAAACGAGAAAACATCCAGAAAGTAAACATATACTCTCTATTCTGTGTTGGCCCTTTGGTCTCAGTCGATAAAGAATAATGACCAAAAAAATCTTGCATGGTTTTTGGTAACTATTTACTGCAGTGTCACACCACAAGAAAAAAAATGATGCCAATGGGTCTTTAAAACTCAGGAAAAGCAATGAAATTTATTGAGATTTCATTTTATGTCTGAGGTATGACTTGTGGCACAAACAGATAAGTAATTACTTACTTTGGAGTCTCTACTTTCTCCAGAAGACTGGAGTACTGTGTAGCACAATTCTGAAACAGAACAAAAGAACAGGTCATAATAACTGGTGGTTTACTCTCTGCACAGTCTTTTTAACTGAGCTCTACATGAGCCTACAAATGGAACAGAAAAGCACAGGCTGCAGCACAGTTTACAGACCTTAGGTCAAACCTTTCTGTTTTTAACATACACTATGTATTCAGATATCAGCACAGGAATAAATTCAGCTGAAATGTGTGTATACCCTGAGAATGTTGGAAAACTACTGCTGACAGAGAAGGAGTCAAAGCTCATTACTGCTATTCTATAAATATTCCATTAGTGTCATGACTGGCACCAACTTATATTTCCAATCATGAATAAATATTTATTCTCAACTTTCAAAACAATTTTTTGCTGTTATACATCAAATCTGAAAAATAAAATATATCAATACTTTATTTTCTAATATTTATTTAAAAACCATATAAGATTGCATTATTCTCTCCACTCTTTATTTTAACAAAATTCACAGAGTTACAACCAATCCCCTGTTTAGCTCTCTGTACACAGTAAAGTAACTTACAACATGAAATCATTAAATACTAGTATAAAATGGGCTTGTTTATAGATTTTCTCTTCCAGATCTCTTTTTTTCACAGTGATAATTTTCAGTTACATTCAAGAGCACACAACACAAAACACCACAAAACACACACACACACACACACACACACACACACACACACAGAACATACTCGGGGCAGGAACCAATCAGCAGGACGGTGATGTTCTCCACACGGTTTGATAGCACGGCTGACAGAGCCCCTGCACACAGATATGATACACATGTAACATACACACACACACACACACACACACACACAGGACACACTTTTCATATTTTTCTTGGAAAAGTTTAGAAGAAATGCAAGACACTGAAGATACCAACACAAAATAAAACACAGTATCACAAATAAGAACACATGCAAGCCAGGACACACCCAATTGCCCACACACACACAATAATACATACATTGATACATATATCGTATAAAATGATATATGAGCACAATGTACAGATAAACAGAGACACAGAGAGAGAGAGAGAGAAAGAGAGAGAGAGAGAGAGAGAGAGAGAGAGAGAGAGAGGACACACACACACACACACACACACACACACCACTACACACACACACACACACATATCCATACACAAACAGCCAAGAGCAAACCTTATAAATATATAACAGCAGTATCGATTGCAATATTGGCAGCATCTCAAATCAAAGCGAGTCTTTGTGGAGCGAAATTCAATTGATCGATCAGTATATAATCCGTCAATATGATTTAAGAATACTAAAGCATAGTCAATACATATGATATAATGGGAAACATTTAAGGGTTCTAGCACTAAATGATTATTTAAAACAAAACTACAATACAAACCAGTTCTGATCTCCACTTCTCTGCACAGAACATGCCAAAGCCAGTTTTTCCTTGACTGACCAGTCATCTAGCATCCCACCCTTCATTTTCAACTCTGAAAACGAAAATACAGAGACACCCATGTATATGATTGTTATACATACATGTACTGATCAGCAACTGTCAGGAATCACACCTTATCACATAATTCAAACAACCATAATCTCTGTCAAATATTGTGTACAATCATGAGAAAGACAAGACAGTGGCACTGGCAGACTGAGAAACAGACAGACAAAGCTCGAGATATCTAGAGTAAAGACACCAAACAGCCCCAGAACTATACCCACTCAGAAACTCTAGACAGATTGTAGACTGAAAGTCAGGCAGTCAGTCAAGCAAAGACATGCCAGGTGAATGTATGTATTAATATATAAAAGCTAACAACACAAAACTCTGCATTTCAAAATGAAATACAGAGAGAAAATAAACAAGATGAGCACTTTAGGACTTAATACTTGATGCACTACCACTCGAAAGGCACATCATACACTGACAGTGCTTTTAAGTCTTAAGCAAAATCTACTGCCAGGGGTGCAAACGGCACCTAGGAAGAGGGTATGATGTAGGTTTCCTAGAAGGATTTAGGCGCACAGCCAACACTGAGCTCTTGGAAAGGGGGAGGAGGGAAGGGGGTAGGAGGAAGAAGAAGAAAGGGTGAAGGTTCACCCCAAGAATATGAGGCTGTTGTGATACACTATTATTATCTCTCCAGTAACAATCATTCTAATGTATGTTCTTCCTCAAGATTCTTCTCCTCCCTTAACTTTACTGGAACTGTGGAACACAGGAAGTCTTCAAGCACTCCACATCTGGATCTAGGGTTGCATATGGCTTCTCTACAGGTTCATTCCAAAGTATTCTCTGCAATTAAAAATGTTTTTTCTTCATTGCCCCCTGTCCCCCCTCCCCTCCCTGACAAGTTTAAGCAAGGCTATTGCTGTATTAAACCTCATTACATGGCCATATCAAAGTTGTTTTCTCCTCTTAACCAACATCATCAAATCTGAATATGGACCAGCGCCCAATAGGCATTACAACACTTGATTAGATAATGGTTTGATGTACTTGTTCATAGCGGCCTTGGTAATATGTTTAATGTTTTTAATGTTACAATATAATGATAATAAATAGAATATACATAGCACTATATCTTGCAAAAACAAATCAAAGTGCTTGTATTTAAGTGCTTGCATTAAAGTAGTCTTGAGTCTTGTATATCATGTCTAAGACTAAACAAACATTAAAATGTATAGCAGCTGAAAGAATATGAAACATTCTTTTAATGGTTTGTATACATGTACGATGTAGTGATGTACTGACTATTTAAACTTGTCACTTTGAAACATGAAAGGGAAGGATTAGGACAGGGATGAAGTCTGAAGAAAAAAAAGAGTACATATCATAACACATATATTTCAGGAAGAACATGCATACAATACATGCGCGCACGCGTGTGTGTGTGTGTGTGTGTGTGAGTGTGTGTGTATGTGTGTGTGTCTGAGTGTCTGTGTGTGTATCTGTGTGTGCATGCATGCAATGTGCGCGTGGGTGTATCCCTATGCACACATGTACATCTGTTTTCATACCCTAACCGGTAACCCAGTTTACATTACTGGCATGGAAAAAAAGCAGAATATTTTACAGGTCTACAGCACCCAGTTAATAATGAATTTGTGTCTGAGTTTATAAACATGAGTATCTTGTATTCTCCATTAATCTCATTTAGGGTTTGCACCCATTGACATTATATGTTACTGTATCTTCTGTGACTGTGAGGCCACTAGAATGACAATTCTTCTTCTTCTTCTTCCTTTTTTGTCATGTTTCTCCCAGGGGAGGTTTGACATTGATGAGCCTTCTCCATCTCTCTCTGTTTTGAGCTTCCTCCTTATTTATGCCCCTTTCTCTAAGATCATCTGCAATACAAACAGCCCAGGTCTTGCTAGGTCTTCCCTTTGGTCTCTTTCCATCCACTACGAAGTTCATTGCTCTTTTTATGATGTGGTGGTCTGCTTTCCGTTGAATGTGCCTAAACCAGCACAGTCTATTGGTACTAGCTACAGACTTCAGATCATCAACTTTGCACATTCTCCATAGTTCTTCATTTGTGATCCTGTCTTCCCATTTGATCTTTGTCATGTAGCGTAGCATTTGGTTTTCACAGCTCTTCAACAAACATTTGACGGTTTTTGTGAAAACCCATGTGACATAATTATCTCAGTCAAAAACAAAATATTAATAAACTTTTGACCTTTCTTGACAGACTTTTGTCTGCTGAATTACTGTTTACACTCATCTCAGTCATCTGGATCTGAAGTCAGTTTATGAACTTGTAGGCCCTTATGTTGTACTGGTATATAAAAAAAGATAAAGGTGTCCCATAACCTATAAGGTTGTAGGGAAGGGAGGCATCAGAGACCTCACTTCTCTAGGGGCCTGGCCAGTATATTGAGGGCAGTGCCCATCTCCTCTCCCTCGCTGTTTTACCTTCCCTGACCCTACCTAAAGAGGGCAGGTACCCATTTAGAACTGGGTGAACTGGGGGACTGTAGTGAAGCCAAGGTGTGCAAACGGTCACCCATCCAACTGGTAACCAAGCTCAATGCTGTTTAACCTTGGCTGGGGAAAAACAAGTGCTCGGACCACTGAGCTATCCCATCCCCTTATTGGTATCTAGACCTATACTAATTACTGTCTATAGAATAAACCTGCAGCCATATGACAACTGGTTTGAAAGTTGGTTGTCTGATGGTACAGTTCCTAAATCTGATAGCTCCACAGCAACTCCCAAACAATCAAACCAACAATACCGCTCAAATTTGTTGTTTTCATTGTATTCATTCATTCGTTTATTCTTTTATTTTGAGGATAATGGAAAGTACTTTTTTTACTCATGTACTTTTTTACATCCAGTCCCCGTATGTATGCAGTTTTCTAAACTTTGTCAGCCATTCCCACCAGTACACAATGGCCTACTCTTCTGGAAAGTGGAATGGAATGGGTTTTAACATGTGAGCAAGTCAAGTCAAAAACACTTTAATCATCCCATGAAGGGCGATTACAAGATGTTCTGCGTGTGTTCGCACACGGGACCTTGGTTGATAGACTTTTAGGGGGAGTGGAGTCGACACTTATGTTAACTCCAGAGGAAAAATCCTCTTGAACAACATTTGAACCCGGGTCAACAGATCATGAAGACATCACTCTAAACTAACCACCAGCTATTTCATACCCCCATTTTACTAATTTAGCCTATGTCACAGCAGAGATTTCAATTTGGGGATCGATGAAGACAGTCTGAAATGTCCCAACACTATTTGTACCCACAATTTAGTTTTGGAGCTGGTTCCAGCTAGAAATTATTTATGGGAAATATTATTTATTGTAAAAAGATTTTTTTTTAATTATTCTTTTATATCAAGAATAATGGAATAAGCACTCATGTGCGTTTTTACAGCCAGTCCTGGTGTGTATGCGGTTTTGTCAATTTTGGCAGGAAGACAAACCATGTCATCTGTTCCCACGGGCACACAATGGCCTACTCTTTTGAAAAGCGGAACACAATAGGATAAATAATGTGAGCGCAAGATGTTCTACCTCGATTTACAGTTTCATCCGAAGGACTTTTGAGGAGAGTGGAGTCTGCACTAATGTTTACTCCTGGGGGAAAATCCCCTTGAACAGGATTTGAACCCGGGTCATCAGATTGCAAGCCAAATGTTCTGCCCACTAGGCTATCCCATTTATATTGACTTGACTTGATCCACGTTCGAGACTGGTGGTCTGTTCGTGGTTCCTGTAGTTGAAAACTTAGGACAATTGGTGATCGTCCTGCATGGCCAGCAAAGATCAAACTTTAATTTTGACACTTTGGTTCATATAAGCTAGGTAGGTGTTTCCAACGATTGTCCAGTCTACTCTTAAAAGAGTTAATTGATGGTGCTGTCACAACCTCCTCAGGGAGACTGTTCCATTTTGCAACTATTCAGTGTGTGAAATAGTTCCCTCAGAGATCCACTTGGTGCCTATCTTTCTGTATCTTTAGGGAGTGCCCAAGGAGTATTCTCCCACTTGTCATTGACATTTTTAGTCTTGACTGCATAGTAACCATGCAGGTATTTGTAGACCTCAATCATGTCATCCCTGAGTCTTCAGTGTTTCAGTGGGAGCAGTCTTAGAGATCATAGTCTTTCTGAGTATGGTTTGTCCTTCAGAGACCCCAGCAGTTTTGTGACTCTCTGTTGCATATCTTTCATATCGCTACAGAGTGTTTTCTGACACAGCTGCCAGACTCCAGGACATACTCCAGACTCCAGGACAGGTCGAACAAGACTCCTGAAAAGCTGAATGAATAGATCCTTCGTTAGGTGGTCAAACGATCTCCTGATAAGTCCAACCAGCTTAGTTGCCTTCCCAGTTGTTTGAGCGATGTGTTCGTTGAAATTCAGCTTCTTATCCATCCATACTCCAAGATCTTTTTTAGCCACTGTTTCTCCCAATGTATGTATCTGGGTGCTTCCATCTTCTGTTTTTACTGTCATTAAATATGTTGCCTCTGATTCTGTTGTTCCAAGCTTCATGACAGCACACTTCTGTGGGTGGAATTTCAACTGCCACTGATCCAACCACATCTGGAGTTGATATAAGTCAACTTGCATGTTTTGGTGACCTTGGGTGATATCACTCCTCCCAAACACTTTCAAACAGCTTTGTGTTGTCTGTGAACATCTTCACTGCAGATTTTACAACTCTTGGCAGGTCGTTGATGAAGATTACAAATAGCAATGGACCTAGGACACTGCCCTGGGGGACACTGCCCTGGGGGACACCACTGTTACATCTGCTTCTTGCGAGGGGATGCCATTGATGACTACTTCCTGTCTCCTTTCTGTCAGGAAGTCTTGAATCCATCCCAGTACTTTCTCTCCCACTCCATGCGCTTAAAATTACCTCCTCAATGAGCCTGCCGTGTGGTACGGAGTCAAAAGCTTTCTGGTAGTCCATGTAGACAACATCAATGCTCCCCCCTTCAACTATAATGCTTGTCCAAATGTCCATAACCTCCAGGAGCTGCTGGTTGAACAGCCCGGGACAAATCCATGTTGCTCCTTATAGCCAGGCAGGTAAGGATATGTCACCTATTGTGCATTTCTGGTTAGAAGTGTGAAATTTAGTATGTGGATACCTAAATCCCTTCTAAATCATATAAGAAAGGGAAACACATGGGCGTGACCTCTGGAAGGCATTACATTTAATTAGGTCAGTATGTCATACTCCATTTTGATAGGTTTGCATGCAAACATCGAGTGCTAAAGTATCTAAAGACTGCATTGTGTCAATTCTGACCTTGCATTTGACATAACAAACTGTTACTATAGTTTGTTGTTGGACATCCGTTAAGTAGGTCAGCTAAAATTATGTCAAATTCAGCGAAAATTGATTTTTCTAGGTCAAATTCAGTGAAACTTGATTTTTCATCTGTTTGTTGGTGTCTTTGATCTCCAAGCACTTCTTGCTCAGCCATGAAATGATAGCAATTGTTTCTGGATCACAAGATGGTCTGAACTAGTTTTTGTGAATAAAAACAGCCATTTTATTGAGAACAGCTTAAGTAGGTCAAGTCTTTTGAACGAAATAGGGCTTGAATTCCCTCTTACCTCCTCATACTTTCTTATTTCAATTTAAATCTCTTCACTGTATCTTAGAAAACCGCTGGAATGTCAAAAAAGGTAACTGTTTCTGTTATTATTGTTTAAGTTAATAAAAATAATAGACAACAATAGTATTCTTCCTACATAAGGCAAGGTTTGACCTGTTTAGGACTCTTTTGACCCATAAAAATAAATCGTTGTACATGAATATAACTTCATTATTCATGCTTATTTGAAGTAGTTACCAAACAAATGTATGCCATAATATCACATTGCATTACAATGTAGATTACATTGCATTACATAGCATTCTACATAAACTCCAGGCTACTGCCCTGAGGGAGAGTGCATCACCATTGTGCAGTATTGCGGTTTTGTTGTTGTACATTGTGTGCATGCATGTTTCCCTGCATACAGTATATATATATATATATAGATATAGATATATATAGATATATGTATGTATGTATGTATGTGTGTATGTGTGTGTGAGTGTGAGAGTGTGTGCAAAAAGACTCAAAATCAAACTACCACTCATGGTGTAGCTGATAACAAGTGGTACATTGGGATATTTGTAAATGCTTTTCCTCTAAACCCACATGCCATTACTGTTGTCCAATAAAGAGCTTCCTATAAGGGGTTTTTTCCACATAAGGAACCAAAATATGCAGTAAGAAAGCAGGAGCATTGTTTGTAATGGTCAGAGGTCTATTAAGTCTCTCCATCAAGCAATCCTCTAATTCGGGGATGTCAGGATATTTTGGTACACAAAAATCCTGCATCTGAGGGTACAAAATGTATTTATAAAACCTATTGCACTAATCTTAGCTTTCATAAAAACATGGTAGTGTTCGCATACCTGATGCACACTTTTTCCTCTTAACATATGTCTGAGAGGGGAATAGTTAGGATACATCATTGCTAAATCTTGGTTGTGAAGAGCACACATGTATGACCCATGGCAAGCAAGCATGTACTTTGTCAAGCACCAGGTATGCAGTATGATGTCTTCAGTTTTTAGTATGTAATCAGGCTGAAAAATACATAACTGAAATTAGTGAAAAGTCAGACCTGTAGCCCAGTATGCAAACTATGACTGTTTTCTTGCCATATCTGTGCTCCAGATGTAGAAATCAAAACAGTGCTCTGGAAAGGAAAAAAAAAAAAAGCTCTCAATAATTTCTAACTTAATCTAAGTGAAGGCCTCATCACATATGATAATGATAAAATGTGTGTGGGTGTGTTTTTCAAGCATGTCTGGCCAGAACCACCAGGTCTCTTTCCTCAAAGCAAATGATGACTGGCCAATGCGGCCAAACATGAGTGTTTCCTAGGTTTGAGAAAGAGGGTAGTGATTATATGTGACTGTGGAATGTTCCTTGGTCACAAGAAGAAGCTACCCAATAATGGCTGAAGTGATGCTGGGTATGTAGCTGATAATGATTTACTGCTGCTGTTCAAAGACTATGACTCATTTCAAAATAGTATACTGCATGATACAAGATAAAATTGATTTCAAACAAGCATGTGTCATGGTGTAAATGTAATTTGAACCTCAGGATTGATGCCAGCTGACAATCTCCGAGTGATGGAATAAGCATACTCTTTTGAGTGCCAGGTAATAATAATAATAATATATGGAATTTATATAGTGCCAGGTACAGGTAAAGTTTTGTTGTATTCAGGTGGAAACACAGGGATGGTGTGAGTTCAGCCATTCACTCATCCAGCTTAGAGATAAATAGTTCACCATCATCCTCAATGATTGCATACTGAGTGAAGGGAAGTCCTTCTTCCAAAGAAGAACTTATTAGTAATATTACATAGTTGACATGTGGCTGTGGCTGGTAAAGACAGTTGTGTCAGCTGCAACACACATTCCTGATATCATTGGTACTTCATATGTCCCTAACAGTTCTCTATCTAAGTGCCTACTGTTAAATTTTTAAGTGATGCCATTGGGGGCCAGATGCATGCTCTCTCCCCAAAAGTCTTTCGGATGAGACTATAAACCAAGGCCCCATGTGCAAACGCACGCAGAACATCTTGCGCACATGTTACATCCTGTTCCGCTTTTCATAAGTGTGCCAGTGGGAACAGATGACAGAATTTACACAACTGCATACACACGTGGACTGGATGTAAAAAAGCACAGAAGTGCTTATTCCATTATCCTCGATATAAAAGAATAAAATAACGAAATAAATGAAGTTCTACTTTGTCATGAGATTTATAGCAAAAGAAAAACCAAATGGGTTCTGTATATTTCTGATCTGTCACTGCAAGAATGATCATTCAGTTTCACAAAAATAACACAGTTGCTGGCTTTCAATATTTTACTTAAAGGCAGTTGCTTATTTTTATACAACAGTTTGTAAATTCCAGTTTGTCTTCATTTGGAAACAGTTAACTGGTATCTTCTATTTGCAGTCAATTACCTGAATTGCAATTTGTGTGTGTGTGTGTGTGTGTGTTGTACGTGCGTGCGTGTATGGTGTTTGTGCATGTGTGTTTGTTTTTGTTTTGTTTTGTTTAATGTCTATTCACTACATGGTGATTTAGACACACCCGCATTCATACCACAGTACCTATTATTACACACCCCATCTCTCTCTCTTTAAACATGCTGTAAAGCGTGCATGTGTGTGTGTGTGTGTGCGTGTGTGAATATGCTGGTACTAGGTGTGTTGTCTCTGTGACTTTATGTGTATTGTTTTAAATTGTGTGATTGTGTAGTGCACCATCTTTCCCATGATAAAGCCTTGAAACATGCTATAAAGCATGTTGTAAATCATCATAATGATCATATTATCATTGTTGTTGTAGCTTTAACATTATCATTACTTATTCATATTGTTGTTGTTGGCATTGCTGCATGAACCAAAAAACAGGGAACTTGACTTATGACAGCAATGGATGACCATACATTTTTTTTTTTTTAAGGGGGTGGGGTGGGGGTGGGGGGAGGATGGGAGACAGTGCTGTTCTCCCAGTCAGACATCATAAGACTTTATCAAAAAGGAACATTTTTACAGTGACCTCTTTATTTAGCATCATTAACTCAACAAAAGTGAATTTATAATTTTTCTTTGTAAACAAAAAACAGGATATCACCATGGTAAAGCTGGAATATGTACTGGTACTGTATTACTGAAGTAAGTCTCTTTTAATCTTTCATAATGTGTTCATATATAATATATGTCTTTAACCTGTACACTCCTTCACAATCCCTCCGCTCTGCTGCAGATACCTTATGTTTAAGACTACCTAGATTCAACCAATCCACCGTTGGCCGCCACTCTTTCTCTATTTCAGGTCCATCGACCTGGAATGAGCTCCTTCTCTCTCTTCGCCAGAAACCTAGTTATGACACTTTTAAATCCAGCCTCAAGACATATTTATTTCAAACCTAAGATTTTCCCCCTCCTGTTTCATATCAGAACTAACCCACCTTCACTAACCCATGTCCTATCTGGCTATCACCCTGCTAAAGTATACGACCTGTGTGAGTGTGTGTGTGCTTAGGAAAAACATTTTACTATTGAAGGTTGAAAGCATGTGCTTTGATTTGTCTTTGCAAGATATAGCGCTATATAAGTTCTATTTTTATTATTATTATTATATATTGGTGTGAGTGTGCATGGGTGTGCGCACGTGAGTGTGTGTGTGTGTGTGCACACGTTTAAAAAAAAAGTTTATGTCTTTTCCAATCAATGGTTTTTACAACATTGTATTCCTACACTGGTGTGTGTGGGTGTGTACGCGGTGCGTGTGTGTGCGTGCACCTGGGTTTGTGTATGTGATAATTTGTTAAAGCTATCTTGGAATGTTTATAACAATCTGAAATGTATTTTTCTTGTGTCTTGTGAGATAATTATACTTATAGGTATCAATGTGCCTGTCAGTATTGTAATTGCCCTTCATGGAATGATTAAAGTGTTTTTGACTTGACTTGACTTGACTTGACTTACAGAGGCAATGGAAATCTTTAGCATTTTTAAAACTAAAGTACTGCTTGATTGGATTACTAAAAGAAACAAACAAACAAAAAGAAATTATATACTCCAGTTACAACATTTAAAAAAATGTACATTATTTATCACAAAAAAGCACATGGATTTTGCAAAGTATTTCTTTATTATCATTTTTTTAAAATCAAAATCATTATTAACACTAAATTCATGAATAGAAGGAAGCCTGAAAGGTGCTACTTTTAACATAGCAGTCCATGGGGTAGATGTTTATACAAGAGCCATCTGGATCTGCCTGCAGGGGTGTGTATGTCATCTCTCTCTTGCTCCTGCTGACAGCCAGCACACAGAGTGTCAGGCTATGGCTATGGTGTATCAATGGAGTCTGAGTCAAAATGGCAATGATTGAAATCTATTATCTATCACTGCACCTAATACAGGGTCATGTGATCCTATTTCCCTTACTAGAAATAATCATTATGGTCCATAGTATCACTGTGCAAGAGAAATTACTTTTAACTAAAACTGTGCAATCCAGTTGGTAAGTCCCAACACTATTACTAGTATTAGTATTACCGATGAGGTGGTTTCTCTGTAGCCTAGTGTAGGCCCTAACAGTAAGGGTCCATGATTTTCTCTCTTACCATCTTCTCAATCACCTTTCATGCAATGCAGGTTAAACTGAGTGGCCTATATTTTGACGGCGTCGTTTTGCTCCCTTTTTTGAAGATAAGTGATACATATTTCGAGGATAAGGATTTCCAGATAAAATAATATTTATTTACGGTATCATGATCGTCGATGTCTGCAGGACCAGACCGGACACTTGAAGAAGAAGATTTACGTATCTTTGTTTTAAATATTATTAGTTGCTTTACATGAAAACAGACAAATATAACAAAACTGGATTGACATTAATATTTTTTACCTTTTTCCACCTTAAAAAAGTGCACACACACAAAATCCTAGATACGAGAGAAACAAACCGTCTCTAGAAAGAAAAGAACTTGACCTATAACTTCTTTACTCACTTGATTGTATGGGGGCCGCCATTTGGTTAATATTTATTTACGCATCTTTGGGGTTTTTTTTAAAAACATCGGATCAAAATACAATTAATATATAGAAATGAACACGATTGTCTAGCATCAGTTCTTTTATTTAATGAAAGTAATATTTAAAATTGGTAAACGATAACCATTCAATATTCTATGAGTTCGTCTACGCGGCTATAAAAGGTAACCTAGTTGTTATGAGTAACCTGTGACACCCACCATATCTATATTCGAGGAATGATGCACAAACATCTTTTCGCAAATATCATTCTTGTGTGAAATGTTGTAAAGGAGGGATCATAAATACCAATGGAGTCGAAGCAGAAGTGTTTAATTAATGTGTTTATGATAATTGCATTCATTAGTGTTGGGCTTTTGGTTGCGGCATTTGCAACAGATAAATGGGTGACGTCCACCCCGAAGCAAGGTGATAATTCAACAGTGGCTGCAAACAGAACAGACACGACGACATATACCGGCAATAGCACGTTCGGGATATTTAAAGGAAAGCAAACATTGAACTATGTGACTGGATCCAGATCGGCAGCGTTGACAGGTTTGTCGTTAGTGTGATCCAGTTGTGCACGCCCCCAATTTAAAAATGATAAATTGCCATTGAAAACACATCCTGACACTACCATCACCACTGTAGTGTATACCACATCATGTTCTGCACACACACACACACACACACGCCACCACCACCATGTGATAGCTCACACATGGTGCACAATCATGCACATAGGAACACACACAGGGACTGGATCTTTAAAAAAAAAAAAAAAAAGCATATTAATGCTTAATTCATTATCCTCAAAATAAAAGAATTTGACTTGACACACATGGCAGTGTTAATGGCATTATTTTAATTATCAGCTAGGTTTTACTTTTATGCAGGTTCTTATCCCAACCTGAACATCCCCCATCCCCCCCCCCCCCCCCCCCCCCCCCCCCTTCCTGAGGAGTACAAACATCAAAAAGACATCTGCTGTGATAGTCAACAGCCCTGTGATAAACAACAGCACTCACAAATGCACATCCATAAAATTGTAATCTGGTGTGGTCTATGTCATTTCTTTTTGCCTGAAAGTAGTAACAAACTCAACTCTGGTTAAGAGGAAGCTGAAGCCCCCCAAAATAAACCTTGCTTTTAATGGGGTTTCAAATCAAGCCCACCATCTCCCTGCCAGATCCCATTGCACATCACTTAAATTACATATTTTGTTATTTGATGTTTTGTTATTAAGATTATGGTGTTTATGAATACTTGTATTGTTTGATCAGCTTACAATTTCTTTTTCTGTGTTTGTAGCAGAACCAGAAAGAAAAATATAATTATGCCAGTCTTTTTTTTTTTTTTTGGGTCGGGTGTTTTTTTGCTTTTTTTTGGGGGGGGTCTTTTTGGAGGGGGGGGTGGGAGGGTTGTAAAGTGTTAGTAACTTAGTAAAGGCTTTACCTCAGCTAAATTGACTTCAGTAACAACCACCCCCCCCCCCCCCCCCCCCCCCTTTCTCCTTTTGAAGAGTGATACAATTTAACAGTCGGGTACAACTCAAAAACTTTCAGGACATATGTCCTACAGACTGAATTTACTTGGCAGACACTGTCCCTCTACTTTTGCATAGTACATACTAGTTATGAGCTATGAATGTTTTATTCAGAAAAGTCATACCAATGGCTATAGTTGGCCTACTAAAATTGGATGGATTTTTAGCATGTGTTAAAGATGCTATGCTGGACCCCAGAAGGAAGGAGAAAGAAAGGAAGACCAAAAGCAACATGGAGGAGGACTGTAGAAAGTGAGATGAAGGCCATGCAGCACTCTTGGGGATCAGTGACTAGTTAGCCCAGGATAGGCAGGAGTGGAAGCGCTTTGTTGCTGCCCTACACTCCACTGGGTGTAGTGGTTGATGATGATGAATGATCAAGATGCTATGCATGCATTCATACACAGTCTGAGCGAGGTCTTGCTGTACAGACTCATTCAGAGGACTTGCAGTTCGCACAAGTTGCAGGAGAGTGGAGTGGGACACCTCACTGTCTTCAGACTCTTTTAGAGCTTTGCTACTAGAGAATTCATGTAATACAAATTGCTGGTAGGTCTTAAGTCCACTGCTTTAACTTAAGTTACCACTTAGCCACTCTGCCCCCAACCAAAGCTAAGAGAGAAAAAATTCTGATCATTCCAAATGTTTTGTTCTGTTTGCAGTTGTGTGTGAACCTGCCGATCATCTGTGCCTGTTTGTGTTCATGAGACCTGGAGTTGTGGCCAGAACAAAACTGACGGAGCTCATTACTGCCTACAAAGGCCATAATGGCACCCACTCTTCAGGTCAGATATATTATCATCTCATATATAGCAGGACAAGTAAGACATGTATACAGGTCTCAACTCAGTGTCTAACTCTTGAGTTTTTAACTGACAGGCTTACTAGTGACAGTATAGAATTCATGGAATAGCTAAACATTAAACAATTGACACTTGTGCTATGCTGTAGCTCAGAGATTTATTCACAAGGCTTACTCTCAGCATCATGAGAAGGGAGTAGCTTCTAAAAACTCTTGAATTGTATAATTACTATTAGTGTTAAGTACCATGATGCGCTGTAGCTTCTAAATTGTAATGTACCTGATGCTTGCCTCTGTTGTTATTACTTGACTTTAAACATTTGTACGGCATGAGTCAAAGGTTGTGCAGAACTAAAGGGTTCACCGTACAGTTGTATTCTAGAATCACCTAAGAGTGCAGTTTTTTAAACATATATTGTTAGACTGAGTTTGTCTCGTTGCATGCTTACTCAACTAGATGGCATCAGCTGTGGCTATGTCAGTATGTGTCACTTTATATGCAGGCCTGCAGACTTTGTACTGATTCCACAGTGATATCTACTGTGCAAACACAGTTGATTGAGTTGTCCATTCCATTTCTACAATTCAGAAGTATTTGATGTAGGATGTAAAAAATGAACATTCGTGAATTCTCTATTAAATATCAGAATATTGTATTTTTTATAATCAACTTGTAAATCATTCAATAATAAAGAGAATGTTGTCGAACTTTGATGAAGGCTAGATTATTTCCTGTTGAATCCAACTCCTTAATTTCACATTTGTATGTTTGCATTCGTTTTCCACAATTTTCTTTTTATAACCTATACAAATGGCCAGTACAGACCGTAATATAATACAGAAACCAGACAGTGTATGAGTAAACCTTCCTTTGATTGTAGTTTGTAACTGTCTCAGTAAAGAGCAGACTTGATGAAAATTGTGGTAATTAAAAAACATAGAATTTAAGAGAACATGGAATAGAACTGATGTTGAACTGACTCGTGATTATCTTTTGTTTTCCCCAGGTTACACACAGATTCAGTATGGGCTGTTCAGTTTTCAGCTGTGGGTGAGCACATTAGTTTTCTTATCTCTGTCTATTGTCATGGGATTGGTGACCATCGGCTTTTCTTTCTTCAACATTTTTGGCCGACCCATTGAGACCATCACTGGACCTTTGGGGCTTTATGTGTGGAATGGCATTTCGTGTGAGTAATTTGGGATTTATAATGTCATCAATTTATCACCTATGGGTGCTTTTATACCTGCAGCATATTGTATTTTTAGTGGGGATAACAAGTGATTTTTCTCACATTGACATAAGGTTTATGCAAAGCTGTACTTTCTGATAAACAACTCACATGCATCTATACACACCCACACATATGCAGGCATGTGCCTGTGCATACACACGCGCACGCACGCACACACACTCACACCACACACACACACACACACATGCACATGCACTACACAGTGTGCAAGATTGGGAAACATGAAATGAAAGAAATCACTGTACTGTTATTATAGGGGGAAGTGCAACCTAGAGATATAAGAAGGAAAGATGCTGCCTGTGCTATGAGGAAGGAAGGAAAGGCAAGGGGGAGGGGGGTTGATATGAGTAGTGGAGGTGGTAGAAAGTGGCTTTTGAGTGTTGTTAATGTTAGATACCAACAAATGAATACCAAAACAAAAGAACAGAAATATATTGATTCTACTTAATGTAAGCATGCCTGTTTAGAAACATTAATATCATGTACTTTGTCTCTCTCCCTCTCTCTCTCTCTCTTTCTTACACTCGCACACACACACACACACACACTCTGGATTATCCTCCTCATAGGAAACTTCTGTTTGAAGATGAAAAAGAAATAAACATGGAATGTCAGTTTACAAAATACTCATCTTTGTCTTGCAGTGTTATTCGTCGTCACCACCTTGGCAGTGTTTGGTGCTTTGTACGTCACGCAGCTTTCTAAAAACTTCATGATGTTTGACGATTACAAGATTGGCTGGCGTTCAGAGGGGCACACATCTCTGGATTTCTCTGTGTACTTCATCGTGGCAGCAGGTGGAGGATTTCTTCTGAACATGGTCGTCTTGTGTTTGTCAGGACAGTCCTTGAGTTGTAGTTACTCAGGGGCTGGGGAGAAGGAGGTGGACAATGGGATGATTTTGTACTGAAGATGGCGCATGAAACCTGGGCTGTTCCAGGATCCGAGGTCATTTGAAAGAGTGTATCCATGACCATTCCATCTGTTATTAGCCTTACAGTGCGGTTATAGCGTGCTCATTAACTATTCCATTTGTTATTAGCCTTAAAGTGTGATTGCAGTGTATCCATTAACTGTTCTATGTGTTATTAGCCACAGTGTGGTTATAGACTGCAATGTAAGAATGGTTTAAACTGTAATTCACTTGATAATATCTTAAACTTGTGTTGTATTAACTGAAAGTTATCATTTATAAAATATTTTGTTGCAATTCTTACAATCTGTTGGCTCCAACTTAGTGTATGAAACAAGCATGAAGCCAGAATGGCTGTAAGACAGTACAGAAAAGTAACTGTTTTTTTCTGGTATGAATCTATGAATGGCAGGGGCAGGTAATAGACAAGATTCTGAGCTCCGTGTGTGTGCGTTTACAAGGTCAGGTAACCTTTTCTTGTTTAATCTGATGTCTATTATCAGAATTTTTTCTCCTAAATTCACAAATAATGCCTGTTCAATTTTTTTGTCTGCCTCTTTAAAAGAATTGCATCAACATCTGTTTTCTGATGCTTTTATGACTTCCAGCAAAACGATATAATTCTGTCAGATTGTCAGTTTCTTGAAAACTGTTTGACTTAGTTTCATTTTGCAAATTCCTGTTGGGATGGGGATGTGTATTGTTGTTACCTATTCTACTTGCATTATTCATATTGGTCTTTACGATTGTTTAGAGTGTGCGTGTGTGTATTTGAATGACTTTAGGACTTGTTTTGTGCAGTGCAATCAATTCATGTCTCCAAAATGGTGCAATATCAAATCCAAAGGTTGTTACATTCCAGTAGAATAAGATAAGCAGCATTTTGGGATGAAACTTGCTTTCTTTTTCTGCCCATTAAATGGTGGCAAGCACATTTTGTATGTATTTTAGCAACGTTTATGCAGTATGTGTGGGTAGAAATTCTTATTCACCTTTGAAATAGTCATATGATATTCTGTATTCATTTTTATTGGGACATTTTCCTATCAGGCTGCCATCTATGCATGGGCCTTTCAAAAGTTATGACGACATTTTTCGACAGTATTTTTATAAATTGTATGTGGTATACACAGTTGTATAATGGAACTTTTTGGTCTGTATTCTTTTTGTTAATAATCGAAAGACTCCTCTTTCCACATAATCTTGACCATTATTTTTTTTACACTTGGTGCACCATACTTTTGTATGTCTTTGGTTTTTAGCTAAGAGTCTAAAACTAGTTATTATTAACCCTATATGTATACATGTAGGCTCTCAAGCTTTAACACTTATCAAAACTAGTCATTATTGATAACACAAACAAGACAGCGGTGTCAGAGGGCAGGTCAGTAAACTGCTTCATGATTAATGCAAAGGGCTTTAGTGTTGACAACTCATTGTTGCTTGCCCCATTCTGTTTTTATCTGGTCAAAGTAACTTACACATGCATTGTTATCTGCAGTTGTAAATGTTTTGATTTAATGATCTAGTCATTTTATTTACATTGCAGTTGGATGACAAATTGACTATTGTTATTATTGTTATTGCAATAGGTGAAAGTAATTAAAATCATGATAATGTTAAGGGTTGTTATGATTATATAATCATGGTGATGATGAAAATCATTTTGATTATCATTGTAAATATCATCATTCATTTATATTTATAACCATGTTTTGTTAGTCCATTCTTGAAGATTTATGGTTGCGGAAAGTTGTCTGTTATAAAAAAACTATCTAAAAAATTTTAATTTGTTAAATGTTTTTTTTGCATACATATCAATAACCTATCGGTAATACATCAGAGGTGCATATCATGTTTTAAAATAATAGAGAAAAGAAAAGTATTCACATATCATGAATTGGTACCTTTTGTCATGTTTATAAAAACTGATTGCATTGTGATTTACTTAATGCTGTATGTCCAGAAAGTTATTCCCTGAACATTCCAGTTTTTTAATTGCGATTCCACCCTGACAACCAATCCAAGTGGGATATTTTCCCAAAATTGCAGGATATGCATTCTCCTAAGAAGCATTTTCTTTTTTTTTTTAACAAAGCAACCAATTTTAAAGTCTCATTTCATCAGGGGACAGTATAACCTTGTGGTTAGAGCACTACGCTTGTGATCTGACGGTGCAGGTTCGAGCCACCTCCAAGACACTTGATCAAGGATTTTTTTCTCCTTTGGAGGTAGCATCAGTACCAACTTCACTCTTCCGAAAGTCCTTTGGATGAAACTATAAACCAAGGTCCTTTGTACAAATGCACACAGAACATCTTGCATTAAACCCATTCTACCTTTTGAAAGAATAAGCTATTGCATGCTGGTCAGAACAGATGACAACATTTTTAAAATGCATGCATGCCAATGTCATGTTTAGACATCATTCTTGAAGTCTGAATATGGCTACCTTAACAGTGAGCACACGGTCATAAAATCTCACCATTGGTGAACCTCAGAGTTCTTGCCAAGGAACAAGAAAAAGGTCTCATTGTCACATGTACTTCAGAAATTATGTGGAATGGAATTGGAAATTTGTTGTTGTCTTTGTTTTTAGATCAGGAATTGAAAATATAATTAAGCAGGTGCCATAAGAACTCAAAAGTTGGCAAAACATTATCATGGATACTTGACAGAGACATAGAAATATGTGGCTACACTCAGGTCTGTCATCAACTTCATATCCATTGATCACTAACTACAAAGGGATGTCAGTTTTTCCTGCCCAAGGTTATGTTAAATTCCAGTCAGGGCAGTTGCAGCAGAATTTGAGCAGATTGATTAAACAGTTGTGTGTTGTGCTTGTGCTCATTATTGTTACAGCTTTAAATCCAAGTTTTAGAGTAGTGAGAAGATGTTCTGCACAGCAGCTTTTATCAGGCAGAATACCCCTCTGTCCTGGCTGATTTCAAGCAGATGAAGCATGCAGGTGTGTGTGCTAGGTCATTTATGGGGTTCTTAAAGTCATCTAAGGTTTTAAGTTGAAAGGGGATCATAAATATGATACATCATCTGTATCAAGATGACCTGCTTTGCAAAGTATAGCTTCTTCCCAGTATGGACTTACTTCTCTGCCTTTGTCAACTACCCTCATAAATTTCATGTGAAGTTCAACTTTGAAAGTATTAATGTCTGTCTGGTTTTATTTTCCATTTTAGAATTATCATACATATGTGGTTAATGGCATGTCTTCCCTTTTTATTTTATTTAGAGTATTCTTTTCTGGTTTAAAAAGTAATGGTTCTTTTCCCAGCCCATTTTTTCATAACTTTTTAAAGTGTAAAGTGAGTACAAGGTAGCTTTTTTTTAAACACACACACACACACACACACACACACAGTCCCTTAACATTTCAGACTTTTATATTGTCAGGTGGTGCTAAGTCTATTCCAGTTTGAAAGTTTTTATAGTGTCAACTTCACTGATAGAATTGATTTTCGGGGGGGGGGGATGATTTATCAAATATTTAAAGGTATCTGAAATCTTTATCAAAATATATTTCTGTCAAGAAAATCGTCATCAGCTTTCTACAGAAGAAGGTGATCATGGATCAGTATATATAAACTATTCACAACCTTAACAATGCTGAGACAAGTTTGTTTACAACCAAATGTAGAATATCAGAATGCACAAGCAGACAGACAGAAGGAGGACAGTTGGAGAGATATCGTCATCATCATAAGAGGAGAAATTAAGACAAATATGGGAAGAACAATACAAAAAGGCAGTACAATTTTAATTCAAGCTTTAATTTTCAACAAGATGGTAGCCCCACTATAGCTTCCATGTAGGCAGGGCTGCTAATATCATAATTAGAAATAAATAAATACAGTTTTTAAAGGAATAACACTTCTCTCAAGATTACTTTCTGAAGTTTCAAGAAGAAAAAAACAACCAGTCACCCCTGTAAACTCTTATACATGTATACACTTTACTTCTGCAACATATCTGTATAAGTTCTGCAATGAGATAAAATCATTTGGGCTTTCAAAAATTATTTGTCCTTTACAATTTTCTTTTGTTTTATGTAGCTTTTAAAAAACATTTTTTATCCTTCATGGATGTTTCCAAAAGGTATTTCTTGTTTATGGCTGGTTCAAGTAAATACCATACTGTGAACTTTTGCTGTAAATTTTGTGTACATTAAGAATGTATTCTTTAAAGTCTATCTACATTATGTGTAATTACTTATCTGTACACAAAAGGGATGAAGTGCAATGAAGAATTTAATTATGAAGTGCAATGAAGAATTTAATTACAGTCATTTTTTCAGAAGATACTTCTTTATTTCTATGTCATGTTGTTTAGTATTTCTTATCCAAATAGAAAAAGTTGTTATTGGATATATATATTGTTGGAAATAAATGAAGTCGCCACTGTCTTGTTGATTGTGAACTGAATAAATGAAGATGCATAAAAGAGTCAGTGTTCACAAAATGGTTATATCATTGTTTGGTTACTATTTGGTTTGTTAGTTAGTTGGCTGGCTGGTTGATTGATTGGTTAGTTGGTTGTTTAATTAATGATCAATTCATGCATGTCGTTCTTTTTATAGGCTTCGACCACACACACACACACACACACACACACAAACACACACTAGTGAATGTGAAAACTTATTCATTGCTTTTTGGATTTTACAGAAAAATATGTAATTTGCAAGGTGTTTTTACAACTTGTCATAAATATACAGAAAAGAGGAAAACCACAGAAAAGAAGAAAACCATATTTACTCATTCTCAAAAATGAAAGTCAGAAAAGCATGGTTAGTCAACTCACATAAAGTGGTGAGTGGGCAAAGACAAACTGAATATGTACCTAGAGAAAACAGAAAATGTCATCTTTGCATCTTTGTACAAGATTGAAGACACAAAGGTCAGCTTATGTATGGATCTAGTTGTGTTTTAGTTTCTTTCATGTGTATACCACAGGGGTAAAATCTGGATATTATGAATGATGTAGCACAAAAACATGAACCCAGCATAAACCCGACTGTTCATCAGCACACAGCATCAGTCAAGCATTTGCTGAGTTGAATTCATGTCAGATAATGGTGAAAAGTGTTACTGGAATTCTTCACATAGAGATATGCCTTTTTTGAAAAGTGAGAGAAAACTGGCAAAGTATGTATACTTATTCCTGTTAAGGTTTTAAGATTTGTGTTTACCGTTACACATAATCTGATGCAGAGGCAGTTCTTTTTGCAGTAAAGCAAAACAAATCAAGCTATTGACATTTTCTAACTAATTGTATGCAAAAAAGATGAAGTTGTATTTGTTCTAAGGTTTAGATTTGACACAGTACTTACATTTTATTTCGAATAAGTGCAGTTTTGTTTAAATATATCTTTATTCAGAAACCACATAACAGGCACTAACGTTGCAGCAGGAAGAGAGGATCAAGTTACAACTTGTAATCTGTGCTTGCAGTAAATTATTCTGTATCACATTCTTCACACTTACATCAACATGCACAAGACTTTAGTGCACAAAGTACGCTCTGCAGACACATACACATCTCCCTCCCTCTCCCTTTTGTCTCCCCACCCCACTCTCACTCTTCCTCCTTTCCCTCTCTTTCTTTCTTTCAGTCTTTACATTTTTTAAGTGTTGGGTACATTTCAAAAAAGGAACAAGACTGAAGATATGCATGTCCAATTTTTACAGTCAATCTACACACCTCACAATTTGTTTTGGGATTTACAATGAAATTAAGGACAGGTGAGTTGCCAATTTATATTCTTTTGATGTCTTCAAAGATTAAGATTTGTGTTGTTAACATGATGCTCGTTTTCTTTACAATTTATGTTAAAAAATTTTGATCAAAACATTTTTGAATGGTCAGTATTTTTTTCATTGGTATTAATAAGATATTTAACATCATATCAAATCTGTTCATTTCCATCCTGTTACCTCTTTTGACTTAACCTACAAGGATTTTAAGTTGATATGGGATGAATTCTTCATTCCTTTACACATCTAAACAATCTTCAAAAGCATTATGTGTAGATGGTATAATATTAAATATGATTTGCATTACTTAGAGTTGATCATTGTTACCATTTGCCCAACTCCGATGAGCCTATTTAGTTTGTATTCAAGTGGATACTTAACACTATATATTACATTTTACTAATCAACATAGGGTGACATAAAAGCTTACTTTTTAACTTCATCTTTTCTCTTACTATTTCCATTAGAGAAATGCATTCATTTTGATTTTGTCTGAACAATCTCACGCACAAAACTTTAAGTAAAACGCTAAAAACATCAATAAAACAATACTGAGAAACAGTGCTAAATCAGCAATGTATGTGAATATTTGGAAAAACGAAAGTCTTTGCCGTGCCAAGATGTTGAGCGTGTCATGAACTTCTTCAGGTCACTGCTGTAGGCAGCATGCACCATGGGAACATAATTCTGTGGGTCACACAAATGCTGTAAGGAAAAGAAAATATGCTCATTATTGTAGGGCTCACTCGCTTGCCTGTAATGTATGAACAACACTCACACAATATCAACTTTTGTTTTTAGCTGCCAAACATTCTGTTTATATAGTAAATTATCTCTTTTTATGTTCATTATTCAAACATACTCAAAATGTCGAGGCAAGTCCTCTCTCTCTCTCTTTCTCTCTCTCCCCCTCCCTCCCTCCCTGTCACTTCTATATAATGTCATATATTCGTTATCAGAAATATTGGGAGAGAAATGTCACAGACTGAAGTTGTGAATATACATAAATGTATGCAAGTCTAAACAGAGCTGGCAAATATCTTCAAATGCACGTCCATGCACTCTTTTGTGGGAGGGGGAGGCAAGACTAACAGCAGTGTGCATGTAAGATCATACAGGTGTGAAGCAGTTGCACGCCTGGATGTCCAAACTAATCAAATGATCAAAAAAACACACACCACACGTACGCAATCGCGCGCTCACTAGCAAGTTTACACCATCCATACATACACAAAAAGCGTGCTTGTATGCATACACCCGCTTCTCGTGTACACACAATGACAGTACACTGTAACTGAAAGGAGTAGCAATAAAGGATGCTTACGTGATATTTGGCATAGAATTCTTTGTAACCTCCCTCCAGCAGGTAAATTTCAGGATGGCAGAGGTAAGGATAGCAGTCGGCATGGTGTCTTCTGTCTGTGCTGCGCAGCAGTCGCATCCTATATCACACACGCGCGCGCGCACACGAACACGCACATACACACACACACACACATTCAGTGTTTGTGGATTGGTGTTCTATGGTGGTGGTATTTTTTACTTTTCTGTTTTGGTTTTTTTCTTTTGTGTGTGGCTGGTTGATTGCTTGCCCGCTGTTTTGTTGGGGTTTTTTGGTTTGGGCGGGGGGGGGGGGGGGGGGGGGGGGGGTTCTTTTTCATAGAAATCGTAAAATGTATTTTACAGCTGTGTCTTTATTTACATATTAAAAACAGAGCTACTGATCAATGTAAGATTTTTTCGAATATAAAAAATATTTTCTATTAAAGTGCGGCATGTGTGCACGCGTAACTACAAGCACACGCATCTGACAAATGATTTAAACTACAATCTTAGGGATGTGAGTCTAGTTCTGAAGCAACAATATTCATATATCGTGCCACATCTTTAAACACAAAATGAGTCTGGTATGAAGCAGACACCGAGTTATCAGTTAGTTAGTGACTTACATGGCAGGCGCACGCTGTGAGGAAAATTCACAATGGAAGATGAGGACGTTTCTTTTCTGACTGTTCTTGTCCTTCCAACTCATGATCTCCCCGATGTTCTCTGCCCGGAACATGTTCAGTGCTCCCTGTCGTCAGGTCAGAATACAAGACTCTGGTGCATATTAACCATAAAGAGTGTGTGGTGTGTGTGTGTGCGTGCCTGTGGGTGTGTGTGTTTTGGGTGCGGGAATCTGCATGGACACCAGCGTGTGTGCATGTAAAATTATGGATGCCTAAGAAGACTGCATACCTGAAAGCATTTTAGATATATTATACCTCACTTTTGATTGCATGTTTCAACAGCATACATTCTGGGATGTATCCAATCCAATCCTGTTGTTTATAGCCCCGCCGACCATAGAGGCCATATCAGAGCTGTGTATATCAGGACACTCAACTCATCAAAATTAATGTTAAATCTCAAGATTAAAAATGTGCATCTATATACAGATTAAAACAGGGCAAAAAAAACACACACACGCGCGCGCGCACGCACGCGCGCACGCACGCACGCACGCACGCACACACGCACACACACACACACATACATACACACACACACGCGCGCGCGCCCGCGAAATAGTAGTAGTGTTTTACTTTTAGCTATCAGTACAGCCTAACTGACTTCATGCAGCTGAACAACATAATCCATCAGTTTGTGCTGTAAGCACGCACATACATGCATTGAAGAAGGAAGAAAAGCAGAAAGAGTGGAAGAGATGAAATGATTAAGAGACAGATAGACAGACAGACAGATGGGCAGGCTTACAATGATGTGACCTCCAGCGTATTCGTAGGGGTAGCGACAGTCGATGATGTCATAGTGATCAATAACGTGGTCGTAACGCCCTTGCAGAACGTCTGCTAGCTGTAATTAGTTCAAAAGGCCCACGAAGAATGGCTAATAGCAGTTTACATGCTAAACATGAGAGACACGCTGACACATAAAACAGGATATGCAACAATGCCTTTAACATGCAATTTAACTTATGTTTCTGCAAAGGCGGGTCCATATGTTTTTGCACAAACACGTAGGCGCTCGCGCGCGCACACACACACGATCTCAAATTTGGTACACCTCATAGTGACATTTTAGTTATCCTCGTCTGTTCTTTTAAGCAAAAAGGCATTTCAGAGTGAGTGAATGAGAATGAGTGAGAATGAGTGAGTGAGTGAGTGAGTGAGTGTGTGTGTGTGTGTGTGCGCGCGCGCGCGCGCGTGCGTGTGTGTGTGTGTGTGCATGTGTGTGTGCGCGCGCGTGTGCGTATGTGCGGAGAGAGACAGACAGAGAGAGAGAGAGTAGGCCTATGAGAAATTTTACTGAGTGCGTTGGCTTCGATCAACTTTGAATGCTTCACGTTGTAGGCCGAACAAAACTTGAAATAAAACTTGTCTTACGTTAAAAGCAACCGCCAATAAATTTATCAAACAGTTTCCCCAAATTGCCTGGGAACAACTACTCACTGTGTGGGGTGAAATGAACATTAGTTCTTCCTTCTTTCCTCGAAAACACGGAAGAGCGTACAGCTGAAAAAGAAAAGAAAAAGATTTATCATTCGACATCTTCTTTTACCTTCTTTTGCTCATGTGGGCAAGAAATACTTGAGTATGCATCCACGCAAAAGACTAGTGTACACTGTGTTAAACTCTGTGCAATACGGGGTGTGGTGAGAAGGACCTAATAAACTATGTCTAAGAGATCTAGCAGCAGCATATCTTGTTAAGTCTTTTGGTAGTTTTTTGAGGTTTGCTAACTCGTGTTGCAAAAGGTACAAGGCAGCAACAAAACAAAACAAACGCTTGAAAAAAATTTAAAGCCAAATTTAAACGCAACACAAAAAAAGAGAAGTGGACTGATGGTCTATAGGTAACGTGCCCCTCTTGAAAGCGTGACGAGATTTCAGTGTGAACCCGAACTCCTCCCCCACCTTCCTCTATACTGAGAGTTAATATGTATAATATTATGGTCTGAGTGCTTGTCTTTCAGATGAGATGATAAACCAAGATCCCGTGTGCAACATACATTTAGCACACGTAAAAGAATCCACGGAGACAAGAGCGTTGTCCCTGGGAAAAATTCTGTAGAAAACGCTACTTTTACAGAGGGAAACACACACAAAGAAGGCATGTGACAGGAAGAAAAAAACAAGGGTGGCACTGCTCTTTTAGCGGCAGTACATTCTCCTCAGGGAGAGCAGCCCAGAACTTGCCGTGACTGAAAGTGATATACAATACAGTGTGTTGTATTACAACACACCACAACACAACGCAACACAACAACACGGCACAACACAATATAATACAATACAAAGAAAACTAAACCTGTACTTACTGCTGATCCATCCGCGATGACCCGACTGTCGTGAAGGCAGAAGGTCTCTACAGCATTTTTGATCAGCAGCTGCTGCTGCTGCTTCTGCTGAGGCTGGTTCT
Source organism: Rapana venosa (assembly GCA_028751875.1). Classification (NCBI taxonomy): domain Eukaryota; kingdom Metazoa; phylum Mollusca; class Gastropoda; order Neogastropoda; family Muricidae; genus Rapana; species Rapana venosa. The sequence continues at coordinate 25,141,723 of CM054136.1, read as the reverse complement.
CCGTCACTGCCGGCATGGAACAGCCCCACCTGGGCAGAACCTGTGAGAGGTCCTTGTCCTTGTCCTTGCCAGAGAGGTCATGGGGGGTTCTTCTGTCTTGTCTGTTGCTGCTCACCGTAATGCTGCTGTTTGGCGCTTCACCTTCTAATCAGCGTTTAGATTTCAATGCGAGTTGATTTTATGGTGTAGGTTATGTTTGTGTGTGTGTGCGTTTGCGTGTGTGTGTGTGTAGTGTGTGTGGGTTTTGTGTGTGTGTGTGTGCGTGCGTGCGTGCGTGCGTGCGTGCGTGCGTGCGTGTATGTGTGTGTGTGTGTGTAGTGTGTGTGTGTGTGTGTGTGTGTGTAGTGTGTGTGTGTGTGCGTTTGCATGTGTGTGCGTTTGCGCGCGGGCGCGCACGCGCGTGTGTGTGTGTATGTGTGTGTGTGCGTGTGTGTGTGTGTGTTGATTTAGGAGATTGTACAAATCCCCACCCTTAATTCACCAGACGCCGCCGAGATTGGAACCCATGATTTCAAGGACACATAACCACTGTTGTCTATCAAACGAGCAAAAACGTGCTGCTATCAAGTCAGGCCCAGCGCATCCAACTTTGGCACACACAAAAAGGGTGGCAAGAGAATGGACCAAGAAGGCAGAAAAATAGACAAGAAGGAGGCAACTGGACGAAAGAAACCAGGCAGAAACAAAGAGAGGGATAGAAAAGAGGGAATCCCTAACATAGAATTTCCAGAAGATTGAGATGCTATACTAACAGGCCCCTGGCATCCTGGGCGGATAGGGGGGGGGGGGGGGGGGGGGGGGGGGGGGGGGAGCAGATAATTACAGCATCCGTCGTCAAGTGTGAGTTTGATGCTTGTTTGAGGCGGAATTTTGCCCCTTCCACTCCACTAGACCTCGGGTGGGTGTCTGAGTGCTAGTCTTTCAAAAGAATTTGATTCGGTTTGATGATATGATAAACCGAGGTCCCGTGTGTAACACGCAATAAGCGCACGTAAAAGAACCCAAAGTAACAAGAGTTGTCCTTGACAACATTTTGTGGGTTAAGAAAAACCTCTAAGGGTGATAAATACATATGCAGACAGGAAAATTACAAAAAAAAGAATGGATGGCGCTACTCTTGTGATGATGTGGACTCTCCACAGAAAGAGCTGCCTGGATTTCACGCAGACAAATGGGCAGTGACAGTAGGCTTATGTAGTACAATACAATACAATTTAATACAACACAATACAATACAATGCAACAGAGTGCAATACAATACAACACAATACAGCACACAGCAAAACAATACAACACAAAGCAACACAATACAGCACAAAACAAAACAATACAACACAAAACAATCTTAACCTTCAGTGGGAGGACTCTTCCCATTACGTCGTCTGCCAGTTTGAATTCGTTGGGGGAGTCATCTCCCTGTAGAAAGGCAATGTCGCTGGGTGTGACAGCGGGGTCGTTCTCGAACAGATCTGACTCCTGACGCTTCAGCTGGAAAGCCAGACGTCGCGTTGCCCTCGGTGGCGCTGATCGGGCCAACGGTTTGCCGAAGGGCATCTGCCTGGGCGGGTGGAATGTTTCTTCGTGCTAGAATGATGGATGTATGTATGTTAATCTTGGTTTTGATTGTAGGAAAGTGCTGGCCTCTAAACAGAAGATTGTAGAACTCAGCAGAGGGATAACGAAAGATGGTGAACTCTGGTGGCACCACGTGGAGCCCCTACCATTGACACCGGCGATGGCGACAGGTGACAGATGTACAATTCATAACACACATTACTTCATCATCACATACATGCTATATATATAAATTAATATATTAATATATATATATTATATATTATATATATATAATATATCATTTCGCACGTTCCATTAAATCTGCTCCATATCATTCTGACTGCTATCATACTATTTTGCCGAGATAATGTTGGCCGTTGATAAAAACAATTAAAACTATGTAGGTAATCTTGTGTTTTGTTATTTTAATACTAATGATAAATGATTTAAAAAAAAAAAGCCCCCAGCAGCAAGTGTAAGGCCAATCTGTCGATAATGTTGCCATGCTGAAAGGTTAGGTCCTATGAAACTTTTGTGATAAACTAGCCACATATGTTTTGGTTTCCAGTTGGTAATATTAAATTTCCAACTGCATAAAAGGAAAACCAACAAACAACAGTACTCACATTCGTTGTTTCCAGTTCAGGATCGTCACTGATACTCTCCAGTCTTCCAAGGTCATCATCAAGGTCAATGGACATGGACTCATGTCCCGAAATGAACCCCTGTCAAAATAGATAGAATCTTCATTTCTGGTAAATAGGTACCACTCCAACATTCCGACGATATAAAACCACGACTCTGTCAATATAGTGTTCTACTACAGGTAGTTGGTTGGTTGTACAATTCCTAAATAGGATAATTCTGCTAGGACTTTTGTATAATCAAACCAAAAAATATAATGCTCGTGTTCACTAGATGCTTGTTCAAATACTTACTAAAGCTTTTACTGACCTACCAAAAGTTACGTTCAAGATAGTACCCCTTCTGGGGAGTAAAGGAAAGGGTCAAGATGTCCCTTAACCTATAAGGTCATAGGGGAGCGAGGCGTCGGAGACCTCGCTTCTCTAGGAGCCAGCAAGTTGAGGGTGGCGCCCATCTCCTCTCCCTTGCTGTTTAACCTTCCCTGACCCTAAAGAGGGCAGGTCCAATTTACAGCTGGGGGAACTGTACTGAAGCCAAGGCGCGCAAACGGCCACCCATCCAAGTGGTAACCACTCTGGACGCTGCTTAATTGGCTGGGTGAAAACGAGTGCTCCGACCCCTGAGCTATCCCGTCAAAAAGGCCAGGTAAAATTTCACTTGGGCTTGTGTCAAATTAGGAATCAAACTATAGTACTTGCACGAAACCTGACTCTACCAGAAAAGTGTTAACAGCAGGCTAATATGCGCATATATGCCAAAATGGAACTAAGGCTAGGACAGAAAGAAACCCCTAAAGATATAAATATCAAAAGTGATCTGATATTAATCTAGAGCTAAACAACATATAGCAGGTTCTCAACAAAATTGTCCTCCAAAAACTAAACCCTGTGAAATAAACAATTGTCAGTACTATAGAGATAAGCCAAAAGACATCGAGTATCAAATAGCAATAATCACATAGAACTATATGCCCCTGCTAAATCCGAAGTAAGCTTTGACAGGGAACTGAACCTTTCTGTGGATACCGTCAAAAACTTTGATGAAGTTCAGATGACTGGCTTATTGTGAACAGTATGTTACATGGGTTTATGCAGGGTTAAACAGGTTTGAGTTGGAAGTCTTCAAATATACAGATAAAAAGAGAAAAAAACAACCAGAGAACAAATAAACCATGACAAAGATATGTCTTTAACGATGTCATTTTTGAAAAAGACTGAAAACTGTTATCATGAAACAAAAATGTCCACAATTTAGTTAACAAGTATCCTACATCTATATTAGTTGCAGATAACTTCAAAGAAGCAAAAACCATGCTTACCTCAGACATCCTATCTTCTGATTTCATTTTCTCGAAAGGAGACGATTTACCCTCCTGCAAACATAAAAAAAATGCTGAATTTCACTACCTGTGCGGATACCAAAAAAAAAAAAAATGTCTTTGTTGTCTTCTGCGTCGGCAGGCGATCTGCTGTTTAGGTAACCTACATGTATTTAAAAGAAACCCACATTCCTCGTAAACTAAGATGGGTTCATAGTTTTCAGTTATCGGCCTGTTCATAAAAGCGGCCACGCATTGTCTTTGATCAAGATTGTACTTTAAATTAGACTACACTTTTTTTCACCTTTGAAAGTAGTAACTGAGCAAAACAAACATTTCAGAAATTTTAGAAGTTGTTTTTGTTGTAAACCTCACTTAGAAGTTTCGACGGACGAAAAAAATTTTTTTAATGAATAAAACAAAAAAAAGAAAAATATTCGAAGGACGATTTCTCTTTTTCTTCTTTTCAAGTTTGTGGTACCATCCTTTGAAGTTTTATTAAACATGTCAGGGAAGATTGTGTGAATGGACAGAACCAGTGTAAAAATGGATCTAATTGTAAACACATAGAAATGGCAAACAGAAAGAATAAAAAGCAAAATTTTAGTAACAAGGGTGAGAAGTACCCCCCCAAAATTCTCTGGTTGGTTCACACACACACACACACGCACTCTCTCAAAAAAAAATTGCATGAGCATAATCAGAAAAGAACATTGTTTTAAAAAAATGAATAATTAATTAATTACATTTAATTTATTATAAAAAAATTAATTATAAAAAAAAGAACTTAGTCACCATCAAGGATGAGACTGATACTAACATAAGAAGGACGTCGTCTGGAAAATGACGGGGTTGTCACTTGGCACTGTGGAGAATTGTAGACAAAACTGGACGTCCTTCTTAGTGCCAGAGATTTGCTGTGTCTAACGATGGGGGTGTTCAGCTGGAACTCTTGCTGAGGACAGAACAGACAGACCAAGATGGAGCTGAGGCTAAAGGGAACAGAACTTACATAAGGAAGTGGAAAGACCACCAAAAAACTCCATAAAAGAAACAAAACTAATTGATGCAAGCAAAATGGAATGCGTACTGAAAACAAAGGATTATGCCACAGAACAAGAAAACAAGTGTGCCTATTCATCATCAAGACAACGACATTCTTTTGAAAGCATCGCAGTTTTAAGTCCTGATCATTATTATCTTTCTCCTCCAAAGCAGTAAAACAGAGAATTCTTGTCAAACGAGCACACTAGTCAAAAAAAAAAAAAAAAAAAGAGAGAGGACTGACTAGCGTTGTGCTTATAATGATGGGTGTGGAGGAGATTTTCATGTGCCCTTTGGCTGTGAGCTGGGCATTTATTCGTTCAGCTTATGAAATATGGACTAAAAGAAGAGTCTGATTTTCTCTGTGCATTTTAACTAATTTTTTTCTCACCACTCCCATATCCCACATGACTGTATTTGCGTTATTAATTTGGAGTGCTCTTCACAATGGTTATAGAAAGTTGACGGGGAGTGTCACCCAAATAAGGTATCACAACGACGAGATGCACACAAACTATATAGGCTGCACCTGCGCGCTCGCACTCATAGAATCCACAATGTGATATGTGCGTGTGCGCCAGGTACATGCACACGCGCGCACGTGTGCTAGTGCATACACGGCGAATGCACAAATGATGGTAGTGCACACGCATACTGGTTCACACACACAGAGAGAGAGAGAGAGAGAGAGAGAGAGAGAGAGAGAGGAGAGAGAGAGAGAGAGAGAGAGAGAGACTCCATCACTCTGTAACTTAAAAAACATACTTTGCATTATAATGATCGTGAAAATATGAGTATATAAACGTTTGCTGGTTGGTCTTTATGTCTGTCTGTTGTTTATAAATCCTAAAATGTTTTTATAATAGGCATACCAACATACTGGATACAATGGAAGTGTTCATAAGAATAAAATAAAGAGAAAAACAGACTACCTCCGAAGACCCATCTTCTGATTGAGTCCGGATGACTCGCGGTGAGGCGTGGACCAGAATGTTCTTGTGGTTGGGTTTAGGGGTTGCTAAAGGCGATTCCATCTGTTCCTCTGGAATGTCCACAAATAGTTCTCCAGATTGTCGTCTGAACAGAATGTCGCTTCCATCATTGCTGGCCTTGCGGACCTCTTTTAATGTTAGACAGGAAAAACTGGTCAGACATCTCTTCTATGCTAAAACTTCGATCTCTTTTAGTACTGCAGAAAGCTGGGGCGGTTGGCAGTATTGTAGACTCTTCTGTTTCTCTGGTCTTGTCTGTGAAGTGGCCCGTTTTCCGGGGAGAGGTGTCCGAACCGAAGTTAAAAAGAGTTTCCAGAGAAAGACCATTGCCATATTGCGTCCCATCCACCTCGGCCCATTCCATCTCAGCCATTGTTCTGGACCGTCAATGGCTGCTGACAGAACATAGTATCAGATAATCAGGCCATGTCGAATGTCTTTCAAATTACTGAATATATAATATACAAGGATTGATAACATCCCTTCTCTCAAGAGATCTATAAAAAAAAAAATTTTTAAAAGTCAGCACCACATAGGAAGATGGGACTTCAGAAACGCCATTACATTTGCATTGCATTCAGTGTTAAATGTAGGCCTATCAGACTGGAATTTTTGTTTCATAGATTCTCTACCTACTTCAGGGGATAAACAAAGACGATGATGACAAAGGCTATGAGGATTTAGTAAACAAAGCACTAACATTCGGAGCATACCTATGAATGTCAGGAGTCAGGGCTGTTAATTTTGGTGCTGGCTTTGTAGTAACTCAGAACTGAAAGCTTGCTAAAAGGAAATACAAACCTACCACCAAGCACATTATGTTTCACGAAACTAGTTTGAGGCATACCCCTCAAAATCGCGCATACTGAGATGGAGTTTTATGTTCCATCGCATTATGATATGTGTAATGGGGAAATACTATGAGTGAATTTGGACGTGTAAAAAGCAAGATTTGCTTTCATTGTGACGTTATCATCCAGAGAGAGAGAGAGAGAGTAGAGAGAGAGAGTGAGAGAGAGAGAGAGAGAGAGAGAAAGAGAGAGAGCGGACACGACACACACACACACACACACACACACACACACACACACACACACCACACAGAGACATTAAGAGACACATAGACAGAGAGAGAGACAGGCACAGGGAGAGAGAGGGGAGGTGAGAGAGAGAGGGTTGGGAGTGAGTGAGGAGAGTTGTGTGTGTGTGTGTGTGTGTGTGTGTGTGTGTTTGTGTGTGTGTGTGTGTGTGTGCACTGACAGCGAAATTACATCTGGTCTGTTGTCTCCAAACTATTGCTACATCTTTATAGGCTAAATTAGTTGGCTGCATCTTGAGCTGCCGAGATTAGAACTTACTGCCATTAGATCTAGACTGGGTTTGGTTGTCTTGAGTAACTCGACTATCAAAGTGTGGCTGTCAATTATTTCAAAACAGACATAAAAGCATTTAACTGAACTTACCACAATTTAAAGATCATCAGCACAGAAAGGATGAACTATATCCTCTGGATGTTGAAACAATAAGTGTCCCGTCACCTCTGTTGTCAACTATGTTGGACTGGAATGGTCCACCCCAACTGAGTAACTGTATCACAGCAACTTTCTCTGTCTTCTGGCTGGCTGATCACACCTTTTCTGCACGTGCTGTTCGGCACAGCTTTAGCCGCAGAAACTGATGACGGTGATAACCGTTCAAATCGAAAGGCCTGTCAGTCCGAACTCTCTCTCTCTCTCTCTCTCTGCTTATATGTAACCTGAAAAAAAAATAACCGCTATCCATTCAGCTTATTCAATCGTTCCCTCCCTGATAGAAGAGGAAGAGATTGAATGAGTGAATGATTTTTCATTTTTTAGATTCAATTCTAATGAATGGAAAATCTCTTTGACAGTTTTGGCCACTACATGGGGGAAAAAATCATAGGAAGACAATTTACAAAAGTTCTCTTTTATTTTTCATAATTCTGATAGAAGAGGGAGAGCGTGCTTTAATGAATGAATGATCTTTCAATTTTTGTTTAAATCCTAATAAATGGAAAAATCTACTGTTTTACGGTTTGGGACACTACATGAGGAAACGAACAATCATTCTCTCCCTCTCTTCTATCAGGGGAAGTTAATCTCTCTGCACAGATGTCGCCAACTCCGGAAGCTAAAGATCGCTTACCGCCGCAAGGAAGGCCGCTACCTCAGAAGAAAACAAAAGCAAACTAAAATACAAAAACTATGCCTAGAAGAAAGGTTAGAGCTATGGAACATAAGATATTATGATTTTGTTATATGTTCATTTATTGATGTTGTTTGATTCAGATGGTATAGGAGACTTGATTCGGCAAACATTTGATCAATAGAGCAAATCTGATCGTTGCAATTTGTTGTCTGCTATTGTTTTGTTATGTGACTGAAGAATAATAATCCGCAGTTCGAACAACTTCGTGAGTTTAGGAGTATGGCAATACGCACGATTTGTACTGTAATATGGGAATTACAACCGCTTGCTATTGAATTTATAGAACATTGATGGGAAAACGTTCTAAAACAGCCTTGATAACCTAAAACTGACTGAACTGCCATACAGTGTTTTCATGCTACTGCTACGACTGCATGACATCTACTGATCTAGAGTAATGATTATCATTATGTGTAACATTACTTTTTATGAGCTATGTCTTCTACCCCCCATCCCCCACCCCCACCCCATACATTTTATGTCCATGGCAATTCAACAAACAGGGCTTTAAAATAAAAAAATTAAAAAAGGGCTAAGTTTCATTCTGATATCAACCAGACTGGAGACTGTCCACTGTGTCCTGTTTGTTGGCTGTGCCCACAAAGGGATTTTTTTCTGGGAATTCCCCAAATTGCATGATGTATGATACAATGGAAAGAGTCTTTGGAGCAAGAAAAGGCAGCTTGTCTTGTTCCAGAGCCAAGTAACAAATTGGTGATGGGTTTGGACTTAGTGACTAGTCTATCTATGAAGGAAGGTGGCAGGATGGTTAAGATGTTCACCTGCCAACAAGTCAACCGTGAAGTTGTGGGTTTGATTCCCAGCCTCGCCCTTCCTTCCCAGTTTGACCCAAAAATCGAACTGAATGTCAAAGTCCTTCGGATGAGACTATAAACCGAGGCCCCATGTTCGAACGCATGCAGAACATTTGGGGCACATTTTTAAACCTGTTCCCCCTTTTCAGAAGAGTAGGCCATTGTGTCCCGGGGGGAAAAAAAATGCCCAAAATTTAAAAAACCCCGCATACCGGGGGACGGGATTTTAAAAAAGCAAACTTTAGGGGTTTTTCCCATTACCCTCAAATATAAAAAAATTTAAAAAAATACTTTTTCAAAAACTTTTGAAGTATTTGTTTCTATACTTTACTTGTTGTCAATGTTTAAATTTGCGGGACTTGCTTAGAAATCTATTCACACAAACAATGTTGTGCTGAAGTAAAATTGCAAAATTTGGGTGAAAAGTAAAAGACAATCTTGTAAACTGTTTTTCTTTGTTTTTTCCCCCTTTGGTTAAAGTACTGCCCATGTAGGGGGGGGGGCCCCCCAAAAAAACTGAAAAAGAGTAGTTTTTTTCCAAAACCAGCCCAAAAAAATGAAGTGTTATGTAGCTCTTTCTTTTGATGGAAAAAAATATGGTATTGACAATCGTTGATGTTTTTTTGGGATATTTGTAGATTTTCATTTAGCTTAAAATTTCAAACCTCTTTAATTGAGTCTTAATCAAAAAATTTTATAAAACCCCCAAGTTTTCCCCTTCTGCCTATTGTGCACCAGGGTTGTGCATGAAATTTGCAAGATGTTAAGAAAAAAGTGTAATTCTGAACTATTTAATGGTTGTCTTTAAAATTTCACAGTGTTAATATAAAGTAAATTAAACTTAATGGGCCATTGTTTATTACCCTTTGGGTTAAAAGAAAGTGTTTGTTTGAAGTAAAAAAAAATTGGGAAAAAAAATTTAAAAAAAAACCTTTTTCAATTAAAAAAACTTTTACTGCAAACCCAAAGCCCAAAGGGAAATATTTTTTTTTAAATTTTAAAAACACCCATTCTTTGAACAATTTAAAACATGGATATTATAATATAAAAAATTTCAGTGCCCCCCAAAAAAATCAAAAAAAAAGGGGCCCCATCCCAACCCCCCTTTCTCCAAGCAAAACTTAGTGTCTTAAAGGGTTAGCTTTTTTTTAAAAAACCCCCTTGATCTAGGGGATGTAATTATCATCTTGCCTTCCCCTTCCCAAATTTACTAAAATTTTCATCTATTGATTGTAGTTAATATTTCCCTTGTTTTTTTTTAAAGTTTTAAAGGGGAAAAACCCACCCTTGCTTTCCACTGAGTGTGCAAACTTTAAGTGGGTGTGACCAAAAATTTCCCTCCCATTACCTCAGTCATTTAAATTTGGGGTTAGATAATTTGTCCAAATCACTTTAGTGTTACGGGTTGTTAGTCTGGTCCTTTATGTTTAAATATTGATAGCATTATTTTGGCTGAACCCTCAGATTCATCCCCTATCTTTGTTCAAAATTCCACCCAAAAACCTGCTTTTAGATATGGAGGCATAGTATTTAAAACACTTGGGTTCCAGAATTTTCAGTTTTTTAACAACAACCCTAAAAAGAAAAAACAAACAGATTTGAAAATGGAAAGCCTGTTTGAATTTTGTAAAGTTGAAATTGTTGTCAGAGGGGGGGTTGCCCAAAAATCTGCTCCCAGGGGTAAAGGGCCCATGAAACAAAAGCCGGAGGTGACAAGGAAAGGGGACAAAAGTGGGGGGGTTTCACCGGGACGGTCATATTTTTTTCCAGGGGGTTGGCTAGAAATATGCAGTTTTTGGGGTTTAATAACTTTTGGTTTTTCCCTTTTGTGCTGATGAGTTTCTTTTTTAAATTTTTGACTTTAGTCTCTTACCGTCCCTGGGGGAGTTCAAAGGGAATCCTGGGCCCCATTTGGGGGACTTCAACAGTATAAACAAGATCTTTTTTGAAATTTTGAGTTTTTTTTTCTCATAAAAAACCTCATACTGAAAGTGCCTTGGAAATTTATGAAAGGAGAATGATTCCCATTGCAAAAAAAGTTGGGGAAATGTTGTTGTTTGATTTTGTATGTGATAAGGTTATTGTTTTTATTTTCTTTGTTTATTCTTGTAGACATAATTTTAAAAGTTTTCCCTGTTGGATTATAGTTTTTTTTTTGAAAGCAACAAACAGATTCTGCGGGAAAGCCTCTCTCTCTTTTCTCTTTTCTCTTCTCTCTCTTCTCTCTCTCTCTCTTTTCCTCTCTCTCTCTCCTCTCCCCCTCTCCCCCCCCCCCCTTTTTTTAAAAAATTTTAGCTCTCTCCCCCCCCCCCCCCCCCCCCCCCCCCCCCCCCTTTTTTTTTTTCTCGCCTTTCCTTTTCCCTTTAAACCTCTCTGTCTGTTTTTCCCATTGAACTTTTTTCATAGCTGGTAGAAAACTGAGGGATAAAGGTTTCCTTTATTTTCCCAGTTTTTGCCCTTTTTTAAAAACCATGATTTTTTGGGAAAATGAAACTTTGTTTTGAAAGGGTTATCTTTTTTAAAAATTTGTTTTTGGTTGAGGGGGGCTTTAATGTTTTTTGGTTTTGTTAATGTTTTCCCCCGTGGGTTCCCGGGGTATGCTTGAAAAGCGAGCATTGCAAAAAAGGGGGAACCCTGCCCCCTTTCCGGGGCATGTGTAAAAGGGACAAAAGGAGGCCCCTTTTCCCCCGGGTTTTAAAGGGGTTGGACACAGGGCAAAAACCCCTGCTCTTTTAAAACACCTGTTGGGGGAAACCCTTTAAAACAGAAAAAACTCTTCCCAAAACTCGTCTTTGGGGATTTTGGGGATCCTTAAAGGGGAAACATATGGCGCTGAACCCAAAACCCCTTCAGGAAGCTGCGGGGTGGGCCCCCTCATAAACCCGGGAGACGCCCTGAGAAGCCCCGAGGTTTTTGTCCGCCCGGGCCGGTCCTATTGGAACATGGAACTTTGAGGCCCCTCGGGGAAAACCCGGACGGTGTGGCCAGGGGGTAAGGGAGTGAACGATCCGCCTCAAAATTCCTGGGCTGTTAAAGCCCGGGTTTGGAATGGTCAGGGTTTTGGAAAAGTTTACAGTCAGGAGAAACTTTGCTCTACCGGGTAAAAATGAAAAAGACCTTTCGCGAGCGGGTAGGTCCCCCTGTGTCCAAGAAAGCACCCAAAGGCCTGTGGAAGGGGTCCGGGTTTGGGGACCGCTTTAAATTCACCGCCGGTTTGAGGGGGCCCCAGAAGGTGTCCCTTGTATGTGTACCCCCCTACCAAACGGGGAAAGGGGAAAAAAGGGGCCCAATTTACCCCCGGGCTCCAGTCGGGTGGTGACAAGTTTCCCGAGAGGGGGAAACATGCTCATCCTTTTGGGGGGACATGAACCCCAAGGTCGGGGCTGACAACACTGATAGAGAGCGGGAGATGGGACGACATGGGGTTGGAAAATAAACCCAAAATGGAGCATGCTTGCTGATTTTTGTGCTGGGAACAGCCTTTGTGATTGGGGCAGCTTTTTCCACACCAGCGGGTTTCCAAAGCCCTGGGTTTTCCCCCGACCACCAGAAGGAAAAACCCTAGACCAAGTCATGGTTTAGACACGCTACGGAGTCCCTACAAGACGTGGGGTAAGACGCGGAGCAAAAACATAGGGTCGGAAAACCATCTTGTGGTCACCAAAATCAAGATGCGTTGTCTGCGGGGGGAAAGACTCTGCAGAATCCAAAAGGGAAAAAGGGTTTTTGTTTTGGATTGAAAAAAAGAAGGGCCCAAAACAGGCTTTTCAGATCTCACTTCACAACCCCTTCCCAAATGCTCAGTCAGAGGGGGACAGAAACGTTGGAAAAACCCAAAAAAACCCCCTTCAAGACGCCCCTTGTGGGAGCCCGTGATTGGGGGTTTTGGGACAACCACAGACGAAAAGGAAAACCTTTGGTTTAAGGATGAGACCCGGAAGAAAGTCGAGGATAAAAAAGGCTTCCCAAAAAAGAGCTGAACCCAGCTAGGGCCCCCCAACAGAAGCGGCGAGCAAAAAGCCAAGTTACTCATACTTGGCCCAAAAAAGCCCAAAAAGGAGCTCAAAAAAGACAAAAAAGGGTTGCATCAATGCCATCGCAGATGGAAACGAGGAGGCTGTTTGGAAGGGGACCCCCAAGACCTGTTTGCCACCCCCAGACTTCTTAGCGGGCCCTCGCAGCAACCCAAAAAAGGGCCTGTAGGACAAAAAAGGGAAGCTTCTCACCTTTTATTGAAAAAACCGCTAACAGTTTGGGAAGGGCATTTTGAAAGGGGGTCTTGAATTTGACCAGGCCCCCAGAGGAAGACCCCGCTAGGGGCCCGGGGACCCTTCGCTTTAACATGGGGGAGTCACCCAAAAAGAGATTCCCAAAAAACCCTTTTGCAGTTGGGAAAAAGGCAAGGCTGTGGCATTGACAAAAATTCCCGGGAGAAGCCCTTTAAAGAAGGGGGTTGTGACCGTTTACGGTTACACCGCTTGCTCAACCCGATTTTGGACAAATGGGGTGGGGCCAGCAGAATGGGGAAAAAGGGGCCCGCTTGTGAAGGGTCCCCAAGGGAAAGGCGACCCCCCTCCCAGTGTGGAAAGTGGCGAGGTTTTACCTGTTGGGCCATCCCCCCCCAAAAACCTTTCCCCAAGGGGTCATCCTGGACCGAATGAAGAAGCTCTCGAAAGAATCTTCGAATGAACAGGGGAGGCTTTTTGGGAAAAGGGCCCTTTCCGGGACCGACCAGGGTTCGGACCCCCCAGAAACACGTGGAAAAAAAAAGGGGGCATTTGAATTTGGAAATCACCCCTCTACGCTGCTTTTATCGATTTTGGAAGGCCTTTGGGCAGCGTGGGGCAGACAAGCAATTTGGGAAAATCCTTCTCCATATGGTGTTTCCCTAGAGGGTTTTTCGACATTCCCTAAGGGCAACTTTACGAAGGATTTTCCTGCCAGGTCATCCTTGTGGAAGGGCTTCCGCAACTTCGGGAAACTCTTCGGGGTCGACAGGGCTGGGTTTTTGTCTCCCCTCCCTTTCCCTTTTGGGGTGGACTGGGTTTACAAGGACGGCCTACGCAAATTCCGGGGGAAAAGGTTTTCCAATGGACCCATGACCCAAAATGGAAGATTCGATTTTGGGCCCATGACCTGGCTCTGCTTTTCCCCCTGGGCCCCCCACACATCCAAAGCCAATTTCCCGCCCTTGTACCACAGCTGGGGTTTTTGGCCCCCAGGGGTCAGTCAAGGAAGACCCAAACCCCTGGTACCAACCCAAACCGCAAGAGGCTCCTGTCACCTTCTCTGGGAAAAGGCCCCGGGGAGGGATGTAGTGAAATTTTGGTTTTCCCCGGGGAGTAAAATCAGCCAACAGGAAAGGGACGACGAAGACATCAAGGCCAAAAATAAAAAAAGGGACGCCAAAACATTTTTCCTCTTGAAACCCCTATGGAGAAAAAATGCGATTCCACAACCACCCAAACTTTAGGATCTTCAACTCCAACGTGAAGTCTGTGCTTCTCTATGGGTCAGAAACTTGGGGGTCATCAACACAAACTCCTCCAAGATCCAGACCTTCATCAACGATGTCTCCGGCAGATCCTTCACCTAGATGGTTCGACAGGTGCCAAGTACCGACCTGTGGATGAGGGCGAACCAACAGCCTATGGAAGTCCAAGTAAGGCGCGAAAGTGGGTTTGGGTCGGCACACCTACGGAAGGAGCCTTGCAACATCACCAGACAAGCGCTCGAGTGGAACCCGCAGGGGAAAAGGAAGAGAGGGCGCCCCAAACAGACCTGGAGGAGAAGCCTGCATAGTGAGCTGAGAGACTCCAGCCTGACATGGGAAGAGGCCAAGACCCTTGCCAGAGACAGGAGAAGGTGGAGGGACGCTGTTGAGGCCCTATGCTCCGCTAGGAGCTATAAGGAATAAGAAGAAGAAGAAGAAGAATTACATGTTATTGTAAAAGTAGCATTTTTTGTGGTTGTGGTCTTTTATATATATGAGCTTGTGCCAAAACATTTTTGTGGTTGTGGTTGTGCCAAAGCATCTGTCAGCAACTTTCTGTACCTTTATGATGGTGCTGCATTATTCTCATTCATAAATTTTCACCAGTGAAATGCTTACCTTGAGGGACATACATATATAAGAGATAATGAAGACAGATAGTGAGATACATCTGGTGATAATTTTTGAATCTGTTGAAGTATAGCTGCCTATATAGGAAGCGCTTGAAAACACCCAAACACAAAGAAATACACCCATCATGCTGTCTTTAACCTGGAGAGGATGGGTTCTACCAAGTTCAGCTTGCCTAAGATCTACCCCCTAAATATTTTAATGATTCTCAAACAGGTAAGGGAGAAGTCATTTCAAGAACAGTTAAGTCAGTATAACAGAAATTAAATAACTTCAGTTATATTTCAAACACTACATGCTTCAACACCCTTTCTTGGGAAGGCCATGTTACTGACTAGCAGTCTTTCATCACTACACATCAAAACTGTTTTACCTCCTAACCAACGTGATTTACTCATCCAGCTTACACGCACGCACGCTCAGTTCGCTACCTACCTACCATACCAACAGCCCAACGGACACGATGACGAGCTATCGATTTCTACAGATGCAGGCTCACCAAGAGCCCTCCACCCCCAGCGGTACCGACCCAGGCCAGACAGACTTGGGACGAAAAAGAAGCATCTCAATTTATACCAGCATGACCACAATCACATCGCGCCCTTACTACCACAAGACTAGAAACACTGGCTTCTCAACCAATCTGTACCACAAACCATGACTACCACATGCGAAACCACCACCACGCCAACTTCCGGGTTTGCTGCCACATGGTCTCTGACTATAGGGAAGGTGTTTGGGTTTCTTTTTAAAGTAGGACTTGGGGGAATTTTAACTAATAGCAGTTCAGCATTGGATTCCTCCCCAAGATTTTCAAATTAATGATTAGAACCTTATTTAACGTTGGGTTCATGGGAAAAAGGGAAAAAAACCAAGTGGGTTCCTGTATCTGCTTGGAAAAAACTGCCTTTAAACAAAACCCCTAAAGGAATAAAATTTTTTTTAAAAAAATAAATTTTTTCCCCCCCTTCCCCCCCCAAAAAAAAAGGGGGAAAAAGGGGGGGGGGTTTTTTTTCTTTTTTTTTTTTTTAGGGGGAAAAGGGGGAAATTTTTTTGGGGGTTTTTTTGGGGGAAAGGATGGCAAAGCAGAACCCCCCTTAAAAGCCTTTTTGGGAAAAACGCAAAAGGTAACCCCCCCTTTCCCCCCCAAAAAACCCCAAAAAACTTTTTTTTTCCCAACACTAACCCCCCCCCCCCCACCCGTCCCCCCCCCCCCCCTTTCACCAAAAAAAAAACCCCCCCTAAACCCCCCCCCACCACCCCCCAAAACCCCCAACCCCCCCCACAAAAAAACCCCCCCCCAAAAAACCAAAACCCTTCCCCCCCCCCCCAAAAAATTTTCCCCCCAAAAAAACCCCACCCTTTCCCCCCTTTTTCAACCCCCCCTTTCCCCCCCCCCCCAAAAAAAAAACCCTTTTTCCCCCAAAAAAACCCCAAACCCCAAAAAAAACAATAAACAACCCCCCCCCCCCCCCCACCCCCCCCCAAACCCCAAAACCTTTCCCCCCTTTCCAAAAAAAAAAACCAACCCCCCCAAAACCCCCTTCCCCCCCAAAAAAAAACCTAAAACCCCCCCGAACCCCCTTTCCCCCCAAACAACAAAAAAAACCCTTTTCCCCCCCCAACCCCCAAAACTTCAAAACACCCCCTCCCCTCAAAACCCCCAACCCCCCCCCCAAAACCCCCCAAAACCCCCAAACCCCCCCCCCAAAACCCCCCTTCAAAACAAAATTTAAAAATACAAAAACCACCCAAAAACCCCCCCCAAACCCAACCCCCCCCAAACCCAAAATTTAAAAAATAAAAACAAAACCCCCAAACCCCCCCAAACAAAATTCCCCCCCAAAACAACCCAAAAAAAACCCCCCCCCCCCCCCAACCACTCCCAAAAATTTTAAGTGACCAATCAAAAGTTCATTCAAGAAGCATTAAGAAGTCAGTTAACAAATAAATAACTTCAGTATATTTCAAACACTATCTTCAACCTTTCTTGGGAAGGCCATGTTACGACTAGCAGTCTTTCATCACTCATAAAACCTGTTTTATATCCTCTAAAAGTGATTTATCATCCTTTACACACGCCTACAGTTGTTGCCACATCCACAAGCAAACACCTTGATTCTGAAGATCAGGTCACCAAGGCCCACGCCCCAGCGGAGAAGGGCCAGAGATTGGGAGAAGAAGAACAGCATCCTATACAGCAAATCAGGTTTCCCCAAGGGTTGAAAACCGGGTTTTCGAAAATTTTTCCCCCAAACCGCCCTAAAAAACCCCCCCCCCCCCACCCCGGGGTTTTGGCTCCCGGGTGCCTTTCTGGTTTTTTGGGAGCGGGTTTTTTTTGGGTTTTTTTTTTACGTTTTTTGGGTTTTTTTTGGAAAAACTTACCACAGATTACCAGGGGACCCCCCGGTTGGAAGATTTGGATGAAAATTGTGAATTTTTCCCGTTATTCCCCCGCAAAAAATAACATAAATTAAATTTTTTTTTTCCCCAGGAGAAAAAAATTTTTTTCACCCCTTCCCAATAGTTTTCAAGGTTTAAAAAAAACCCAAAAAATTTTTTTCCCCCCCCTTCCCCCCCCCCCAAAATTTTTTTTAAAAAATTGGGGGGGGTTTTTTTGGGGGGGCTTTTTTTTTTTTTGGGGAAAAGAGGGGGGAAAATTTTTTGGGTTTTTTTGGGGGAAGGGAAAATTACAAAACCAAACAGTTGAAACCCATCCAAGAAAATTTTATCTAGAAAAGCCTTGAACAGACTGAAACCAAAAAGCGAAAAACCATGAAAAAAGGGGTTAAACCCAGGTCGAAGCACTGTGACAAAATTTCCAACATCAGAATGTATAGAGAAACCCCAACATCAGCTACAGTCTAAAACAACTTCATTGTTCAAGGCCTTGCCGAGTGTGCAAAAGTCGGGGCAGTATGAGGAATATAGCTTCGCGGGACCTGTTTTAAATATCCAGGCGTGTATGCAGTACAGTGCGTCCCATGGGTGGAGAATCGGGGAGTTTTCCCGGATTTCTTGGGTTCGACAAGGTGCCCGCTACCCCCCGTTTTTTCAAAGGTTCGGGAAAATCATGAGGAGGCCCCCTTGCTTAAGCCCCAAACAAATAGGGGGAAAGGGCCCGTCGAAATCTTCGATTGAGAGTTTTGTTATGGGCCGCATTGAAGAAGAACCCCAGGATTCCCCCCAGAGGGGAAAACAGCCAATGCCCCGGTTGGAGATCCAGGGAAAAAGGAAAGATCTAGGAACTCCCACACCGTCCCCCCCCGCCAAGAGAGTGGCGAGAACTAGAGGAGGTAAAACTTTAAGCCCTTGGACATCACACCAAAAAAGGCACGAGCAAAAGGGGTGAAGTCAGATTTCTGTGGCACTCTCTTGACTAGTGGGAAGGGGGGAGAAACCCCAACACAAAACCCCACACAAAGGTCAGACCTTTACAAGGCACTCGTACATCCATTGCCTGTACGCTGTGAAATACACTTACTGCGATTTAAAACGCCCGCTTCAGCCTTTGGATGAATGCCCCCAGCGGTCCTAACCACCTACAAGACCGCAAACCAATGACTACGTCTGGCAGCAGATCGAGCACGGCTGCAAAAAAGAACCATTGCTAGATACAGAAAAACCCGGAGGAACTAAAGTGGTTGGCCCAACAGGCATAACCCTGCCCAAAGACAGTCCTGCGGAATGGTGGGGCAAGGAGGCGGACACCACGCAAAAGCTGAAAACCAACATAAAGGAGTGGACGGCCTCCTGTACCAAACCTCCTGAAAACAGCCAGACAGAACCTTGGCTTTTCCCTCAGCGTCCTGCGGTACCCCAACGTCGCCCCGACCAAGGATGTGAGTGACAAGCTTCAACACCTTTCTGGAAGGCCTTTTACTGACTACATCTTCCTTCAAAAAACCTTTTTTTCCTCTAAAGTGATTTCATCCTTTTACAGCACGCCCCGCTACAGTTGCTTGCCACATCCCGAAAAGGATAGAAACAGGCGAAAAGAGAGACAGTAAAAAGAGCCCCCCAAGCGGGAAGGCCAAAGAAGGGCCAACTTGGGAGAAAAGCATTTCACCCAATACCAGCCATGAAAACATGGGTTTTGTACGCAGATGGTTTGAAAGCTGGGTTTCTCGAAAGGGTTTGCCCCAACGAAAATGAAACCCCCCTTCACTTTTGGTTGTACTCCAAAGGTTGGGTGTCTCTGAAGGATTGTTTTTGATTTTGCTTTTTTTTATTCTTTCTTTTTGTTGTACTGTTTACTGTGGTTTGTTTTGTATTTATTTAACAGATTTGCATATCTTTTTTTCTGGAGAGATTTGTGTTGGTATAATAGGAATTTTTTTTCCAGTTAAATGTTAAGCTTTAAAGTAATTTTTTAAATAATAAAAAAGCATTTTGTCCTGTTGTGTTTTATGATTTAAAACATCTGTTGTCTGATAACAGCCTCCTTCCTAATATTGCTGTTTCATATAATGGTTTAATTAAACAATCGGAGCTTTAGTTTGATCTAAGAATAAGTGTTCTGATGGCCAAATTTGGTATAAGTGGTGGGGGGTTGTTTGTTTGGGGATACTTTTTTTTCTTTTTTTGAGGGAGAGAGTGGGAATTAATTTTTGTTATGGATTTTTTTGGGGGAAGGGAGTGGTCAGTGAATGCATACTATATTCTCCAGCCATTAGACAAGACACTAATCTTGAGTTTATGATTCTGCAAACAGGTCATTTGAGCGGACGTCATGGGTCTCACCGATCGTTGAAATTCTGTCCACTCTTTCACAACACCACAGCAGAGGCTTGCAAGGTAAGAATATATTGACAGCAGTAACAATTCTGTTGTTACAATATTTCTTCAGTTGTCACAATAACTAGTATGGTTACTTTTGCCTTCTTAGCTTAGTAAAAACATTTGTCAAGACGAATCTGGGGATAGTACATTTCATCTTGAAGAAATTTTATTATTATGCAAAGCTCTAGTCATGTGATATTTGAAGCTCAGATTTTGTCCTAAATTAATAAAATTGTGTTTGAAAAGCATACTTATTTATTAACCAACATGCTCAGCTCTGTGTATGTTGATAAGTATTTAGTACAGGTTGTAATAAAAAAAAAAACTACCACCACCCTGTTTTATTGATTTTTGCATATCATTTATGTGATTTGCAGACACGTCGTGATTCCCGTGTCAAGAGCTTCCTGCAGAAGAGTAGAACAAGCATCAAACTCCCTAACAGAAGAGGTTTTGGCCATAAGGTACATATATATGGAGGGTCTCAAGTGCATTCAGATTCTATTAAAGTCTTCTTTTAACCCTCCTCCTCCCCCCAAAAAATAAAATAAAATTAAATTAAATGTTGCAGGGTGTTTGAATTTCTGAACCTGTGCTTTAGTGCTAGTGATGTAATATTTAGTTATTTGATTTGTGCTATCATGTTGTGATGAAGTGTTTATTCATGTCCTGCAAATGTAAGGACTGAATGTGATTCTGATTATAACAATAAAACAATACATGCATGCTTTTTCCGTTAGAGTTTGGGTTTTGCTTAGGTCACAGTGGCTAGTAATCACTGGCATTATAAACAATCAAGAAGTAATAAGAGAATCTTGATTATAGTAGAAGTTTGTTCAAACTTTAAAGAAGTGTGGTCATAAAATGTGATCAGGCCATAAGGTGTTGAAATTTTGGCTTGCATATGCTGTTTGTGCTTGATTCGTCAGAAATGATCAACTCTCATGACCTATCTTCTTAGTTAATCTTGAAATCGAAGTAGAGAGGGATCATGAAGTTGGCAGTTAAACAGTTGACTTGGGCCAGTATGTCAGTCACTGTTACCTTAGGCATAAGTAATTGCTGTTCTCCATTCTTATTTTCAAAGCAAATGTGTCCAGCGGAGGAAGAATCAAAAGCTTTTTCAAGCTCGAGGAGCTTGTACATCTCATTTTCAGGAGTTTGATTCTCTGGCCACATCCTGTCCTGAATGTGGAGGGGAAACAAATGTTGCATCATTGTCAGAATGTGTCCTTATTCTTTTTTTAAAATTGTTTTTAAGCAACTGCTGAAAAAATGTCCACACCCCAACTTTCACCTAACACATTTGTCCCCAGTACTTTCATTCAAACTTATTCCTCCTGATTACATCTGAAAGAAATTTGAAGGTAAATATGTGGGAGGGGGTGGGGGTTCACAGCACAAATGTAATGCATGTCTATTTTCCATGGAACTGTTATAATTGTGCTAGTTCAGAGTTTCATTTATTGCATTTAAAACATTTTCAGAACTTTAATTCTATGCATTTGAAATATTTCTGAAAGACAAGTAAAAACCGTTAAACTTCTGAGATTTGGTCTACACTGTGAGTGTATTTCTTGTTGTGAATGTATCAGGCGTTTCTGATGCAGGTTATCCAGAAGAGGCGTTCAGGTCTACGGTTTGTACCAAAGAGAAGGAGGTCATCTACAGCAAGGCTGAAGTCTGCTGACAGGGAGGAGGAACAAGCCCATCCTGTGAAGTGTAAGCCTGTCAGCAACGTGGCCACACAGCTGGACAAGGAACTCTTCAAGAAAGCTCAAGCACGTGCCAGTGAGCTTCTGGTCAGTCTGAGTTTTGTTGTACTTTGGTTGGTTGTTTTTTTTGTTGCTTTTTGGGGGGGAGGGGGGGGGGAGTCCTTTTGTCTAAGTAGGTTGGTGAGCAGAAGTGTTGGAAATGTCAGTATACTTGAGATATGTTTCATGTGCATTTGTTTGTTTTTGTAAAACTTATTTTAACACACAGCAGTACTACAATAAGAGCAACAAAAACCCTAAAGCTGATATTGTGCACTTTCAGTAAGAGACATAAATACACTTATAGAGAGAAAAGAAAATACATTATGACATGGATAAACTGAATATAGTAAATCAGATGTTCCTGAGAATTATTCTATTTGCTGAACTGCAGCCTTGTTGAAGGTCCATTGTCCTAACCTGATGAACTGATTCATCAGGAATGGTTGAGAGCAGCTCAAGAGAAGCTCTTTTTGATGCAAACCTTGTATCAGACTTCTAACTATGGTTGTCTGTGAAATTGCAACCATGGGAATCTTGTATCTAAGCTTATGCATAAAAAACAATCTTTACTATTTCTGCATCTTTCTCATTCTGACATCATGCTGGTTTCCTGCATTCAGGCCCCCTAGACTATTGATTAACAGTGCATGATTTTTCAACTTCAGACTCTAGCGTAGTCTTGACCTTTCATCTACCAAAGCGTGGGCAGCCTTTGAACAACAGCTTTTACTCTTTTTTTTTTTTTTTTTTTTTGCTGCCTCATCTTCTGTGACGTCCCCCGTCCTGCTGTTCCCACGCCGCTCATTAATCTCCCCGCCACAGCCAACCCAGGTTTTGTTATGTCTCATCCTCAGGTCGGAAAGGGCCACGAACCCATCACTATCAGGCCGCCGCGGGGCCACCAACCAGAGGGGCCTGCAAATGCTGCTGGTCACTTGCCCGTTCATGGTGCCTGTTCTGAGCTAACTACGCGACACCACCTACTAAGCCCTACTAAACGACAGTATTAGCTCAGTCGCAGCCAGACTGGAGTGAGTTTCCCACTCGAGTTGGCAACCACCAAACGTCCCCCAACGATTGTTCCCCGAACCTCCAACCCCAATGGCTTTGACACAAACTCACCACAGGAACAGAAAGTGTATGGCACACGAATATGAAAGAATCAATTGGCCAGAACGACACTGGACCACCCGAATCAAGGCAATTTTTTTAATTGCATGATGATCAATGACATGAGATGACGTAATTATGCTGCTGTGGAAGTGCATATCTTGAGACTAATTGACAGGGTTGACTCTAACTTACTATCATAATATATCCGGCGTCAACGGGCGCCGAGAGATACAGACACCTGCAGTGTTGGTCAGGTAATTTGAGCAACACTCTCAAACTCGCATCCGTTAAGTGGATGAAGCTCGACTGTGTGGTCCCAGTCTTCCCACTGAGCCCACAGCACACTCACTCTGGGTAGGAGCCGGCCGGAGTCCGAAAAATCCCTATGACTCTTATGGGAATTGAACCCGCGACCTTCCAGTCCGTAACCCAAGGCGCTAACCACTGCGCCATGGCGGCTGGTGCTTTTACTCATTTTTTCTGTTAGCAGAGTTTCAAAGGAAGTTAGAGTATGCACAGACCATAGTTCTCAAAAATGAAACGAGTATGTTGGTTTCTTTTAGCATAATTGAGAGCGCTGAAGTTTTCTCTTTCATTATAAAAAAAGGGGGGAATTGATGTCAATGTATGTTTGCTTTGTGTTGAACCAGGAGGAGCAGATGGTGGAACAAAACCCCAAGTCAGATCTGCAGGAATATCGCATCAAGAAGATTGAAATTGGTCGGTACGAAATCATCACCTGGTACTCCGCCCCCTACCCTGAAGAATATGCCCGTCTTCCCAAAATCTACCTGTGTGAATTTTGCCTCAAGTACATGAAGACAAGCACCATTCTTCAAAGGCACATGGTGAGATAATAATTTTTAAGTAAGTCAAGTCAAGTCAAGTCAAGTCAAGTCAAAATTTTATTTCCAGATGGTACATTGAATAAGCAATGCATTTGCTTTTTTTCATCAAGCCATCTATCTAAGAACAAATTTCGTAATGATTATACTAAGACATTACATTATTGCATCATTTACCGTTAAATTAAACCAGTAAAAAAAGAGGAAAAAATCGATAAGGAGATACATTGAAAATACAAATTACCACATATACATATACATGCACACACATACTCATGCACGCCTGAGCGCGTGCGCGCTCACGTCCACACACACATTTAAATAAAAATGTTTTAAGAATTAAAAAAAGAAAATCATAAAACGTCAGGAAAAACAAATTACTTCACCTACTGTTACATCCATTCTTTCACGTTTATACTTTAGATAATAGTAATGAAGATTAAGTGAGCATATAGCCTTGTACATGTAGCTTTGCAATTTTTAGTTTGGGTATTTTCATGAAACAGATTTTGAGAATTTTAAGTCATTAAAAGGGATCATTTGCTTGAATTGTAATTGATAAGAGATATTTCATAGCATAGATAGTTTGATGCTTTAGACATAGGTTCCTCCAGAATTAGTTGGATTTTAGACATGAAGTTTTGAAATCAGTGACTTTGTTTTACAGGCCAAGTGTATATGGAGACATCCGCCAGGTGATGAGATATACCGGAAAGAAGGCATCTCTGTCTTTGAAGTAGATGGTAAAAAGAACAAGGTAAGGAAGATGACTTTTCTTAGTTTTTAATATTCATTTTGAATTGTTCTTCATTTTTTGGTTTTTTGTAAGAACGATTCATTATTGGTATTTTCTATATTATGTAAAGCCTGTTTCAAGCTGCATTTTTGTAGCAGGCTATCTTAATTTTTCATGTGGGTTTGTATGTGTGTATGGGGTAGAGATAAATTGTTCATTCATGTATATTTGACTGTATTTGCCTGTGTAAGAGTTTGCTCATGTATGTGTGTGTATTAGTGCATGTTGTTAACATGTCATCCAATAATTTCATATATTGTAGCAAAGGTGTTAGCACAGGGCCTGAGTTGCTATTAGTGTTATTTTTGTCACTGTTGCTGCGTTACAAGGATATACTGTTCAATGAGATTCCAGTGATAAACAAACAGAAAACTTCGCAAATAGTTTTTAGTGGCCACAAAGGGAAAAAAAAAGAGAGGCCACAAAGGAAAATCACTGTGAGATTAAGTATGATGATTGAAAGTTAAAGCATTACATTAGATAGATCACCTGTTAGCAAGGTTGTAGAAATTCACCAGGTTGTTCATTGTTTTAAATGAAACAAATAGTGTAGGTTGCTCTGTTGCTTTGCAAACGTTACAGGCCTACAGATACAGATCTGGGATAAGTACAGTTTTATGTTAACTTCTTGAAAATTGGCCACTGATGATGGCAATTTAATTACTGACAGTTTTTAAAAAAATTCTGTTGCACCAAATAGTTTGTTATTTTTCTTATCTGGTACATGATTTTTAAAATTTCCAGATTGATGAAAATTGGTACCAAGTTTATTAATTGTGTGATGGTGGTACATCATCTCTTATCTTCAGATTCTGTGAATTGGAATGCAATGAGACAGTGAAGTACATTTTTGGTGTTAAATAGCTTTTGAAGGACAGAATGCATGTCCATATTTTGTGATTTAAAATACTTAAATCTGACTCATGAAGTGGTTATGAAAATATTGGACAGGTAGTGGCTGTACATTTAATGAATAACAGCTGTTTTTGTTGTTTTTTATATCAAATTTCTCTTTCAGGTCTTCTGCCAAAACCTGTGCCTGCTTGCCAAGCTGTTCTTAGACCACAAAACACTATATTTTGATGTGGAGCCTTTCCTCTTCTATGTGATGACTGACAATGACCAGACAGGATGTCACATTGTGGGCTATTTTTCCAAGGTAAGTTGTGCCCATTGAAATGTGCTCTAACTGTGAATGCAACTGTCAGAATGCCGATAAAATGTACCAGCCTTTGTGTAGTGACAGGAAATGGGAAGACATATTTCCTGGAACCTGTTTTTGTCATGGAATTTTTCATGTTGTGGTTGGCTTTTGTTTAGAGTTGTGTTGTTGCAGGCTGACTGGAAGACGTACAGTCTCACAGCTATTTATTTTAGAAGTATGATTTGAAAGTGTTACTCAGATTTTGTGACTTACACTCTAGGTGTCTGCATCTGCCAGGCTTGGTTAAAATAATTACTTTCATCCTATTTTATCAGCATGCACCCCCCCAAAAAAAAGTCTCATATTCTAAGGTTCTCTTTGTCACTGTCTCGTGGCAATCTTGCTTTTTTTTGTTTCTCTTCCACCACCATTCCAAAGTGAGTTCATGTCAAAAGTTCATTGAAGATTGTTATTAACGTTTCAATGAACAATTCTGTTTTCAAAGATTCAGCAAAAAGTATCCAGAAGGATTATTTCATGTGCATAAGAAAGCCTTTATTTGATTTTGGACAGAATTGATTAGTGGTGCAGAATGGAAGTTATATTGATAATGTATTTTTTCACTTTGTGCAGAATGTTCAGTGCAAGTAAGAGTTTACAGAAACCATTATGTTAGAAGTTGTGGGGTATCTATTGGTTTGTTTTTGCACACACACACACACACACACACACACACACACACACACACACACACACACACACACACACACACACATCTTTTGTGGTTGGTAGGGCTATAAACAATTTGGAATGAATGAAT
Organism: Rapana venosa; assembly: GCA_028751875.1. Taxonomy (NCBI): domain Eukaryota; kingdom Metazoa; phylum Mollusca; class Gastropoda; order Neogastropoda; family Muricidae; genus Rapana; species Rapana venosa. Next base: position 25,115,742 of record CM054136.1, on the reverse strand, counting down.
ACATGCACATGCGTGCAGTTATTCATGCTAATGTGCTCACAAGATTGCACAAACGTACACAAACATACACGGGCACCTGTACATGCACAGCAGTTGTTCAAAACTTCAACATGGTTACTTCCCTGTTGAATGGAAGGAATAAAAAGGGAAAAATAAATGAAATCTTGGAATGTATGATTAAATGAATTCTGTAGGTTGTTTTTGTTTTTCTGTTTTAAATGCACAGCATCCTGTAGCTTTTGATTGATTGATTGATTATTTTTTTCTGCAGGAGAAGAACTCATTTCTTGATTGCTGTTTTTTTCTGTAGGAGAAGAACTCATTCCTGAACTACAATGTGTCTTGTTTGCTGACATTACCTCAATACATGCGGAAGGGGTTTGGAAAGATGCTCATTGACTTCAGTACGTACACTGTTTTTCAGACCTTATTTCCTGTGCGCTATTGAAGTGTCGTTTAAGTGTATAAGGGAGACTTAGATGGTCTTCCATTGTTTTGGTTGATTTGGCTGCTTTTGTTCTGTACATAATTCACAGATATTTATCATTTGTGACACTGTCACAGAACTCGCAGATTATCCCTCTTTTAAATGTATTATGTTTGGAAAACAGGAAAGCAGTAAAAAAAATACTGAGCATGAGATGGCCATGTTATCAGAACTGTTCTACTGAAACTTGTTTTTCATGAATGAAAACTAAGCCTCTCTTTTGTTGGCTGCTTTTTGTTTTGATGATCACTGTTCTGTGCTGTGATCACACATAAAGTGTGGAAATTTATTTGTATTGCACATATCATACATCATTCAATCATCAGCAGTGAGCAATATGATCTGAACACATGTTTTGTATGTATTCCATTTGAATTGCAGGTTATTTGTTGAGCAAGAGAGAATCCAAAGTGGGATCACCTGAGCGACCACTGTCTGACTTGGGCTTGTTGTCGTATCGTAGCTACTGGAAAGATATCATCCTGGGTTACTTGCACAAGTACAAAGACTCTGAAATATGCATCAAAGGTTAGTAATGTTACTCATGTGAGTGTGTGTGTGCTTGCGTGCATGTGGGTGGGCAGGCACATGAGTGTATGTGCATGAGAGATGGAGAGAGATCTTACCTAGTAAAAGAATATCAGTTGCATGTGTACACAATACAGTAGGTACATGTGTCTGCTTTTGTTGTGAAATATACAGATGAAAAAGAAACTGTGATCTATAATACAAGAGTAATGTACATGTATCGGTGGCAAGATACATTGACAGGTTTGTGCATTTTTGCCTGTCTATGGAGGCTGTGTGAATTACAGTCAAATCATTTATTTATAATTTTGGAAGCTGGCTTCCAACTAATTTTTTTCCTTAACTAAATTATTTTTAAAAACTCTTTCATTTTGAGAATTATGGAGTAAGCACTCGTGTGCTTTTTCACATCCAGCAAATAGCTGCCCGTTTTACAGACTAGCCAGTCATTTGCAGATTACATAAAAATAGCAGAGTAGTTGTTTATTCCTCCTAATTGGTATTTGCATGCTTACAACATAGTTTATATGTTTACATTTGTGTGTACGTGATGATAAATGAGTGTTGATGATGTCAGACATGAGCCAGGAGACGGCCATCAATGCTGTGGACCTGGTGGGGTCGCTGCAAGAGCTGGGCATGATCAAGTACTGGAAGGGAAAACACTTGGTGCTCAAGCGGCAGGTGGGTTCTCGGTCACTTTCTTTGGAGAAGGTTTTCCTGATGTTTGATTTATTGATGTTGAAATAAACTTGCCTTTTCTTTCATTTTTGATTAGTGCAACATTCAAGTAACAAATAGGGGGTGGGATAGCCTAGTGGTTAGAGCATTGCACTTGCAATCTGATGGTGCAGGTTTGAGCCACAAGTGAGATGCCCATTCAAAGGGATTTTTTCCCCTGGAGTTAATATCAGTACTTGGTGCACTCCACTGAAAGTCCTTTGGATGAAACTTTAAACAGAGGTTCCATGTACAATTGTATATAGAATATCGATGTGTACACATTAAAACCTGTTTTGCCTTTCAGAAGAGTAGGCCATTGTGTACCAGTAGGAATGGATGACAGCATTTTAAAAAAAATCCACACTGGTGTAATGCTGAAGCACCATCCCCAAAGTTGGCATGGAGCTACCGTAACTGTGGAAAAAATGTCACATTCACTAAAGTCTCACCATTCTCAGAGCTGTAGACTGGGAACGAAAAAGAGAAATTAGTAACAAGTAAAAAGACATGATGTTCATTAATCAAATAAGTTGGGGGTGGTGGTTTTTTAGTTGAAGGGGACAGTGTTTTCATTGCTTTCAAATATTGTTTCAATGTTTAGAAAGAAGAGTTGAAGGTAAGCCAAATTGTGTCATCTAATTGTAATGTATTTTAGAGGAAATTTTTTTTATTGTGGTAACACACTTTTCTCTAGGGAAGAATATGTTTAATGCCTAAGGAAAATGTTTGTTTTCAGTATGGAGCATAGTATTATAGCTATAAAAAATGTTAAAGCCTTTTATTGTTCTACATCTTTCTTCTTGCTTTGTATTTTCAGGATTTGATAGACGACTACCTGGAGAAAGAGGCCCGCAAAGCCAGTGCAGGTCTGAGTAAATCCGTTGACCCCAGTTGTCTGAAGTGGATCCCGCCTGCTCAAAGAAGCCCCTCATCTTGATGAGGCAGGCAGTGTGCTTTGTGTTGAAAATATGTCTGCCACTGTAAACCTCATGAATATATGACTGGAAGGGGCATTGTAAGTCTCGGTGACAATATGTGCACACGTTCTTCATTTATGTGAGTCAGAGACCAGACAAAGAGAATGTGTGTGATCAGCCTTGCTTTGTTTTAGGTAGGTCATCAGATTATAAAAATCATGTTAAAGACACTTTCTCCATTATTGCACTGGAGTAAAAGCATACATGAGACCATTCATACCTGCCTACCCGTACGGTTTTATCGTATTTTTACAATTTTTTTTAACGCCAAATACAAAAATAGGAATTTACTGATAAAAATACGATTTTGACAACCACAATAAAAAACGACGGCCCAAAAAAAACGGGAGAAAAAAATTGAAACTACGGCAAAGGGACGTAGCTTCCATGCCGATTACTTCCCTTGTCTGTGTTAGGTTGCGAGTCATCACTTGGTAGGAAGTGAACTTTTATCTATTGAAAGAAGAGGGGCCACGTGGAAAGTAAGGGATGCCCAGCAGCTCTATAATATATACAAGGCAGATGGGTGAAGAGGGTTACTAGGAAGAGGGGTGGGGGACTTTCACAGCCATGTGTGCGGTCAGAGTGCAAGGGATCCCCCCTTTTTTAATCACTAGAAACCCCACAGCAACTGTTATCGCCCTGTCAAAGCGATGTTTATATAGCAGGCCTACCAGCTTCCCCCTTCTTTTTCATGGACAGCCCCCCCTCCCACCCTCTTTCTCTCTCTTTCTCACACACATACACATGCACTCTTTCCTTCACACACACATACACACTCTCACTCTCTCTTTCCCTCCCTCTCCCTCCCCCCTCTCTCTCTCTCTCTCTTTCTCTCTCTCTTTCACACACACCCCTCACTCACACACACACATGCTCTCACTCTCTCTCTCACACAACACATTCTCTCTCTCTCTCTCACAGACACACACACTCTCTTTCCCTCTCTCTCAAACACACACACACACTTTCTCTCACACACACATGCACTCTCTTTCTCTCTCTCCCTCACACACCCACACCCACTGTCTCCCTCTCCCCCCCCCCCCCCCCCCCCTTCTCTCTCTCACTCTCACACACACACACACATGCTCTCTCTCTCTCACACATACATGCACTCTTTCTCTCTCACACACACCCACACATGCACTCTCTCTCCCTCCCCCTCCCCCTCCCTCTCTCTCTCAAACACACACACTTTCTCTCTCTCTCTCACAGCTTTCATGGGATAATGAAAAAGTTGGGGTATTCTTAGAGTCGTTAACTTCAACTATTAACCAAGGTAATTTAGAAAAGGCAAGGTCACTTATCAAGTTAGACATTGACAAGGCATTAGAGGAATTTAATGAATGTCTAAAAACTGCAAGCAAATGCATGATGAAGAGGGTTAAGACTAACAATGGTAAAAAGAAGCTCGCTGGTTTGATAAAGAGTGTTTTGATTTGAGGAAGGAAGCAAGGGCGAAAATGCGCAGATTTAAAAGAAACACAACGTACAGTAGATCGTCAAAATGCCGTTCAGGCTAGGACTGAATATCGTAAAGTTCTAAGAGCTAAGAAACAAAGTTTAAGTCAAGTGCAACTCAATATCTAGCTGACAACATAACAGACCCAAAACTCTTTTGAGAGAAGTTAATATAACTTTAGGTCTTGGGAAAAAGAAACAGGCAAGTAATCAGATTACTAAGGAAGACTGGTTTAAAACACTTTAAGAATGTTTTAAATGCTGGTTGTAGCTCAGAGAAGAAACTTTTTCCGAATGACACCCTCCCTTTTATCGAGGAGTTTGAATAATCCTATCTCCAAGCATGAAGTCTTAACATCAATAAAGAAATTAAAAATGGGAAAAGCTTGTGGTTTTGACAATGTTTTTGCAGAAATGTTGAAGTCAGCAGACAATTACTGTTAGAGTTTATTACCGAATTTTTCAACGAAATTTTTTTGAATGGCAAGTATCCAACTATTTGGACCAGAGCTATTGTTGTGCCGATACACAAAAAGGGATCAGTAGATGTAGCTGATAATTATAGAGGATGTCACTGCTTAGTGTTATGGTAAATGTATACTGCTATTCTAAATAAGAGACTTTACAAATGGTTTAGAAGACCATGACAAAATTCCAGAAAATCAGGCTGGTTTTAGGAAAGGTTACTCCACAACAGACCATATATTTACTCTGTATTCAGTCATTCAGAAAAGCTTATCTAAAAAGAAAGGAAAACTATATGTTGCATTTGTAGATTTGTCCAAGGCCTTCGATTCTGTTCAACGAAGCATAATGATAAAGGCTTTGAGCAACGCTGGCACATCTTCTGTATTTCTAAATTCCTTTAAAATCAATTTACAGGGAAGTAATGTCATGTGTCAGAGTAAACAACACCTATACAGACTTGTTTGAATGTCCACGGGTTTGCGCCAAGGTTGTGTTCTAAGTCCCACATTGTTTTCGGTGGTAATAAATGAGTTAGTGATATGTCTAGAAGATCAGGGAAACATGGAATACAACTGCTACCAGGTTTGGCTGAATTATTTATTCTACTATTTGCAGATGATCTCGTGTTGTTGTCTTGCACACCAAATGGACTTCAAAACCAGATTAACTGTATGCTTAAAGTATGTACTGATTTTGGGTCTGAAAATTAACAAAGATAAGACAAAAGTTATGGCTTTCAGAAAAGGAGGATTTCTAGGTAGGAGTGAGAAGTGGTTTGTTGACGGTGTTCCTGTAGAAGTGGTGAACAAATATGTGTATCTAGGCTTCACCTTTACAACCACCATGAGTTTGAATGAAAATGCCAAACACCTTGCAAAAAAGGGCAAAAGAGCGCTATTTGATATTGTCAGAATATATAACCAATATAATAATATGTCTAGGAAAACATTTTTCAAAATATTTGACACTAAAATTCAACCAATTCTTCTGAAGTGTGGGGCATTTTATCTGAAAATCATCTGGTTGAGTCAGTACATTTATTCGCTTGCAAGAGATTTTTAAATGTTTCCAGCCGCACTCCAAATAAAATGATATATGGTGACCTCGGGAGGTATCCTTTACAAATCAACTGTCGCATGCGTGCTGTTAAATATTGGCTTCGTATACTTAAAATGGATTATACTCGACTTCCAAAACAAGCTTATCAAATGCTGATGAGCTTAGACGAATCTGGTAAAATAAACTGGGTTTCTAAGCTTAAACATATGTTACAAAGTGTTGGTTTTGGGTATGTTTGGATAAATCAAAGAGTTGATAACGAGAGGCATTTCTTGCTATCATTAAGCAGAAACTCTTGGACGTGTACAGCAAGAATGGATGACAAGTGTTTGTAACAGTGACAGATTTAATCTTTACGCGTGTTTCAAGTCTTCCCTTATCCCAGAAACTTATTTAGGTTGTGTGCAGCAAAAGTGTTTTAGAGACATTCTCATTCGAGTACGGCTTGGAATCAGTGACCTCCGAATCCATAAGAATCGTTATGTGTGTGCAGATAATATAAACAATGAATGTCCATTTTGTCCAGGGTCAGAAGAAAATGAACTTCATATGTGTTTTCAGTGTGACACATACTCTACTTTAAGACCAAACATGCTAAAGGAGATTCCCATTCATTTTCAGAAAGCAAAGTATGTGAGTCTTATGGCCACCCAGAATGTGTCAATAATCCGACAATTAGCATGGTTTTTGTACAAAGCCTTCAAACTCAGAGACAGTAAACTCAGTCTCCAGTATACATAGAATTTTGCAAATCTTGATGTCATTTATTCATATGTGGTTTCTTTCACTTTTCATTGGTGTCACTTTTCTTGATATATGCATTCATGTGTCTGTAGACATTTATGTACCCCATGAAAATGGGCAGAGGCCTAAATTCATTAAACATTGTCATTGTCATTGTCATTGTCTCTCTCTCTCACTCTCTCTCTCTCACTCTCTCTCTCTCTCTCTCTCTCTCTCTCTCTCTCTCTCTCTCTCCTCTCTCTCTCTCTCTCTCTCTCTCCTCTCTCTCTCTTTCTGTCTGTCTGTCTGTCTTTCTTTCACACACACACACACATACACACTCACACATATTCTCTTCTCTCTCTCTCTGTCACACACTCACATACACACATACACACACACACGCACACGCGTGTTCTCTCATTCCTTACAGAAATTGTTTATATCCACTGTGGCTGCCCTTGTAATGTGAAAATCTGTGCCCTTAGTGGTACTGTCAGCCTTCCTCCCTCTCCCCCACCCATCTTCTCACCCCTCCCCCCTGTTACCCAGTGGGTGAAACTTGGCTATGTTTATCACTGAGTATGCACAAGGTATTGAAAACACAGTGTCCTGGAAAAAAAAGGGGGGGGGGGGGGGATAACACTCACAGCGCTTTAAACTTATTTAGAATTTGAGAAGCCAGAGATACAATGAATGGACAGGCGAGCTTTCATGGTTTTAGTTTGTAGCATTCTATGCTAATTGAATACTCTGAGTCAAATTTTATTTTGGGATTAATTGCAGCAAAAATATTGATTTCTCATGAAGAAGATAGCATAAAATAGCTGAAAATATTATTTTATTTTCAGCTTTAAACTTTCTGAACTTTGTTTGAATTAAATGATTTTTTGAAGAAGGTCCTTCTTAGGTCTTCAAAAATGCTTACAGACACATACACACATAGACACATACACACATACACAAGTTGAAGATGGTAAGTTTTCTGAAAACACACTCTACTTCATAAAAGCAGAGCGCTGCAAAGGAACCAAAGCCATAATTGGAACCACCAAATAAACGATGATTATAAGAATACATCGAGAGCAAGAAAGATTGTGAATACTAAATTTGCTGTCAAAATACTATTTTTGGCCTGTTCAAATACTATTTTTCATATGCCGGGGTAGGCAGGTCTGGACCATTGTCAGTTTTGGTGAAAGAAGTGAGGAATATGAGGAAGCCAGATTTAGCATCTGTTGGTATGTTTGTACATGTGTGGGGGGAAAAAAGACTGATAGTAAACTATTTTCCTGTCACACATTTTTGAGAACAAGATGGGAAAAAAAGTTAAGTTGCCAAACATGTAGACTAGACCATTTAGAACGAGCTAAGTCAAAGAAAACAATTTTTTTGGTCTGTAAGCTTTGAGAGATGACTGCTGAAAACTGAGTCAGTGAATGATGGTGAGCTGAACTTGGATCTGAAAGTTGTTATAATTTTAACAAAATCAAATAAATTCACACACATTACAACGAAAGGGATTGTTATGGTTTCTATTCGGCACTTAAGCTGACTGAAAAGATTTCAAGATGGACTTAATAGTACACCTACCGAATGAATGATTAAAGTAGACAGTGTAGGAGATCATATTTTCATGTCAGTTCACAAACTTGTACAGTAGTAGTCTAGCTTTGCAAAAGTTGAGTTGCTACTTTCTGGCATGCATACTTTTTTCAAGTAAACCTGCAAAATGCTTGCTTTGTGTATATACTTTGATCAACAGTTATGGGCATTTTTCAACTTTATATTTTTTACCAAAATTTCTTTCATTTCATTGATTTGGTTCTGTGGGCCTGACTGTGAGTTAATACATTCAGTAGTTGTTCACCAAACCCCAAAATTTTCTTTGTGACAAATACTTCTATTAAAAAGTATCAAGGAGAAGGAAGTGAAGGAAGAGAGGTACTGTTATCCCAGCTATTAGCATTGTGTACATTTTTTGTTTTGGACGATTGTCTGTGCATGAGAAGTATGGATTATTGTGTGTGTGTGTGTTTACACGTGTGCATTGTTGTTGTGTATGTGTGGGATGTTAGCGACTATATAAAAAGTCTTCATTATTGCTGATGACTTGGTTCACAACGTTCTGTCATTATAAAGTATAAAGTCATTTTTTATGTTGTTTTTCTCAGTCAGTTGCCATCTCACCACCATATGTAAAGACTAGCGTAGAATGTTAGCAAGAAGAGAAATCCAACCTGATAGGTGTGCTTTTTGGTGTGGGGTTGTTGGTTGTTTTTTTTTTGGGGGTGTGCTTTTTGGTGTGGGGTTGTTGGTTGTTGTTGTTTTTTTGGGGGGGCACGTTATAATATTTTGTTTGTTTGGGGTTTTTTGTCTCTCTGCCTGTGATGTCCTTTTTCCTTCTACCTCCATTTGATATGTCTTTCTTTTCTGTCTCTGTTCCCATTTCTCTTTTCTTTCTGTACTCCTGCTCTTTCCTTCTGTGAATTTGATTTGTTGTTGTTGTTGTTGAACATTTGTGGTTGTTTTTTTTGTTTTGTGATGTTCTTTGAGAGGAGAAAAACACAACTTTTTGGAGGAGGTATTTTTTATTTATTTAATCTTTTTGTTTGTTTGGTTTTTGTTGTTTTAAAGATTATCAAATGCATCTTTGAAACATTCTGCAGCACTAATACACTGCATTCAAAGGGCTATAGTTCATTGAGAAAGTTGCTAAATGTCACGTCACAAACAACCAGTGATGTCTAGCAGAAGGGAAAACTGAAGACACGGTGTCATCCCCGAGTTATTTCTTTATTCTCTCTCCTCTGCTTTTCCTTAATGGGTAGGATGCATAGTGCCAGGTCTTTTTCTACATTTGTAACTCTGCAAGAAGTCACCCTGATGGCCTTGGCTGACACATGACATTAGAGTAGCTCATTTCTTTGTGTAGGATGATGCTGGGTACATGTTTTTCTTACCTACCAAACTGTGACATGAATTATGGATCTTTAATGTAGATACTTGATCTTATGCATGTATATATACACGAAGGGAATTAAGACACTGGCAGGTCTGCACTGCACTTGAAGTTGACTTGGGAGATGATAAAAAATCTTTTTAATTCGCTGGACACTGCTCCTGAGATTCAAACCCATGACTTCAAGGACATATGGGATTGAAGTCAGATGGACTTACCTTCTCAGCTATACCATCCATCCCAGAGCTATTTGATTTTACACATACATGTATTCTAGTAAAAGAAGTGGTAATCTGGTCAAATACCCTCTGACTGATTACAAATGTCAGGCTTGTATTATATACCTTGAATTCTTAGATAACTGATTTAGTGCAATAATCCATGGATATTACTTTGCTTAATTAAGTAAGTAGGAAGGCTTTTGCATAGAAAGACAGCATGTCAGTGCCATGATATAGAGACTCCATACTTAAAATAAGCATTTTGGACAAATCTTATAAAGGGTCTAGGTAACTTGGTAACCAGTTTCAACCATCATTCTATCCAGTACTGTTCAGTAAAGAAAAATACAGGATTTTCTTTTCATGCTATAATGACAATGGTGGAAAAATGTTAGCTTATAATTCTTGTGAGCAACCCATTGCATTATGCCATTAGCACACCATCAGTTTGACCCAGCAGCAGTGCAGAACCTCCCTTGGTTGGTGGCCTCACAGCAGCCTAACATTAATAGCTTCTTGTGGGTCTTCTGGCCAGGGAAAGGAATGGAGAGTGAGCCAGGGTGTTGTCATCATATAACGACACTGGAATGAGTGGCATGAGAGTAGCAGCCCCCCAAAATGTATATAGCATAATGAAGCAAAGAAAACATTTTATCTATTTATTCTGGAGTGAAGGCAGTATGTACCTGATTGCTTTTGTAGATTATCTGCCATTAGGTATGTCTTTCGAACAAGTTGCTGATTGACAAACACTGCATTTTGGCCTGATATTGTCAGTCACCTCAGAGTGTGTGTTGGGGTGGGGGATAGCCTTGTGATTAGAACATTGTGCTCATGATCTAACTGCCCAGGATTGAGCCACCACCAAAGGACCTGTTTGAAGGGATTTCCCCCCTGCATTAGTACCAACTCCACTTCCCAAAAAGTCCTTTGGATGTGACTGTAAACTGAAGTCCTGTGTGCAAACACACCAGAACATCTTGCATGTAGATAAAATCTATTCGGCCTTTCTGAAGACTAGGCCATTGCATGCCGGTAGGAACAGATGCAAAATTTTAAAGAATGCATGCACACAGGTGTCATTCCCAAAGTCAGAATGCAACTACCTTCATGGTGGGTAAAAATGATCACATACACAAAATCTCACCACTGGTGAACCGCGGAGCTCTAACTGAGTATTGAAAAAATGTATGTAGGAACTCATGCTTATTGTGTGTCAAATATCAGGAAAAAGGTTTTTTTCCAGCATGGTTATGTGATTGTATTCACAAGTTATCAACTCCATCACTGTCATTTCAGCTGTAGAATAGAGGGTGGTTACAGCACTGAATTAAAGTTAAATGTTGTCGGGAATTTTGCTACACATTTTACAAAGTATTCTTGCAAGCAGAAAAGATAGGTGAGTTTACAGCGCCTTAGAATGACCACCAGCCTTGGTGGAAAGAGGCCTCTTTTTATGTATATAACTTAGGTAAGCGCTGTATGTGAATTACTGAAGCATCTTAGATTGCTGGAGTCAGGATAGATGTATTTTGATTCTCCATGTTTGTTGTTTATTTAGTATTTAGTTTGATGGCTTGTTTTATGAGTGGCTGGTGAGCATTCTGTTTATACTTTTTTGTCAGTGTGTATACTTTGCTTTTAAAATCTGTGTATTTACAAGGTTTGCATTGCTTGGAAAATATTCTGGTTTTGCATGCTTGAAATTCATTGTTCTGTATATCATAAAGTTTGTAAGATTTGAAGAAACAGATAGTGGGATGCTTTATAGAATTATAATAAACTAGTGAATAGTTATTTATTTAAGTCTTGTGTTTTTGTATATATAATGGGTGCAAGTCTTATGTTTGAAGATTTCTGTATGATTTATCTGCATGTCAATAAAGACTCAAAGGCAGCATAAGAAAGAGTGTGGAAAATGCTCCTGTGCCTCTAACTGGCATATTGCGTGTGTATGCATATATTCATGTTGTCATCTTGTCTTGATCGAAGACCGATCTACAAATAAAATTAAAAAACAAAAACAAAAAATTGAACCGTGAAGCTAGAAATAATTTTGTTACCAACTCACTTTTTAAAAACAAATTGTGAAAACAAGATATTAAACCCACCCACCTCAAGGAAAAAAAAGGCCATAATGTGCCTTCAATGAGAATAGTGGAAGCATTCAATTTTGAACACAAATATGTAAATTATAGAAACTATGTAAAAATGTGAATGATCAGCTGTTTTATTCAGAAAGAAAAAAAGTTTGTTGAAAATTCCATTCCAAAACTGAAGTGCATTTACGTTTTTTGATCCATTTGTGCAGATGAAAAAGAAAACACATGAAAATGTCACTTTTGGTTTTTGTTGTTGTTCATTTTGTTGTGAATTTTAGTAGCAACCAAATGGTTGATAGTAGCTGACCAAAGTGCTGAACAGAATACTATTCTCAAAAAAGTACCATGTTGTGTACGTACACATGTATGTGTTTGTACATATGGAAAATTTATTCTGGTTGGTGTGTTTCAAACAGTTTCTGTGTGGATGTAAATAATATTATGTGTGTTTACATAGTAATCATATAAAGAAATGTGTTGATTGATGATGCGATGCTAGTATGTCTGATTTTAAGAAATAAACGTTTGTACACAGAAAATGTGCTGATTGATGTTTTATGAATGATCATTGTTGTGATCAATCAGATCGATGATCTATGTGGATCAATGGTCTGGAGGTAATGTACCCAACTAGAAAGTGAGAAGACATGGGTTCAGTCCCCATTGGTAGTCTGGGTGCTAGTCTTTCGGATGAGACAGTAAACTGAAGTTATGTGTGCAATTCAATTCATTTATATTGAGGCTAATGTATAAGCATTTGTGTGCTTTTTTAATGTTAAGTCCCCATGAAACTTGCAACTCATATTTTGTGCACTAAAATACAAAAATGGCAGCAAACAAGTTTTTATTAGCAGAGTCAAAATTCTGTAGAACGAAATGCCACTCTCATCAGGAAACAAGTACACAAACAGACAGGAAAATTTATTTAAAAAGAAAAAAAGGGTTTGCTGCTCTGGTGGTAGTGCACTCTTTCCAGGTAGATCAGACCAAATTTCATGCAGCAATACAATTACAATATAAAACAATTCAATATCACAGTCTGAAACATGAAACACGTAAAGATAGCATAAATTCTTATTCTGATTCTACCATAGCAAGAATATGAATGTTGATAAGAAACCATGCAGGAATATGTAATATGAATTTACACGATGCAGTGCTCCTACTGTTCAGAAGACTTAAGGCATGGGATGTATTATGTAATGTGAAAATGTTATGAGTCTAGGTGGTGGGAATCATGGTCAGAGGAAAAAACATCACCACCCTGAGAAATGCAGACAAAACTGCATAAATGGGAAGTACATCACATACATAAACAGAATTCTCTACACAGTAGATGCAGCAGGCTTAAGGGAAGGATTCAAACTAAATCCTTAGAAAAAACAACCCAAACCCCCCTCAATCAAAACAAAGGAAAACCAACAACCATCAAGTCATACACATGGCAAGACAAGAAGACCAGGAACATTCAAATAAACAAAACAGACTTTTAAAAAAATCTTACATTTCAACTATTTAGAATAGAATCAATAAAAGCAATTGGCAGCTTCTATACCAATGATGTGAAAATATAATTTGACATCGCAAAATAAACTTTTAAAAAGTATAAAAAGCTCCAGTGAACAAAATGAAAGTATATGTGATATAAACAGAAAACTCACCAAATGGGTTTTGGGGGAGGGGTGCATAAACATTTATTTTGTCATGAAGAAAGATGTGTCAAAGAGAAAGTTCCTCAATAACAATGATAGCAACTTACTTTGAAAAAGGACAATGAACAATTTAATCACAAAGATAATCAGATGCATATTTGTTGCAAACAAACAAATGAAAGGCATATTTGTTGCAAACAAATAAATGAAAGGCATATTTGTTGCAAACAAATTAATGAAAGGTTTGAAAGACAACAACATTTCTTTATGAATGGAAGCTCAAAACTTTTATACATTTTCTCCTGCATGGGGATACAAGGAACCTGTCAATACAAATAGCAACCCTACAAGGCGCTTTCTTAATATTTTGTGCCAGGAATTCTGCCTTCTTTTTTTAAAAATCCCTTTCTTTGTTTCTGGCTTAATCCTTTTCTCCCTGTCATCTTCTTGTCTATTTTCTGCCTTCTTGGTCCATTCTTTTTTCTTTTTTAGAAAGACTTAAAAGATAACAATTCCCTCCCACACAGGTCAGATGCACTGGGCCTGACTTGTCAGGTTCTTAAATGGCAGTTCAACGCATTTTTGCTCATGTAACAGACAACAATAGTTCCTGTCTGAGCTTTCAACAAAGAAGAATATTCATTTTTGTTTTACATGCATGTGTAGCAGAACCCCAAAGAAAAAAAATGTGATTATAACTTACCATTCTATTCAAGGCTAGTACAAACTTTTCATCCTGAACATAAGAATAAACAATAATAATAAGAAGAAACTTTTCTGCAAATTTGCACACATTCAAAAATAAAAACCACAGAAAAATGCAGACACACAAACCAGAAAAGGAGGGGGGGAAAAAGTCAGGGTGATAAATAGACATCAACAAAACTGTGATAGAAAAAAACTAGTCAATGTTAGCCATTCTCAAAGATGCATAAATAAAGGTGTTGTGTGTGGATAGAAAGTTTCAGTTTGGTTAGGGTGGGTTTTTTTTAGGGGACCTGAAATAAAAAAAAAAATTTTTTTTGCTTTCAGAGGGAGTTCTGCTAGAAATAACATTAGTTAATATGAAATGAAAATGAAGCCAGGAATCATATGTGTAAAGAATAAATGAATGGACTGACTCCTGCAAGGGACAAAGGCATGCCGTTTTAAATCAGTGGTGCCCAGGATAAGCACCAGTTAGAATAAATGAAACTGTCCAAAACAAAACAAAATCTTCAAACTTTTTGTGTACATCACACCAGGAAAAGGTTTAGAGTTACTTTTACTGAAGCCTTTTTCTAGGTTCTTTTTATTTATTTCTTTGTTTATTTATCTATTTGTTTGTTTATTTAAAGTTATATCCTAGTAATGTTCACTGTCATGGTTTTATGCAGGTCAAGACTTCCTTTTTCACTTTGATTTGATATAGCAAGTGGTCTGTTTATTGACAAGGGTTTTTTTTGCATTTGAACCATTGGAAAGCATGCAAGCACATAACATTGAAAATAGAAACATCCATGGCCCGCAAGGCAGCATGTTCCTTCATAATGGGAAATCAATATTGACAGGCTGGATTGCACATTTGTTCAGTTGTTTCCCCTATATCTATCCCCACACGGCATGAAACTTAATTATATCATTCTCAAACCGTTCAAAGCAGAAGCAAACCCAAGACTTCAGAGGCAGACTACGGAATAAGACTTTAAACAACACAAAATGTAAACAGCTGTACATACACCGGTAACTTCTGCACTTATCCCACAGACTTGTGAGTAAGAGTGCAAACCTTGTTGTTTAAAGTCACAGTTTTTAACAAATCTTACACAAACAAGAAAATAATAACTTATCGATTTTATGTGGTGTGTCATTCAAGTCATTTTTCCAATGATTGGGTGGGTTAACTGTTAGGCCCTACCACCATTTGAACAGTTGCCGATTTACTGAATGAAATGGAGTTTATTTGCTGATTTGTTACGCTGATCAGTTATTCCGCGTTTAAGCATGTTGACACAGCAATAGTTATAACTTACTATTTTTACTGTGTAAATTAGGCTAAGTACTGGATTGAATCTGATTTGCTTTGGATTCTGGTTAGTCTAACTCATGAATGGATTTGCAAAACAAAATTTAATGTGCGACTTTTGAATCCAAGATGTGATCATTTATTTCTGCACTATGTTCAGAAGCTTGAGATGCATTCAAGAACATACAATAAGAACAGTTGGGAAAAGTTTTATTAGTTTGCTCCAGTGCATTGTGATGAACTTGATCTGGTGAGAAAGATTTATCATGCATTGACACACATCGTAGCATAAGAAGCAAACAAATCTGACTCAGGCAATATAACAAAAGGCATCACAACATCCTTTGCCCAGGTGAACCTCAACCAAAAATGAAAATTAGATGGTAATGTACAATTCTGTTTATGAAGGCAGAAGTTGATGTACATAGCAAACTGTTACTTACAGAGTACTGTGTTGAAGACTGAGGAGGGCAAGAGATGGCGACAATAGAGAAGCTGGTGAAGGCCTTTGAAGGCTTGAAGGTCTTCCAGCCTGCAGGAGCCGGTGCTGAGGAGTCATCAAAGTCAGTTGAGTTATTTGTCTGTCATACTTGATTTTTGATCTGGTCATTTTCTGTGAAGGTTTCTCCATCTATCAGGCCATATCTGTCTTGTACATCTACCTGACTGTCTCCTGTTTATATGGAACATTTTATATCAGTTTTTGCTTTGGCAAAGTCTGGTTTAGTATTTCAAATGTGGGTATAATTTGTGCAAAGAAAAATTTTAGAGGTGTTCACAATTACAAAGTAATACCATGCAACTTGAAAGTTTGTCTACATCATAAGTGATGTTCTATTTTGTTTATGTTCTGAAAACAAAGTGGCAAGAAATAATAATTATTATTTACAGTATTTTGAAGTAAAAAAAAAAATTAAAAAAAGGAAAGGTATAGAGAAACTATGTTCTAATAGAAAGCTTTCTGAAATCAATAATAGACCTGGAGGACCATGCACTGCTGCTGGGGTACGTCATTGGCATTTAGTGGTGTCAATTCTGAGCCAACATATGCAGTTCACCTCCTACAAAACTCCCTAAACTGACAGTGAAAAATTTAATTGCAGAGCCAGACTGAGACACCTACCTAGGGTGGTGACTACCACAAAGCCCCTCCAACAACCTCCCATAAGCCTGCAGCCCGGAAGACTTTGTTGGACACTACTACGCAACACAGGCAGGGTGTTGCATCAGAATCTGATACAGAGGTTATGATTAGACTAGAACAACAAGGGCCTCTGAATCAGAGACAGTATTCTGTTATTGCATGATTGCCTTTGATGGTGATGATGTAATGATGATGCTATAAAGGTGCACCAGTTTTGAGATTACCTGACTTTAGTAGACAAGGCTGTACTGTAGGTAGCGGCAGCCCCCCCCGGCGAATACTGTCATCACAGCTGAAAAATGGCAAATTTTCGGTCTTTTCACTTCCTTATTACTCCGCTTCTGTTTTACTGATTAAAAAAGACTGTATATCCGAAAAAAGTTCAATCTTTCTTCTTTTCATTGAGTGCATTTTATTTCTGTGGCAGGTGTGTCGTAAATATGCAAAGTGTGTGAATGAGGTGTGTGTTCCGCTAAAAAACGCTGCGCGGCCGCCATTTTCGCACACATGGACAAATCTTCAAAGAGACATGACCACTTTGAATCCGATGCGTATTCGCGAGTCAACTATTGTC
Organism: Rapana venosa; assembly: GCA_028751875.1. Lineage (NCBI taxonomy): Eukaryota > Metazoa > Mollusca > Gastropoda > Neogastropoda > Muricidae > Rapana > Rapana venosa. Next base: position 25,098,653 of record CM054136.1, on the reverse strand, counting down.
ACTATATTGGGTATCATTGTGTTCAGATTTTATTGTAGAATACCAAGATGGGTGAAAGATTTTTCATATCTGGCTAATTTTCACGAAAAAACAGGATTTTTGGCAGTACACGATCTCCCACGGGGAACTCAAAGAACCTGTAGCTTAAAATAGCCAATACTCGATGTGAAATCAAATTAGACAACCTATTTGTAGTAATTTCGTAAAGGGTTAATGTATTCATGGGCTGGTGTTCACCCGCAAACCAATAAAAACGAAGTGGAAGTTCATTAACGCAAGGGCAAGGACGAACGGACATCACAAACCGATCTTGTCAAGAATCAACAATTTTTTTTCGATTTACAGGGTAAATTTCATAAATGTTTCAATATAGATCATTGATGTAACAGTTTATTTATACAAAGATCGCGTGGTTTGCATAGTTATTCATGCGACCGTTAAAAACGAAGACTTTGAAAATGGCTATTGCGATCGTTGTCGATCTTCCGACACGTGCAAACCGGAAAGAAGAAAGCATGCCCGATTTTGTAAGATATTTCTACAAAATCACTTCACAAATTTACGATGATTGCAAAATGAGATAGTTTGAATGTATCTCTATACAATGTATTTTTGTGGTAAGATTATATGGTGAAATAAAGATCGTATTTAACATTTTGTTGAATGACTAGCCTAACCCAGGGAAGATAATCTGAGATTGCGTTACTCGGTGTTTTCATTGTTTTTGTTTTGACCAATTCACATTTTAGCATCATCTATGATGAATTGAAAGTGGAGTTTTGTTTATTTTCTTTGTTTAGTTGTGCCTTGGGATTTTTGAGTTATGCAATCTTTCCATAGATTAATGTGATATCCATGAATTTCTTCTCGTGCAACTTGTACAAGGTAGTAATACTCAATAGTGAGCTTATTATTATCTTTTTATTATAACAGTGTACTGTATCAGTGTATGCTTTCTGTCATAGTACATCCCCTGAGTCAAGTGGGCCCAAGACCCCTGCATATCAAGTAATTTTAAGCAACATTCTCAAAATTTCATTTGCCCCAAAGGGGATGATGCTTTACTGTATGATCCCAGTCTTTCCAATGGCCCATATCAAACACACTCTGGGTAGAAGGTGGCTGAAGTCCGAAAACCCCTGAATTTTATGGATTTGAACTTATAACCTAACAGGTAGAAATGAAATTGAATGTGCGAAGCACTGTGCTATAACAGCAGGCCACAGGTTGCTGATGAATTTTTTTTATCTAAAGGGAAATAATAAACAAAAAATGTCTTGCAAAGAAATCAAAATAGGAAAATATTATCATAAATCAATTGTTTCAAGAAAAAAGCACATGTTACTCTTTGCACAAGAAATGTTAAAACTGGACATTTACTCAGTTTTCTATTTTCCCAATCTGCCTGTCTCCTCTCTGTGGCTCACTCCTTTTCTCCCCTTTCCCATTCTTTCTGCCTTTGCCTCCCTCATGCTTCTTTTTCCTATTCACTTTTTTTCTTTTTGTTTTTTTAGATTTCTTACTATCCATTTGTGATTTACATTTTAAGTTTTCCCTGATTTCAAATTATTCTCAATGTATTCTTTGCATGAAATGTTGTATAATTTATGTTTGCACACATGCATGAATAACTGTCTGATCTCTATTTTGTGCATGCAATATTACAGAAAGAAAGAGCAGCCCCCAAGCAAAAAAGAGAAAATCCTTCATTGTAATGCTGTGGCTGACTGTATCTGTGCCCCAAATATGAGGTAAGTGTGTAGCAAAGGATACGTTTACTTTAGAATTAGAGCTTTAGTTACACTAACAAACCCCTCTGCTAACCCAGAAAAGAGATTCCGTGTTTTGTTTCTTCAGTGTATGAACTAAAATCAGTTAAAAACTAGAGCAGATAAACAAAATAATTATAGATCTCGAAAAGTATTGGAAGATTGGTAAATATAAGTGAAGGAAAATGTGCAGATCAGAGATGTTTTCAGTTTTATAGTCGTAAACAGTTTGTAGCACTTGGCTGTTATGTCACTTCACAATTCAAAGAATTTTCTTAGGTTTGTCACTTTTGAATGAAAGTGTGAAATTTCTTTGTTTTCTTTTCTTTTCTTTGTTTAGTATGGCTCAGTGTCTTTGAGCTGCTGTGTGACCTTGAATCTTTCCAGTTTCAGGTCCAAATATTGTATGTATACATGTGGGAAAGCAACAGTTAGTTGTATCTGCATGTTTAGGTAGTGAGGTGATCAAAGCTAAAAAAATAAGGACTCATGAAAAGAAATGGTATATGTGAGCTTAAGATTGAACCAGTGACCAGAGCTTTTGAAATAAAAAATCAATTAAATGAAGTTCATAGTAAGAAAGAGGACAGAGCAAAGCGTCAGCATTGTAGTGTGGTGTGCCATACTTGTAACTCTTACTCACTCGGATTCTGACTCATCCTTGAAGAATAGCATTACATGCTTATCAATATGCAATCAAAAAAAATATATTTCTGCTGTCTAAAATCAAAGCAAATTATATTTCAAGATTTTTCCACCTATCTTATCTTACTGTTCCATTATGACTGTTACATTTTTGTTATCCTTGTTGTATACAGATAAGCAAGGGATTTCTTTTTCCTGTTGTTTTTTTTTTGGAAGTTGATCTCCCTGAAACCTTCTCCAAGATGAAATCAAGCAGGGTTTCAGGGGGAAAAAAGAGACCTAGGTAAAAATAAAAGAAAGAAGGTAAGATGAAAAAATGTAAAGGTCTTCTCAAGAAGGAAGGTAGCAGAATGGTTAAGATGTTCAACTGCCTAAAAAGTAAATTGTGAGGTTCTGGGTTCAATTCCAGACTTGTCCTTTCTTCCCAACCCAGTGAGCAAATGCATACAGAACATCTTGCGCACATGTTGAAAACCCGTTCCGGCTTTCGAAGAGTAGGCCATTTCATGCCAGTAGAAGTGGATGACAACATTGCAAAAATACCATCCCCAAAGTCAGAATGCAGCTACCTAAATGGTGGTTTGGGGAGGGGGGGAGGCATCTTGTCTGCAGTCTTCAAGAGAGTGAGAGATGCAGAGAGGTAGGAGGACTGTTTGTTAGCTCTAGAGAGGAGATAAAGACATTTTATGAAGAGTCACTAACACCATCAGGTGGACATAAGATGATAGGAATTAAAGAAAACTTAAGTAAGTGGTTGAATTACATTTTTTCTTTTTTTATTGAAATGAAGCCTGGGGATTTAAGGTCTGCCATTCGCCATTGCTGGCCAGGAGTGGGTTTAGGGAGATGAACAATATCTGGAGATCAACTCAGTACAGCACCAACACCAAGCTGAAGCTATACCAGAGCTGTGTTGTATCTACGCTCCTGTACGGTTCTGAGTGCTGGAGGATGACGGAAGTGGATCTTACCAAACTTCGATCCTTTCACACCATATGCCTCCGAAGAATTCTCCGGATCTTTTGGCCAGAGAAGATCTCCAATGAAGACCTACTACTGAGATGCAGGCAAGAAGACATGGGAACCATCATCACCAGACGACGGTGGAAGTGGATTGGGCACATCCTCCGAAGAGACCCACAGTCAATCACAAGAACAGCATTGCACTGGACCCCAGAAGGAAGGAGAAAGAAAGAAAGACCAAAAGCAACGTGGAGGAAGACTGTAGAAAGTGAGATGAAGGCCATGCAGCACTCTTGGGGATCAGTGACTAGGTTGGCCCAGGATAGGCAGGAGTGGAAGCGCTTTGTTGCTGCCCTACACACCACTGGGTGTAATGATTAATGATGATGATGATGATGGTTCGCCATTGCTGATAAGGACATGAACACTGCTGTAAAAGAACACCTTCATCCCACACTTGTGTGTCTAGAACTGATTGAGCTACCCAAACTTGTCACATTTAACTCCATCAATTTCCTCTGTGTTTAGAGTAAAGATTAATGAGAATTATTCACTGATAAAAAATGCTCATCTTTTAAAGGCAGTTTATGTTAGAGACATAAAGCTGAAAAAGCTGACCTCCTCATGTCATAGTCCCTCTTAGTGATCTGTTTATTACGGCTGTGTTTTTCAGAACAATAGCTGACTTCCCCAAGTTCCTAGGAATTGCTGTGGAAGCTTTTCTGACCCTGTGTGATGATGCTGAAGCAGATGTACGCATGGTGGCTGATGAGTGTCTGAACCGAACCATAAAGGTACATACTTATAAGATCATTGTTTTTGTGTGCTTGTCTTGCGTGTTGCGAGGATAGTTGAGTGTTATATGTTGCAGGGGAGTGACAGTATGGCAGACCTGTACACCATCCATATTTTCTTGTATTCATTGTGGGGAAAAAATGGAAATACAGCTGTGTGGGTTTTTTTAAATCAGAAGGCAGAAAATAGACAAGAAGGATGTGACAGGAAGGAAAGGAACAAGGCAGAAACAAAGAGAGAGATAGAAAAGAGGGAATTTCTGGTACAGATTTTCAGAAGGGTAGGGATGCTATTTATACTGACAGGCCCTGGGCATCCCCTTGGGGGAATCTGACATTCATTGTGGAGATTTACATCCAAGACTTATTTTTGCAGCTGTACATGATGTCAACTTTCAGTGTATATTGAAATAAAACCCAGATGTTGTTTGTTTGTTTTAGACTCTGCTGGAGACCAACCTAGGCCGCCTGCAGGTGGAGCTATACAAAGAGATCAAGAAAAACGGGGCTTCCCGCTCCCTGCGTGCTGCTCTGTGGCGGTTTGCTGACATGTGTCACCTCATCAGACCTCAAAAGTGCAGGTAATGGTGTGCACATCTGCTTCTGATAGAGCTGTCAAACAGGGGGGAATATGAAGATGGAATTAACATAGATATTAAAAAAGTAGGGTAGAGAAATAAAAATAGATTTATGCATTTGATAAAATTGTCAGGTGTTAGAGCTATATTGGCTATTGTACCTCGGCTTCTAAAAATTGAAATCTGGAAATAGTGAGATATGTATATTTGCATTCATGTTGGTTTATATTTCAGGATAGATTAGGACAGTGTTGTACACACTTTGTATGTGTTGTTTTTTTGGGTTTCCTTATAGTTGTTGGTTTGTATTACATATTTTAATAGTCATCACTGATGCGTGTGTTTATGCTTGCGTGCATGTGTCTGTATGGTTGTGTTTAATGTGCAGACCATACATAGTGAATCTGCTGCCTTACATTGCCCGGATCTGCCGTCGTGAAGAGGAGCCAGTGCAGGAGACACTGTCCAACTCCATGCCCAAGATCTGCTCCGCTCTCATGGCCTTCGCCAATGACTCTGAAGTCAAGGTCAGGGGTCAACACACTAATCTTAATGATAGTATTATTAACTCCTGTCAAGGTCAGGGGTTAACACACTAATCTCGATGGTAGTATCATTAACTCCTGTCAAGGTCAGGGGTTAACACACTAATCTTGATGGTAGTATCATCAACTCCATGGTCAAGGTCAGGGGTTAACACACTAATCTTGATGGTAGTATCATCAACTCCTGTCAAGGTCAAGGGTTAACACACTAATCTCGATGGTAGTATCATTAACTCCTGTCAAGGTCAGGGGTTAACACACTAATCTTGATGGTAGTATCATCAACTCTTGTCAAGGTCAAGGGTTAACACACTTATCTCGATGGTAGTATCATTAACTCCTGTCAAGGTCAGGGGTTAACACACTAATCTTGATGGTAGTATCATCAACTCCTGTCAAGGTCAGTTAACACACTAATCTTAACACACTCATCAACTCCATGGTCAAGGTCAGGGGTTAACACACTAATCTCGATGGTTGTATAGTCAACTGTGAAGTCAAGGTCAGGAGTTAATGCACCTGTCGTAATGGTAGTATCGCCAACTGTGAAGTCAAGGTCAGGGGTCAATGCACCTGTCGTAATGGTAGTATAGTCAACTCTGAGGTCAAGGTCAGGGGTTAATGCACCTGTGGTAATGGTAGTATAGCCAACTGTGAAGTCAAGGTCAGGGGTTAATGCACCTGTCATAATGGTAGTATAGCCAACTGTGAAGTCTAGGTCAGGGGTTAATGCACCTGTCGTAATGGTAGTATAGTCAACTCTGAAGTCTAGGTCAGGGGTTAATGCACCTGTCGTAATGGTAGTATAGTCAACTTTGAAGTCTAGGTCAGGGGTTAATGCACTTGTTGTAATGGTAGTATAGCCAACTTTGAAGTCTAGGTCAGGGGTTAATGCACTTGTTGTAATGGTAGTATAGTCAACTTTGAAGTCTAGGTCAGGGGTTAATGCACTTGTTGTAATGGTAGTATAGTCAACTTTGAAGTCTAGGTCAGGGGTTAATGCACCTGTCGTAATGGTAGTATAGTCAACTTTGAAGTCTAGGTCAGGGGTTAATGCACCTGTCGTAATGGTAGTATAGTCAACTTTGAAGTCTAGGTCAGGGGTTAATGCACCTGTCGTAATGGTAGTATAGTCAACTTTGAAGTCTAGGTCAGGGGTTAATGCACTTATCATTGTATTGGTAGTAAAATTGACTCTGAAGTCAAGATTAGGGTTAACACACCTGTAATTTTGATGGTAGTTTAGTTAACTGTGAAGTGAAGGTCAGGGTTAACACACCTGTGATTGTGATGGTAGTATAGTCAATTCTGAAGTCAAAGTCAAAAGTTAACACACCTGTCATTGTAATAGTATAGTTGACTCTGAAGTCAAGGTCGGGTTTACATACCTGTGATTGTGATGGTAGTATAGTCAACTCTGAAGTCAAGGTCAAGCGTTAACACACCTGTGATATTGGTGGTAGTATAGTCAACTCTGAAGTCAAGGTCAAGCGTTAACACACCTGTGATTTTGGTGGTAGTATAGTCAACTCTGAAGTCAAGGTCAAGCGTTAACACACCTGTGATTTTGGTGGTAGTATAGTCAACTCTGAAGTCAAGTTCGGGGTTTACATACCTGTGATTGTGATGGTAGTAAGGTCAAGGGTTAGACTTTTATCACTGTTTGTCACCATATGTTGTGTTTCTTGAATTTCCTACCCGCATATTGATTCTAGAGTCTGTCAGATTCTAGAGTTTGACAGTTCCTGAAAAGCCAAGTACTGATCAGTTAACAGTTAAGGGAAAAGACCACGCTGGAATTTGTTGATCTAATGGCATGAGTAGTTCCCTTTAGTTGAACGCCATTTATTATTTTTTGAAACAATCTTAAAGTTGCTGTGGTCAGGCACTTGGCAAGCCATTTTGTGAGTTAGCAAACCTCTGTGTATATGTTCAACAGGGTGTATTCACTCTGCGTGGGTTTGCAGACAATGGTTTTAGTCATCTTGACCAGTATACAGTTTTTTCACTGCATTTGTTTGTCTGGGCAGGCCTTGCTGAAGTCATTCCTGACCAATCTGATGTCTCCATCAGCTGTGTGTCGTCGTATGGCTGCCAGCAGTCTGACTCTAATCTGCCAGTATTCACGCACTCCCCTGTCCTTCTTCATCTACCTTATCACCGTCATTCTGGGTAAGCGTTACTACTGCTACTCCTCCTTTGCTTGTCTTTATTTAGTTTGTCACTGATTCTAGGGAAATATAAGTACACCTGCCATTTCACTTTCATTTCAGGTAGTTATTACTTCTCCTGCACTCATCTGTCTTTGAATATCTTGTTAATGTGATTCTGGGTAGTTATTACTTCTACAATCTCCTGTCTTTGTTTACCTTCCCACTCATTGTTATTATCTAATACTACTCCTGCATTTTCTTGTCATTGATTACCTTAACACTGTCACTCTGTGGTGTGACTTATTGTCTGTGTGCCAGAATGAACTGCTGTATATTGAGACAGCATGTCAAAAAATAAAGTTTATTGTGTCGCCTGTGATGTATTGTCAATGTTGTCTGTGTGTTTTTAGAGCTAGCTGCTCTATGTGAAGAATAGTCTTGTGTTGGCTGTGATCTATGGTCAGTGATGTCTGTGTGTTTTTAGAGCTAACTGCTGTATGTGAAGAATAGTCTTGTGTTGGCTGTGATCTATGGTCAGTGATGTCTGTGTGTTTTTAGAGCTAACTGCTCTATGTGAAGAATAGTCTTGTGTTGGCTGTGATCTATGGTCAGTGATGTCTGTGTGTTTTTAGAGCTAACTGCTCTATGTGAAGAATAGTCTTGTGTTGGCTGTGATCTATCGTCAGTGATGTCTGTGTGTTTTTAGAGCTAACTGCTCTATGTGAAGAATAGTCTTGTGTTGGCTGTGATCTATGGTCAGTGATGTCTGTGTGTTTTTAGAGCTAACTGCTCTATGTGAAGAATAGTCTTGTGTTGGCTGTGATCTATGGTCAGTGATGTCTGTGTGTTTTTAGAGCTAACTGCTCTATGTGAAGAATAGTCTTGTGTTGGCTGTGATCTATGGTCAGTGTTGTCTGTGTGTTTTTAGAGCTAACTGCTCTGTGTGAAGAATAGTCTTGTGTTGGCTGTGATCTATGGTCAGTGATGTCTGTGTGTTTTTAGAGCTAACTGCTCTGTGTGAAGAATAGTATTGTGTTGGCTGTGATCTATGGTCAGTGATGTCTGTGTGTTTTTAGAGCTAACTGCTCTATGTGAAGAATAGTATTGTGTTGGCTGTGATCTATGGTCAGTGATGTCTGTGTGTTTTCAGAACTGGTGCTGCCTGTGGACAAAGAGCACGATGTGTACAGCCTGTTGGGGGTGATGTTGTGTTTGCGTCACGTGCTGCCCCACCTGTCCCCATCCCTCACTGACCATGCCCAGGGCCTGAGGGACAGTTTTGGGGGCAGGGAGACAGAGAAAGAGGAAGGCATCGGCTCTGAACAGCTGCTCAAGGTAGGCTCTGTCTGGTTGTAAAGAGAATGAAAGTTTATGAAGAATGTGAATGCGTTTGCACTATAAGCAGCACTGTGTTCAGTAGATCATATTGCAGAAATGAAAATCACAAAGCAAAGGCATGGCTGTAGTTCACAAGCCAGTTTGTTCTTTTTACACAGCTGATACAGTGGTGTATAGACCATTGGTATAGAAAAAAGGTTTGCTGTCAGGGCATTATGTGGTGGACTTAGTGGCCGCTTTGGCATCATGCAGACCCTTCATCTGCAAAATCTTCATTGGTTCCCCCACAGTCCACGGGACTACAGGATAGGTGAAGACCATTCAGACTCATCTTTTTCTTTGTTCCTATTTTAAAACTCTTATGTTCACCATTTGATGTTTTGGAAGTATGACTTTGCCACCTTCAGGGTTGCCACATTCTGACATGACACTGGTATGCAAGTATTTAGAAAAGGAATTGTCATCTAATCCTGCCTGCAAGTGTTGGCCTATGAGAAAGGTAACCAGAAATTTAATGATGATGGAAAATTGCTCATATGTGTGTTGATGCACGAGACTGTTGAAAGTCTCATCTGAAGATCTGATACTTACCATTATACGTATTGTATGTGGATCATTAATCCCTCTGATCTATGCATTTGTTTGTATTTCAGATTCTGCAGTTACTGTTGTACCACACAGAGCATCCAGACCACAACGTAGTGACAGCTTCCCTGGAGGCATTGCAGCAGATGCTGAAGCACCCTCACCCTGCCTTGCTGCGCATGCTGCTGACAGAGGGGGGTGTCACCAGGACCTACATCTTTCAGGCAGACCTTCACGAGGCAGACCTCCGTGCAGAAAGTGAGTTTGTTTGTGATGGAGTCTTACCTATAACATAAGTACTAGGAGCTAATTGTGGTATTTGGGGTAAAAGAAATTGGCTCATAGTCTTTAAAAAAAAAAAATGGTATGTAGTATGAAAATAGTGTCTCATTTGCTTTCACTTTTTTTGGAAGCAGTTCAATGAATTTTGCAATTTTCAGAGGCTAGATTAGTTTAATGCGACACTGCACACACAAAAAAGATCTGAGAACTACAATATATGAGTGCACAGTAGAGTATGATGTGTTACAAGTTATAGAAAAAGGAGCAATCTTTTCCCTAACAAATCCTAGTATCAAGCATGCCAACTTTCACAGATACGTTCCCACATCCAATGAGTAAGGAGACAGTGTTCATTCTAGGGTGTGCCCTTGTGGGATTCACACATTTTTTTCATAATTGCCGCAAAATGATGCGGGCAGTGCGCTCGAATGGACGCAAAGAAATCCTGGACAGCACGTTTTTGAACCAACAGTGCGGCATTGCAACTGCCTTTTGTATCATCTCTAAAATTAAGCGCTACTTCCGCCGAAGTTCTTTATTGATGCTTCTGATTGGCTAAGCGCCTCACTTTTGACCATGCACAGAGGCCGTATGTAGTTCGTCCTTAAGTTGGTAGGCTACCCCAGGAGGGCAAGATTTACTGATTTTCGCACCTACAAGCCATCTTCATAATAAAGCGGGCTCGTTCTGCTCTGTTGTCCTCTTCGTTTACGTCATAATCCAAGAAGCCTTGTACTCCAGAAACAAGTGGCGTGATTGGGACAGAGATCGTTATGGAGCAGATAGATCTGGCTAGGCAAGTAGCCCAGGCTTGAGAACAGTGATCATGGCATGCAGTAAGATAGATCCCCTATGTATCAAACATGGAAAGAGCAATGCCTTCACTAAAGGAGGATGCCCTAATTACAGAACAACGCTTTGAGCGTCACACACAAAACACACAAAAAAACACTGCCGATCACAGAAAGACTTCCACGAGTTAGGAGACTCTCAATGTATGATCTTGGGGGGGTGGGGAACCAGACTTTGACATTGACTTTAACTGTCTAAATCTAGATATATCTCTCTGAATGTGGAAATAAAACTTTGACACCCCCTCTCCACCCCCCCCCCCTCTCTATCTCGCTCTCTCACAATGTACCATCGTGGGGCTGGGGTGGAAACAAGATTTAGATATTGACTTTAACTATCATGTAGATCTAAATCTAGATCTATCTCTCTGCATGTGGAAATACAATTTGATCTCTCTCTCTCACTCTCTTTGTCTGTCTGTCTCTCTCTCTGAGTTTTTCTCTCTCTCTCTCAAAAAACAAGACTTACACTGGCTTTAACTTATCATGTAGATCTAGACCTAGATCTTTCTCTCTGAATGTGGAAATATATATGTGACCTCTCTCTCTCAGTGTAGTTGGGGATATTGGCTTTTACCTTTCCTCCTCTCTCTCTCTCTCTCTTTGTACCTTGTAGGGGAGAGAAAAAAACTTTGATATTTTGATATTGGCTTTTACCTCTCTTCTCTTCTAAATGTATCTCCCCAACTCTGAAAATACAAATTTGACTTTGAACCTCCCCCCCACTCTCTCTCTCTGTCTCTCATCCCCCCTCTACCCTCTCTTTCTCCTCTCTCCCCTCCACTCCCACTCTCTGACTCTTCCTTCCCCCTCTGTCATGAGTGCTAACTACAGATTAACTGCAACGCTTAAGGTGAATATTTAATCCATAGTATCTGCCTGTTTGCTTTGTTTCTCTTCCTTGAAAAGTAGCAGAAACTAAGAGTACTCTAAACAAATACTACTTGTCCCCTTTTTTATGAAAGGGGGGGCCTTTTTTTCATTTTAGGGGGCCCCTATTTTTAAAATCCTAGAATCAACACTGGGGACGAGATAGCTCAGTGGTCGGAGCACTCGCTTTCCCCAGCTAAGTTAAGCAGCGTCGAGCGTGGTTACCAGTTGGATGGGTGACTGTTTGCGCGCCTTGGCTTCAGTACAGTTCCCCCAGTTCACCCAACTGTAAATGGGTACCTGTCCTCTTTATGGTCAGGGAAGGTAAAGCAGCGAGGGAGAGGAGATGGGCGCCGCCCTCAGTATGCTGGCCCTAGAGATGTGAGGTCTCTGACGCCTCGCTCCCCTACGACCTTATAGGTTATGGGACTCCTTTACCTTTTTACCTCTACCTAGAATCAACACTGAGGAGATAATCCCATGCAGTCTTTATATTGTACATCTCTCGCAGTTCAGTATACTATAGTAAGTTTCTAACAGTTAGTTATGATATGGTAAATCTCTCACAGTCCAGTATGCTGTGGTGAGTCTCTCACAGTTCAGTATACTGTTATGTTGCACATAGTCCAGTATGCTGTGGTGAGTCTCTCACAGTTCAGAATACTGTTATGTTGCACACAGTCCAGTATGCTGTGGTGAGTCTCTCACAGTTCAGTATACTGTTATGTTGCACACAGTCCAGTATGCTGTGGTGAGTCTCTCACAGTTCAGTATACTGTTATGTTGCACACAGTCCAGTATGCTGTGGTGAGTCTCTCACAGTTCAGTATACTGTAATGTTGCACACAGTCCAGTATACTGTGGTGAGTCTCTCACAGTTCAGTATACTGTTACGTTGCACACAGTCCAGTATACTGTGGTGAGTCTCATGGTCATTTATGACATGGTAAATCTCTGACAGTGCAGTATACTAACTTTTATGCATGTATTCAGGTGCCAACGACCTGCCCAGTATGTCTGATGACACGGGGCTGGATGAGGACCTGGACAGCTCAGAGGTGGGGAGCCGTACTACCACCATGTCTGGCTCTGACACCTCCGCCTTCACTTCAGATCTCGATGCCCCCCCTCCAACTGACGACAGTCTGGTTGCCAGTGGCATAGAGGTAGGTGGATGGAGAGAATGATAATTCCAAGTGAACTCCATATTTGAAGTGTGGCTCCGGTGAGATGATTATTATTCCCAGTGAGGTGTTAATGGATAGATTATCCTGGGTGAATTCTCTTCAGCTATGAAGGGATTCAGAAATTTACACCCATTTAAACTCACTTCTAAGTGTAAATCTGATGAGAAATTACCTTGAAATAAATTAGGATTACTGCCTTTGTGTAGATCTGGTGGAAAAGAATACCAGTCTTGGTTGAACCTGCTTAGGCTAAAATGAGAACTCATTTATATAAAACATTTGTTTTATTGTTGGATCAGGCATTATTTCAGGAGAAACTTACTTCAGTTACAGTTCTGCAAACCAGTTGTATATGTATCTCGGATCAACTGGCCTCAGTCCCAGGGTGGTTAATCTTAATTAATCACTGGTATGTGCATTTAGTTATAAGCCAAATCTACAGCTTCATTCTCATTGAAGATTTTTCAATTATAGGATGCGTCTGAATGGAAAGGACAAATGATAAGTCCTGATAATAATTAAGGCACTAGTTGCTGAAGTCTTCTCTGCAGAGAAATACAGAGATGAGGCAGAAACACTAAGGACCACTTTAAGAACACGTTCCAGTGAATAATTTTTTTGTTTTGATAAATTGAAAGGAGTTTACATGTCACAGCATAATAATTATGTATCCATCAAAAATGTTAGAAGAAAGTATGGAGAAGAGTAGAGACATTTTTCAAGAGGCAAGACAAAACTGTACAAATTGTTGACCAAGAAATCCAAGTGAAGGATAATGTGACTGTGCCAATGTAAATGTCAGAAAAGTGTTTTAGCAGTATTTTGAGAGATGGTAAAATTCTTTTTGCATATGGATAGTGAATGCGGTAAACTGCAAGTGATGTTTGTTGTGCATTATTTATGTGTGTAATTGCAGACAACCATTCAGATAGACGACAGTGAAGTGGTGGACACGATGGTGATGGTGACGGGTGACAACGACTACTCCAATGTGGAGATTGGGGACCTGAATGAAGAACGTTCTGAGATGTCCAACTTGTCACATAGCAGCAGTGTGGACACTCTCCTCAGCATCAAGAGCATCAGCCCCAAAAGACAGCCTCCCCCTACCCCTGACCCCCAACCCTCTGCCATACCCCATGACATGAACGGCAATCCCCAATACCAGCCATCTGAGCAGGAGGAGGAGGCCGATATTTCAGAAGCCTCCAGCTGTGTGGTTGGCACAAACCCTCCTGGTGTGAAGGATGAGGAGCAAGACCTGGAGATTGGGTCTTTAGTGGACAAGGACGAGTTGCCTCTGCTGTACATGTTGAGGGTCGTGTGCAAATGCTACCTGCTAAGAGGCGAGGCTGGCCAGCTGGTTCATGATCGTCATGTGCGTGTCAGTCTCAAGTCTTTGGCGCTGGGCTGTGTGGCATCTGTCTTCTCCTTGTGTCCGCGTCTGGCGCTGAGCAAACTGGTGCCATATGATGAATCTAGTAAGGCCTGCTGTTGTGTGTAATGTGTTGTCTGGCTGTGGTCAGATATTTGGTCATGTTATTTCAGAAACACTTGCGTTTTTTTCATCTAATGAGTGTAGTTAGACCTGCCTTGTGTAGTTCTTTTTTTTTCTTTTTAAATGTTTGGCAGCAGTGAAGTTACATGATTTGATGAATCTAGTTAACAGTTGTGATAGGTATGTTATGATTTTTTTCCACAGCTGGTACATTGGTATCATGTAAATTAAAGTCTATGTGTGATTTTTTTTCTTTTTGTTGGGCAAGCCCTTGAATGTAAGAGGCACATATGGACCTATTTTGTACAGGGAAAGAAATCTAAGCATTGCCAGCTTTGCACACATGCTAAGTATCTTCATTTAAACAAAACTTTGACATGAAACTTTCATATTTTATAACTATTGTTAATAATATTTCTAGGGACTTACTTTCAAGTACTTGTTTCATTGACAAGGCCATGATTTTATTGATCGTACCAGTGGTTGAAAGCATGGAAGAACTGAGCACTAATGACCATTGACCTGCCCTTGGTTTCTTTAGATATTGCAGTTACAGTTTTATGGATGATTTGCTAATGAGGTAAACTGTTGTGGCGCTGGGTGTCAGGTCAGGACCTGAGCGACGTGTTGCTGTACGCCAGTCACCCAGACCACCAGCTGAAGGGGCTGACTGCACTGGCTGTGGGATCCCTCATTCATGCCATTCTGGTGGAGGGACGCGGAGACTTCCACTTCTGGTTCCGCCTGCAGGACTCGCCGGATAATGGTAGGAAAGTTTTCTTTGTGAAGTAAAAGATTAAATTTTGTCATTTGAATATGTTATTTCTTGTGGTATATTCTATAATGAAAACTAAAAGAAATCAAAGAATTGAACAAGTGTTTTGCAATATAATTGGCAAACAAGTAATGATTTTTCATGGAAAATAAATGATGAAGATTGATGGAAGAGAGAGGGAACAAAGTATTTCAATTATTTTGCAGCTGTGATCAGTATTCATCTTATTCTCCACAGTTTCATTGGGCTACATAATGCTTATTCATGGAGTAATGTGGTTTGGGGTCTTTTACTTATAGGATTGCTTGTTTTTGTGTGTGGATTTTTCAATTCAAGTCTAGAGATCCAAGGTTCACCAATAGTAAAATTTTGCATGTACAACTGTTTTTGCCCAGAATTGTTCATATCCTTCAGTTCAGATTGCATTGTTCCTGTACCAAGGACATTAAGGTCAGTATTATATGAAAAAAAGGTTACTCCGTAATTCAGACTGAGGAGATGAAGTTTTACAGCTGGTGAAATTGACCAAAATCTTACGGAAAGTACCTTTCTATCATTAACTTAGCACTGTTAGAACACCTGTACATTCATCTAAAAAAAGCAAACCAAACTGGTTTTGTAATACATCATCATGGAGGTCACCATGCTTTCCCAGACACGATAACTATCCAGCATCTGCTGAAGACATTGGTGGGGATCCTGGACGACGATTCTGCTGTGGCCACGCGACACTCGCTGAGCGCTCTGCAGCTGTGCCTGCCCCTCCTCCTGGACAGCTGCCATGGGCGTCTGGGTCTGCAGCTTCTCCTGGACCTCATCAAAGTCAAGGCCAACCCATACTGGCTTGTCAAGGTGAGGGTGTAGGTTAGTCGGGGGAAAAGCGTGATATGTAAGTGTGTGTGTGTGTGTGTGAAAGGAAAGTGTATCTTTACTCTCAGGCATACAGGAAATGGAGCTAGCTTATTTTTTTTACAATCACACACATATAATATGTGCACATATGTGTCAACATGCATAAACACTTCGGGTATATATTATGCACACATAAGGGTAAATATGCGCGCGCACGCACACACACAGAGTTACACATTTAAAAGCATACACACGTGCATGGGTATGTGTATGCACATTTGTGCATGTCTGTGTGTATACGCCTGTATGTATGCAACGTGTGGGTGTAACTGATGATGTTGTTGTGATTGTCAGGTGGAGCTGCTGGACATTCTGGGTTCCCTGAACTTCAAGAAGATCAGCTACCTGGAGTCCATCAGTGACGACATCCAGCAGGGAGACCACCACTTTCAGGGAGTCAGTTCACACCTTCACTTTTTAGGGTCTTTCTTTCTTTCCTTTTTTTCTTCTTTCTTCAGAAGGGTGGGGGGGGGGGGGTTCTTTCTTTCTGTCTCAAATCTTGTCTGTCTTTCTTTCTATCTAGTGATCGTGTACTGGGCATGACCATGCATCTTTCTGTGCAGTCTGAACTATGTGTTTATGTTTGTTTTGTTAAGTCTTTGTGTATCTGCCAGTGTAGCGTAATTGTCAGTATGTCTAAAAAGTGCTGTGCAACTGTGGGGCTTGTCCCTAAAGTTCCCTGTCACGTCTGTCATGTGAATATGTCTGTCTTGTTTCTCACCCTGAAATGATTTGTGTCTATCGGTACTTCTGTGTACATTTGTAGTAAAGTGCTGTTTATCTGTCTTGCATGCTATACTTTTGACAAAAATGATCAACCATCACAATGATCACATAGTGGTGAAGCTATTGATAGGTACTCTTATGTTTGTATTATGATAGACATTAGCCAGTATTGTATTTTGTGAATCATAATGCAGTATGTGTGATTGAAAGTGTTTATCTGTTTGGATGCCTGCATGTGTGTGATTCAGGCATGTGTGTGCATGTATTTTTTGAGTATGTTTATGTTGGTGAATGGGCCTGTGTGTTGCAGAGAATGCAGCTTCAGCAGCACTACCTAGAAAAAGTGATTGTCCCCTTACTGGGTGACGAAGATGGCCGTGTTCGTCAGGCTGCTTCTACTGCTCTCAGCAAGTAGGTAACCTGTACACATTGTGGCCAGGGACTTTGTTTTCTTGTCTTTTTTTTTGTTTTCTGTCATTTTTATGGTACTCAATGCTTCTACTCCATTGTCACTCGTACTGATTTCATTATATGCCCCACCCATCTGCGCTTATTCTTGTTTTCAGGATGCTGCATTAGACACAGAACTCCATGAACTTTATGTTCTGTCAATACACATGCATTGAAATTTATTCTCCTCCTCATTTATGTGTGAAATCAAGATGGTGGGTCTGAGTATGTGCGTGTGCATGAATGTACAGCTATGATGTGTTAATGGGAAAAGATTTTTCTATGGAATTTAGCTGAAATTAAATCCATGGATACATTGCTTTTGATTTGCTATCAATACTTCACTGTCACTGTATGGATATGATTGGTGTTTCTTTTTACCCCAGGTTGATACCCCAGCTGTTCTTCTCCATGGACAACCCACAGCACGACCCCATTATCTCCGCTGCGAAGGATGAATCGGACATGCTTCTGTATCCCATCATGCATGAGTTGTGCATGGATCCCCCGCCTCTGGTGCAGGGCCTGGTGGCTCCCTACCACTTCAACGTGCTGCAGGAGGTGGCTCCCTGTGTGGAGAGCTCTCTGTCCCGCGTCGTCCACATGCTCATGCATCAGCTGCTGGTGTCCCAGTCACGATTCACCACCGTGAGTTCTTTTGGGGTTCTTTCATTGTGTACTGGGATTACTTTATGTGTACTGAATTGATTCATGTACTGAATGTTGAGTAGGTAATATAGGTGCGTGTGTTGTGGAAGTGGATGGAGGGACATGATGGGGCATGAGAGAGGTATTTTGTTTTAAGATGAGAGTAGGTGCGTGTTTATACATGAGTGTATATGTGTGTGCGTGTGAACAGGACAGTTTGGGTTGTTTTTTTCTAAATGGGTGGGGATGCTCTTATGGGTATGTGCTGTGTTTGGAGAGAGCAGCCCAAATTTCACACACTGTTCATGACTGAAAGTGTTATATAAAATAATACTCACCCCACACCCCTTATTCCCAGCCATAACATACATAGCCTTTGTGTGTGCACGTGTATGTGTGTGTGTGTGCGTTCATGTGCACATGTGTGCATGTGTATTTAAAAGGCAAGGGAGAAAAGAAAGTGTACTGATCCTCTATCTCTCATCACTTAGCCTGACAAGAGGATAACAGTATTAAAAAAAGAGTGACCCAGTGAATGTTTTCTCAGCTATGTGGTTTTGTGTGTGCTGTGCACAGAGCGGGTGTTGCCGTGCCCTGTGCACCCTGTCAGAGCGGTATCTGGTGACGCCCTATGCCTCTGCCTGGGGCTGTGGTCCTGCCAGACAGCTCACCTCACAGGACAGCTCGGCTAGAGCCAGCCTCAAGAGACCTCCTAGCAGGTCCCTCAGTTCTTCCAGGTGTGTGTGTGTGTGTCTCTGTGTGTTTGTGTGTGCGTGTGTGACAGATTGAGGATGTGTTCATGTGTGAGGGGAGTGGGTGTGATTGAGTGAGGGTGTTTGTGCGTATGATTGCATGTGTGAGTATGAGTGTATGCATGCATATGTACATGTGAGCATGCATGTTTGTGTGTAATTGTGTACATTTGCACTGTGAGTGAGTGTACATTATGGATTTTTCCCCTGGAGTTAACATGTCATCAGTACCTACTCCACTCCCTCAAAAGTCTTTTGGATGAGATTATAAACCAAGGTCCTATATTTGAACACATGGTAACACATCTTGCACATACATTAAAACCTGTTCTACCTTTTGGAAGAGTAGGCTGTTGTGTGCCAGTAGGAAGGGATGACAAAATTTGAAAAATGTATGGATGCTTGTGTCTTGTTTAAACATTAAGCCCAAAGTCAGAATGTGGTGACCTTAATAGTGAGCAAATGGTCGCTTGTGCAAAAGCTTACTATTGGTGAACCTTGGAGCTCTAGGTGAGGGGGAAAACCCCAACCCACCTTACAAACAAACAAAATAAAAAACCTAGGGACTTTGTCGTGGTGATGTCTGCTGTATATTTATGTTCAGTTCCATGCGTAGTTCAGATTTTTTTCTTTGTTCCTCGCCTAGTGCTCGGAAGTTCAGCCCTGGTGAAATTTTGCATATGTATCCGATTTTGCCCACCATTGAGGTAGCCATATTCCGACCTTGGGTATGGTTGGATTTTTGTTGGTTTTTTAATGGAGACCATGGTAAATGTGTGTGTGTTTTTGTGTGTGTGTATGTGTGTGTGTTCAGTTCAATGAGTTTGGAGGAACTGACGACGGGCATTGGAGGGGGTCCTCTACCAGTGATCCTGTCCCTGATGTTGTCCACTCAAGCCACACTGGACCTGCCCACACACCAGGACATGCTGCAGCTGGCTGGAAACCTCATTGGTGGTCTGTTTCTGCTTCTCCTCTTACTGTTGTCTCTGTGGCAAAGACGTGTATATGTCTGGATATTTGTGTGTCTTTGTGTGTGGATCTATGTATGTTTTTGTGTGTATCCAAAAAAATAAAATAAAATCTGAGCGCTTTGATTTGTTGCTTTACAAGATTCAGCGCTATATAAATTCCATACATTATTATTATTATTATCTGTGTGTGTATGTATGTGTGGATGTGTATCTGTGTGTATGTGTGGATCTTTGTGTATATGTGTGTGTATGTTGGAGAGAGGATTTTGTAAAGTATTAATATGTATATGTACTCATATTATGTGCTTGTAAAAGAGGTGTGAGTGTGCCTGGTTGTGTATTTTCTTTACGCTGGTATTCTGACATTGACAGTCCAGGATTTGGTGTTGTATAATGATGATGGGGAAGAGGAGAATCTCCTCTCACAGGACATTGTTATTACTATTATCATTATTATCATCATTGTTGTCTATTGCTTTTGTGTTTTGTGTCGGAAAACTTACATTCATGATAAGAAAATATTTGTGCTCACAACTTGATCAATTTTATATACATATTTAACAGTTTGTGATGGTTCTTGCATTTTCATGTATGTGTTTGTGAAATACATTGTTTCACAATACAATGCAGCTTCCTATCCATCAGCCTTCATGCACAACTTTTTGCTGTTCAGTTAGTGTATCCCCCACCCCCAACACACACACACACACACACACACACACACGCAGGCACGCACACATGCAGGCACACTCATCAAACTCTGTGCCTGGTTTTGCTGCTACCAATAGACCAAACAATTGGATGTTGCAGGATCGGCGTACAAGTCTCTGAGGTCAGCAGATGAGGTGGCCAGTATAACAGGGTCAGGGGAGGAGGGGAAGTGGGCGGCAGTCGCCGATCGCATGCTGGTGCCCTCTATAGAACAGCTGCTGGTGCACGTGGCCAGGTCAGTTGTGTGCTGTGCAGTAAAGGGCCAGGGTTTGGGTGGCTTAAAGAGTCCACGTGTCAACAAACTAACTGTGTTGAAAATCATTTTGTTTATTTTAGTTTGGTAAGTTAGTGTTGTGTCAGTTTATTTCTTGATCTTGCTCAACTGAATGCTCCCACAAGAAAAGTAAGGCAACTCCAGGGAGAGAAATATGTTGTCAGTAATGATTCTAGGTTGTAGCATTGCAATATTTCTGCATAGCTTTATTATCTGGCTGAAAAAAATGTTGAGGCCTGCCCCCAACCAAACTTGAATGCCACATTATAATCTCTATTCTTTTGACCTTTTTTTCCTCTTACATTGTGTTTAGAATATTTGTGTTTTTTGTTTCTATTCTCTGGGAATGACGTGTTCCTGTCTTGAAAAGGATTCTGCCAACTTAAGCTAGTGACTGGCAAGTCTGAACATCCAAAAAAGAACTTAAAAACAATGCTATTTAAAAACAATGCTACCTCTAATTTTGTCCTGTAATGTCACGGTATATGGTGTCATGTTGCTAGAGGAGCACTCTGAATGTTGTTAGCTGACACAGTGTGACATGGTGACAAATCATCTCCTGCTGTTTACAGGATCCTGAATGCCTGCACTCATGTGATTGAAGAGACAGTGCCTGGCCCGCCACAGGTGAAGCCATCCCTTCCCTCCCTCCCCAACGCCCCTTCCCTCAGCCCCGTCAAACGCAAGGTCAAGGGCACTGACAAGGAACCATCCTCCCCCACACCTGCTGGTCAAGCAGCAGACTCCAAGACACCGCAGAAAACTCCTGCCAAAGGTTAGTTATAGTTAGTACTTTGTCTTTGATACTGTTTTCATTAATGCAGAGTAGTCATTGAGAAGAGGCTGGTGAAAGATGTTTTGATTCTGTTTTGAAAATGTGTGAAGAAGATTTATTTTTTAAATAGGAAAAGAAAAGAAAAAGGATAAAAATGATCAACATTTTTTATCTGGTTTTGGTAAAGTTTTAGGATAGAGAATGTAGAGCAGGAAAGGGGTAAGGGAGGGAACATAGGCACATAAAGAGATTTGTGGAATATCCAAATAGGAAATATAAATAGATTCATGATCATGTTAGAAGACCTTGACTTTGCAGACGACATCGCCCTCCTTTCATCAACCATGAACCATCTACAACACAAAACTACAAGGCTGGAAGACAACACAGCAAAGGTTGGACTCAAGCTGAATGGACAGAAGTGCAAAGCCATGAAAGTAAACAACAGGAACATTGATGGTCTGAGGGTTGGAGATCAGGAAGTTGAAGAGGTGGAGAACTTCACCTATCTGGAGCAAACGTCACCAAAGACGGAGGAGGAACAGCAGACGTCAAGAAGAGAGTAGCACTGGCCAGTTCGCAGATGAAACGATTATCCAACATCTGGCAAATGGGAGACATCGGCAGAAAAACCAAAGCATCCCTTTTCAAGAGCCTTGTTTTGTCAGTTCTTCTCTATGGATGTGAGACCTGGAAATTAACGAAAGGAGAAGAAGAGAAACTAGACATTTTCCAAACCGAATGTCTGAGGAGGATCTTCAAGATCCGATGGCAAGAACGCATTTCCAACAAGACAGTCTTGGAAATAGCAGGAGCAGAAAAAATCAGCCAGGAGATTCGAAGACGGAGATGGAACTGGATCGGACATGTCCTAAGAAAGGACAGGAGTGACGACTGTGCTGTTGCCCTAGGATGGACACCTGAAGGGAGAAGGAAAAGGGGACGCCCAAAAACAATATGGCGACGAATGGTAGAAGTAGAGCGGAACGGCGCAGGCTGGAGTACATGGAACGCTGCACGACGCACAGCTGCAGACCGGAACCAGTGGAGGAATGATGTTCGAGCCTTGTGTGCCTCCTGGCACAGAGAGAATTAAGGTTAAGGTAAGGAAATATAAATAGAAGATAAATAGAAAGGAGGATGCTTCATGATTTGATCTGGATGCCTCTGAGAGATGAAAAATAAAAAGAAACGCCATAGAAAACCAGTATTGTACTTGGGCATTGAGGAAGAAATATAAGCTACATATCAGACTGTTGAAAGACATAACAAGAATTGGTGATTTTATTAACATACTTGCATCAGTGTTTTGTTTGTGGGCAGAAACCAAGGAATCAGAGAAGGAGAAGAGCAAGAAAGAGGGAATCGGTTCATTCTACAACTTGCCTCAGTACATGAAGCTGTATGAGGTGCTCAGAGGTGCTTACTCCAACTACAAGGTGAGTCTGGAAGCTTCATTTACTCATGAACTCTTTGCTGATATTGACACTTCAGTGTAATGTTACATGATGAGAGACTTATTGTAGTGATTAAATTTCTTGAACTAGTGTTTCATGTCTTTTATTCTTCCTTCTGGAAGATTTGGCAGAGAACTGCTCATTGAATTAATTCAAGTTATATTTTGATATGTTGTATTAGTCTGTGTGAATAAAATGTAATTTCATGAGATTCTACTGAAATTGAGAAAGAAAGAAATTGACAAAATACTCTTGGAATCCCTGCCAGGTTATATCTGAGATGGACAGGCCAGGTTATCACTGAATAGCCCCCATCTGTTTCTTCTTAAAGTGACAGAATGGTAGGATGGGATAACATAGTGGTTAGAGCATCAATCTTGTGATCTAAGGGCATGGATTTGAGTCCCTGCTGGGGTATTTTTAACCATGGAGTTAACATTGGAACTAACTCCAGTCCTGTAAAAGTCCTTTGGATGAGACTGTTAACCAAGGTTTTGTTTGTGAACTCAAGTAGATCATGCACACATGTCAAAACCCCATGCACCTTTCAAGGTGCTAAGGCCTGGATGACACAAAAATACCTGACATACACCTGGCTACCAGGAGAAAGATGGGGTTTATCAGGTCCAACTGGCCCCACAACACATGGTCAGAAAAATTCAGTGCACTGCCCAACACCTCCACACAAATTAAGAGAGAGGGATGAAGACAAGTGCAGTGACAGAATATAAGTGAAAAATATTTATATTGTTTTCACTTGTATAATTGAACTCTCTAATGGACTTTGTATAATTGAACTCTAATGGTAATGGCAGGCATAAGCTTTTATTAATTTTCTATAAAGGTCACACACACACACCCCTACATGCTCTGATCATATCTGCACTCCAATGGTTTTCAGATATCTCTGGACCTGGGTAGTGTAGACAAGTTCTGTTCCTTTGTCCGTGCCACGCTGGATGTGCTAGCCCAACTGTTGGAAATCGCGACCCTCTTTGATGTAGGGAAGTATGCAGAGGAGATCCTGAACTACTTCAAGAGCACGGTGGTCCTGGAGCCTACCTCGACTGTCCTCTGCGTTCAACAGGTAAGAATCAGGTTTCCAGGAGGATGCCAATGGAATCTGTTTGTATGATCTTCTGGTTAATGATTGGCATTATCTTTGTATTTATTGTTAGAAATCAGGCCTTTTTTTAAAATTTAGTTTTTCATGATTCTTAAAATGCTGTTCTTTGATGATATGGAGGGAATCAGTCTGTGATTGAATATGTCATCAGGTTTCAATTTCTAAATGTCTTCATCCATTGTATTGTGTATGTTGTCATTTTGCACCATCATTTAGAGTGTATTTATTATTATTTTTTTCTGTTTTCTTTTCTTAAGACTTTTTGAGAGTGTGTGTGTGTGTGTTGTTGTATTTCACTATAATGTCTTTCCACTGTAAGTGGTATTAGATGATAAGGAAAAGAATTATGAGGAGAAAGAGGAAGGGAATAGTATGTATGAATGAGCATGTGTGTGTGTATATATATTAGAGAATGAGAATTGTATAGAGAGAGAGAGTGTGTGCGTGTGCGTGCCCATGTGCTTACTCATGCTTGCACGTCTCCCAAACTTATTGAATAAAGAGAGGAAAGGCGAGTTGTAAGAAATGTTTTTACTACCTTCTCACAGCTGCTGAAGGCATTGTTTGGCACAAACCTGGCCAGCCAGTGGGAGTGTGAGCAGCAGAACGCGGGGGTGATACGGCCGGGGAAGGCCACACGAGTGTCGGCCAGTGGTAAGCCAGGCCTGTACCATAACTGCATGGGTCAGCCCTACGCCCATCTGACCCACTCCCTCCTCTCTTCCACCTACAGGACAGCCACCAATCTGGACACTGAGGACCCCAACAGGTCAGTTGTTTTAAATTGTTACTGTCATGGCAATTCACTTAGCAACTTCTTTTGCCTCTCAGATTATTGACAGCTTTGTAGGTAGGACATCTGAAACTTGATTTAACCTTCCCCATACGCTGTGGGTGTATTTTCACCCAGACCCCTATATTTTGCTCTATAACTCGGGAACTGTTCATGCTGCTGCGCTTTAATGCCGCGACTTTGACGATAAACATATGCCCTACACATCCACAAAGAATTGTTTGTGTTTTTTAAAAAGTGACTTAATAAGCCCCAAACCTCCCAGTATGCCGTGGGTGTGTATACACCCAGACTTTCAAAGAGGCCGTAGCCATTATGACATTAGAATGAGGTCACTGTCCTGTGAGGCTCCCTACATCCTAGTTGCTAGGACACCCGTCCTTGTACTGAGAATTTTTGCTCCCTGCTAAGCTGTGGTGGCCCATGAATTGATAGGCCTAGTACTTTTCAGAGATTGAGGCAGTAAATCAAGTGTGTGTGCGCATGCAGGGCGCACGTAAGCTTGCCTTTGTGTGTGCGCATGTTTTTGTGCACACTGTGTGTGTGGGGGGGGGGAATGTGTGTGCATGTATATGTTCATGGGGGGTGTGTGTGTGTGTGTGCATGCCTGTGTGTGTTTTAGAGAGATACAGACGGGCAGAGACAGTTAACTATTTTTGGAGTATACTCTGCCTACATGCAAGGCATAGCAGGGAGGAGGGGGATAGGCAATGATACAGATGTTTACTACTTTTTGACTTAACATAGACTGACAGTGTACTGAAATATGAATAAGCTTCTGAGAGGTAAAAAAAATCAGCACACACAGAAAACTCTGTCTCTGTCTCTGTCCTCTCTTCTCTCTTTTCTCTCCTCTCCTTCTCTCTCTCTCTCTCTCTCTCTCTCTCTCTCTCTCTCCTCTCTCTCTTCTTCTCTCTTCTCTCTCTCTCTCTCTCTCCTCTCTCTCTTCTCTCATCTCTCATATATATATATTATTGTTTATTACACACACACAAGTGCATGTGTGTGTGTGTTTGCCTTTGTCCCTCTTGCTCTCTCATATTTTTTTCTCCTGGAAGGGAGAATACTTGAAGGTGGGACTGACCATTTCTTGTGTTTTGCCAATCTGTTCCACTTCTGATTTATTACATGTGTACTACAGAGTCCATATGCACACTCACATACAGAGTCCCACCAAGGTGCATTCAATGGGTAGGGGTGGAGATAGAAGGTCCACAACGTCAAAGGTGTGCTATTATGTAGATCATCTGTGAGCATTTGGGGGGGGAGTGCTATTACATAGATCTATTCTAGGCTGCTGATCTGGAGTTTTTGACACATCAACTTTAGACATATCATGAGACAGATTGATATGCTTAGGGCAGATCTTCTGGTCATACTTGCACTATCATTGTTTATTATTATTATTATCATATCATCATCATCATCATCATTATTTTTGTTATTATTATTGTATTATTATTATATCAAAGTCAAACTTTTATTTTCAAATGAAAAGAAAGCAAGGTATTGGCAGAAGAGTGCAAATTTACACAGGTGCACTGCAGAAAGTAACACTAACAGGCCCTTTCTTTTCTTTACTGATAGCTCCAGTGCATGTGTTTGTATGTTTGAGTGCATGCCTTTTACACACCTCAAGTACAAGATCTATTGTATGAAAAGCACTGTCCCTTCTTACAAACCTGCTTACACATAATTACAGGCAGACTCCTCTGTAGGCAGCTTAGGTTACTCAACATCTAGGATGTAGGCTACAGTAGTAAGTAGTTTCTTCAAATCATGGGGTTGCTATGCAACCACAACACAGGGAAAAAAGTTCGGCCTAGGCAAGAGGTTGAGTTCCTTTACGCCCTGGGTTGCTGTACACCCAGGAGGTACGGTAGTGGGTTATGCCTAATCTAAAACCATGGGTTGCTGTGCACCCAGGAGGTACGGTAGTGGGTTATGCCTACTATAAAACCATGGGTTACTGTACACCCAGGAGGTACGGTAGCGGGTTATGCCTACTCTAAAACCATGGGTTGCTGTACACCCAGAAGGTATGGTAGGGGGTTATGCCTACTCAAAAACCATGGGTTGCTGTACACCCAGAAGGTATGTAGAGGGGAGATACCTACACTCCTAAAACCATGTTGCTGTACACCCAGAAGGTTTTGGTTAGTGGGTATGCCTACTCTAAACCAGGCTGCTGTACACCCAGGAGTATGGAGTGGTTATGCCTACTCTTAAACACATGGTCTGCTTTTTCACCCTCGAGGTTGTGGCGTAATGCCTTCCTAAAACCATGGCTGTTTGTACACCCAGAAGGTACTGCCCATCGAAAAAAAGGTAACGTACGGGGAAGGTTAAAGGTTGTGGGTTTGATTCCTACGCATAGCTGCTAGTGAAAGAAACTTTGTCTTTTCTGAGCCAGCATTTGTGGAGATTCCATTCCTCTTCTAACACACTCTTCTCTGGTTCAACATTTGTGCAAACTCCAGTCCCTTTCCAGTGTTTTGATGAGATCTTAAATTGAGTTTCTATATGTGAACACATTTTTGACGTCTTGTATGTGCATATTTCAAAGAAGAGTAAGCCATCAAGTCCCAGTAGGAAGGAATGACAAGTAAAAGATCCTACTTAAAAACAGAAAGAAAAAACAATCATGCTTATTGTTGTGTTTATACATCATCCCTGAAGTAAACATATAATGATCATAATGGTAAGAGAAGTCACATATATAAAAATTTTATCATTGGTAAACATTTGAGGTCTTGTCAAGGAAAAAGGACTGACAACTCAGCAGGTGTTCCAGATTTTAATTACCACAATGCATGGCCTACATAGAATCTGACAAATAGGAAAGGACATATACAATTAGACTACTATCATTGATTACTATTATCATTTGTAATAATCCCAACAGATAATTGATCTTGTATTTATTGTTGCAAAGCTGGACACAGATACCAGAAGTTAATGTAATTTGTAATTATGGAAAGAAAATGGCAGTTTGGCAGTAAAAGGTGTCAAGAATAAATGATGTAGATCAGTATGGAAGGGAGACTCTTTGGAATTAAGAACTCACCATAAAACATCAGTATTTATAAATATTGGGCTGAAAAATAGAAGATAGGATATATCTGTGTCTGTTAACAAGTATTTGGATGATGTAATCTTTCTCATTTCAATGTGTTTTCTGTATGATTCTCTGACCTGTAGAGCATACTATTTTGTTTTTTGTTTTCCACTTTTTCAGACTCTGGTGTGTATTCTTTTTATTAAATATGTCTAAAGGTAAGGTAAAGGAGTCCCATAACCTATAAGGTCATAGAGGAGCGAGGCGTCAGAGATCTCACTTCTCTAGGGCCAGCATATTGAGGGCGGCGCCCATCTCCTCTCCCTCGCTGCTTTACCTTCCCTGACCCTAAAGAGGGCAGGTACCCATTTACAGCTGGGTGAACTGGGGGAACTGTACTGAAGCCAAGGCGCGCAAACGGTCACCCATCCAACTGGTAACCACGCTCGACACTGCTTAACTTGGCTGGGGGAAAGTGAGTGCTCCGACCACTGAGCTATCCCGTCCCCCCCAATATGTCTACTGCAGGAGTAAAAAGACAATAACACAATACTAGTTTAATGATGTGATGATTGTGACAGCTGTCTGATGTGGCTGAAGAAGAGGGTGGAGAGGAAAGTGCCAGCCATTCTGAAGCCCAGCAGTAAAGTGGACAAGGTGAGAAAGGACAGCCATTATGTCCTTTAGCCTTTGGTCTTTCCCCTTCACTTTCTGCATTGTGATTCCCTTGCTGTTCAGTGTACAATTTAAGACATGATTTACTTCATGCTCAAAAAACCAGTTTGGATGATATCTTGCTCCTGCTGAAGTCATTTGAATGATGTTACAGAATCCTTTTTTACATGAAGGATGTTTAAATTGCTTACTGGTGACTATATACTCTTTTCATGTCACTTTATTTATTCTACTCTTACCTTTATTATTATGCCTCAGAGTGTTAAGTTGTTGGAATGTTTGTATACCTGATAAAGCGTGCAGTTGTGATTGATTTATTAACTGGAACTGACATGCCTTATAAGAGAAATGTGTGCCAAACCTTATTTTTGGCCACATGCTTTTAGCTTTGGATCATAAAATTTCTTTTAGAAACCAACCCCCCCCAAAAAAAAAAAAAAAAAAAAATCCAGCTTGTAAACTTGAAATTTGTGGCTTAAAAGTATAGCCTAGGAGTCTGCAACTTGTGGCATGGACAACCAGTGACTATATAAGACTAGTCTAATGTGCAGGCGGTGATTGGGTCATACATTCGCCTGTTTGAGCCCCTGGTGATCAAGGCGTTGAAGCAGTACACAGTGACCTCCAGTCTGGAGCTTCAGCGTCAGGTGCTCAGTCTGCTCACCCAGCTCATCCAGCTCAGGGTCAACTACTGTCTCCTGGACTCTGACATGATCTTCATCAGCTTCGTACTCAAGCAGTTTGAGTTCATTGAGGAAGGACAGATCAGGTTGGTGTGAAGCAAAATATAAATTTATGGGGGAAGGAGCAGACAGTGGGGTTTGTTGTGTGTGTTTGTGTGAAAGAGGGAAGTGAGAGACAGATTATGGAGGGTGGAGATGTTGATATGGAAGGTTCTACTCTTGTAGACTTCCAGGAAAGAACATTACTTGATAGAATGATAGTTGCATTGTATAAAATGTGAATACTACTGCATCATTTTACAGTATTTTGTGCCAGATCTCATTATTGATCCCCACTCCCACCCCTACCCCCCATTGATTTTCTTAGAAGCTATTCTGATCACTCTAATCATAAAAAAATAATAAGAATAGGTTATTTTTTTCATGTTTTCTTGTCCTTATTACTGTTTAGTCATTTGTTTTATTTGGTTTTTAAAAGATTGTAGCGCTGATGTTCAAACAAGCGAAAATGGATAGTAATGTGTGTGGATGAATGTATAAGGCAGTGATAAGTATTCAGACTTGCAGATCACAATACTCTGTCTACCCCTTCATATTCATGTACATTCTGAGGAAGTGATAAGTATTCAGACATGCAGATCACAATACTCTGTCTACCCCTTCATATTCATGTACATTCTGAGGAAGTTATAAGTATTCACTCATGCAGATCACAATACTCTGTCTACCCCTTTATATTCATGTACATTAAGATCTTGTGTTCTTGTATGTGTGTGGTCCTATTTATTTATGCAGATGCATAGTTTTCCTTTTCTCCCATGTACACAAGCAAACACACTTATACATGTGCACATGCACACAAGTTTATACACTAGGTTATGCACACACACACACACTCATATACATGCATGCACAACAGTCTATACTCAACCAAACAAAAAAAATCTCTGGAATAAAAATGCATAATGGCAGGATGACACACAGCTGTATGTCAAGCAGGCAGAAAAGTTCTTGAAAGTGCCTTGGAAATAAATTGTTTTTGATTTGTTCTTTTTGTAAGTATATGGGAACCTGCATAGATACCCCCCTCCCCTCAAGAAAAGAAAAATGAATAATTTAATGCCTGGCATATAGAGCCATGTATTTCAGGAACTCTGAGGTGCTGGTGCCTCACATCTTCCAGTTCCTGGTGATGCTGTCCTATGAGAAGTACCACAGCAAGCCCATCATTGACATGCCTCGCATCATCCACCGCTGTGACGGCATCATGGCTTCTGGCCTGAGGCCTGACACTCATGGTATGTGCTGTGTATTTTTACATCCATAGAGTGTCAAAGCTTTTGTAGAGTAGATAGTGAACATTTTATCAAGCACTGTGCTCTTAATTACAAGAGATAGAGTTGAAACTCAGCAGTCAGTGTGTATCATCTCTGAAATGTCTACATTATAAAACATCAGATTTTTAATTTGTAAAAACACATGGAATTGGTTGAAGAGCAGGAAGAAAGCTGGAGGACTCATGTTTGGTGTCAAATAAGACTTTCTTTCACAAGCTGACTACACTGGCTCTGCTTTTTATGGATGAATCTCTGTCTGACATTGCTTGAAAGTGTATTTGCCAGCTAAAATTGGGTAAATTGTCTGTATGTTTTCAGCTATTCCAGCCCTGCAGCCAATTGTGTATGACCTGTTCTTGCTGCGAGGCACTGCACGATCAGATGTCAGCAAAGAGCTTGAAACTCAGAGGGAGGTTGTTGTCTCCATGCTGCTCAGGCTTATACATTATCACCAGGTGTGTGTGTGTGTTTGAGAGAGAGAGAGAGAGAGAGTAGTGTTATTGCTTGGTATTATTAAATGTTTGTATCCACCTTCTTGGATTTTTGTTTTCAGTTGGGTGAGTGAATAAGTGAGTGGATGAATGGATAGATGATGGATGGATGGATGTGAGTGTTGCATGAAGGATATTTTGTGTGTCCTATGCCTATATGTATGTCATCACCCTCACCTTTTTATTTGTGTGGATGTGTACCTGTTTGTCTATATGCGTGCATGTTCATGCGTAATCTGTTCATGTATATCTCTGTATGTCAGTATTTCGGCATATATGTCTGCTTGCATACTGTAAGTTTCCACCTATTTGTGATTAAAAGATGGAATAATAATAACAATAATGATAAAAAATGGAATGTATATAGCGCTATATCTTGCAGAGACAAATCAAAGCACATGTAATCAGCAGATATGTCAGCACATGGTGTGTGATGTGTACTTGCAGGCCCTGGAGACGTTTGTGGTGATCCTGCAGCAGTGCCACAGGGAGAGTGAGGAGCGGTGGAAGCGTATGTCCCGCATGGTCACTGATGCCGTCATGCCTGCCCTGGTGCAGCAGCAGGTGGGACCTCTCAGAACGTCTGTCTTCATTCACATTTTGTGTTAACTGTTGTTCATTTTCACACAGATTATTCTTACCGTCTAGCATGCTAGATTTGACACCTGATTGCTAGAGATGTTCTCCCAAAGCTTTTCTTGTGTTCAAAGTTGTGGTTAGCTTTTGCAGTGTCACTCATGTAATGTTGAGATTTTTTTAATATATAATTCAGTTACAACCCAATGTTATGATCTGGCATGGTGGATTTGTGTCTAAAAGCTGTCGATATATTGCTGATCTTTATGCAGTTAGCTTTTAATATGATTTAATGTATTTAAATATGATTTAATGTGTTGATATCAAGTAAAATAACTAAAGACGTTCAGGTAAACATGTTGTTATGATCTTGTGACCTGAGGTCATGTTGCCAGCCTGGTGATCAAGTGATGTCAAGTGATATGATATTATATGTTCTACCAGATATTCTTGTCATGCAATAAAAGGCCTAGAGGCCTCTCCTGTGATTTGTTGAATTAACTTTTAATATCATGTTGACATATATGCATAAATGTTAATATTGTATTGATTTGCATGCATAGATGTTAAGGACAGCCCCAGGAATGTTTGTTGTGAATGACAGCGTATGTGTGGTTGTGACTGCAGGTGACTGTGGACAATCAGCCAGGACTGGACATCCTCCATCGTCTGTTTGAGTCAGTGGCCCCCAGTGTGTTCCGACCTGTTGACATACTGCTCAAGACACTGCTGGCTCCCCCAGTCAACGTGGTAAATATCGGTGACAGGCCAGGACTGTATAGATTGTGTCTTCCTCAGTGGCAAAAATGCTAGGGTAGTCATTTCTCATTGTTCTTGCAAAAGACTAATGATTGCAAGAGGTTCTCAAGGAAATACGGGGCTGCAGTTATATTTTATTTAATGAAGAAGTTCCTTTATGACTGGAACAATATAATAATAATAAATGGAACTTATATTGTGCTATATCTTGCAAAGACAAATCAAAGCGCATATGCTTGTAGGAGAGAAGTATGCTGACAGTAGTTCTGTAATAGTAGTGAATGGAGCTTATAATAGAGCTTGCTTTTTATAGTACTTGCATTGGCACAGAAGGCACTACTCCTCAAAAAGAGAATGAAAATATAGCTCAGTTCTCCTCTGTCTCTTCTATGATAGATGGAGGCAAACCTGCCTACTGTATCATTGTAAAAAAAAAAGCTATGAAAGAATGACCTCAATAATAGGCATTTGGGATTAAAAAATGCAAAATGGGTGGGGAGGTAAAACAGAAAGAGAGTCAGGTCTGCCATGCCAAACATTGTGAGTTTTTAACCTTACTGTGATGCTTGTGATAGTTGTACATCGTATCGGGAAAGCTGCAAAGTTTGCGAGCATCGTAATAAGTGTACATTACTACCACAACACTACTAACAATTGCTCTGTAATAAATGTCCAGTCTTACCAGGAGAGCATAACAACTTAACTGTGACAATTGCGTGCTGTCACCAGGAGAGTCTGCATGGAGTGGAGCAGTGGATGTGCCTGGTGCTGGCCCTGCTGCGTGTGCTGGTGTCGCAGTCCAAGGAGGAGGCCATCCTGTCTCGCCTGGAGGAGCTGGGACTTCATGTGCACCTGACTCGCTCCCACACCCACAGCCACATGTCCTCCTCCATCACAGAGATGCTGAGCAAGCTCTCCGCTGAGGAAACCCTCGCATGGTCAGTTTTCCTTTGGGATGTGTGTCTGCCTTTTGGGGTTTATTTGTGTGTGTTTTGTTTGTTTTAATAAAGACTGTTTTGGAGGCTTTGTATAAGAGTATATTATAGGATTCTCAGCAATATATATCATCAATTGCTGAAGTCATTTGAAGGTTACTATAGTCCTCCCTGGGGTATTGCATACTCCCTGCCTCTTTCATTATTTGTTTTATTATAAACGCTCAACTGTCTAAATCACCTGGGAGAAAAAAATAAATTAATAATCCATTAAGTATTACTTGCTCAGGCTGTCAGAAATGTGCCCATTGTTTTAGAACACTGTAATTTTGGGGCTGTTTTAACAGTGCATCATAAAGTTCTCACCATAGCTGTCAGAATTCTGCCCACTTTCAAATACTCTGTTCCCCCTCCCTGTGGAGATGCTTGGGACCTGTCTATAAAAAAGCATCCCCACCATCTGAATATGCAGAGCTCTGCCAGGTTCAGCTTTCCAAGACAGACTACCTGAACAGTTTAGTGCAGTGTCATCAAAGAGTTAGAAGTCAGGTCATTGTGTGTTCCAGGTTCCTGCTGCAGGTGATTGGCAAGTGTGCCGAGACTCTGAGCCGTGAGAAAGTGGTGGTGGGGGCCTCATCCTGCAGCACACAGTTCTTGTTGCAACAGCTCACCCACTTCATGCTCTACATCACCCACATGTTCCAGTCAGGTGAGACACAGTTCACTGTTATTGCTTTCCTTTTCTTTTTTTTTAACCTGCTTCTGCTTATGATATTTTCATGTTAAAACAACAGGGCTTTTTCCTACTGTTGTATATTCTGATCTTGTATTGCAGGTTTGTTCCGGCGTGTGGCAAACGCAGCAATGCGGCTGCTGCAGAATGAGAGTCCTGCATGCTTCTACAGCATTGGGGAGATGAACCGCACCATCCTTGCCCTCAGCACCTCCTGCCCCATGCTGACTCTGCACTGGTGCAACGTCCTCATCCTCCTCAACTACCATGACCGCAAGTTCTGGAGTCAGATTGTTCAAACCCCACAGTCTTTCAAGTTGGTCAGTCAGAGGTAAGTTTATCTCGGTGTGATTTGAGTGTGGGAGGGTAGGTGGGCGGGTGAGTGTGTGTGTGTGTATAAATCTTTAATGTGTATGGGTAGAAACTTGTTGATAAACCACAAGATTACTTGAATGAACGTTTGCAGCTGCCATATTTTATATAAATATGTATATATGTGTGGGTATGAATGTGGGGTAGGGATAGCATCATGGCTAATAGCTTCGAACTGGTGATCTGATGGTAACTGATAGTGTGGATTTGGGCTGAGATGTCCAGTTGAATGTATTTTCCTGGAGTTAAAACTGGTACTGACCCCATTTTCCTGACAGTCCTTTGGGGGATGAGACTGTAAACTTGAAGGTGCCATGTGTGAATTCATGTGGAACAACTTGCCTACGTGTTAAAACTTCATCAACATTAGTGGAAGTCCGGCTAGGCCAGTGGCTAGGATAACACAGACATACCCAGCATGCATCCTGCTACATGGAGATGGATGGGTTTTCGTACATTTTAGCTTATCCATAACACACTGCCTGAAAAATTCAGTCGCAGTGCCCCAAAGACTTCTGAAAGAGCTATAGGAGTCCAGTCAGGTCACAAGTAACCCTTGCATGTTTCTGCATTTGTGTGTGTGTATGTCTGCTCTGACACATGGTGTATATGCATGCACCATGTGTTTTTATGTCAGTGAATGCATGCATGCATGCGCATATGTGTGTATATACATGTATATATGTGTGTGTGTGCACATGCACATGTATTTGCAAGGTTGTTGTTTTTTTCAAATTCCAAAGTGGGTTTTTTTTCTTTATCAAAAGATGTATAAGCATATTTTCACCCACCACTGTGAGTTGCACTGTTTACAAATGACTTGTCTGTGTCTGTGCAGCATAAGAGGTAGGCAACTGGACACCCCAAAACGCATTGTGGAGTGCTGCAATCTTGAGATGCTGCGTCGTGGAGGCCTCATTCTGTTCTGTGATTATGTGGTGAGTGAGCACATGAAATGTTAGGCTTTTAAAAAAATTCTGTTTTACAGTAAATTGTGAAATATATGGCACTGGTGCACCCACTCTTAGGACCATAAGCCAGGTCTGTCTGCTTGATTTTAGTTTCTCAAAATGTTACATTAGACGGAAGTTATGTAGCGGGGGGGAAAAATGCTGGGGGCCTGTCAGTATAAATAACATCCCAACCTAGAAATTCTGTGCCAGGAATTCCCTCTTTTCTAACCCCCTCTTTGTTTCTGCCTTGTTCGGTTTGTTCCTTCCACCTCTGTCTTTTTTCTGTCTTCTTGGTCCATTCTCCTGCCTTTTTTCCCTGTAAGACTTATGTTAACTCCAGGCAGAAAATGCCATTGAACGGTTGTCGTGGTGGTGGCTCAGACCTGGGACATCAAACCATGAGCTCAATGCTCAAACCATTAGGCTTTCCCACCCCCTTCTCAGTGTACTTTTTGTAGCATGAGTTATAGTTTGACCAAACCTTATTTTCATGTATTCACCCTTGAGAGAATTCATGAATATGTAAACTGATGCTTACAAAATAACTTCTCAAGCTGTGTAGATAAAATCATTGGAAAATGTGTTTTGTAAAATCACAAGTACATGAAGTGTTTTGCTTTGTGATATGTGTTTACAAAAAGTCAGATGAGAAGACATGACAATATGGATCATTATGTAGCAGATTTTATTGATGTGTGTTAACAGTGTGAAAACCTGAGTGATGCGGAACACATGACCTGGCTGATCATCAACCATGTAACAGATCTCATTGAGCTCTCCAATGAGTCTCCTGTACAGGACTTTATCAGGTATGATACGTGTACATGTTTGTTTGTGTATGCATGTGTAATGATTCAAAGATCATGATTTTTGATGTCAGAACCTAGAAGCCAAGACAAAATTGTTACCACAGCTTTCTGTGCATGAAATTCAGGCTGCTTTTTGCAGCAGAGCCACTTTTCATAGTTATGAGCTGTGGATTTTGTTCTTTTTTTCCTGAGTGTACATGTGTTTAGTTACCAATGAGAATGAAGTTTCTGCAAAACTTTGCCAAATTGTTACTTAAATCTGTGTGTGTGCAGTGCCATTCACCGCAACCCAGCAGCCAGCAGTCTCTTCATTCAGGCCATCCATGCCCGTGGAGAATCTGTGTGTCGGGTAAGTTGCTGCATGCTTTACTATGTCCACTATCACAAGAACAGGAAGTTACATAGGGTATTAATGGCCAGACCTTGCTAGTTAGAGTAACCTCTCCTATCTTGGGGTGATATTTGACAGATAGCTGACATAGAAGCAGCAGACTATCAAAACATAAGCTAGAGCCATGGTATGGGTTACCCTTGTAAAGAAGCTGACAGGAATGATCTGGGGTGCCGATGCCATGAGTCTCAAGAGGATCTATAGTGGCAGGGTCAGACTAGTGTGTGAGTGCAGCCAAATCCAGTTTTGATCAGGCCAACAAGATGCAAAATAAGGCACACCACATCATCACAGGGGCCTTACATTCGGTGCTGATATAGTTTTCAAGCCCTTTTCTCTGCAGTTTTTTTCTGTACTTTTTGTTCAGGAGTCAAATAGTGTTAGTGCTTAACTAATTCCTCATATAACATATTGTCATTTTGATTCACACATATGAATTGGGTTTTTTAATCTTAAAGTTACCCTGCAGTACTAGCAGTTTTGCTGAAAAAGAAGCAGGTTTTTGTGACTGAAACGTTTCCACAAAGATGGAGTATGGCAGCTTCTATAGTACATGGCTATACATACAAAATTCATATCCAAGCGAGGTGAAATGGTTTTCTTTGAATTTTATGTGTTTTGATTGAAGATAGGGGAAGTGGTCAGAAGAGTTTAGAACCGGCATATGTAGAAGTAGTAACTAAAGTATATCAGATCTACATTTTTCCTCTCTGATTTCTGTTTTGCAACCTGTGAGAGAGAGAGAGAGAATGTGTGTCTTTGAGTGTATTTGTATACATAAACATTTGTATGCGTGCATGCTTGTACATGTTCACAGCCGTCACTGGTGAAGAAGACGTTGCGGTGCCTGGATGCCATACACCCCTCTCAGAGTGGTTCCCTGGTGATGGTGCTGATGGACAAGTTCCTGCACAACCAGCAGCTGGCCGTCAGTGCCATGTGTGACACCATCATCTGCAGGCGCCTGGAGGGGCTCCTGGCTCTCAGTGTGGAGGTATAGTGTACAGCCATACAGCCTGTGGGTTTTCCTTGATCTTCTCTGCATTTGTTTGTTTGTGTGCGTTATGCATTACACCATCTACTATTGCCTGAAGCAATTCCTAGGTCTCAGTGTAGAAGTATGGGTACACAGTTTGCTGTTTTTCGTCTGTGTGTGGTTGTGTGTGTGTGCATGTGCTTTTACCAGTGAATATTGCTGTAGCAGGGATTCATGTTCGTGAAATTATATGTGCATAGAGAGAACAGAGGGGTTTGTTTGTATATGTTTGTCTCTGGAGAGAGATTTTGCAGAAACTGCATAATCACATTTGA
Organism: Rapana venosa; assembly: GCA_028751875.1. Lineage (NCBI taxonomy): Eukaryota > Metazoa > Mollusca > Gastropoda > Neogastropoda > Muricidae > Rapana > Rapana venosa. Next base: position 25,061,139 of record CM054136.1, on the reverse strand, counting down.
TGTTGGATCGGTGTATACATCTTTCGGTTACCAGAAAACATGTAGCAGTTTTGATATTCACCCTGATTAAGAGAAGTTTTTAAAAAAATACCACAAATTCTGCTTATCTTGCAACAGGGTCAATAACTTGGCTGCACAAAATGAAAACCCTGGAAATAAATAATTTTACCTTGCCTTACTGAAACTTGACACATAATGAATAACTGTTTCTTCCAAGCATTGCATGTTTGCTAGAGACTGATCCAAAGTTAGGACCATAACAGGCTTATGTTTGTTTTTCGTTGGTTTTTTTATTTCGTGTCACGAGATTTAAAGAACTTGCAAATGGGGTTGTATGTACCCTCTCCCATCCCATTTTTGCCTTGTAGTGTGTTGTCAGTATTCATATTTTCATGTCGTAGTTTCTGTAATTTTGTCTTCATAGTTAGCATGTTTCTTTCATTCTTGTAAATTTCACTTACTACATTATACACAATTACTCTGATGAATACATTTTTTTTATCAAGTAAACTCCTTTATTCTCCATTTCTCTGTCTCTCTCTTTCTTTCTTAGTCTTCTCTTTCCTGATCTGTTTGTATTCGTCTAAAATCGATAGGCTTCTCAGCTCTCTGTCCTTCTCCCTGTCTGTCTTAATCATTATTTCCCTTCCCTCTCCTCTCCTTCCTCATTGTCTGTCTATTAATGTAGGTTAGTGTGTCCTCCTGGCTGTGTTTGATGTGGAATATATAGTGTGTGTGCCTATGGTGTATTATATACAAGTGTGTGTGTGTACGTGTGTTTTGACAGGAGAGCAGCAAGCAACTGCCTCAGGAAGAGCTGGAGAAGCTGCTGCACTTCATCAAGTCTAATGGCTTGATAAGAAGGTCAGCTCTCCTTTTTTTGTCTTCTTTTTTTGTTCTGTCTCTTTGTTTTGTTTTGGTTTGGTTTTGTTTTTTTGCTTTGTTTTGTCACTCACATGTTGAATATCCTTGCACATATACAAGTATCAACATTAACCATGACACCCAGTGGTGTGTAGGGCAGCAACAAAGCACTTCCACTCCTGTCTATCCTGGGCCAACCTAGTCACTGATCCCCAAGAGTGCTGCATGGCCTTCATCTCACTTTCTACAGTCCTCCACGTTGCATTTGGTCTTCCTTTCTTTCTCCTTCCTTCTGGGGTCCAGTGCAATGCTGTTCTTGTGATTGACTGTGGGTCTCTTCGGAGGATGTGCCCAATCCATTTCACCATCGTCTGGTGATGATGGTTCTCATGTCTTCCTGCCTGCATCTCTGTAGTAGGTCTTCATTGGAGATCTTCTCTGGCCAAAAGATCCAGAGAATTCTTTGGAGGCATATGGTGTGAAAGGATCGAAGTTTGGTAAGATCCACTTCCGTCATCCTCCAGCACTCAGAACTGTACAGGAGCGTAGATACAACACAGCTCTGGTATAGCTTCATCTTGGTGTTGGTGCTGTACTGAGTTGATCTCCAGATATTGTTCATCTCCCTAAACACACTCCTGTCCTTGCCCAGTCTGTTGTGGATGTCTTCTTTTGTGCCGCCTTCTGGTTTGATGCTGCTGCCAAGGTATGTGAACTTGTCTGTCTGGCGCAGGTCAGTTCCATTCACTTTCACAGGGGCTGGTGTGTTCACATTGAGCGACATTGTCTCTATTTTCTTGGTGCTAATACGAAGCCCCACTTGCTGTCCCAATGTTTGGAGTCTGCTGGTCTTCTCCTAGATATGTTGGTGTGTGTGTGACAGCAGCGCCAGGTCATCCGCAAAGTCAAGGTCGTTGAGTGATATACAAGTATAGATACAGTTATCTGGATGGCTATATTAGCTATGAATGAATATATGCATATGGTTACAAACATGTACATGTACACACAGGGGTGCTCACAGACTCCAGAACAACATTAGACTCATGTTTATGCTTGCAGATATGCTTGTATATGTGTACATATTACAAAAAGATGCTTGTAGATGTTTTTGCACACATGAGGTGCACATACATGTAATGTATACACACACACACACACACAATAATGCATGGACTGTACACAAGACAAGCACAGTCTAGTGTGCTATGTTCATGGCTATGTGGACTGTCTGTATAGGCACGAGAGGCTGTCTTCCCTGCTGAACAAACTGCAAACCATGACCTGCCCAACCTCCCAGGTCACCCTCACTCCAGCACGTACACACCCCCTGGCCTTGACCCCTTTGCAGGTCAAGGACATTGACATTGACAAGGTAAATTGGGAGAGAGGATGAAAGAGATCCTCATTGCAGCAGTTCATTAACCAGTTTGATTGGCTAACAAATGTAGTTTCTCAGACAAAATGATAGATAATTTGCAGAACATTATATTTGCTTTGTATCTATTTTTAAGGCGAGTTGAGTTTCAACCAGTAATGTTTATTGGTGTTATTGCTTGATTTTGTTTTTCAAGGAAAGGAAGATGAAATGAGTAATCAGGAGAGGTTTGGTGTCTTTTGTTTCTAGCTTTTTTCTTCTTCTTTTTTTAAAAATACAAATGTTATTGAAAGGGGATGGGGGTATAAGTGGTAGGTAGGTTGGGGTTTTTCCCCCCCCCTTTTTTTTATGGGTCAGACACTTCAGGTGGGGGAATGCTCAGAATATGTGATTTCAGGAAAAGGAAGTTTGTTCACTTTCACTCATACACTAATCACAAAGTTAATCTTTCCCCACCTCACCATGCATTTTTTATATATATATTTTTGTATATACTGATGTTGGCTTTGGCGTTGTTGATGTATTTATATATGCCGCCTCGTGTTGCCAGGAGTTCTTCATGAGTGTGACCAAGGAGCAGTGTTTCTCACCCTGTCCCAGGACAAGGGAGTGTGCCTTTTTGCTGCAACGACTGGACTATGCTGACATTCTGGCCATCACCATGACCAAGGTAACTCCTTCACACTGCTATGTTTTGCTTTTTCCACCTTTATGCCTTACCTTTTTTGTGGAATGAAAGAGGAGAGAGGAAGGGGTATAAGAGAGAGAGAAACAGAGATGTGATGTTCGTGATAAATATTTACTGTTGAAATGTTTAAATTCTTTTACGTCACCCTGACTAAAACTTTAACTTTCATACTCCATTTAAATACAACATAGCTTTATGTTTGCTGAGTATGAGTTGATCAGTTGATTTGAGTTGCACTGTATAGAATAATCTAAAAGTTTACCGATAAGTGTGTTTTGACAAGACTAGACTTTTTTTTTGCATTATCGTTTATGCCTTGTCAGTGTTCTTACCAACATGCCACTCTACCAACATTGAAAAAATTACAGCCACACTCAGTGCTCTTGTGCATTACTGACTGCAGCCAGCAGTCCATGTAAGGATATCAGCATCAGGCCACCAACCAAGGAAACTATCCACTTTGCATGGTAGATCGATGGTTTGATGTGATTGAAATTTTCATTGTACATAAAGTTTAAACCATATAATTTGGCAATAAGCATGCACATTACAATAATTGATCTTTGTTTCTAACTGCCTGATTGTGATGACTGCTTGTAGAATTAAAAAAAGTGTTCACCAAAAAAGTCTTATTGAACAAAGTTAACAAGTTCACTAGGCATCATGATCATTCTATTTCCACATGCGTTTCATTATTTAGGGTTTTCATGAGAGAACTGTAGATCATGATGTTGACGTGTGCAGGAGTTCAACTTGGCCATACTGGAAGAGTGTGTGTCACTGGGGGCTTTCCGCACGCTGCTGCGCTACAACCGTGACCGGGAGTCAGACAGGATGACGTCACCTGTAGAACCCAGCCTTGACCCCTTGTTCCAGGCTGCCCAGCTGACCATGTTCCGTCACATCAACAACGTCATCAACCACCTCCCAGTCCCCCACCAGTGTCTGAACTTTGCCACCATCGTGCCCCCACGTCTGATACAGTACATGGACCGCATTGATGAAGTGTTCACGGACCACTTGTGGTTTGACATGAACTTCAGCCTGGCTGCTGCCTTTGCTCAGTACGTGGTCTGTATCCGCCGCTTGCCCTGGGAGGCCAGGGTGCCGGCCGAGTCTCAGACCGACGTGTGCCGCTTTTGTGTGCTGCTTTTGGAGGTCAGTGAAGAGGTCTCTTTTGCTCTGTAGGTGTGTGTGTGTGTGTGTGTGTTCAAAATTGTGTCTACCCATATTAGAACACTTCTTTTAGTAATGCACCTGCCCTTACTATAGGGTTGTCATGTAAATGCTTTTTATTTTTATGGTTATGATTATTATTATCACCATCTTCATTGATACCATCAAGTTTGCCTGCCTTATTACGGTTGGGCTTTCCCAGCTTAACAAATGTGGGGGTCATCCAGAATAAACACACACACACTCATTATGGATGTATGGGCATGCACACAGAAAGAAAATATGAGCACATAACTCCTCTCTGGCAATCTCTCCACTGGCTGCCTGTGCCACAGAGAATTAACTATAAGATCAGTACCCTCTGTTACAAATGTCTCCACAAAACAGCTCCCTCCTACCTCTGCAACTGTCTTCACCTATACACTCCTTCTCGTTCCCTCCACTCTGCTGCAGATACCTTGTGCTTACGAACACTGAGATTCAACCAATCCACTGTTGGCCGTCGCTCTTTCTCTGTTTCTGGTCCAGTGATCTGGAATGACCTCCCTCTCTCCCTTCGCCAAAAGCCTACTTATGACACTTTTAAATCCAGCCTTAAGACATATTTATTCCAAATCTGATTTTTCCCCTCTTGTTTCATCTCAGATCTATCCCTGCCTTAAACAGCCCAAATCCCATCACCCTGCCAAAGTGTATAATCTTTGAATGTGTGTGTGTGTGTGTGAGCGTGTTTGTTAACTCTGTTAATTGTTATTGGTTGTATGTATGGGTGTGTTGAATGCAAGCCCTTTGATTTCTTTTTGCAAGATATAGTGCTATATAAATTCCATTTATTATTAATATGATTAATATGTATTCTGTCTTGCCCCTCACATTGAGGAATTGCTGTGAGAGGGCAAATACATACTGGAAGAAAAGTTTGTTGGTATGGTTGTTTTGAAGTATTGTGTAAGAGGATTCATTATGAGCCTGCACTGCAAATTTAAGATTTTTCCAATGTGCTATTTTATTCAGTAATGGAATTTGTCTTTTCCACACACACAAATGTCAGAATTCCCTTGTGCTTTCTTTGCTTTGTTTTGTTATGTATACTGAGAGTCTATTGGTTGGAAACAACATGTAGACGTTCTCTGTTTTATCCAATATCTTTCCATTTTTTATTGATGAATACACCACATCATCATCATTGTCTGCTTTGTTCAGATGGTGCACTGGTCAATCCAACACGACAATCTGCCCACATCGGAGCAGCTACAGATGTGTTTGGAGTGTGTGGCCTGTGTGCTACAGGACTCCGCTCTGTGGACAATCATTGCCCAGGATGACCACGCCACTTGGGTCTGCTCCCTCGTCGCTGGCCTGTATCAGCTGCTGGCCTCAGGTAATTAGGGGGAGAGGGGTGCATGGAAGTGTGCCTGAAACAGCTGTTGTGAAAGAACACAGTGTGAGGAAAGATTAGGCGCACACACTCCTACACACACACACACTCATTATGGATGTATGGGCATGCACTCAGACGCATGCACACACACTCTCATTCACTCATACCTTATACAACAGAACACAATTTATAAGCACAGAGAGTGATAATTAATTGTATGTTTGTGTGTGTGTGTTTGTGCTTGCAGTGTTGGTGTTGCCAGGAGAAAAAGTGTCCAGTCCAGGCCTTGAAGACCATGCTGATGACCACACTGGAGATGGTAAAGAAATTGATTCTTCCTCCTCTTCTTTTCCTTCTGCTTTTGCTGTTTCATCTGTTTCCTCTTCTGATGCCTCTGCTGTTTCTTCATCTTCTGCTTTTCCTTCTGCTTTGTTTGCTGCCACCGTTTCTTTTTCTGCTACTGCTGTTTCTTTTCCTCTGCTTCTGCTGTTTCTTTTTCTAATTCTTTTGCTTTTTCTTCTTTTTCTCCTGCTATTTCTGCTTTTTTTTTGTTTTTTGGTTGTTGTATCAACTTGAATTTACCACACAAACACACTTCTTTGCCTTCCCCATTCGTGACCATATGAAAGTGGGTGCTCTTTTTAAACCTTAATGTAGGGGGAGAATGTGAAGCAAACGACCAAACCAAAGGAAAGGGAGAGATAAAGATTGATTTGAGATTTGTCTGAAAAAGACTTTGATCAGAAATCTATGAACCTTTTGATTCCCAGAGCAATTCATTTGTTGTCAATAGAGTGTTGTGGTTAGCATAGTATTTAGGGAAAAAAAATTTCTTTTACTATATTGTATTGTAGTCATGTTGTGTTGGTGTTTGCTATGAGAGCTCTATGGATGTTTTGCAGATGTGACATCCCTGATCCAGGCCTGTGACCAGATGTCAGAGCTGGTCCACTGTCTACAGACACGACTCCACCCTGCCAGCACTGACACACGTCGATTCCCATCCTTCCTGGCTTCCCTCATCCGCAACATCATCATAGGTGAGAAAAAGTCAATCGCTTCTAAGATCCTCACAGTTGACTTCTCTGTTGGGTTTATTTGCATGTCTTTGTCTCTTATCTTTTTTTCCCCAGGTCAGTTTCTCCTGCCAGTCTCCAACACTCTCAATTTTATCTTGGTTTTGTTGTTGTTGTTTTTTAGGTCATTATTGGTGTTGTCTTATAGCAGCTGAGTAATGATGGCTCTAGGTTAGTGGGTCTGGAGGTAGCTAGGACAAGCTAGAGTATGGCTGGCTGTGGTCAAGTTAAGGTGAGCAGCTTAGGAATAGTGGCAGCTAGACACCACAGATGAAATAGCAGACTGTCGTGTTTGTGTGTGTACTTACAATATTTGGAGAAATACTATCAAAATATTCTGTCAAAATGTTATGGTTGTATATATTAATACAGAGGAAAGAAAGTCTCTCACTAAATCTAGACATGAAAATAAAAAAGAATATTTTTTCTGATAACTAACCACATAATTCACATAAACAGAAAACTTGAAGGGTATCATCTTACAAAACCATAAAACAAGGTAACATCTGAACATGTAGGCTTCCAAACACGGAGTACTTACACCACCTCTTGCATGTGCAGGTCTGGCACGCTTGCCCCTGGTCAACACCTACGCCAGAACTCCACCCATCGTCTGGCGCTTGGGGTGGTCTCCCTCACCCAGTGGCACCCATCGCACACAGTTGCCTCCCCTGCCTGTGGAGTTCCTGCAGGAGAAAGACGTGCTGAAGGAATTTGTGACCAGGATCAACACTCTGGGTAAGGAGAGCAAGGGGCTTGAAACACCCTGACCAGCAGGAAGGGAGAGACTGGCTTGTTATCACTTGATTCAAATACTGAGGACCATTACTGCTTGACACTCTACAAGTTCAAATGGCATAGTCGTGTTATTGAATCAGTCTTTCCTCAATGTCCGTGCCATTTGAATGTGTCATTTGTTGGATGATGTGTGTTTCTTGCTCAGTGGAAGTTTATCTTCATGCACATGTATGGTTGATTTCAAAGAATAGCTCAACACATATTGTGAACATTTTAACTTCCCTCAGCTGCTTATGCAAATGGTATGTGACTGGTGTGACCATGAATGGGCTCAGTATGTATGACCCTTCAGAGAAACTATCTTTTTATGTTCCTCTTGTAGGATGTGGGTGTGGGAATTTTCCCAGTCTCCCCTCACACACAAACACACACACACACACATAATTCTGATTCATTCTGTAAATTACGTGCGCACACACACATGCACACACACACATACACATGCACACACGTGTGCACACTCACAAATTTTCTTAAATGCATGTGTGTGTATACAGGTTGGACAAACCGTCAACAGTTTGAGGAGAGCTGGATGAGTCTGCTGGGTGTGCTGAATCCTGCTTCCCCCACCGGTCACCCCCTCTCCCCTGAGGTAGACCCCTTGTCTTTATAGATCAGTTATGTGTATGTGTAAAGTGGTGTAGGATGTTTGGGTGTGAAATACGGTAGTGGGGAAGATATTTGTGTTTGGGTGTAGAATTGGGTGGAAGGGAAGATGTGTCTACTTTGTGTTTGGGTGTAGAATTGGGTGGAAGGGAAGATGTGTCATAGTTTGGTAAGAAATGGAGTGATATAGAAAAGTGTGTGTGTATGAAAAAGGGTGTTGGGAATAGTCATTGGTGTTAGCTTGCAAAAGAGACAAAAGAAGACTTTTGTATATATGGGTTTGAGATTGAATAGTTGGGCAGATATTCTGTGTATATGTGTGAAACTGGACAGTAAGTAAGAAAGTTTATGTATATATGTGAAATGGGGTTATAAGAAAGATTATCATTTGGAATATGGTTTGTTTATGGGTTTGAAAAATGGGTTGTGTGGAGGCTTGTGTGTATTGTGTGTACATGTATTAAATGAGAAAGCTGAAAAGAATTGATGTGCAGTTGATTTTTGTGTTGCATATTTGTAGGATGATGGCTAAGATAGTGTAATGTTTGTGGGCAAAAAGTGGATTTATCTGAAAAGATGGATACAGTTTTCAGAATAAGTTTAAAGGGAAATATGTTGTTTACAGTGTCTTCCATTGTGATGAAAATCAGCCACCTTCATACTGATTCTTTCCAGAAATGTATTATGTGGGCTGCAGGAGGATATAGAACACTCTCAGGGTATGGTTATCGCAGTGTAAGCCACCCATGGCATTCCAAAGAGAAACAAAAAATCTTCGCATTCACTGTCTTATCAAATCAGCTACATTCATGCTACTGTACAGAAGTGTATAGTGTATATCACAGAAAGAGATTGAGCAATCTTATGGTATGGGTATTGCAGTGTGAGTCTTCACAGCACTAAAAAAAAACCCACCCCAGTTATATACAGAATCATAAAAAACCATAGCCATGATGATGATGTTTACAAAACAGTGTATTGTGTGTCACAGGAAGATATAGAGCAGTCCCAGGGGATGGTCATTGCAGTGCGGGCCATCACTGCACTCCTGTTGCAAGCCATGTTTGTGCCCAATGCAGGCAATGCCGCCAACAGTCAGTTTGAGATACGACCCCGCGACAAACCCCTCGCCTTTCTTGCCACCAGGTAGAGACCCTGACTTGTAGAGACTTCAGGGGATGCGTTTTGACCACTTTGAATGTCCTCTGGTTTTTTGTTGTTGTTATATTATGTTTTTATTCTTGGTCATTTTTGTTCCTCCTCTTCATCTTCTCTACTTACTCTGTTCGCCTGAGAGCTTTCTTTCCGTGTTGTGTTCTTGATCAGTTTTTTTCTTCTTCTTCATCTCCTTCTCCTTTTACTCATGGTACATGACTAGCATAAGTTTGCTATTCATCTGCTGAGCTAGAAGATCTGCCAAATGTATGCACTTTTCCTTCAGGGGATTGCTTCTTTGGCTTCTTGTATGAATTGAGAAAATGCTATACTAACCTTAACTAGTTTTCTGTTTCATTATCCGCCCCCCCCCCCTCTCTCTCTCTCTTTTTTATCACCATTAACAACAAAAAATAGCCCCCCCAAAAAAAACCCACCCCAACAAAGAAGGGAAAAAAAAGGAGTAATTTCAATTTCAACTGAAGACAATGTATTGAAATCTGCTTGCAGTTACTTAATATGCATGATTTTAGCACAGAAGTGACTTTAGTAAATAACTACTTGCCAGTTTATTAATATAGCCAAATATTGAAGTAATTTAGTAGATTTTTTTGGTTCTTAGCATTCAGCATTGTGTCTTGTTGCATTGCTTTAGACAGGAGTAGTGTAAGTGAGAGAGATGTAACAGAGATTGAAAGGAATGGTTGTCATTTTATCCAGGGCACTCCTCAGTTCAGAAGACTACAGGATATCTAATGTAATGTGTGATATGTAATGTAATGTGAGTGAGTTATGCGGGTATTATGAATAGTCAGTAGTGCAGGACATTTATGTAGAAAGTGAATAGAATGAATGTGAAATGTTAACAGTTGTCATTGTGTGAACAATTTATCTGTTTTGGCAGATGTGGGAAGAAGCTGTCTATGATCCGTGGCCTTATTGAACAAGAAGTTCGCAACCTGTGTGCTTTGAAGTAAGTTGCTGAACATTTTCAGGCTGTATAATAACTACCAGTGCTCATGCTAGAGATGTGATTAAAGACAATTTTCTTGGATGTCATAGATACTTCACATCTCATACATTGTCTTTTTTTTTTCCCCTTGATAAGACTTTTTTTTTCCTTAATAAGAAAGTTAATACTTTTGGCTTTGAATGTCTTTATTCCCCACAATTGTTCATGTCAGCAAAAAATAAGTAAGGGTAGGAGGGAAAAGAAGAAAATGAATATCTGATGAAAGTGTGTACATTTGACCCTGCAGGAGACTGCTATGTTTTCATTTTAAATTTGTGAAATAAAGAAGCGTACATGATTTTCTTTCTGGAAGGCTGGAGGGTAGGAAACATGTTGCAATTAATTAAAACTTTTATACATTTATATATTAGAGATCATGTGTATCATGCATATTACATACACACTCACATGCGTGTGTATACTTGTGTAGGCCTGACCGGCTGACCCATCATCCGTACAGCAGCCCACGTCGCAGGATGGACTCCATTCACTACGACCTGTTTGAAGACAATCTGGAGAGGGAGTTTGGCACCGAGGATTACAACCTGGGGCAGGTCAGCTATGGCAGAGAATAGGAGAGAGAGGGAAGAGTGGATGTCTTTAATGTTTTCCGTATCATGGCAGGTTATAGAAAAGTCAGCGGCGTATATTGTCATATCTTTCTTTTTGCTTCTGGGAAGAGTAATTTAAAAAAATCCATGGAAAAATATGATAGAAGTTATGGCTTATAGCTTGTTATTAGACAACATTTTCAGATTTGCATGAAAAAATGCTGGAGAATGGGATGGATAAGCTAACAATAAGCATGAGAGAGAGGATAGATAGGTAAGGATAAAAACAGAAACAAATGGAGTGATAGAAAAGGGGAAATTTCTAGCACATAATTTCCAGAATGTTGGGATGCTATTTATACTGAAAGGGCCCCTGGTATTCCCAAGGGGGGAGATATCAACATTTTTCACCCTTCTTGATACTCCTGTTTAGGCTTTTGCTCCAGTGTAACTAGGGAGCTGAGTGTTTGCCCACTGTCACACAGACTGAGGCAAGTTGTCATGACATGTGCAGATCTCGCTGGAGTCCATCTGGGCAGTGGTGGGGTCCCTAGACCCTCCCCTCACAGAGTCAGACACAACAGACTCCCTGGACAGCCCCCAACCCGATGATGTAGGACGACATGCTGTCTCCAGGACCAGCAGTGAAGGTCGTGAGCGATCGGTGTCATTAAGTGGCCTTGACATTACACTCCTGCCTGCAGTTTCTCCTAGAGCTGTATGGAGCATGGCTTCATGTGGACAACAGCCCCAAGCCTCCGTTGATGCTTGTCAATGCTGTCGTCAAGTCGGTCAGTACTTTATAGTCCTTTGATAAACAAACATGGTCTTTGAATTATTTCTATTCGTAAGATATTGACTAGATTATATCTGGTGAAAATGTGCTGTTTTGCAGCATGATAGAAAAAGTGCAGTGTTTCGGTTTTGGGATTTACACAGTGTTTCTGTTCTCAGTATATCAGTTTAGAATTATCCAACAAGAGGAAGCTCTCACCTTACACAAAACTAGGAGACATGGTAGGAAAGGATTTTCATTATAAGGTCTTAGGAGGTGTTTATAATTCCCAAAATTCCCTGCCTTGTAAGGTGACAGGTATCCTATGTAGTGGGGTAAGATGGGGAAAAAATCTTGATTACATTTATTTGAAGTTTGGAAAATGAAATGAAAAATCTCTTTAATACTTTTAATAACTACACAAAGAAGCCTAGGACCCTAGTCTGAATCTGTTCAGCAAAGTATAGAAACTAAGAACTTACATTTGGTATGGAAAGAAATGGAAAATGTCAGTGTAGAACTTTACTTAACAGTAGAAAGAAGTAACTGTGTTCCCAGGGAAATGTGCCTCTAAGTAATTGTCTAGCATTTTAATGGATTAGAATGACACCAGAGAAAACTGTATAATTTGTTGTGATTTTTTTCTTTATCACTCTATCTTGGTCATGTTTAAGCGATTCCGTGACAGGTTCTTGTTGTCATCAATTTAACGCCTGTTGACTATTATGTCAGGAGAGGGGCAGAAGTACAAGCAGTCAGTGATAATTGAACAGGATCTTATTGGTGTGTGATGTATGTGTGTATGAGTGCAGATGGTGTGTCTCTCTGACCTGTTCATGGAGCGTGAGCAGTTTGAGTTCATGCTGGACACCCTTCTGGATGTACTGCGTGTGCACCCCAGTGAGGATGAGCTTGTCAACCAGTATCTCACCGTTGGCCTGGCTAAGGCCACTGCTGTCGTGGGTGTGGTGAGTTCAGTACACCCTAATGCAGTATAGATCCTGCCACGGGGAAGTCTATCTTCTGTCTGAAATCTTTTTTTTTTTTTTTCATTTGAAGGTAGTGTTCATGTTTATGTTCTTGCGTGTGTGAGTATGTTTGTTTTGTATGAGTCTTGGTGTGTATGTAAGACATTTTGTTCCTAGACTAGAGTTCCAGATTTACCAATGGTGAGATTGGTTTTTTATGTTGTTGCTGCTCATCTTCTATGACATTCCTGTCCTGCTGTTCCCATGCCGCTTGTTCCAGTCTGTTCACCCCAGCCATACCAAGATGCATTATGTCACGTCCTCAGGGGTGGAAGTCCACAGAGCATATCAGTATCAGGCCACCATTGGGCCAACAGCCATCTGGGCCCTGCACTGCTGCTGGGTCATTTTGGTGGTGTTCAGTGGTGCCTGTTCTGAGCTAGCATATGCAGAACACCATCTACTAAGTCCCCTAATAATGATAGGAATAGCTCAGTCATGGAGCCAGATTGAGTAAGACACCCACCCAGGTACCATTAAGGTGGCTGCATTCGACTTGCGGGATGATTTCTAAACACGACTGTGGTATACATGCAGTTTGTGAATGTTGTCTTCCCCTCCCACTGGCATACAATGACCTACTCTCCTAAAGTGCAGTGGGTTTTAGCATGTGTGGAAGATGTTCTGCGTGTGTTCGCACACAGGAATTTATAGTCTGATCCAAAGGACTTTTAGGAAAGTGGAGTCAGCACTGATGTTAACTCAAGGGGAAAAAATCCTCTTGTATGTGTGTCTTGGTAGTGGCTGGAACCCATACTGTCAGACAGCAAGCTCACTGTTCTAACTACCAGGCTATCCCGTGCCCCATACACAAAGTAAAACTGACTGTGACAAACTGTGTAGGAGGCAAGTACAGCAGAAAAGGTGTCAAAGATGGTGGAGCAGGGTCTGCGCAGTAATCACCTGCCAACCAAGGTGTCGACACTGCACGCTGTTCTGTACCTGCTGGAAGGGGGGCTGAGTGATGTCACTCGCTCTTTGATGCCTGCCATCACAGACTTTTTGCTTCGTCACCTGGCTGTTGTGTCACAGTAAGTGTGTGGGTGTGATTGCCAGCCCTTTAATGTGGCACTGTCAGAATGAATGTGTGATGTGATGTCAGTTATCTTGTGTGTGTGTGTATATAGATATAGATAGATAGATGGATAGATAGATAGATAGATAGATAGATGACAGATTGATAGATTGATTGATTGATAGATAGATAGATAGATAGATAGATAGATAGATAGATAGATAGATAGATAAAAATACAGATAAATATTGTGTCAGTTCTCTAATACATTTCAGTAGAGAGCCAGTTCTTGGTTGTCTATGGAATTAGAAAGAACTGCAAAATTGTCATTGCTGTTAATCTTGACTGGAGTGAACAGCTGTGTGTTATCGTGATTATTTTATCATCTAAGGTAATATTATCTGACGATAGAGTTGTCAGTTTCCTGAAGGAGGTTCCTAGTGAGCAACAGCCAAACAGGCTTCACATCATCCACATGCTGATGCCTCACCAGCTACATAACCGAATGTGTTTATGAAACGTCAAGTAAATGCTTGGTTTGTTTGTCAGTCATCTTTACCAACAATTATCTTTTACCTTTTCTTTGTAAGATGGATGAGATTTTAACTTGTGCATGAAACATTATTGGTATGCTCACCCACAGAACCTCAGTTTCTAAGTTATCCGAAACATATGCAGAGAAATAGAGTCAGGACAAATATTAATTCCTAGGAAAACTCCACTGGACTAGATAGCTTGATTGCAATTATAATGTATGCCATTCAGATCACAGGTCAGATGCTCTGGTACTTGATGATGTGGTGTGGTTGAAATCTAGAGAAAGATATTGACTATGTTGTAGCCATTGTAACCATTCATACTAAAGACAGAATTACCTGGGAGTTAAAACATGTTAGCTCTGAAATATGTAGTAATGTTTCATTAGTAATGTTTCATTGAAAGGATTACCTTTAACTTGTATGTGATATTTGTCTCCCAGTGTCAGTATGTTGACCTTAGATTACTCTGAGAAATACCCGCAACACCAGCAAGATCATTACCACGTCTTGATGGATTTTTAGAAGACATTCAAAAGAGTTTGGCATACAACTTTTTGGGCAACTATCAGGTTGGATAACATCAACGACAACCTGACCAAAGTTATAGACTACCTCTGTGACAAAGCAACCAGCACAGTCTACTATGACAGCAACACAGAAGAATGGTTCTGAACCACAATTGGAGTGCACCAAGGATTTCTGCTCACTCCCACCCTCCTCATCATCTTCTTAGAGAGAACAATGGCTGGCTCACTTGAAAACTATGAGGAAACAGTCAGCATTGGAGACAGGACAATTACAAACTTATGTTTTGCTGATGACATCAGTGGCCTATCTGGAAAAGAGCAAGAGCTAGTCAACTTGGTAAATCATCTTGATGAAGCCTCTTTGGCATATGGCTTGCAGATCAGTGTGGAGAAAACCCAGTTGATGACAAATAGTGCCAATGGCATCAGTATTGTTGTTATAGACATCAAGAATCTGGGAGCTATAGTATTGAATGAAGGATCAGAACCTAAAGTTCTCTCCAGGATAGCCCAGACCACCGCTGCAATGACCAAACTGAGAGTCCTCTGGAATGATAAGAACATCACCATTGGCGTCAAAATCAGACTTATATATTCCCTTGTCATGTCTATATTTTTGTATGCATGTGAAAATGGACCATAACAACAGCAGACTTTAAAAGGAGGATATAGGCAGTTGAGATGAGATGCTTTTGCAAACTTCTTGGTATCTTGTACATAGATCACGTAACTAATGAAGTAAAAACCAGAAGTGAAAATGCCATCGAGACATATGAAGAGCTCTTGACTTCAGTGGGGGAAAAAATGCAAACTGAAGTGGTATGGCATCTGGACTGGCCAAGACTCTTACAGGGAACAGTACAAGAAGGGAAACGAAGAGGGAGGCAAAGAAAATGATGGGATGAAAACATCAGAGAGTGGACTGGCCTTGAGTGGAATGGGAGGAAGCTGGCTGCAAAATCTTAAGTGGTGCCCCAAAGGTCTGCTCAGGTAAGAAGGAAGGTGGCAGGACGGTTAAGACATTCACCTGCATAATAAGTAAACTGTGAGATTCTTTGTTCGAATTCCAACCTCACCCTTCCCAATTTGACCAAAAAAATCAAACTGAATGTCAAAGTCCTTCGGATGAGACTATAAACTGAGGCCTTGTTTGCTTATACATGCAGAACACCTTGTGCACAAGTTAAAACCCGTTCTACCTTTCGGAAGAGTAGGCCATTTTGTACCTGAAGGAACAAACGACAACATTTAAAAAATGCATGCACATAGGTTTCGTGTTTAGACACCATCCCCGAAGTCGGAATGCGGCTACCTAAATGGTGTTAGGAAACGGTCGCATATGCAAAAATCTCACCATTGGTGAACCTTGGAGTTCTAGCCAAGGACGAAAGAAGAAAGTCTACTCAGGCATGGGATTTTTCCGCTTTTCGGTGGAATTCCGCCGTCAGTACTTTGATTTCCGCCACTTTTTAATATTTCCGCCTTTCCACCATTTTTAAAGATTTTTCAGTTGTCCGCTGTCAGAACACAAATTTATTCATTTATTCAAACAGCAGTGAAAACAATCAGAGAAGGCGTGTAGTCTTCAAGCGTTGAGAACTTAACATATATTCTGACGTCACTTTCAGAACATTCAGATATTTTCAAAATGCAAATGTTATTGATAAACTGGTCACACTATTACCACTTTTAACCAATCAAAAATCACTTCATTTGGAGGTTTATGTCATTGTACAAAGTGATAACTTCCCAAAGACTCCCGAAGTCCACTTCAGCAATTATCATGAAGAGGTGACTGTTTCAGTGATAACATCAATGTCGGATATATTTACTTGGAAGGCTTTTGACAAGAGAACTTGAATTTTAAGAATCATGTTTACAGCAAAGAGTGCAGCTTTGTACAGCTGTGGAGTTAAAAGCTTGGAAAAGATTACAAGTGGGTTGTCACAAAGTGTTTTAAGTTCTGCAGGCTTGATTTGAATGACACTGTCTTTATCGAGCCACACAGTAACTCCTCCAGTATTTGGGTTAAACAATCAACTATCAACACAGAAACTGACAACATTTGGCGGTAGAAGAGGAGAAAAAATGCAATGAACCATCTACTGGAGAAGATAATTGAACACTGATTGAAATATTTTCGCTAGCTGCCATGGAGGCTTTAGCTCCTTAAATGTTTATCCGTATCTTGTGAAAACTCCCTATCAACACAAATTATATGGCCTAAAGAAAATATGTCAAATCAAAAGAAGAGGATATGCACCAAATGAAGAATGTATCTTCTCAGGTTGCCCTGAATCCTCAAGTGCCATTGTCCCCAAACTCATCTTTGCTAGGACGGCTTATTGGAGAAAGTGGGGAGGCTGTGTGCAGAATGTGATGTCATGTTGAAGTGCATCACAGTAGTCAGCGTGTTACCGTTGGCAGCCTATAAAACAAACAAGAGTAGTCTCTGCAAATTTTAAATGTGACCTTTTTTCCCTCTTTGTCTCTCCTACGTCGGTTTCCTTTTCCCGATGTTTCATTAATTTAATATATTATTGATTGTTATAATGTATGTATGTTTACAAGAACAGATTGTAAGAATTTTCGTATATTATTGATTGTTATATGTTAACAGGGACAGATTGTAAGAGTAGACTTGGCCTAAAACCTTTAACCTTGCAAGTTAAAGATCAAGTCATTCTCTCTCTCTTTCTCTCTCTCTCTCCCTCTTGCTCCCTCTTTCATTATTGCCTCCTTTTTGCTTTGTTATTATTGTTGCTTTTGTTATTATTTTTAAAATTATTGTTATAATCGTTATTTTTATTGCTATTATTATATCATTATTATTGTATCATTATTATTGTATCATTGTTATTATCTTTTTATCATTATTATTATTATTTAGGGTTTTGTTATTGTTATATCGTTATTATAGTTATCATTTTTTCTTATCACCGTTGTTATGATTATTATTGTTGTTGTTATTATTATTACTACTATTATAATCATTATATTATCATTTGCCTTTTTGTATACCTTTTTATATTTATTTATTTATTTTATTTTATTGATTACTCTGTTCAACTGGCTTTTATTATTGTTGTTGGTTTGGTTTGGTTTGGTTTTTTCACTTTTATGGACATTATTGCAATATTGTTTTCTTACAGATCTGTATTTATTTTTTTTGTTTGACTTTTTATTGTTGATTTTTCTTGACTGGTGGCTGGATGTTAAAAAATAAATAAATAAAAAAGCCGTAATGTCTGCTTATTCCTTTCCCTCAATAAAAAGATTTGTTTAAAAAAAAAAGGATTCATTCTCTCTCTCTCTCTCTCTCTCTCTCTCTCTCTCTCTCTCTCTCTCTCTCTCTCTCTCTCTCTCTCTCTCTCTCTCTCTCTCTCTTTCTTGTGTGTGTGTTGTAGTAATAGTGATAGTAGTACTGGTAGTGGTATTTCTCCATGAAGTTTACTATAATGTGCAGCGGTGCTTGGGGGTGGGGGTTGTAGAGGAATGTTTGTTTGTTCTTAGTTTGGGTGTTGTCAGTTCTTTCTTTTTCAGGTTCTGTTTTAGAGAGTTTTGTGCGCTACCTGTCTTTTCCATGTAGGTGTTTGTGTTTTGCATGGCAGAGACTGAGAGAGATCATATTACCGCTTCTTGCTTCTGGATGTTTTCCCCCATAACTTTTCAACTTTTCTACTGCATCCTTTTCTTATTCTGTGTCCAAAAGAGATGAAGGAAAGCTACATGTAACTATTCCAGTGTTAGAAGGGACCACCAAAACCCCCAGAAAAAACCCTAACAGCAACGCTAAAGAGAGAGAAAGAAAAGGGCAAGGGAGGCTGGAGGTGCTTATCAATTCAATATGGTATGAAAAGCATGATAAATGAATAGAAAATGGTGTCGCTCACAGTCAAGTGTCACATTTGTTCTTATATTTCACTAATGGTGCATCATATCCAGTGGTGCCTGTCAAAAAAGATTACTTGCACTTTTTTTTTTACTGACACAAGTGACAGTCGGATTTTTCCTCTTTTTTTTCCCGATTTTTCCTTCTTCTTTTTTTCCACCCCTCTTAGTCCAAAATTTGATCTTTTTTTGATGAGTGAAATCCCATGCCTGCTACTGGACTACAGGACAGACAGACCGACTGACTGTCTACCGACCGACCGACAGTATGCTACAATATTTCAGAGCCTGTATTATCAGTCAGCAGTTTGTGATCACCCTGTGGGCCTCAGCCTTCTACCTGCTGGAGAACTTCCATGAGGAGCTGAAGGACACAGACTTTGCCTCACGCATGATGCAGGTACTCCTTGTTCAGTTCTTCTCTGATGGGTTTGGCTGTGATGCTTGTCTTCATACAGTTTGTGAAAAGGGGAAAATATAGTATGATCTTTTTCTTCTGTATTCCTTACCATGCTAGATATGTTAAAAAAATGAAAAGTGGTATTGTGGAGAAAATCTGCTTTATGCCACACTTTTTCTTCATATTTTCTGATTTCATAGACCACAGCTAATTCATTCACTAAAGTGATTCTTTGGTATTTTATGGCAATAATTCACCACATGTTGTTTTAAGTAGCCATATTTCATTTCATGGGCTATTTCATATGCTTGGGTTTTGTTTATTCCCTGTCAGCTGATATGACTTTGGCATTTTTAATTAACTTATGAGTAATTTTGTGCCAAGCATTAATTTGGTGAGGGGAGGGGGGTGGGGAGGAAGAACCATTATTTTTAATAAGCATTGTTTGTGCAGAGTGTTGGTCTTTACATGAAGAACATTGATGTACAAAAAAGATGGGGTCATGTCAGCCTTGAAAGTGGTTGAATTTATGGGATCTATAATAAGGATATTCTACCTTCTGTATTTGTCTAAGCATCAAAAATGCATGTAACAACGAAACTGCATGTATCACAATGATCAAAATAACTGAAATATCCCTCAGTTAACTTACAAGGTGGTTGGAAAGATGAACTCTCAGGACAGAGGCCAGTACTCAGATTGCTCATTAGCTGTCTTTTTCAATGCTGAACTAGCACGCAGTGACAGTGTGATGCAGTTGCTCAGATAAGTCTGAATTCCCTGCTTGTGTCAGTGCTGACCTGATGTGTGGTGTGCAGTTGGTGACCAGCACAGCCTCTGGCAGTGAGGAGAGTGTGTCAACAGCCGTGTTCCTGGCCATCATGAAGGGAACGGAGCGACTGCTTCTGGTGGACGTCCTCTCGCGCACCGACACTGAGGCCATCATCAAACTCAGCATGGACAGGTGAGACAGGCAGGGACATTCAACGAACCGTCCTTTCAGAAATGTGTGTAAGCCATTCAGTAAATCGAGATTGATCCAGTAGAGACTGATCCAGTGTCCAGAAAGCCTAACGTAACCAGTACATGAAACTGAACTGTGCATGCCTGTGGCACCTGCAAGCTGGACCCTAAGTAATGGCATTGTATAGCTTCAAATGATAACAGCACAAGGTGTTCCCATGTTATTGCCTTTCCAGTTTCTTACCAACTCTAAATCTGATTGTCTTTAGTAATCAGACGAAAACTTAAGCTCTCAGTGTGCACAGGTGTCAGTTTCCCCCACTTTCAGCTACTCTCAGCTGCTGTCCATTCCATCCCATCCCAGCCCAGCTGGGGCCAGCTGGTGCTAATTACAGCAGGAACTGACCATATTGGACTGGGTGAAAGGAGGGGCACATTAAATTGACCACTCTTGACTGAGTGATGTTGGATTTGTGTGCTGTGTGTGGTATATCCATTAGCTGTGCCTATATTACTGTATGAAATTTTCTCTGGAACCTAAAAGAAAAATGAATTTTGTTTTACTTGCACACAAAGGGGTTGTGGTCAGGTCAAACATGAGAGGATAGGTCATTTTTTTGTCAAAATTGATGTAACTGTGTGGGGTGTATTAGAAATTTCAGACTGGTTGCTAAGGGACCTGTCAGTTCTTCATATAAACATCTTTCCACTACAAGCGATGTTAGACAAAAAGTAACTGTGATTTTAAAAAGACCACAATGTACTTGAACTGTGATTGGTGTGTTAAGTAGGAGGATGTGCGTGTTCTAAGGTTTTAGTGTGGTGTATTTGGTGTCATTTACTGGTGTGTTTCAATGTGTGTGTGTGTGTGTGTGTTTTAGACTATGTCTGCCCAACCCACAGCGAGCTCTGGCAGCTTTGGGCCTCATGTTTACCTGTATGTATTCAGGTGAGTTATCTTGCATACTCAACATTAAAATTATGTGCAGGTTTTTCTTTGTTGTCTGTCTTTAAAGGCTGTGTAGGTGGGTGATTTGGAGATTATTAGGCCTTCATACTGTAAAGAGTAAAGGAAATGCCCCCTGTCACATTTGGCAGCTATCTGGATGCTGAAGAATTTCACAGGAAAAGTATATGAGCACACTGGGGCTTCTTCTTTTTAAGATTGCTTCCTGTACCTTGCTGTCTGCTTGGTGAGTAACACAAGCATGAAGTTGTAAGTCTGTCCATTTCACAAGGAAAGCTGTCCTTATGTTGATGCTGTATGTTAGGATTTTAGCTACTACCTTTGATGATGAGTTACTCTGATCTGTGACTTGTGCATCAGGTTCAGTGGGTATGATCCTTTCCTTTTTAAGTCCTTTTTGGGTGGGGAGAGTGGGGGGGGGTTAGCACAGTAAGCCTCTTAACAACACAGTCATAAAACAAGCAACATTGGTACATTTATTTTGTTTCGTGTTGTATTACGTTTATGTGTGTATGCACATATCCAATAGCAGATTTCTTTGTGTGAAATTCAGGCTGATTTTTCTGGGGAAAACACATTGCTACTCGTGCATATCGCCCATATTTTTTTTCTTCTCCTATCTGTGGATGTGTTTGCGTTCTGACGAGATTGGCTGTTTTGACAGAATTTTGCCTGGGGTAGCTCTTTTGTCTCTGTGTATTCTTTTCTGTGTACTTAATCTATGTCAAGTCAAAGTCAAAAACACTTTAATCATCCCATTAAAGGCAGTTACAGTACTGACAGCCATATTTATTCTAATCATAATCTCAAAAGACTCAAGAAAGCTACATTTCATATTGGTTTGAAAATTCCAAGATAAATTCAAGTAAAAATACCACACACATACATGCACGCATGTGCATCACGCACACATGCATATTGGTTTGAAAATTCCACGTACACGCTCATACAAGTGCTTTGATTTGTTCCTTTACAAGATTCAGCGCTATATAAATTCCATACATACATTATTATTATTATTATACACACACATGCGTGCGCACACACACTCTCACACTCACACACACCAATGTAGGAATACAATGTTGTAAAGACCATTGACTTGAAAAGACATATAATCTTATTATCTTATTATTATTTATATATATATATATATATATATATATATTAAAAAATCGTTTTAAGCCAAAAATGACATTCTTATTTTCATGAGCATGCGCATGTGAGCGTACGCACACACACGCAAACACACACACACACACAAACACATACACACACACACAACACACACACACACACACACACACACACACACACACACTGTGTTTCTTCAAGTCAGTATATACATATTGAGGTTGAAGGGGGTAAATAAAAGAAAAGTTATTACAATGCAAACACAGGTACTTTCTCTCTACAGCATGAAAGCAGGAACACAAATAATAAAGGTCCAAATATGGTGCAACCACATTTCCTGATTATTTTTTATTTCATTTTGATCACAATTTCTACTCTCATAACTAGAAAAATACACAGAAAAAGAGTTCAAACTCGTATCACTGTATGCAGTGGGGAATAAAATTCCACCTGCTCTCCCTAGAAAAAATACCTTATCTTTTTAAAGACTATTCCAAAAGATGAAACGCTCGCTGACTACAGAGATTTTCTGAAGACTATCCCAAAAGATGAAACACTGACTACAGAGATTTTCTGAAGACTATCCCAAAAGATGAAACACTGACTACAGAGATTTTCCGAAGACTATCCCAAAAGATGAAACGCTGACTACAGAGATTTTCTCAAGACTATCCCAAAAGATAAAAAAAGAAACTAACTACTAACTACAGAGATTTTCTGAAGACTATCCCAAAAGATAAAACACTAACTACAGAGATTTTCTTAAGACATTTCAAAACTTGAAATATTAACTAAAGCTCAAAGAAACACAATGACCAACTACATAGAAATGTTAGAGTTTGTTCGTTCCTCGGACTAGAGCCGCGGGTTTCACCTTGGTGGTTTTGTCCTTAAAACACTTTTTCCACCATTTTTTCATCCACCAGTTTTTACACAGTGGATACAGCCTCTAGTTACTGTCACAGTACTAACTTTTCAGCATTGAAAAAATATTACCTTACGCTACTATAAAAACGTGGAATACTTCAGCAGGCTACTAGGGCATTCTGCTTTAAGAGAAATTATAGACAAAGAAACACAATGACAAACTACATAGAAATGTTAGAGTTTTTTCGTTCCTCGGCTAGAGCCCCGGGGTTTACCATTGGTGAGATTTTGTATAAACAACTGTTTTTGCCAACCATTTTGTGTGTGTAGTCCTGAACCAGTATTTTTCAGCAGCAGTGATAGAAGCCATCTTAGTTACTTCACAAGATCATAACCTTTTTTTCAGTCATTGATATCAAAATATAAACCTTTTCCTATTATTAAAAATGTTTATGTGGCAATTCATCTTCAAGCAGGCAGTAACATCAGAAAGAAGATATCTGCTTTTAATGAGAAATTAAGGAGGAAAAAAAAGGACAGAAAAAATAGAAACATTCATATAAATATATATTAATTCCATACATTATTATTATTATTATCTTCTGGCTTTCAGTCCTTGCCTTGCATTTTTTGTTAGTTAGTTGTTTGTTCACTTATAAGATACAGGGCTGAGCCTATAGTTATTTCCCTTCCCAAACTTTCCAGAAATAGAACAGAAATTATACAGAAATGTATATTATCCTACTAGTTTGAAAATAAAGATTCTTTTATCCTTCTGCCTACCTGACCAGTTCAGTCTGCTTTTCCTCAACCACAAACATGTTGCCAACCTGCAAACAGAAATCTTGACTTAAAACTTTCACTCTTTCCATGAAACAAAAGTCACCAAACTTTCATCAGCAATTTCCTTCTTCTTTTTTTTTAAATATATATTTATCAGCTCTTAAAATAAGCACCACAAAGCATTTTTTTCAAGCAACAAACAATAAAAACACCAGAGCAAACATAGGATTGATCCAAGGGAGGTAATTTCCATCTGCCACTGAGAAGGCAAATGCATGCAAGAGTGGTACATAAAGTCTGATTTTACTGCAATCATAGATAACTTGTTCTTTTTAGTTTTGCAACAATATAAACTGCTTTTAGACATCTCTTTTTAATAAAACTGAAGGACTGAAAATTAGAAACTATCCACAAGTTTTGTATATCCTTAATAATTATTTTAAACACCTCCAGTTTATGAAAATGATTATTGAACATAGACTTGCAATCAACCATATGTCTCTGATCCTTTCGGTTCATGAATGTGATGAAAGGGGTCCCAGATTGCGAAATGCTGACAGTGCCAACCCTCTGTTACGCACAGGCACTGACCCATCTGATCCATGAACTGAACAGGATCAACCTTTCTGGCAGCTAGGCTGTAGGATGGGTATATTAGGCCTATTGAAAAGGGTATGCGGTAGTGGGCCTAGACCTGCTTTGTCCATTTGGCCAAGAATAAGGCTTTGAATTGGCTAGGTCTTTGTTTTTTTCATTATTAAGTAGGGTAAACTGTGCCAATTTCGGCCCCCAGGCAATTTCGGCCCCCCAGGCTGGGTAGCAACACTGAAACTCCAACCCCTCCTTCTCTTTCAAAAAGTGGATTTGTCCAGCTTATATGATCCAAAGAATAATTCTTAATAATGAAAACAATGTGGCTCTGAGAGTATTTCTTGTAAATGTGCGTCCATAAAGTGAGATGAAATCACGATCAATGTCACAGCCTCTAGCTGACGGCCATCTTGAACTGAAAAACGATCTTCCGGCAGAAACTACCTCTGCTTTAGATTTTTGACCAAAGCTTCTTTAAACGTCGAGTACAAGCAGGTTATGGAACAGACTGTTAAAGAAGTCACTGATCTGTGTAAATATCCCTATGTTTATGCTTTATGACAAGAGATTTATGAAAAATTGACCATTTTTTAGTGTCCGAAATTGCATGTTAGGGAAAAATTTTCACCATGCAATTTCGGACAGGTACTCATAATCTTAGATAATTCAATAAGACAGGAATAATCTAGCTGTTGGTTTATATATTTCTGTTGATTAAAGTAATATTAACACTATGAGTGAACATCTGTGTTTATCTGAGTGTTACAGGTACTAACACATACATGTGTACATGCACTGCTATACAAAATGCACACTATTTGTTATCTTTTCACACTTGTTTAATTTTTTGTCACCTTCTTTTGTCTCTTTTATTACAATAAACACAAGCAAACTACCAAAACGAAGTAGAATATATCATATCCACTAATTTTAATGTACCAGTTTTCCCTGTGGATGGGGTGTCCGAAATTGCCTGGAGGGGGGTCGAAGTTGTCACGGAAACACATAGGCTAGATTTGGGTCAATATCTAATAAATATTCATGAGCTTGTACCACACACCACAGTCAAAACGCTCACTGATTGGTCAATCTATCAGACCTCTGAAAACTAGGCTGGCTGGCTGTGTGTGTGAGTCAAAATAGGCGATAGAGTAAGAGCACTGTAAAAAGTGTCCGAAATTGTGACAGCGTACCCTAGGCCTAGACCTACCAGATTGTCCAGGTAGCCTATAAGGCCCAGGACAAGGTGAGTGACATTGTCAGAGAAATGTCTCGCCTCAAGGAATTGTCTAGGCTACAGCAGTTTCACAAGCCACATGTTCAGTAGGTTATACATATTTTTCTGTAAGCTAATTGAATGAGCTTACCATTGATAATAAATATTTTCATAGTCCTATGAATGAGCTTACCATTTGATAGTAGGTGTTTTCATAGTCCTATGATTTCTTTTCTTTTACTAGTATTTTGTCTTGACTAGTAATTAACTAGTCAAGTCAAAAACACTGTAATTGTCCGTGAAGGGCAATTACAATACCAACAGGCACATTGATATAAATCATAATCTCTAAAGACAAAGCTACATTTCATATTGGTTTAAACATTCCAAGATAAGTTCAAATAAAAAATATCACACACACACACCAATGTAAGAATACAATGTCATCAAGACCATTGACTAGAGCAGACATGTAAAAAATTTTAATAACTTTAAAAAAAAGTCATTTTGTTGTTAGAAATACATTTATGCATGACAAGCATTATCAATAACAATAAATATTTGCAGTCATATGTTTAGGAATGCACATCAGTATTGTACATAATAGAAACAATGTGCACATACATGCATGCATATGTACACACGCATGCACGCAGGGTGTTTCTTCAAGTCATTAAATGCATATTGTGGTTGAAGGGGGAAAATATTTTTTACAAATTATTACAATGCAAACACAAGTATTTTCTCTTTATAGCATGAAAACAGGAACACAAACCCACACCCACTAACACACACACCTGCTTATCCACACATACAATCACCTGTTCCGCTTTTCGGAAGAGTAGGCCATTGTGTGCCACAGATGACAAAATTGACAAAACTGCATACACACGGGGACTGGATGTAAAAAAGCACATGAGTGCTTATTCCATTATCCTCGATATAAAAGAATAAATAAATTAAATAAATAAATACATGTTTTGCTGTTGGGGCACTGAAAAATGGCGTCCTGAAGGCAACATTGGTATGACTGAGAAGGATTGGGTTTCTTTAGAAGAGGTATTACATTGGAAGTCTTCCAAATAACTGGTATCTGGCAAGTGTCCAGCAAGGCTTGGAATATGTATGTGCTGAAAGATGCTGGCAAGCTCAGTGGTGCAAAACGTCAGGGTTCTACCACATATACCATCTGGTCTGGGAGATTTGTCAGTATTTAATGCCTTGAAGAGCTTACCGATAACTTTTTAATCAACAGTGACGCTATTCTCGAAAAGTAGAGATTGCTTCAGGCCATTAATTTCATCTGAAAAATCATGCTTTTTGGAAGAGAGTAGAAACTGCATTTAAATGTTCTGGTAAGTTGTTATCACATACCACCTGCAGACTAATATGTGACCAGTGTTGCACACAGGATCTTTTTATTGCTTCATTTGAAAGTCTTGCATCAGGGCCATCACTCATGGTCTAGTGGATAGAGCTAAGTCCAACATCAAATAGAAATATGAGCTTTCTCCCCTTTGAAGTAGATTGGTACTGATTTAGTCAGCTTGTGTGGTAGTTGGTGGGTACATTTGATGTCATTTTCATGTGTCATACACTGTAGGCACAAAGCGCCTAGATGCAAACAAAAACTCCCCCGCCCAACAAAATGAAAGTGTCCAAATCTCTCAGTATGTCGTATGCTGTGTGCAGGCAAGTCGTGTGACCAGTACAGTCCCCGGCCACGAGATGAGCCTGCGTTTGGTGGAAACAGTGGGCTGGAGACCCTGTACCAGGACCCTGAGTCACTGATCCTGGCCATGGAGAGAGTCACCGTGCTCTTTGACAGGTGGGGGACCAGGATGTCTGTGCTGTGTGTCAACTGGACATTTTGTGGCATTGATCATGGGAGTTTTCTTCTTTTGTCTTGAGGATGGTATCATTTGTTTTGTTTTTTGGTGAGGAATAAATGTTGTGGGGTTCTATGTTGTATGTTTTGTTTGTTTTGCTTTTCTTTTTTTTCTTTTTTTTTTAGTTGACATTAATCAAATCATCATAGATTTATAGCTGTAGAACAAATTTAGGAATATTGAAAATTGGTGGCTCTTGTCTTAAATTGCCACATAGCTTTTTCTTAAAAATGTTTTAAAGATATATAATAAAACCATGAATTCATTCCTGAAAGTACCATAAAAAAAAATAAAAGATAGCTTTCAAAAATGCATCTACTTTTTTTTTTCCATGAAGGGCTTTATTTGTTGTGTAATGTGTGTGATTAACAAAAGGTTGTTGAATCAATGTGTGATATAGATCATCTTTTTTTAAACCTTTTTTTTTTCAAGAGCTACCCATTATTTTTCCATGCAAAAAAAGTAGGGAGTTTTAAAATATCTTGCCAGGATGCAAAATATAGGGACTTGCATGTATAAATGAATAAATATATAATTTATGGATAAAAAAAAAAGTTCTCTTAATGGTATGCAAAAAGTCAGTAGAATCAGCAAACGAAAGAGGAGACATGAGAAGTTATCCCCAGCATTCAGACTCGAAGCATGCATTGGTGGGTGGGGACAGGATCAAGAAAGGCTACCCGTATGAGGCCCGGGTCATCACCCGCCTCCTGCCGGCATTCCTGGCCGACTTCTTCCCTGCCCAGGACATCATGAACAAGGTGATTGGCGAGTTCCTGTCCAGCCAGCAACCCTACCCTCACCTCATTGCCAAGGTTGTCTTTCAGGTGAGTGTGTGTGTGTGTGTGTGTGTGTCTGTGAGTGTGTCTGTGTGTGTGTCTGAGTGTGTGTGTGTGTCAGTGAGTGTGAGTGTGTGTGGAGTGTGTGTGTTTGTTTGTGTGTGAGTGTGCGTGTGTGTCTGTGTGTGTGTGTGAGTGTGTGTGTGTGTCAGTGAGTGAGTGTGTGTGTGTGTGTAGGTGTGTGAGAGTGTGTGTGTGTTTGTGTGTGTGAGTGAGTGAGTGTGTGTGTGTGTGTGTTTGTGTGAGTGTGTGTAGGTGTGTGTGTGAGTGTGTGTGTGAGTCTCTGCGTGTGTGTGTGTGTAGGTGTGTGTGTGTGTGAGTGAGTGTGTGTGTGTGTGTGTGAGTCTGTGTGTGTGTGAGTCTGTGTGTGTGTGAGAGTGTGTGTGTGTGTGTGTGCGTGTGAGTGTGTGTGTGTGAGTGTGTGTTTGTGTGTGTGTGTGAGTGAGTGTGTGTGTGTGTCTGTCTGTCTGACTGCCTGCCTGCCTGCCTGTGTGTGTGTGAGTGTGTCTGTCTGCCTGCCTGCCTGCCTGTGCATGTGAGTGTGTGTGTGTGTGTCTGCCTGCCTGCCTGCCTGCCTGCGCGTGTGTGTGTGTGTGTGTGTGTGTGAGTGTGTGTGTGTGTGTGTGTCAGTGAGAACATTTGTTCAGGGAATCTCTATTAAAGTTATCTCTTTCTTTAATTGTGAAGGGTTTTCTTTATCTCTTTATGCAGTTGTAATTTGATAACTATTGAAGTACAATTTCTTTATGCAGTTGTAATTTGATAACTATGAATGTGCATTTTCCACCCTTTTTTTTCCTTGTTTCTGTTAATAAAATATTCACAAGGCACAGTATTCAAGTGCAAAAGTGATGGGCTTCTTATCTTGATCATTCTTGAAGTTAATGATTGAGAGTGCTTGTCACAGAACTTTGCAGTGCACTGGAATTAAAAGAGAATTTTTACGATTACCCAGATTGATATATGTGCAAACTTGCTAGTGCCTTACTTGCTTTTTTATAGACAACACATGTAGAAATAAAATACATATACGTAAAAGATCGAGTAAGCTTATTTCAAACTCTGCACTTTGCTTTTGAGATTTTTTTAGAGGAAAGGAAACGTGAAGATACTTAGCTTGCACTATAGCCAAGATAAAAAAGAGCAAAAAAGAAGAGAGAAAAAGAATCATTGAAGAACTGGTTTTAATATTGTTTATATTCAACAAGTAAAGTGTAAATGTGTTACCTGTATGTGACCCCATGTGTTTTGCGACTTTCACCAATATCAGCATTGAGATTAAAGTCAGACCTGTATTATCTGTATACAACAACACGAACAAAGCCGAAAGCAACCTTTTTCAATAACCGTTTAAAGGGCTAAACTGATACTTGTCTATGTGCTGCCAGGTGTTCAACAACCTTCACCAGCAGTCGCAGCACACCTTGGTGCAGGAGTGGGTCATGCTGTCGCTGTCCAACTTCACCCAGCGCTCCCCTGTTGCCATGGCAACCTGGAGCCTCACCTGTTTCTTCCTCAGTGCCTCCACCAACGTCTGGCTCAAAGCTCTGTATCCTTGGGCGATTGTGGCGGTGATGATGTGTAGCTGGTGGTGGTGTTTTTTTGTATGTCAGGCTCAGCTTACTCGCAACCCACTGCCCACAAAAACATTTAGAGCAGTGCCCCAATGACTCCTCAGAGAGTTGAAGATGAAGTCAGATAGAGCAGAGACGGATGGACGCTATATCCTAGTGGTTAACACCTTTTGACTTCAATCCCATGGGTCCATGAAGTCCTCGGTTCAAGTGTATCTGGTGAATTAAGGGTGGGGATATTCCTGATCTCCCAGATCATTTTCAAATGCAAACCTATCAGTGCCTCAATTCCCTGCATGTATATACACATGCGGGAGAATCAAATATACATGTTAAAGATCGCATAATTCATGTTGGCATATGGTAGGTTATGGAAATGCCAACATACCCAACATGCAACCTGTGCTAAGAAATTAGCTGCTCTGAAGTGGGAATGTGTTGGCTGAGGCCAGCTGGCAGACCTCCTGCAAAGTCACAAGCACAGGAGAAGACCAGGTACTTGGCACCCTGCCTGATAAGGGATTGCAGGGAGTGAAAGAGAGAAATCATATAGTCCTTAGTATCTGTTGGTCATGTGTTGTGTGGTTATAATAACAGTGCACATTGAGTTTTGTATTGGGTGTGGGCATACAGAACTTGGTAACTTGGTCATTACAAATATATAAAGGCATCCTTTGTAGTCTCCCTGCCTGTGGTAAGCAGCCTGCATGAGGACCAAATACAGCTGGCTTTGTGGCAAGATAGATAAAAGGCTCGATGTTTTATTTACTGTGACTATAAATAGTAGACAGCATATCACAACTGAGTAAAGCAGTATCCTAAATCATAGTCATGTAATCATAGGGGGACGGGATAGCCTGGTGGTTAGCATGATGCACTCATGATCTGCTGACCTGAGTTTGATTCCCGTTCAAGAGGATTTTTCCTCTGGAGTTAACCCTAGTAGCGCTGAATATGCAGCAACAAGCCTCACTTCTATTGGCTGAATTAACATTGGCTAGCATTGTTTTGGAGGAGGGTGGGCTCAAACAACCCTTGATATTGATATATAAAACTGAATTAAATGTGTTAAGCTATATATCACTGGAAAGAACAGATAATATGCTTTTAAATGAGTGTAATTTTATAATAATGTGTAGTGATTATGATTATATAAAAAAAATCCCCCCAAAAAATCGTGTGCGCACTACTGATCACTGTTCCATTGTCAGGGCCCCAGATCGATTTTAACACGATAAGCAAAGTTCTTGCGGTGCATAAATGTCATGATTAGGTAAACACTATTTCTTGACATTAGTTTTCAAAAAATAAGGAGTTTGTATCGCTTTAACGGTCACCAAATACTCGGAAAAGTTCAGCGAAAGGATCGACGCCATCGCGACCGTCATGGCGGAATGTGCGAAGTGGTGGCTTTCTATGACGAAAATACAAAGATCGCTTGATTTCATGTGATGCAAAGTATTCAGCAGCATAGCGATTTGACTCAACAACAGTTATTTCGAAGCCTCGTTGCGTGAAAATAAAGTAAAACAATCTGTGACGTCGAAATCGCCGAGTAGCGAAGAAGTCCATCCAGCAAAAACTAGCACCGCTCGATTCAGTCCGATCGCGATCGATTTTTACCAAGTTTTTCAAAAATATTCCACAATCCTTACCTCATCATCTCTCTCATTGTTTATTTCAACCAAATCCAGCCTCTAAAACTCCTCCTCGCTGTCAATATTGTAAAAAAGCTCGAAAAACGCTTGAAGAAATTCTAGTGCAAACACTGGCCGCCATTTTTGTTGAAGACGATCTCGGCTGGTCCGAAAAAAAAAAAAAATACACTCTTAACCAATCAGATTCTTCGTTGCTTGTGTGTGTCAAACGACCTTCACCCCTTTCTGCGGGCCTACAACGGCCTTAACATTCATTGGCTGACCTTTGAAAGCGAAAGTAAGCTTTCAACTATGACCACCCACGTCATCCCGGAATATTCCGGGATCCGCCACACAGCCTAGACCCGCCTTTACCGGAATATTCCGGGAACCGCGCTACTAGGGTTAACATCAGTGCCGACTCCACTTCCCCCAAAAGTCCTTCGGATGAGACTATAAACTGAGGTCCCGTGTGCGAACGCACACAGAACATCTTGTGCACACATTAAAACCCGTTCCACTTTTCGAAAGAGTAGACCATTGTATGCCAGTGGGAACGGATGACAAAATTGACAACACTGCATACACACAGGGACTGGATGTAAAAAAGCACAAGAGTGCTCATTCCATTATCCTTGAGATAAAATGACAAAATACAAAATAATAGTCCTTATCAGGGGTCAGGTTTCCCCATGTGTTGGGTCGCATGGGAAAGCTGGAGGTGGTGGACCGTCGCCTTTTCTGCCTGGCAGCGCTGGACTTCTTCCGTCAGCTGAACGACGACATGCACCGACGCTCTTTCCTCGCCACCTTTCAGGGAGTGGCCTCCCCTGAGTCCCCCTACCATGACCTGTTGTTGTGTATCACAGAGCTGGGTAGGTGATGAGCTGTGTTTGTGGTTGAAGGGAAATGTGATTTTATTCTCTTACTTGACAGGGTGTGGAATAGACTAGTGGTTGGAGGATTGCGCTCGTGATCTGACAGCCCAGGATTGAGCCGCTGCTGAGGAACCTGTTCAAGTGGATATTTCTCCTGGAGGTAACATCAGTACTGACTCCACTCCTCTGAAAGTCCTTTAGATGAGACTGTAAACCGAGGCCCCATGTGGGAATGCACGCAGAACATCTTGTGCACATGCTAAAACCTGTGGTGTTTAGAATAGGCCATTGTGTGCCAGTAGGAACAGATGGAAGAAATGTTGAAAACGCATGCACATTGTTGTCATGTTCAGACACCATGATGTTATTTGTTTTTTCTGTTTGGTTGGGTTTTTTTTCAAATGGCCAATGGTGAGATAGTGGCATACATGTAAGCCCTAGTTGTTGCTTGCCTTTGGAGACCACTCGATTTCTAGCAAAGAGATTTGATATATCTGTTTAGTTTTTTCTTTGTTTCAGGGACAGCGGTGAGATAATGAAGAACGGCCATGTTCATCCCTGGGGGGGGGGGGAACCACAGCACATTCCTTGTTTTGGTCACAGAATGCTGGTGACCTGGCTGCCATTGCTCTCAGTATTGGTCACTCTTTGGTACCTCTGCAGATCATGTCTGTCGCATAATTTTGACCTACGTGGAGATATTTTGTTCATTAGAATTGATCAGTAATCCATTTTGTTCCTGAAAAAGAAAAGTGCGGAGGATGATAAGAGAAGCATATTCAAAGTATTCAGTGTATTGGATGGGTTAAAACTAGACTGCAAGAAGACATGATATCAGTGAGATTTATCAGGAACTATAATCTTTTTTTCTCTACTTCTTATTCTAATTCACTTTATTCAGATTAAGTTGAGATTACACATTTAATATACTTTTTGGATCCATTGGTAGTGATACTTCTTAGCATATACTGAGGAGGAGAACCAGTTTGTTTCTCCAAAGATTGCTGTGAACTACCAGTTGATTTTTCTGTTGATTTCAAGACTTCTACAACCAATTTTTCCAATCATGTTTGTATCCTTCTTCATGCCATGCACTTCAGTGTTGTATGTGCATTTATACATTTCTTTTGAATTGTTTAATTTGTGAGGTGTGTGTGTGTCTGCGTGTGCATGTGCACATTTATTTGTGTGAGTTGTGTGTTCTTGTGCTGATGTGTTGTGTTAATTGCAGTGAAATACACGAGGCTGGTTGTATATTGTAGAAGCGAGGCTAAACAATGAGCTTTGACTGATAGTATGTTATGGGTTGTTCATGAAGAAGACTGCTTGCTTGGAAGTCAAGAGTGTCATAGGCAGGTCTGACATGATGGTTTTTGACAACACATCAGGCCAACTGTGTGTCTCTCCTTGGCTCAGGCATGCAACACACTGAAGTGTGACCATATACACATCACTCTGACCATGTCATGGATGTGCTCAGATTTGCACCATACTGAAGTGTGATTGTACACTGCTGATGTGTTCAGGTGTTGTAAGATGTGGGTGTATACAAGACTGTATATCATTGGTGCAATCAGTAGGTCAACACATTCAGGTTGTGAATGTACACGCGAGACAGAGTGTGTTATTATGTGCCACTGGTTATGGTTTTTGTACACAGAAGACAATGACTTGCTTTTTTTTTTGCTTTTTTTTGGGGGGGGGGGGGGGGGGGGGACAATTGATGACATTTTTTAGATTGTTTCAAAAGATCAGGCTTCATGTTGCATGGGAGTGTACATTTTTGAAGAAGCATGTGAAAGTATGTGTGTATACTAACCATGCACACTGTTAGAATTTGGGGGATGTGTTTAGTTAGTAACACATTTATGTATGAGTGCTCACAACCTATTTTAAGGATGTGTTAAAAGGGCAACTCATCAAGGATTTTTGTATACATATACATACCGGGCTCATTATTTAGTGTTTGGGTTTGCTCAGCAGAGCAATACGCTGAGTTGAGAGTGTGCAAATCAGATTATGTGTGTGAGTTGCTCAGAAAGGTGTCAGACTCAGCTTGCAAAATCCAATTCAAGTTATATATGATTTGCTCATCTGGGTAACAAAGAGAACTTCCCCATCTTAGATTGAAAGCCCTGTTCTGATCTTAGTGTAGTTCCATTCTTTCTCTTCTGTTTGTGTGTGCTGGGATATGGGATGAAAACAATGAATATGCTCTCGTATGTTTTATGATTGTTTTCTGTAGGCAATGTGTTCACAATAATCTTAGGCTTTTTCAAGTGCAGGCCATGTATGAACTATGTGTATCATTAAGCTGAAAGGATTTGTATGCAGGTGGAAAGAGAGAGGAAGGAGAGGGACGCATTTTTCAAGCATTTTCAGGAGAGAAAAAAGAGCAAGCCTTCTTAATCTGCTATACTGACGCAGGCAGTCAGCAGTCCACCATTTCCTGGTATCGTTTTTGAACAAATGTAAACTGTACTTGTATTATGTATGCTTTTATCATTGTCACAAAACCAGCATATCGTGGTTATGCAGTGTAATGAATGATATATGGGTGTGTGAAAACAGGTGTCACTGTTCCTTGTGCTGAGAGCATTTTGTCCTGTGTCACTCCCTCTATCCAGCCTGTACTATTGCGTGCAGTGATTATCTGTATCCTGACACTAGTGCTGGCTAGTGTATGAAATCTGAGAGTGAATGAAATGATGACCCAGAATCCTTGCAGTATTGCCTTGTACTGATTTGGTCAAGCATATGTGGAGATGGACATTTCTTGAACTTTTTGGTTGGAGGGCATTGTTCATGATGTTGGTAATGCTTTATAAAAAAAATGTTTAATCAGTATTTAAGTCTAAATTGAAGTATGTTTCGCTTTCACAAAAGTATCTTCTCTTTCAAAACTGTGGAAAATAGGACAAACATAAGGTTCCTGTGTAATGAGAGTTTGGAATATACATGATACCGTTGCTAGTTTGGTCACTTATTTCTTGCATCTTGAAAACAGAAACTCCTACACTCTGAATAAGCTATTCAATTATTCATTCATTTGATGAGAGTACTTGGAAGCAACTTCCATGTAGAAATGCCTAGCTAAAGGGTTTTTTCCTTTTTTTTTTTTTTTTAGAGAAACCAAATCCTCAAAATTAGAAACACATGATTTTGAGGGGCACCTCAAGAATAAAAAAATTCTGCAATGCAGGCCCAAAAAAATAGCTGTCCATTTTCTCAGACTTGGAGGAGAAATATCTCCTTTGTTCCCCTTGTATTCAACAACGTTTTAATACAGTGTAGATAAAGAATGCATAAAATACTAATGTGAGTGCTCAAATTCTAAAACAGCACACCCTTCTTCCCCAGTTTGGCCTTTTTTTCTCTGTGTATGTTTCCCAGCAAAATATTCAAGTATTTGAAGAGCAAGCACACCTTTTGCAAATTTTGCCTGTTTATGTAAGTGACAAGGAGGCACCATGGTCGAGTGGTTTAGGCGGTCAACTCGTGATCCAGAGGTCGCGGGTTCGATCCCCGCTCGGCTCGGTGTTGTGTCCTTGGGAAAGACACTTTACTCCTATTTTCCTCACTCCACCCAGGTGTACAAGTGGGTACCAGCTCTGCTGGGGAAGTATCTGGCGACAGACTAGCGTCCTGTCACAGGGGTGGTGAAAAACCATCAGTTCGCTTAACGCTACAGAAACCGGGATAACCTCCGGCTCTATGGGCCTTCTGGCTCAAAAGAACATACTACTACTATGTAAGTGACAAATGCATTTTGCTAGGACAAGCTTTCAGGGAGGAGTGTACAGGGGTGTTATGAACTGTATGTAGATCACTGGGGAAAATGCAGTGAAAGGAGTGCATTAGCTGCTGCACAAAACAATGTCAGCTGCCTTGAGGATTGGATACACGTTGGTTTAGGAGCTGTAACTTAGTGTTTCATATACATGTAGGCTTACTACAATATGATATTAAAGATCACATCTAAATTCTTGTGCACGATGTGAACAAAAATGTTGGCAAAACCATATGGCTTTTTTTTTCTTTAAATATTCAACATAATTGGCTATAGTAGTGGAAGATGTTCAGCCATAGAGCTAGGAATAATTATTGAATACGCTGATGTATGCGGTGAAGGGCAGGGGTGTATGCTTGACTAATCCATTGTATGTGATAACATAATGGCAGTGGCAAATTGTTGGCTGGTATTATTTTGTAAAGCTTGCAATATTCATCTTCGCTGCTTCATGTGATTGCTATTTTGAATGAAGATGGGTGTGCTTTCTCCAGGTGTGTATGTATATTCACTTTTGAGCATTCAGGTATCAAATTGTTTTGGCTTTCCAAACATAGCATTCCAAATCTTCAGTGTGGAAGTTTTAAGTTATGATGTGTGCAGACTTTGATCGATCGATTTGATTTTGTGCAGTGTGTTGGAAATTTAACTATGTTGATTTTAATGCATGTCTTCACCTCACTTTTAAATTTAATTTATAACTATATCATGCACTTGCATTCTGTATGATATAATGCTGGAATCAATGGTTATGAATTAGTCAAGTACCCGGTATTAGCCTTTCTTGTCTGTTATGATTTTGTTGGTTTTTTATTTGATAACTTGTCAGATTTGTATTAAAAGAAATATGGGATGACTTTAGATTACCTCAACCATTTGGAGTTGCTACCAAGGACATTGAAAACACTATCCAGCAGCACTTCCATTATTTGCATGCAGTTTTCACCAAATACAGAAAAAGCACAAATATTTTACATGTACAATGCTGTTCCTTCACCCTTAGAACAAAGAGTAGGTAAAATGTTACATCATGGAACTCATGATGGAAACATCAGGGGAAAAGCTGGTGTCAGGTGTTATATGGAAGTTATGTCCAGGTATCATGGATAATAAAGAGTGGGGATAGATAGATAAGT
Organism: Rapana venosa; assembly: GCA_028751875.1. Taxonomy (NCBI): domain Eukaryota; kingdom Metazoa; phylum Mollusca; class Gastropoda; order Neogastropoda; family Muricidae; genus Rapana; species Rapana venosa. The sequence goes on along the minus strand of CM054136.1, from coordinate 25,024,015 downwards.
AATCTGAGCCTGCCATAAATGAATGTCTCATAAAGCAATGAGATTTTTTTTGGGTGTTGCCATACTGAGGACAGTTGAGATGAATTTGTTAGTCGTGTGTACCACATAAAGCTGTTACAGGAAAGGAAAGGATGAATCACAAATGAAAAGCTATCAGATAAGTGCAGGATTTTTTTTTTCATTTTGTATTCTTAAATTGAAATAATCATGATTACGGTGCAAATTTCTCTGCAGTTATTTCTTCAATAAATTACGAGGCTTAAGAAGTGCAAATTTTTTGGTACTGTATTCTTAAGTTGTGTGCGCCTGTATGTATGATGTTGTCAAAAGCTGAACACAAATGAATAAAATGTGAGAATCACCTTCTTGTGTTGGAGTGGTAAGAAGAGAAAGGGTCTTTCAACACCGAATCACTCAATTTCACACTTGCATGAAAAACAACACGCACCACACTTTATACACAGACATTTATTGGAGAAGAAAAACATTTTCAAAGCTGGGCCACCAGTTACATGTGACAACAAAACAGCATGCAGCACACCTCGAAAGGTCCACTTAGGTAACATGTTCACAATGGGGAAAAAACACTGGGTTTTTGTTTTGTTTTGTTGGGGTTATCTGTCTTCATCTCAGTCCATTCCTTTTGATTTCATTATCTGGGAATGACTATGTGGAAGGGCTGATGCCTTGGTGGAAATAACCATGATTAACCTCACAATGAAGAGATTTCACATCTATTCAAAACACAGCAGCAATAAATGTGAAGATGTTTATTGGAGAGATACTCAACTTCAGCAAAAAACCAGCAAAGTTCTTGAGTTTTTGCCAAAGTACAAGCAAACTCTGGGATTCATAAAAGCAAGCTGAAACATTGCACTGAAAACAGTTCGTCTGGTAACAGGCATCTGCTGCAGTTATAACATCATTTTCAGAATATTTTGACATGGTAAAGTACAGCAAGATAAAAACTTAAATACTTGTTGCAGTATGATCTACAGCCAAACTGAAAAAATGCTCACAATTTTTTTCCAGGGAAAATCACTTGGTCAAACAGGGAACAAAACAGTAGACATTGTGTCGATGTTTTCCACACTTGGCATAGAAACCAATTGAATTCTTACAGCGAAGACATCTTATCCAAAAAAATATATGTAGTTATGCATTTACATATTTTGACACCTGCCCACCCCCTCACTTACTCTTTTTCTTTTTCTGTATCTTTAATCCCCCCCCCCCTTTTTTTTTTTAATTGGCAGACTATGTCAGTGTATAAAAGACCCCCCACCCCATCCCCTTTTTTCCGATTGGTAGACTATGTCAGTTTATGGAAGCAAATATGTTTGCGTCTTACCCTGCTCTGGAACACAGTTTGTAGTTTCCTTACTGTATTCTGTTTGTGTCTTATCCTACTCTGAAACACAATGTGTTGTTTCTTCTATATCTTATCCAAAGAAAGTGGCAGAATGGTTAAGATGTTCACCTCCCAACAAATAATCTGTGACTGTGAAGTTCTGTGATTGATCCCCAACCTTGCCTTTTCTTCCCAGTTTGACCACCAAAAAAATTGAACTGATTTTCAGTCTTTCGAATGAGACTATAAACTGAGGCCCCATGTGCAAATGGATGCAGAACATCCTTGCACACATGTTAAAAACCTGTTCTGCCATGTGGAAGTGTAGGCCATTGTGTGCTGGTAGGAATGGATGACCAAAAACAAAAAATGCACGCACACAGGTGTCGTATTTAGACACCATCCCTGAAGTCGGAATGCGGCTACTTAAATGGTGGGAAAACCAAACGGTCGCATACGCAAAAATCCACCACTGGTGAACTGCAGAGCCATAGCTGAGGAACAACAACAACAAAAAGTATCTTATCCTGCTCTGAAACACAACATGCAGTTTCCCTATTGTCTTCTGCCTACTACTTTTTCTCTACCAGCGATGTTTCTCTTCCTCACCAACACCCCCTCCTATCACTCAGTATGTCAATCTGGTTTTAATCTTTCTCCCTGCACCCCCCTCTCTCAGTCTCTGAGATCTGACTGACTATCCTGACACCCCCCCTTACCATTTATTTGTTCTTTCTCTCACACATGTACATGTAAGTATACACTTAAAAGTATGAATAGACTATATTTTTTTTAAAAGGCCCTTGTATACATAAAGCACAAAGCAGCCAAGGAACTATGATCAAACTGTGACTATCAAATGAATCACGGATCATAATACTAGAAAGTACACAGTTAATTCTGTCCTAAATTTTGTTGTTGAAATACCAACCAAATCCTCTCGAAATACTGAATAAGTTTTGTAGGGGTAGGCAGGTCTGCAAAATAACTGAGCAAATAGGCAACATATACTACACCACACAAATGTTCACATCTCTTTTTATTCACATTTTTAAACAGGTTTATTATCCTTTACAAAACCTTTTTTCTGTTTTGAAACAATAAAAATTGTAAACAGGCTTATAAAGCAGAAGAAAAACAAAACAAACTGTTTTCGCCCAACATTTGTTATTGATTTTCTCAGGTTTGCTGTTTTTATTTCATAATGTAGGACTAGCCCAGTCAGCCATGGAGGCTATGTCAGGGCTATCATCCTTTCAAAAAGACAAATACACACACACACCTTTTTTTCATGTGCTGTGCAGATGGACTTGTGTTTTTCTCCGATCTGATGTCAATCCAAGATTACAACCCGATACCTTCTGTTTTCCACCACTTTTGTTTCCAAGTCAACTTGCTCAACATTTTCCCTCCAAGTCAACATTTCAAAAGTGAAACGGAGTGAGTGTTTGTGTGTACCAGAAGTCCCATTTCTGCTTTCATTGAATCAACAGTGCACACACCCAAGAAGTGTCTGCACAGCTCACAAAGTTTCACAACCTCTGCAAACAATCTCTTTTCAATGAAAAATCCAAAGTTTTACACTCATGTTTTCCAGAGGTTTATCTGAAAATTGAGTAGCTGTCATCTTCAACTACCAAGAGTAACATTACTTTCTGCTGAATGAATGTTTGACAACAGTAATAGTTCTAACACTGTAAGTCATCTTGGAAGAAGGAGTAGGTTCTGATGAGTAGACTGCACTTACACGGAGCAGAACACTTCAAAATGAAAAGACAAGGGTATCCCCACACTTGGTATCCACAAACAAAAATCATACCCATACACGTGTTCACATTCCAACAGGGTATCACAATCGCACCAAACTTTAACAGTACAATTTCATCTGTGCTGCTACTCTGCATCAATATCACCCACAAAATCAAACACCTGTGTATGTCCATAATTGAAAAGCTTACAAGGAAATCAAAATTTTATCTTAATCACCAGTGAATAGTGGTGCTGCTCATGTAATTGCACACGGATGAAACAACAAAAATATAGATACACATATGACTCAGCAGCCAGCAAACAAATTTTACCTCAAACAGTATAGTACCAACTAACTATGCAGTATTGTGCACTCTGCACAGCCTGTGCACTCAACTTGCTGAAACTGTCACAGATATGCTTTTGGACAGTCTCACACACCTATATCAACAAGTATTGAAACACTCTTTTCTATTACTTGAACAAATCAAAAGCTATATACTGTTGCTATGCAACAGCAAAAATTGAGAAGTTTTAACAAAAATGACATAATCTGTATGATTCCTGAATACAGACAAACGTGCAGTAACTCCAGAAACAACGTACTGAAGCTCAACACAAAAAAAGAACAAAAATCTTGGATACACTACAAATTCCAGAATAATCTAGTCCTTTGAATAAGTATATATATATATTCCCCAATGTGTAAATGCAAACCAAACATCTTGTGCACAAATAAAACGGTTAAACCCTTCCACCTTTCGCAGAAGAGTAGGCCAGCTATGGCCAGTGTATAAGGATGCTAACATACCCAGCCACAAACAGTCTGTCATCTGGACAGACATGGGTACAGGCAGTTTCAATTTGCCTACAACAAAATGCACTGGTCACTTTCCTGTGATTTGAATGAAGCACTGTTCAGACCATAACAGTTTTGCAGCTCTTCTAAAGAGTTGTCACCATAAAAAGGTAGCATAATCTTCTTGATCTTTCTGGCAAAAACTGAGCAAGCCAAAGCATTTAGAAAGCGTACATGACTCCTGCTTACTCTCTGATTCCTGGCATTCCACTCCTACTTCTCACCAACCCCTGAAAGCCATTCCAGGCAAAGATAACTCTTTACCATTGTAACAAAATGACATGACAGGACCAGCCGCAGAGCACACAGTAAAAGTGTTCATTTCCTGGCTGGCAGTTTGCAAGTTCGTAGCCCCCACAAGTCATAGGTTGGGTTTGGTGGGGGTTTTTTAACTCGCGCCACCTCCTCCTACCCAGAACTTGCTATGGATTCATTAGGAAGACTGGAACCACAGTCAAGCTTCATTAACTTTACAGATGTGATTTCAAGAGTTGTTCAAATTACTTGACCAACACTGCAGGTACATGTATCTCTCAGGCTCGGTTAGGAAGTGTAGTCATGTAGTCTCAAGGCATGAGCACTGCCATAGTATCTGCATCTTATCATCCTCATCACCACTGACCACCATGGCATCTTATCATCCTCATCACCACTGACCACCATGCAATAAATAATTTTTTTCCAAAAACTTTCTATTTCAGTAGTCTTGGTTGCTCAAGTCTCAAGGTGACCTCAGTTTCGGTTTTCCATCCTCTTCTGTGCCAGTGGTGAGTTGGTGTTGAAGCTTTCAGGGTTGGAGGTGCATGGAAGGTCACTGGGGGGTCATTGTGGTGATCACTAACCCCAAGTGGGCGTCTTGCTCTGTCTGGCTCTGCAACCTAGCCATTACTGACAAAATTAAGGGGCTCAGTAGGTGGTGTCCTGCAGAATGCCCAGGAATCCAACACCCCAAACCATAGAATGCACTTCAGCTTCTGGCCATTCAACTGCACTGACTGACCAAAGAAACACACAGGCTCCAGACCATTCCAACCTGATGACAGAACGCCCAGGTCACAGTACTGGACCTACCAAACCATTGGTACATACACAGACTTTATTCCAAAATTCTACAACTTCAATTCCAACTATGTGAATGTAAAACAAAATAAAAACATGTAAATATCACTTTAAAAAAAAAAGCCTGCTGTACAGCATCAAAGGCTATTTCACAGCAGGGCTAGAATATGGAAAAGGCAGAGCTAACAACTAAAAATGACAGAAAGTACATAATGAAGAAAAAAATCAGACCCATACGGTGGCTGTTCGCTTTCATCCACCTCTTTGGTCACTGTTCAGGCAAACTTGTGTTCCTTCAAGCATTTTGCCACAAGATCATTCTCAGATCGATAGCTATATGACAAACCAAAATCACAACAGCTCCAGACATGGGAACTTCATGCCTAGGAGCCTTTTCACAACCCTGCTTGGTCAGAAGGGCATCTCTAGGAACAATCTGTACACCACATCTTAATGAGTGAAAACAAAGACTTGTCAGGAGCAATTTTCTGGCCTGCTGCTGCTGCTGCTGCATCTTCAGGCATAAGAGTGTCTCCACCACACTTCCATTTATATAAGAGAGATATAGTTGAGCACGATGGCAAGATTAAAACTGCTCTTACAAATGGTCATGGGTGGACATTGAATATCAACACAACAGTTTCTGCACTACTGCCTGTGATTTATAAATAAAAACTGGCTGAGCTGAGAAAACAGTGCATTATATTCTTCTTTGCCAAAAGCTCAGACAGCAGCAACTCCAGAAGCCCTGACAAATGTGTACTCATAAAGGTCCTCCAGGGGTCCGAAGAGATCGTCCCTCATCGGCAGGTTAATGCATAACATCACCAAGATAGGGAACCTGACCACAAGATGCTGAATACAGCTTCCATATGAGAATACATGATAGTAATTGAATACAGTTTTCATGACAAAATGTGAGAAGGAGAGTAGACTTTGACTTGAACTGACACTAGTATTAGACTTTCACAGTTTGTAAGTAACGCATATAACAGCATGGACCAAACTCATCAAGACTGAATTTCTAAACCAAGGCACTGTAGTGCCTGCAAAGAAGGGAAATTGAAAGGGAAAAAAGTTGTTTTGTATTGGGGTGGGGTTTTTTGTAAGCTGCTGACGGGCCAAGAAAAATTCTCAAATAGTTCAAAATCAATGTTGGCTTAGGCAGCCCTAAAAATATCCCATACTGACCAGTGCCCTTCTAATATCCTCCAGTCCTGCCCTACCTTCAACACTCTGAGACACCAGATGTGGCCCAGCCCATAGAGCTCCAGGAAAATCTGTGGGGACCACCTGGGTCACTACAACAAACTGCAGACTTTTCTGTCCAGACTGGATTAAAAATTTAGTATAGCCAGAGAATGCAGAAAAAGAAGGCTTAGGCTCCCCTTTGATCCTGTATTGTAGCACTCTCCATGTACTTTTGACAAATCTTATGTCCAAGGTCTTTTTTTTTATCTACTTGTGGTGGGTTTTTCTTTCTTTTCTACTTACTCTGTAAAATGACACATGAAGAGTTATAAGATTTGACTCAATAGCTCTAAAGTCTTCCAAGCGAGGTTTCATTGTAATTCTATAGTTTCAACCAAAAAAATCTTCATAATCTGAAAGTTAATACGAAATGACATTAAGGTTGATTACTGTGAAACTCACAATCATTCAAATTTTAAAAAATAATGGAAGAGAATCTAAACACATTCTAATAGTTTCAAAGATACTGTCAGTAAATATTACGGTAATCTTTATTTTAAATCTTTTTTTTTTTTAATTCAGTCATCAGATGGATAGCTCAGTCTCTGGGGGGGACGGGATAGCCTAGTGGTTAGAACATTGCACTCGCAATCTGACGACCCGGGTTCGAATCCTGTTCAAGGGGATATTTTCCCCTGGTGAGGTCAGGCCAGATCTTTTGGAGCTCCTAGTGGGCAAGACTGCAGCACACGTTCTGTTGTCTGGCTGCCAGTCCTGCAAGGGTACACTATGGCCTAGGTGGAGTTTCATTTACATTGATAGCTTAGGTGGTTTGGGCCTGTCCTGAGTCTGAATATACAGGCCTGCTCCCGTCATGTCAGCTGGATGTAGGGGTCCGACTTCTTCTAGTGCAGGATTGTTGTAATGCAATTATCAAGTGGTTAACTTAAAACACAGATCTGCTCAGTGAAAGAAAGTGATTCTAAACTGTAAACACAGTTTTGTTACCTCTATGATTTTCCTGCAAAATCTATGGAAAAAAGATGTAAAACCATGGAGCAGCCATCATATCCTATTAAGTACAATTTCATTGATGGAGAGATAGTCATCTTTTCTTTTTGTTTACTTGCCTACTCCAATGACTGAATGATTCTTGCACAGCTAAACTACACACAGCTTTTACTTTTAACCACGCATAGTTGTCATGAACAATGCTCACTTTCAAGCCCAGTGAAGCATATGTGACTGACAATGGGAGAAAAAGACACGACCCATTGGCAAAATCACAGACTTTGTATGCAAAAAGGGTCAGTTCTAATGACAATGCTACAAATAAGAAAGGCCTGCAGTTGGCACGCAGTAAAACTTGCAATGACTGATTTACCATTTCTTATGTGGCTCAAGGCAGATTTGGTGTAACCATTACCTACTCAGTTGGCCGACTGGAAGTATGGCTTATGAGTGAAATCAGCAAAGTCTTGCCAAAAGCTCATTTTATTGTTGGATCTGTCTACATTTAGCCTGCAATGTAATCATGCTCTAAATCTAGTACACAAACATAGAACGGTCCAATCTGCAGTGATTCAAATGGTCATTTTGTTGAAATGATCCATGACTATGACTCTCTGTATGCATGTATGTATATGTGTGTGCATGTGTTAGTAAGTAACAAGCTTTTGAGATTTTTTCCAGAATCATTTCCAATCCGCATCTCCATATGACATGAAATAGCTTTATCAATACTTCAAAAGTCATTTTTTGAAAATCCTAAAGTCTGAGGGGAGTTTCATAAGCTTGATCAAATTGCTGTTCTTTTTGTTGGATGTGTGTGTACACACATATTTATTATAAATCCAAAGGTCTTTCTGTTGGATGCTTGCATATGCACATATACATCTAAGATCACTAAATGTGACTAGACGTTGAAGATATCACACATTTATTATAAATCCAGAAGTCTTTAACTCTTTTCTTTTTTTGAAGAGCTTTATCAATTTGCTGGGGGGTTCTTGGATGTGTGTCTGTACACACACATTAATGATCTTTTGGTTAGTTTGGTTGATTTTTTTTTTGGGGGGGGAGGGGGGGGAGATACCCCCGTTTCCTTTTAGATTTTGAGCCTATCAAAATGACATGAAAAACAATATTTAGTCCAAACACACAAAAATTATTTCATATTATTAAAAATATTCAACATTAGAGTGTTATAGACTCACAAAGGCAAACACCAGTTACATGAGAAGCATAAAATATGGATGAGCTGATTATCGTGGAAGATATATAGATAGACAGTCTATTCTGTCAGTTTCAGGAGGGGAGGGTGGGGGGAACCAGGAAAATAAAAGCAAAATCCAAGGACTATGAAGACGTTCATAATCATCAGAGGAGAAAAAGCAGTGGGTCACAGAGCACAGTAACTGACCCACCAAAGCTGCCACCGCACATTCCTTAAAGGGGGTAGCATCACAACCACTCGCAGGCCACTGCGATACACATAGCAAATGAACCGAGTTTAGGGAATCAAACAAGTCCATAGAGGCAACTATCATGCCCATCATTAGAGGACTGCCAAAGAAAACTCACCTTCTTTCTTTCTTTTCCTCTCTATTTCCAAACCATCTTACTGCAACGACTCTTGATTTGCAATTTTGAGCTCGAGCTCCACACTGCAGGAATAGCATGGCAACTTCAGTGCAGTGCACAGGTCAAGATGCACAAGTTAAACCAAGATATCTGCCACACTGGTCATTGTGTGCACTGAACACAAATGGCCAGAACATAAAACAAAAGCACCGAATCAACAGTGTTTTCCACTTCAGTCTTGAAGACTGCTGCATGGTATGAATGAATACACACCAACAACTGGCCAAGTAAGAATACATACAAACAGCTGTCTTTCTGGCTACACACATTCCATGTCTGCCAACACACCCCGGTCAAATGTCAGGGTTTTCCCATAGACTAGCTCATTCAGAGCAAAGCAGCTGTCAACAATTTCATCACTCAAGCCACCAAGGAAACTCCTTGCTGCAGTATCCATTCTTCTCTTTCAATTTGCAAATTGCAAATTTTCTCCATCTCAAAAATGCTTCACTCACAAAGAGCAAAATCAAGCAAGAAAAATAATAATAAAAGCAGTTCTACAATGGAACTAAAGACAAAATAAACTGACCAAACAGAACAATTTTCCATGTCAGTCATCTAAAGACAGCAGAATGGAGGATGGTGGGAGGCAGGGGGAGAGCTGACACCATCAAATGAAGATTTCTGTGCCTTCAGAATATTGGGCAAGATCATCCATCACAGAATTTCATCCACTTGCTCAACTTATGACACTAACTACAACTGTTACTATAACACATTTACATAATTTCAGAACTTTATAGAGAAACACACACACACGCTGGTAAGTATGCACCCTATGTGCATATATAAAAATGGAAAACCAGGTTACAATCACAATTTGTACATACAGAAGGCTGAATCCATGATTCTAGAATTAACTTACAATACTTCAGAGTTCAAAATTAAACTTAAAAAAGAAACAAACAAAACCCAAGATCTTTACCTATCATAAGCTCAAAGTTATGACTTCTGTTTTCTGTGGGGGGTTTTTAAAGTCTTTATTCTTTTTCCTAGATTCTTTCAACTGAAGCTTTTCTCTTTTTCCTAGATTCTTTCAACTGAAGCTTTTCTTCATCTTTCAGCGCAACAGTCACTATCATTTTCTTTTCACTACAGGGATTTTGTAGTTATAAAAAAAAGAATAAAAAAGCATACTTTATACACATCAGCAACTGTCAAAGTGCCCATATGCATGATTACAATATCCTGGAAGCTTCAGCTTAACAACCAGCCACTACTGTTTAAAATAAAAATTTAATGGAGGGAAGAACCTTATTCTCAGGTTGCTAAGATCAAATATGAATATCATTTTTGCTGATGTTAAAAAACAGCAAATCTCTTTTTGCTACAATCAACAAACTGCAAATAAGTTTGCAAATACCATTCATTCCTAATAACAATAAAAACTTTTTTTTTTTTAAATGGTAAAGTGTTCCTATAACCTATGCAATCGCTAAGGAGCAAGATGTCAGAGACCTTAGTTTCTGTAGAGGTCAGCATCTTGAGGATGGGGTCCATTTCCTCTCTCCCTCGCTGCTTTACCTTCCCTGTCCCTAAAGAGGGCAGGTACCCATCTGCAGTTAGATGAACTGGGGAACTGTACTGAATGAAGCCAAGGCGCACAAACAGCCACCCATCCAAGAGTGAACCACACTCAACGCTGCTTAACCTTAGCTTGGGGAGAGCGAGTGCTCTGACTCCTGAGCTGTCCTGTCCCCTTAAAACATAAACAAAACAAAAACAAAACAAACAAAAAAACACTGTTCACAAAATTGTAAGTACCATTTGTTTCTAAAAACAAAACATTGAAAAACTTGAACTGTCCAAATTCTCTGACATCAGCCACACTTTTACTCTCTTCAATACAGACATCAAGAAAAAAAATTTTTAAGGGTAAAGGGAGGATGGTGATGGGACTGGGGTGTCTTGACACACAGGGGTGTGATGAGGACACCAGGGTTTTTACTGTTGCCCCATGGCAGCCAGCTTGGCTTGCAACTCTGCCATCTGTCGCAGCAGCTGTTCTCTCTCCGCATCTGCATCTGTAACATCACATTTCTGCCATTATCACTTGAGCACCAATCAGTGATAGCAGGACCACTTTTCTCTCCAAATCATTCTCTCCTTCAGTGATAGCAGGGCCACTTTCTCTCCAAATCATTCTCTCCTTCAGTGATAGCAGGGCCACTTTTCTCTCCTTCAGTGATAGCAGGGCCACTTTCTCTCCAAATCATCCTCTCCTTCAACATCAATCACTAATCTTTATAACTGCTTTTAAAAATAGTTTGGGTTAAGTTTTGGTGTTTTTCTTTCTGGGGTGGGGGGGGGTGTCACTTTGTTGTTGTTGGTGGTGGTTTGTCTCGTACAGCTCCAAATTTCACCATTGGTGAAATCTTAGCTTATGTCACTGTTTTGTTCACCGTGAAGGTCCCTGCATTCCGACTTTGGGGATTCTTAAAGATGTAATACCTTGGAACTGTTCAGAATTAAACCTTACATTAAACTTATGCAGCTACATATACACATAGATTGAAATACACTTCTCAGTTGCTCCTTTCATCAAAAGCCTCGCGAACAATAAGGGCGTCATAAAAATAATAGTGTTCATTTTGAACAACAAAAATGACATGATGCTCATATCTGCAACTCCCCCTCCCCCACCCAAAAGTGACTCTCACAATGACTTTTACAATAATGCTCAACACCTTCCTTTCTCTCTGATCATAACCATGCAAAAACCTGACATCACTTACAGCTCTGTTGCTGTGGTGCTGCAGACACCGCTTTGCCACTCTGGATCAATTGCTGTCCTACATCCTCCTCTTCCTGTCCGTCTTCCACTTCTAAGATCTCTCTGGTTGCTGTCACACGGTGAACTCCTCCTGTCACACCCTTCACCACCAACTTCACCTTTTGGTCTAACATCAGCGCTTGTGTTAACGCCACACTTTCCTCATCCCAACTGTCACCATTTGCCGGACTCACACCTGTTTGCAATACACATGGGCACTTTGTTAGGCTACAGTCATAGACTTTTGGCGTGATCAAACCCAATACGCTTCACATCTCACATATCTTATACTCACTCTTTTGTTGCTTGGCTAGAACATTCACTGTTGGTGAGATTGTTGGTATTTTCCTGTTAAGGTCACCATATTCTAACTTCAGACTGCTGTCTTAATACAAGATCAGTGTGCATGAGTTTATTTTGTCATCCTTTCCTACTAGCACATGAAGGCTCACTTGCCTAAACCAGGGTCTAAGTACATGACCTCAATTTAGTCTCATCAGAAATACTGGATGGGGATTGGGGACTACAATTCTGTCGGCTCCATAGAGATTCTTTTCCAAACTGGTGAGCAACGATGAGGATCAAACCCATGACTGATCAAACACATACCCTCTGAGCCAAGCCCTCTGAGCCAAGCCAAACACAAGCCATGGTCTCATCAGTCAGTTTTATGAACAGAAGCCCCCTATAATGGTGCAGCTGACCAGAACGATTCCAGATTGATGACTGTCCTTAATGCAAGATTTAATCTTAACCCCGTATGCATTCTACCAAGCATTTGTTTCAATTATTAAGCAGTCATAATCAACCTACATCTCATCTTCAACCAATACATATCCACTTAAGTATTTGTGTGTGGAAGGGTGGATACTGATAAAAAATATATGTGTGGATAACTTTTGGCCAGTGGCATGTCAAAACACCAATTTTCGAACTATTTACCATCCAGACAGCATATGACTGGTCAAAGGATGGCCATGAAAGATACGTCTTGTACTGCATGCATGCCATTTAGTCATAACAAATTTCCATGCTTGAAAATTACGTCTGCTCAAGGAAGAATATGCTGGCACCCTGCAGCAGCCCTTGGTCATTTTTACTAATTTTTCTCTCTCCACATGAATATTTGTTTCTACTTTAGACTTTTTTAAACAAACTTTCAACAAACTCTAGTAGTCAAGGGTTCTTTTACATACACCGATTGCATGCTCCACGCAGAACTTCTTTTCAATCATCTCATCAGAAAGGCTAGTACTACACTACCACCCAACATTTACAGAGGAAAAGTCTGGCATTAGACATTGTTCACCACTTTAAAATCCATGCTGTACATAACTGTAGTCAATGGTTGATCACACTCACACTGCATTCTTCACCAGATCACAAACACTCACACACCGCATTCTCCACCAGATCACAAACACAGAGTTCTCCACCAGATCACAAACACTCACACCGCATTCTCCACCAGATCACAAACACTCACACCGCATTCTCCACCAGTCACAAACACTCACACCGCATTCTCCACCAGATCACAAACACTCACACCGCATTCTCCACCAGATCACAAACACTCACACCGCATTTCCACCAGGTCACAACAAACGACTCACACACAAACATCCACGCATTCTCCACCAGGTCACAAACACTCACACCGCATTCTCCACCAGGTCACAAACACTCACACCACATTCTCCACCAGATCACAAACCTCATTCTCCACCAGATCACAAACCTCATTCTCCACCAGATCACAAACACTACCATCGCATTCTCCTCCATATCACAAACACTCACACAGCGTTCTCCTCCATATCACACTCACACCGCATTCTCCTCCATATCACACTCACACCGCATTCTCCTCCATATCACACTCACACCGCATTCTCCTCCATATCACAAACACTCACACAGCATTCTCCTCCATATCACAATCACATCGCGTCAACTTACCATCCAGGCAGCACTGGATTGTGGCCAGTGGAAAGTTGTAACACAGCTGTTCAGGCAGGGCGTGCAAGGCAGACAACTCCAGCAGTGCCTCATTCCCGTAATCAAAGAAAATGACATGGACCTGCTTGTCCATGATTTCTAAGACTTCACAGCGGAACCACTCTCCTGCACAAAATTTATTCATCCCACAGTTGGTTGGTTGCTTTTTTTTCTCTTTCCTAGAATAACATAATTAAGGAAATACACTTTTGAAAACGGGTGGTGTAAGGTGTGTGTGTGAGTGTTAAGTGTGTGTGTGGTTGGTGTGTGTCCGCGAGCGTAAAAAGGCGGGATAGGGGTATGATCTTGAGTGTTTCTTACGAAAAAACTGGTTTGCGCACATGGTGAGGTGGATAGTAGCATTAGAGGCATTGTGTGCAAACTGTGGTGGAGGGTGCATTCATGCATTGAATGTGTATATGTGTGTGTGTGTGTGTGCGCGCGTGCGTGTGTGCGTGCATGCGTGTGTGCGTGCGTGTGTGAGTGTGTGTGTGTGCAAAGATGCAAGTGAGCATAACAGAGTGTTTGTACTCATGTATGTCTATTACAGCAAATGTCATGTAACAGCCCAAGTTACCCTCGAACTCTCCGGACAGCAGTTCTCCCACAGCAGGCATGTGGTCCAGGGCCGAGGATTCAGCATTCACCTCCTTCAGCTGAGGTACAAGGCCCCCAACATCATGCTGGATGACTGGAACATTCAGACAGACATGTCCACACATATTTCAAATTTCTGCTCTCTACAGGGTTCTACAATTTATCTAGCGCAATCAATAATTTCATACTGCTTTCTCGGTGCATATAGATCCGCAACTAATTTAACATCCTTGCACAATATGAACCGCACAATCCATGTTCACACCCATGCACACACACACACACACGCACACACACACACACAGCCTCGTGTCGACTTACTGTAATGCTCCTGGTGGGCAGCATAGAAGTTTGCAGGGTTGACCACATGTGTCACCACCATGTCCAGTACATTGCCATCCTCAGCCACAAGGGGCAAACATTCCCGTGTCAGTGCAGGCCCCCTGTTCTGACTCTCCTCCTCAACCACAGGATTGGCTGAGGCACCTTGCGGGGGGCCTGCATCCCTTTCTTCAGTTTCTACAGGTGGATGAGGAGATGGCGGGGTCACCTGTTCCTCCACAGCTTCTAGTGGTGGAGGGCAGGGAGCGACTGGACTTTCTGAACTGTGGTCATCCGCATCTTCCAGAGCAGGACACTGCACAGCGGATGGAGCAGCCCCTTGGCTGTCCTCTTCTACACAGGTTGGGTGATCAGGGGGGACTGTGGCAGGAGACTCCATCCCCAATATTGTGACGACTGATACATCATCTGCTATGATGTCCACACTGTAAACGTCTCCATCCTGGCTAACCACCCTCACCATGGATTCGGTCTGCAAGCAGGCGTTTACAAACCTTCTCTCCATCTCTGGTGTCACAATGCTTGGCATTCCATCCAGCTGACACTGGACAGCCTGGGTAGGCAGCCTCAGGAATTCTGCAGGGAGGATTCTCAGTGAGGCAATACTTTTGTCCTCTTTGTTGCCATAGTCCACGAAGAAAACGGTGCAGGTGGCACCATCATCACACACACGCAGCACCTGTCCACGGTACCACTGTTCATCCAAGGAGAACTTCACCAGAACCAGGTCACCTGCAGACACTGATTGGCAGAGCGGCGGCCGACCACGCTCCTCTCCTTCACAGACATCACTCAGCTGCTCACGGAGTATGGTCAGGTCCTCTTCTCCTCTTTTGGCATTGATAAAGAACTTGTGGCAATGCTCTATGTCTTGGATACCTGCTACAAAACAATCCCCAATAGGCAGGGTCGCTTTCTTCAACTCTGCTGGTGACGCAGCCACGCTGGGCTGTCCAGGAGCCTGCTCTTCTTCTGGCACAGCGGCTACTGCACCTTGGCTGGGGGTGTTGTCAGCAGAAGGCTGGACAGAACCGGCTGAGGAGTCTCCTTTCAGCATCTGAACCAAATCCTGAGACAGGGTGGTCTGCAGCTCTTCACTAACCATGTCCACCCAGACCTTATCATCCCTCACACTCTCCACAAGCACTGTGCATGTGGGCATCTCCTGTTCCTGATGCAGGTACTTTTGAATGCAGCTCACAAACACTGTCACTTGACTCTCCTGCCACTGGCCTAATAGGCTGGCACTGATGCCTCCCAAAGCACAGCACATTCCATGAATGGGGGTGGCAGCATGGACTGGCTTCAAGGCACGAATCTCGGCAAATGGCAGCTGCTCTTTGTTGCCGAAGTCAACATAGACCAGGAAAGCTTCCTTGGACTCAGGAAACACTTCCAGCACCTCAGCCCGGTACCACTGGCTGTCCACGGAGAACCGACCCACCACCATTTCCCCCACAACCGGCCTGCAATTCATACACACACAGTCATAAGGAATCATTCAACAATGATGGGATCATATAGTCTAAATATTTTTAAATCCTGTCAAGTTCAAATCCAATGTGCAGCCTAGAATAATAATATAATAATAATAATAATAATAATAATTGTTGGAATTTATATAGTGCTGAATCTTGTAAAGCAACAAATCAAAGCGCTCAGATTTTATTTCATACCACTTTAAGTCATGGCAGATTTCTCTCCGTGAAATTCGGGCTGCTCTCCCCGGGGAGAGCGGGAGAACACGTCGCTACTTAGCGCTGCGCCACCCTTTTCACCTGCTGTATTTGTTTCCCTATCAGAGTGGCTTTTTTCTAAGAATTTTGCCAGGGACAACTCTCTTGTTGCCGTGGGTTTTTTTACGTGCGCTAAATAATTACGTGTAACACACGGGACCTCGGTTTATCGTCTCATCCGAAAAACTAGCGCCCAGACCACCACTCATGGTCTAATGGATGGGGGAAAAATTTCCGGTCCAAACGGGGTACGAACCGCCGCACACTTCAGACCCGGACTTTTCGCTTTCTAGACAGGCGCGTTACCTCTAGACCACCGAATCACACATAAAAAAATTAATTAATTTTAAACACTACACATATATGCACAGATTTGGTGTGGACATATACCTCTTGTGCTATTCAGTTTTGCTTTTAAAAAAACAAATAAACAAAATATAAAACTTATTTCTATAAAGCTATTTTACATCAAACAAAACACATCACCTCATAAGTAAACGTACATTCACAACTTGTCAAGTCATTTCACAATAGTAAGAATATTTTCCCCCCAAAACTTCATGCTAAGCTGGTATATCTACCATAATAACTAATTCCAAAAATGAAATATTTCTTAAATCTATATCTGAGTTTACCAGGTACTTTGATTTGACCATGATTGCAGCAAACATGGTACTAACTGTATATGTCGACAAAAAGATTTTTTTTCCAACTTTACACGATACATTTCAACATATTTTAATGCTCACACACCTACTGCCAGAAGTTAGTCAACAAAACAAATGTTCTCAAAAATGAAGATTTCAAACCATTATTCAAACAAGAATGTACATCATACACACACACATTACTATCTGCAGAAAGTCCAAGGAAAAAAACACAGGACTATGAGATAAAAGAGCTAGGCATTTTGGGGGTTAGGTGAGGGTTATCAACAGAACTACTGGCACTTGATGACTGAGTAAGCAACAAGAAGAAGAAGCAGGGACTCACTGGTAAGGCACTGGGGGTTCACCGTCGTAGTCCATCATCATCTTGTTGCTGAACTGGTTGAAGGAGCTTTCCAGGCTGGCAATGTGGACAAAGAGGTGCATAGGGTTCAAGAAGTCCGTCAGTACCACCTCGACACGCTGGCCCTTCTTCAGCACCTCCACCACACTGTTCATGTCCCCCTTCATCACTCTGCTGGCCACCACACTGCCAGCACGCAAGAGAAGACAACAAATATCTTAACTGTCGCCTGTGCGTTCATGCAAGTAACATATCAGTGAAAAAACACACATGCAAGCATGATTGTGTGTTTACTCCTTCATAAAGGTGCATATACACACACAAGATTCAGACTTAGATTCACTCACACACACACACACACACAGAATAAAGTTTTCAAAATCATTGTAAATTTCTCTGCACTTAATCTAGCCTGTTCTTCTCAAGGAAAGTACATCATATATAGCTGGTGCCATCCTTTTTTCCCCTTTTTCTCTAATTCCTTAGATGGATATGTATCTGCCTATCAAGGATCATTTTTGTTCTGAATTTTCCAAGGACTCTCTCTCTCATGTTGCCACAAGTTTTCAATAAGCTTCATGTGTGTTGTACAGCTCCACACCTTCAAAGTGGCATGCAGTACTGGCTGATGATTCATTTATATTCTAATTCAGCTCTTGCATTACACAATCTGAGTGAACTTAACCTGCACATTTAAAAAAACAGAAGAAAAAAAAAAGTCAGAATGCAGCTACCTTCATGGTGGGCAAAAACAGTTGCACTCGCAAAGTCTCACTGTTGGTGAGCCTCAGAGCTCCAGCTGAGGTACAAAGAAACAAAACATAACAGCTTGGCATTTCAGTGTAACGCCGACACTCACACCACCTTACCTTACAGCCTGGTCAGATGGCGGTGTGACTTCAGTAACATCCTCACAGTATCCCTTTTCTTTCAAGAAAGTAGCTGCATCTACACCTGTGTGAACAGATTTGTAGACAGTGCAGAAGAATAAAACTCATTCTGTGTGTGGTGTGTGTGTGACAGTGTGTGTGAACAAATATAAAGTGAGGCTGTGCACAAGAGAAAAAGAGAGACAGACAGACAGAGACAGAGAGACATTGACAGAGGCTGACAATAAAAGAATGCATGTTGGAGAGAATCTCTAGTCCTAATACTATTGTTCTCTGTGAATACTACAGTGTTTCTAACCTCAATAAGTTCAATACTATCTTTCTCCTTCAGCATGCAGAGAGTCACTGCCTTACAGTTACAAGGAATCTAAAAACTAGGCACACAACATTAAAGCAGGTATCTAAAGTCACATGGTATTTATGTATTTTATTTATTCCTTTATTTATACCACTTTAAGTCACGAGATTTCTCTGTGTGAATTTCGGGCTGCTCTCCACGGGGAGAGCACGTCGCCACAAGAGCAGCGCCACCCTTTTTTTTTCTCTTTTTTTTTGTATCTGCAACTGTATTTGTTACCCTATCAGAGTGGCTTTTTTCTAAGAATTTTGCCCTGGGCAACTCTCTTGATGCCATGGGTTCTTTTACGTGCGCTGAATAATTATGAGTAACACACGGGACCTCGGTTTATTGTCTCATCCAAAAGAAAAGCACCCAGACCACCATTCATGGTCTAACGGATGGGGGAAGTTTCGGGCCCAAACGGGATTCGAACCACCACACACTTCCGACCCAGACTTTTCACTTTATAGACAGGCGCGTTAATGCATGCCACAAAAACTTTTGACAAGGAGGAAAATCTAATGTATATTATATCATCATGGTCAGAATTTGTAAAGCAATTTTCCCAAGAGAGTCCTAACTGGTCATATAGAGAGCATCTTCCCATTAGAGCTCTCCCCAGTATACGAAGTGATTGGAAAAACTAACAATCAAAACATCATCCCCCTCCACTGATAGAGAGTGAATCTCTACAAACAGGCATCCACTAGTAGTGGAAATGCCAGCAAGTCAGGGAAACTACACATGAAACCCCTAGACTGAAGGGACTTGATGGACCTTAAAAGGGATAGTGATAATCCCACATCACAGGCAGAATCAGAGGCCTCTGCTTTACTCTGAATTCTTGGCAATAAAATCAAAATACAACCAGAAAAAAAAAGTAACAAAGCTACTGATTAAATTACTAAAAGACCAACAAACAAAAATACTCCCCAATACAAACACAAAATAAAGTTAAGATGAATGGCTAAATCAATGTAAACAAATAGCACAGAGCAATATAACCTGAGAGTTGATGATTGACGTCTTCACAGCACTAGGCCTAAATGAAACTAGTCATAGTTACAACCGAACCTGGCAGATATTGATGACTGTGCTTGCATGAAATTGCATGTTATGAGCATGTAAACTAAGCTATGGCTGAGAATGTCATTCATTCTGAAAGTTTTGATTTTATTCTATCAACCGAGCAATACACAAGACCATACTTGCTGTGGTCTGATATGGCAAAGTATATGATGCAAAAAAAGAAGTGAGTGAATAACAATGATAGAACTCAATGGAACCAACAGTTTCTTTTCTTTATATCACCTCGTGAAACAAAGACTAAGCAAACAGTACAATCATACTTCGTCATTTCACTCACTATCACACACACGCACGCACGCACACGCGCGCCCACACACACACACTGGGCAACTAGACTCAACTTACCATCAGAGCAGCGAACTAGGGTTACTTCGCAGACATTGTCACGTTTCTGGAGTACGGTCATGGTGCACAGTTCTGTGCTGCTAAACAGCTGCTGCAAAAGGGTCACCACTTCCACTGTCCACTTGCCTCCCCCACTGGGACGCACCATCAGCGTGCACGGTAAACTCTACGCCAACACAAGAGAGACAATCATTACTATCTTTCTTTTTAGTCATCATTATCAAATCTCCAGTTTACACTTTGATTTCCTTACAAAGAAATCAGCAACAGAAAAATCTGCATGTTAGTAACAAGCTATGGCACTTTCATTTATTGCATTACACCAATCAATGTTATTGTATCTTAGCACTTTGGGCTACTTCAAGATTTTTTTAAAAAACACCTCTACAAGCCCACCCTCCTTTGAAATCCAGCCTGAAAGATGTCCATTATGTCATGATCACCATAAAACCCACGACGTCCCCAGAAACAAGAAAATGAGAAGTCTGATGTAAAAGATCTCTTCTAGAGACTGCAAAGCAGCTCTGGGAACACTCCAAACTTACCCACCCCACCTCACCCGGACTTCATTTTCTGTTAAAGAAACAACAACAGACATGTGGGCATGTGGTCTCTCTTGTTTCATTAATGTTAAAATCTGTAACATTCTCCTTTGAGTCAGGCCTGAAAGTACTTCAACTCTGCAATAAACTCTTCTTGTTACAGACATTTACAATGATATGCCCCACACTTAAAATGGCGTGATATTGTGTCTATGATACAATGAAGAAGTAGATTTTCAAGAAAATGTATGAACATTTTCTATTAACTAGAAACAGCTTATAAATAATGTGTGCGAATGCAAAAAAAGTTCAAGAATGTCTTATACAGGCCTCACGAATATACACACACTTGACCCATATTGAGAATGATGTGCGTACGCACACACACACACAAACACCTAGGACTCACCAGCGGGGGCAGAGAAGCCAGCTCAGCAGGAACAGGCAGCAGTCTTGACATCTGCACTTCTTCAGAGTTTCCATAGTCCATGTAGAAGATCTCCACCATGCTCCCTGCAATTCTCACTACCTTGGCTCTGGCCAGTTCCCCCATGAACTCACAGACAAACACCTGCCCCACCTCTGCTACTGTTGCTGGTCGCCCTCTCCCTGTGTACTGTACACACACAACACATGTACAGGAATTAGCCATCAACTGTTTATGACAACAATATACAATTGTAACAGTCCATTCTTATAACACCTTATTCTTGAAAACCAAACTGTGTATGTTTTCAATAATAACTTAAAATAACCAGCCCACTGGCACAATGACTAAATAAGTAGATTCTTTCTTTTAATTGCTAATGAGCACCTCGTAATCCCTTGACACAACAACAAACATGCAACAATGAAAGCTACCTATCAACAGATATATACTTTCACACAATAAGTGCAGATGAACAAATTAATAAGACACACAACAAGTAATAAGAAGAAGAAAAGGCACAGAAAAAAAGAAGAGAAACTCTGTTGATGTGCACATTACTAATTGTATGCAGATAACACAACAAAGACAACTGACCTTGGCAAACGCCTCTTCCACAATGGGCACAAAGGTTGTAAGCTGTTCTGCCATCTGTACCCAGAAACACTGAGGGCTCTCGATGTGCGACACCAACACCTGTTGTTTTGACATAAAATGAAGGCAGCTCATATTGTTATGCTGACACAGTGAGACTAAAGTATAGCACATCACAGCAAAATACATAAAGCATAACATACAACAATATATTTTATCACCCTAAGTTCCATATGTCAAACACCACTGACTATGTCACTCCATACACTAAGTTCTACATATCATTGAAGATGTCACTAATTTACCCTACTGAAAGCAAATACAGCACTTATCATATACATCATACATCACCGACACTACATCAAAATCAAATGCAATTATCTGTAAGACATTAATACATAATTTCCCTCACATTATAATACCACCACTGTAAATATACGACCTTCATAAAAAATTTAAAAAAGAAAGAAAAAACCCACACACACATCACTATAAATTTGCAACCATCACATACTATACACCAATATTAAATCAATGATCCTATTACCCACATAACTGCACATTCTCATATACAACAATATCAAATAACAACAGACCAATTCCCTAATTACAGTGATGGGTGACAAAGCAAATTTTTCATAACCACAGATGCTAACACACAATACACATAACACAAACACAACATAACACACACAACACAACACACACACAACACAACACACAAAGAGAACCAAACCCTATCCTACAACTCACAGTGGTAGGGTTTTTCAGCTGCACAACGTCCATGGGGTGTCCCATACCAGGCGTCGAGTCAGCCTGAGAAACACCAGCTGGTGGCCTGCTCCCTGCTCGAGGTGAGGTGGCAGCATCGCCGGGGTCCTCACTCTGGGTCCTTGGCACTGCACCAGGGTTTTCAGCAGAGGGTTTTCCAGAAAGGGGTGGGGTGGGTTTGGATGGTGCCTTGGGCTTCTCCTCCTCCCAGCCGTCTTCTTTTGGGCTCCCCACGCGGCTGAAATTCTTGTCGCCGTCTCTGTAGTTCCTTTTCTCCTGGAAAGGTTTCGTTACATACAATCTGTGTTATGTTGTGTCTTCACTTCTGCCACCTTTCCACTCCTAATACGCTCCCCATTCACAAATCGAAGTAAATGCTGGTACGCTTAACTGCTATCCTTTAGAAAGCAAAATTGTGAATCCCCAACCCAAAACCACTAAATGAGGTGGATTGCACATGACCAGCATTTCCTGATGGAGTGATTATGGCAGTTGGGGATCAGGCTGTCGGATCTGAGATTTTGATTGATTGCATAACTATAACCTTCTTCTGCCTTGTACTGAAGTGTTAAGGCATAATTTGGTTTCTTTTTGCTTTAAAAATGCGCTTAAAAACACACAATACCTCATCCTGTAATTATGATGCAAAATTTGTTAGTTTCTCATTTTGTCACTCCTGGAGTCTAGCATTTCAATTTGTAATTTTTCACAGAATTGTCTGATTTTCAATCAATTTTTTGCTTTGGTATTTTTATTGCATAGCTTTTTCAATCTTTTTAATGAAATTAATAACGTCGACAAATAAAAACTGACCCCAACTACCTAACCGTTACAGCATTATATAAATTAACAAAACTTCCTTCTTTTCAGCTGTACACAACAGCAGAGTTACTGTCCAATTAGTATAATAGCCAAATAAAATGGAAATAAATGGCACAATTTTTACTGAAAGTGTAAGCATTGGTAGTTTTGTACAAACACACATTATATACCGAGTTGTGTCAACACAAAATTACACTGTGTCTACAACTTACTTGCTGCTTGCCAGGTCCTCTGTCATTGCGAGGACCTCCACGGTTGCCACCATCTCTCTGGGACAACTGCTCTGTTCGGTTTTGTCTATTCGGAGGTGTGCCTCTGTTGCCGTCAGCTTTTCTGGGACCCGAGCCCCCTTGTTCTTGTCCAGGTCCACCCTGACGAGGTCCTCTAAAATTCTGTTGAGCCCCAGAGTTGTCTCCCCTTTGAAAACGGGACTTGTCTCCTTTCTCTCCTGGCCTCCATCTATCTTGCTGTGGTCCATTTCTAGACTGGCCCATCTTCTCTCCTTGTGGACCATTTTGGGACTGGTTGTCTCTTCTGTTGTCTGGACCATTTCTGGGATGGCTTCTCTGAGCTTCCTGGGGTCCATTTTTAGACTGGTTTCCTTTTGCATTGAAGGGATAACTTCCAGATGGATTAGCTCTTTCGTCCTGTGTTCCGTTTCTGGGGGAAAATTGCTTTGGCTCCTCCCTTTGCCCTGGACCTTTCTTAGGCTGAGAGGATCCAGCTTTGTCCACCGGCATATTCTCTGTAGCTCCCTTTCTGCCTTGCTGCCAACCTTGCCCATTTCTCTTCGGCCCCGTATCCTGCGAGTCGTACCCTCCACTCTGTGGCCTGGCCCCACCCTTCCCTGGTGGATTCTGAGGCATGCTGGGTTGGGGTCTGTTGCCATCTCTGCCCTGCATTCCATGTGGCCCTTCTTGTCTCTGTTGGGGAGGACCTGAGCGAGGAGGTCGTTTCTCTTGGGGGCTGGTTATGGCGTTTGGTGAGGGCTGGCCATTTCTCTGCTGGCCAGTTTGGTTTCCAGGGCAGGGTCTGGCGTCACGTTTGTTTGAAAAGAATTTCAGCTTGGAACTCATTCGCATGTCTTCTGAATAACTGGACGAGTCTGACAGAGCTTCCGCCTTCTTTACCCACTCGGTCAGGTAGTCCTGGTTGTTCTGAACACACCAACAATAAGGTCTCTTAGAATGAGCAATTTTTGAAACAGAAGACTTTATTCTAAACCATGAAACTTTCTATCCTGTCAACCCCATATTTAAAATCTTACTAATCTCACAATCATACTCAGGAGAGAGCAAGCGACCAGGGAAGTTAAATAGCTCCACTCCCCCTTTCTTTTCTCTCTCTTTTTTAATTTTCATTCGTTGGCTACAGCTACAAGTTTCACCACTGGTGGGATAACGAATATGCAACCTTTACCCGTCATTAACGTAGCCACACTCAGACTTGGGGGATGATGTCTACACACGACGCCACTGTGCTTGTTTTTTTCAATTTTGTCATTCGCTGCTACTGGCATGTAATGGGCCTTCTCTTCTGAATGGCAGAACGAGTTTTAACTCTTGCCCAAGATGTTCTGCATGCGTTCATACATGGGGCCTCTGTTATTATTCATCTGAGGTACTTTTTGGGGAAAGGAGTTGGTACCGATATCAACTCCAGGGGAAAAATCCCTTCAAACAGGTGTCTCAGTAATGGCTTGAACTCACGCAATCAAATAAGTGCAATGCTCTAACCACAAAGCTATAGCCCCCTGCCTCCCCCTCCATTCCCCTAAAATCCCTCTTTTCAAAACCAAGTATAGCCAATAATGCCCATTTCACGGTTTAAAAAGAAAAAAATAAAGATCACCACATAAACTTTAAAGCAAAGACACACCAGATTACCAACACAGAGGACCACAATGTGTTTCTGGCACCACTGTTCATATTAAGATTGAAAATTCTACAAGAACAACACCTATATTCTCCATCACAACCAGGATATATATATATATAACCAGGACTATGTTAATTTTCAGTCTTCTACAACTAAACCTTTTAACTGCATTCCAGACTCACCTACTACATATGCTATTCTGCAGGAACACACAGAAAGTGTTCACAAGTTGAGCACACATTACAACAAATCCACACAAAAACAACAGACACACACACACACACACAAATACACAGACACACACACATACACCATAATAACTCACATCAATAAAATCGTCACTGATGTCAACATGCATGTTGTGAAAGTCTGGCTCATGAATAGAAGGAGCTCTGCTAGGAGTGGCTGGCACTCTGCAAGACAAAAATTTACCTATCAGCAATAAAACATATCCCACTATAACACACATCACAAGGCAAAAGTGTTACCCATCATCAGTATAACACGTCACATGACAAAAGCATTACCTATCATCAATATAACACATCACAATATAACACGTCACATGACAAAAGCATTACCTATCATCAATATAACACATCACATGACAAAAGCATTACCTATCATCAATATAACACATCACAATATAACACATCACAAGACAAAAGCAATACCTATCATCAATATTAACACATCACATGACAAAAGCATTACCTATCATCAATATAACACATCACATGACAAAAGCATTACCTATTATCAATATAACACATCACATGACAAAAGCATTACCTATTATCAATATAACACATCACAATATAACACACCACATGACAAAAGCATTACCTATTATCAATATAACACGTCACAATATAACACATCACAAGGCAGAGGCGTTACCTATCAACAATATAACACATCACAATGTAACACATCACAAGACAAAAGCATTACCTATCATCAATATAACACATCACATGACAAAAGCATTACCTATCATCAATATAACACACCACATGACAAAATCATTACCTATTATCAATATAATACATCACAAGACAAAAGTGTTACCCATCATCAGTATAATACATCACAAGACAAAAGCATTACCTATCATCAATATAACACATCACAAAGCAGAGGCGTTACCTATCAACATATCACATGACAAAGGCATTATCAATTAACACATCTCCGCTAACAGTTTTTTCTCTTGCAAACAAACAACTTGGGAGGAGCATAAAACAAAACAAAATTTAGCCCTCAGAAATAGTGGCAATTCTAGACTGTCCCTAATCAGCAGAGACACAGAACAGAACAAGTGCCCCCTAAGACCTCGTAATGTTTACCATGTGCACTGTGTTTATCACAACATGGCTCTTTGTCAGCAAGGCTGAACACATTATCAATGAACATATGCACACACACACACGCACATGAGTGTACATGCACGCATACACACACACCATCTTTAGGCACAGAGTGAAAGACGAGAGTACCCAATGCACTCACCCGGTATCATAAGAGCAAGCCCTGCGATGAATAGGCCAGTGAGCCCTTTGACAGTTGGCATTGCAGTAATACACATTCCGGCATGCCTTGCACCTCATTGACGCTATCAACAGAGAATTTTTCCAATATTTATTTTTGGTTAGTGCACAAAGCAGATCAGACATGCCTTTTATGTGTTACTTCTTCTCTACTTCAATTCACATGGCAGGTTAGCAATATGTTCTAATACTCATCTTTATTTTTTTTTTCTTCCAAAATCTACATTTGGCCAATACATTTACCATGACAGACTGTTCCAGTCTAAAACATGTCTATTCTATTGGCTACAGCTATCTCAAAAACTTTGGCAGAAAAATGCCTTCTTCAGTTTCTCAGTTTATATGGAAGACAAAAACCCTAACCAACAAAAAGTATAGTGTTATAGACCACACTTTGTGTTATATGAGAGTAACAGCAACCAATGTACAGAACACTAGAAAAACTGAACAAAATCCTTTTTTGAGCACTGAACAAAAAAATCAATTATCATCAACAGATCCTTCTGACAGAGTTGAGGAAACGTTGCAAAGATTCTAGACATAACATTTCCATGGAAAATGCTTCAATCTTGACAATCAATACCAATTCTACAAACAACAAATGTACAAGAGATAACCAACAAAAATCTGTTTTTAAATACAAATACAGAATATGAGCTGCCAAGCTTAGAACGGACAATAGTTGTCTCACATAAGCAAACATGTGCATATGAGTATGAACCTTCTAAATGCAAATTATAACCAACAAACAGTGCATACATGTGTGCATGCACTCATGACCTCTTGTCAATACTATCCCCTCACACACACACACTCCACCTTTCTCTAGCCCTTACCTATTTTTTGGCAGTTTCTGCACAGCTCTGAACCAACATCACTTCCTGAAATCACGCATCGATTATTTAGAAATACTGTAAAAAAATTTCCTACAACTTTTTTGTCTTCATAAAGGTGGACCACTGCATCACTTTTTGCAAATTTTCGTTTCTCAGGAACTAGTAAAGATATCTGAATGAAGTTTGGTACACATACTAAGTGCTGAGGAGTATGGCTATCTGTGCTAAGTTTGAAGTATGTAAATCAAACAGATATGATAATGTGATAATTTTCCCAAAAAAAAATATGGGTCGCTGTTTAGCCCATCTGCTACTTTCAAGATATGCATTACACAATGGTGTTTATAATTTTTCCACTTTGATTTGATATAACTTTGTGCAATGATCAGAAAAAAGTTCTAGTTTTAGTTCATAAAATATTCTTTTCTGTCTTCTGCCCAAAAATTTTCATTCCTGTTTTGTTGTTTATATCATTTGGTATTTAAAAACTATAACAGATACAGAGCTCAAACACTCTCATTGCACTCAGCAGATGTTTCTACACTAGCATGCCAAATTTCATTAATTTCCATTAGGTCAGAAGTTACAGATGGGCCAAACAACTGACCCAGTTGAAAAAACCAGTTTTGAGAAAAACACCCGTAAAGATTTAGTTAATTTAATTTTTAAAAACTCATGATTAAACATTCAAAAAAAATTTTGCATGGTAAAATAACATTAGGTCAACACTACCGAGTGATTAAAGACTGTTTTTTTTACAGAAAAAAATTTTCAGGAGGCTCCTGGGGCATACACCCACCTTGCCTGCCTGGCTATGTTCATGTTCTGCATACCTTACAGTTTCTACTTTTTCCCCCTCTTTTCTCTGGCCCTACCAGAAGATTTTCTATTGGCTGTTTTCACTCTGAGAATGTCTGATTTCTCTACAAACACTTCTGCATTGCTCCCTGCCACAAAATCCAGTCCAGCAAGCACAGTGTTGCAGGAAAAGGCACTTTTCCTTCAGTACCATGCCTGATACTTTGTATTGCCTTCTGGAGTCCTGTTCCACCACCATCTCTTTCCACACGCATATTTCTTCTCTGCCTCTTTTTTCCCCAGCTCAGTTTCAAACTCGCTTGTATTTTCCATTCTCACACAGTTTATTGTTTTGCATTCTGCTTTCAATTCTCACACATTTTATTATTTTTGTCTATCTCACTATATAATATATATTAACAGTTCCTTTGGCCAACTCTGTGAAGTATTTAGGTGTAGTTCTGGACAACACACTCTCTATGAAAAAATTCATCACCCAGACCTGCCAGTCTTGCTACTATCAATTACGGTGCATAAGCGCAATTCGCAAGTATCTGACCACTGACGCAACTTCCAAGCTTGTCACATCTCTCATTCTTTCACGTTAGACTATTGTAATTCTCTTTTGGTTGGCCTACCAGCATCATCAATCCACTCTCTTCAACGCATACAAAACTCTGCAGATCGACTGGTCCTAAGAAAGAAAAAATCTGAACACATCACTCCTCTTCTGCGATCTCTTCACTGGCTGCCTGTCTCACAGAGACTGAAGTATAAGATCAATACCCTCTGTTTCAAATGTCTTCACAAATCTGCACCCTATTGTCTCTGTAGCTGTCTTAACCTGTATACTCAATCCCGTTCCCTTTGCTCAGCTGCAGATACTTTGTGCTTTTGAACACCCAGATTCAAACAAACCACTGTTGGCCGTTACTCTTTCTGTTTCTGGTCCATCCACCTGGAATGAACTTCCTCTTTCATTTCGCCAAAAGCCTTCACTCGATACCTTCAAATCCAGCCTCATAACGCACTTATTTCCTACCTGACACTTTCCCATCATATCTGTTCCTACTTTTTTAACAGCATCCTTCATCTCCTTCATCACCACGTGTGTGTGTGTGTGTGTGTGTGTGTGCATAAACTTGAAATATCTTATATTATTTGAGGAAAGTTGCATGCATGTAAATGATTTCTTCGGAGGCATATGGTGTGAAAGGATCGAAGTTTGGTAAGATCCGCTTCCGTCATCCTCCAGCACTCAGAACCGTACAGGAGCGTAGATACAACACAGCTCTGCTATAGCTTCAGCTTGGTGTTGGTGCTGTATTGAGTTGATCTCCAGATATTGTTCATCACCCTAAACACACTCCTGGCCATGCCCAGTCTGTTGTGGGAAATTTGGCATACTGGTGTAGAAACATGTGCTGAGTGCAATGGTAGTGTTTCAGCTCTATAGCTGTTATAGTTTTTCAAGACCAAGTGATATAAAACAAAAAAGAGAATGAACTTTTTTGGGGGGTTTTCTTGTGTTTTTGGAGATGACAGAAATCAAAACTTTATTAACTAAAACATCTTTTTGGGGGGATCATTGCACAAAGTGACATCAAATCAAACTAGAAAAAGTATAAACACCATGATGTAATGCCTATCTTGAAAGCAGCAGAGGGGCTAAACAGCGACCCATATTTTTTTTTTAATTATCACATTATCATATCTGTTTGACCTACATACTTCAAACTTGGCACAGATAGCCATATTAATGCACTTAGTACGTGTACCAAATTTCATGAAGGTATCTTTACTAGTTCCTGAAACGAAAATTTGTAAAAAGTGACGCAGTGGTCCCCCTTAACCATACACAGCACTGATTCTAGGATTTCAAAATAAGGGGCCCAAGGGCCCCCTAAAATGAAAAAAAAGGGGGCGTTACACCCCCCCTCCCCCCCACCTCCCCCCCCTCATAAAAAAGGGGACAAGTAGTAATTGCTTACAGTACCTTCAGTACTCTTAGTTTCTGCTACTTTTTCAAGGAAGAGAAACAAAACAAGCAAGCAGATACGTAGGCAGAAAGGATTAAATATTCACTTAAAGTGTTGCAGTTAATATGCAGTGCAGTAAACACTTGTGACACAGGAGAGAGAGAGAGAGAGAGAGTGGGGGGGGAGGGGAGAGAGAGGGAGGTGGAGGGGGGAGAGAGAGAGAACTTGAACCTGAAAGATTTATTCACAAAAAGGCCGTTGGCCCATACATGAAGGGGGGTTGCCAAACTGCTTAGTATTTTAGTGAGAAAAATAAGTAACACAATGTATTGTATACCCACAACTACCACAATAAAAATCAGTTCCAAAAAATATGACTTAAGAAACCAAGATATCTCTTATTCTAAAGCCTTTACACAAATATAAAGCAAGGCTGCGCACAATCTCAGGATGACTAGATGCCATGAGTAGACAGAATCTAAATAAAATAGGCTGTCTACTATACTTTACCGGAATTTAATTCTGTCTTACATCTTCTAATACTGGACAGCACAGCACAAAATGAGCATCTTCCACTGTTTGCTTACATAATGGGCATAGCAACCTGAGGTCATCATCATCATGTTCTATATATCTAAATTTATGAACATTTATGTCTGTTACACCAAGTCTAAACTTAGACATAATTCTTTTCAAAAGTATGTCCATATGAAGCTTTAGATAAGGTTTGACATTGTGTGAACCTATAAACTGTCTGTACATTTGAAATCTTTCACTGTTTTGTATATGAACACTTCACTGCTGCCAACGGCAGTCAATCAGTCTTTGCCTGAAAATGTTGATAAACTCTCTACAATTTCCGACACCTTGATTGAGCCAAACAAACCCAAAGCCAAGTTCACATAAACAGGTACATATTTGTGAAGCCCAGGTGTTTTTCCCCTTGACATCTAGATCATAAAGCATCTTGTAAGACTTAAAAGGTAACCTGCACTCATCCATATGCAGAATCTTAATCCAATATCTAATGCATCTTACAGCAGCATTCACACAGAGAGGATATCTATTGGTTTCACTATAAACAAGATCATTAGGTGTACGTCTATCTAAGCCTAAAAACTGCTTTAACCCTTTACCATTCGCATTTCTGACAGAGAAACTCTCTGTAGTATTCGGAAATTTACGCTGTTTTTTCAGAGAATAAGGTACCTCAAGTACACATAGTCCTGTACAGTTACTATTGTTCGCAGAGCAGTCATATTTGGCCAAAGTATTCATATGATGTCATACTTTGTTCTGCACCCCAAGATGTGTGTCCTACCTACATGTGTCATGCTGCTGTCCCCTCTTTGTCACCAAATACAGGTAACATTGCAGTGACATCATGCTGTTAGTCTACAACTACCCTCTAACATGCGCAATATAGGTATGTGATTAACAAAAATAATATGTGTGGTCCTGCCTGAATGTGTCCTCCATCGCATCCACCGTCATGGTAATCCAATCAAACATTCACACGTCACAAAATTACTGTCACCAAGTCTACACTTCTTCAGTGGAAAGTATTCAAACATATTGAAAACGACGTTGACTAATGCGCGTATATACATTATTTACAAATATATGCTGACGCCTACTATTTACAGACACTAGTGTGTCCTTCACCAATAGCTAGCTACATGGCTGTCACAATGCAGGTGTCACAGCCAGTGTCGCGTCCAGGTGTGTTGGCGTGTTTCTCAGGTGAAAATACTGATTAATTTTGAGAAATCTGGTTTTCACCATAATATTACTGATCCGTGACTCAGAAAATGTCAAATCAGTAGATCAGTAGAGATGAAGCCTCGGCAAACGCTTGATCCCCATCATGATCAAAACTGACAGGTAAGCCCAAATTTCATCAGGTGTTGTTTCTGTCCGTAATGGATCTATGACTAAGCCTTTCACAGCGATCTTTTGCCTGGCATAGTTGTTAGTTTCATCTGCTACAATTTGAAAAAAATGTTGGGGCACAAACAAAACAAAGTAATCTAAGAGCTTGGCTTTCAGTGGGAGAGTTTGTGCCGGCCCAATCATCAGCGTGAAGTCTTGCACTGAGCAAGGCACTTGTGCGCTGCGCCATGTCGTCTGCTATGAAGCCAACGGAATGTTATCCTAAGCATCACTTTCGGACTCACTACCTTCTCCTATTTCATCTCTTTCTTCTACATCTACTTCAACATCGGATTCAACATTTTATTCTCTTTCGAACTGTTCCACTTGCGCCAAAATAGCTTCAATTTCCACATCAGTATATTCCTCCCAAATCGTATGCTCAATCTTTGCTGCCATTTTTAGCAACAAGAAAGCGTGGGAAAGACAAAGCCAGTCACTGGCCAATTTCTTGTGAAAGGGAGGCTGTGTAGCACTGAATTTGGTGTCCATTCCTTCCTTAGTTTATGCTGACCTCAGTGGAATGTTCATTCATAGTGTGCGTCTACTAGGTAGAGCTTAGTGCGTGAGGGAAAATCCCCACTAGGCTGAAATGACGTCCGGCGGGCTGCGGCGGGCATAAATAGATGCGGGCCAGCGGGCAGCGGCGGGCTACGGCGGGTAAAAATGGGAAAGGGTTAAAGCAAAGAGGTGTACTGATTCACAATGTGTTACAGCTGCATCCAGTCCCCAAATTTCCGCACCATATAACACGGTGGGTTGTATTTGTGCATCAAATATCTTAATGAACAAGTCAAAAGCATTATTATTCAATAATCGTAATTTTTTCAAAACAATTAACAAGCTTCTTTTACCTCGACTTGCCAGATCTTTAACTGCATTTGTGAAACTAAGCTTTGTAGAAAAACAGATTCCTAAATATTTATATACATTGATGACAGGCATGACTTTTCCATTGTACAGCCATTTTTCATGAGCAGCTAAATAACCACCTTTTCTAAATACAATAATATTACTCTTATTCGGATTAACCTTAAGATCAAGTGCTGTTGCAACACTGCTAAGCTATTCAGCTGCTGTTGTAAGCCTACAACAGTTTCAGATAGCAGGATGACATCATCAGCAAGCAGAAGAATAAACACTTCTGTGAAATCTTGGGGGAAAGTGGCACCATGTTTACCCTTATTAATGACTTCTATGGCTAACTCATTAATGAAAACAGAAACAGAGGGCTACATACATCACCCTGTTTGACCCCAGTGGTGCAGTATATTATGTCCATCAGCTTAGATCCACCTCTTATTCTGCTTTTGACATTCTGATACATGGCTCTCAAACAAGGTAATAATTTACCCTTCACACCATTTTTCAGGAGAATAGGCCATAACAAGTTTCTATTAACAGAATCAAATGCCTTTTCAAAGTCAATAAATGCTAAATAGAGCTTACGATTATGAGCAAACTGTTTCTGGATAAATGCAAGTAGAGTAAACATATGATCTATAGTGGAATACCCTCTCTGAGAGAGAGAGAGAGAGAGAGAGAGAGAGAGAGAGAGAGAGAGAGAGAGAGAGAGAGAGAGAGAGAGAGAGAGAGAGAGAGAGAGAGAGAGAGGTTAAATTTGTATTTCCAAAGTTGGGAAGATAGATCTAGATGAGACACGAGGTAAAAGCCAATATCAAAGTTTTTATCTCACCTAGATGGTACACTGAGAGAGAGAGAGAGAGAGAGAGAGAGATCAAATTTGTATTTCCACATTCAGAGAGATAGATCCAGGTCTAGATAAGTTAAAGCCAATGTCAAAGTCTTGTCCATTATTTTTGAGAGGATAACAAAAGCTTGCAAGAAAGTTTCAAACTTACTTATTGGGGAAAATTTTCTATGATCATTCATCTGGCAATGTCAGGAAATGGCTGTATTTTTTTCTCTTTAATACCCTATTTTTTTCATAAAAACTGTGCACTTTGAAGTTGAATCAGTTTACTGGCTTGGAAAAAATGGATTCATATCATTTTTTCACTTGACTTCAGCAAGTAAGTTTGCTAGTATTTCTATTTTGATTACAATGCATGTAAGCATCCACACACACACACACACACACACACACACACATACATACACACACACACACACACACACACACACACACACACACACACACTCCATTTTCTCTGATCCTCGCCTGAATTGGAAGGGGCACGTGCAGCAGTGCGGAGGCCTCTAGCGGAGAAAGGGCCTGTTCCCCTCCTTGCGTTCACAGAATCCCCACCAGCTGGGGCTGCTGCTGCCTCCTTGCTGTTAGGCAGAGGCAACAAGCCCTGCTTCTTCCTGCAATCCTGGACCCACAACGTCATTTCAACAATATACACGTCTTCATTTCCATTCCATTACACTGAAGATCGTAACACACAAAAACAACAAATTATGCACATGTTTTTTGGATCACATGGTAGTACATCAAATTCCTGGGCTTGAAATGACTTTAGCACCCAAAAACCCCCCCACCTTTGTCCTATTTCTGCAGAGGAAAAACACTATCACAGGTAAACACATGTGCACATGCATGGTGGTTAGGTGTCCTGGAAGTAACCAATAATCTTACAGACAGGTTCTAAGCTTGAACCTGCCCCAAAGACACATTTCCCCCCTTGTTGTAAATGACCTTAAACTGTTAACTCAGTATTGGGGGATGGGGCGGGGGATAATGTAAAAAACGCCAGGTAAGGGATAAAAGTTTCTCAAGAAAACCAAAAAGAACAACAGGATGGCAAGTGGGAGAAAGAGGGCTGGAAGTTATACTAGACATACAGAATATAGCTAAACTATAAAATGATCCGTCCTTCAATTAAACAAACAACAACAAGATATCAAGTGCTTTAATTAAAAGCACTAGATGTCATATAATAACCATGCTGCTAAATTAAAAAGAGACTTTTTTTGGAAGATAAGAGACTTACCTAAGGCATTTTCTTAAGTCTTTCGATCTTCAAATCACAATTACTCATTCTTACCCACACAGAAGTACCACTTTTTCTCGTCTTTTCAACTTAGCTGTCAATCAACAATTCGAATGGAATCGTTCTTACAAACACAAAAGTATCCCATTTTCTTTTAGAATAACTTTATGCCTGGCTGATTTTCTGACTGACCCTTCTATTGTCCTGACTGACAGTCACAGACAGGTTGTCCACCACAGAGGCCGCATCTCCAGAAGGTCCTGCACACAGTTACATACTTATCAGACATGCATAGCTGACAGACCATGGGGGCAAAATTGGAAGCAGCCTACATGCCCCAAACTGGACAGTTTCTGTGTATACTCCCTCTTACTGAAATAGACAAGACTGACAAATGAATATATAAACCACCTGGACTTGCATCGCTTACCACTTAAAGATGCATCTACAATTACAACAGATCTTTTATTTACCATCAGAGACATGACTGTGAGACTGTCATAGGCATTTCCACTGATCCAAGGAACAAGTTTCCCATTGAGATATAGATATATATACACACACACACACACAGAGGCACGCACAAACACACACACTTTTAACAAGATTCATTTATTTATTTATTTTATTTATTTATTCTTTTCTATCGAGGATAATGAAATAAGCACTCATGTGCCTTCTTACATCCAGTCCCCGCGTGTATGCGGTTTTGTAAATTTTGTCATCTGTTTCCACCGGCACACAATAGCCTACTCTTCCGAAAAGCGGAACAGGATTTAACGTGTGCGCAAGATGTTCAGACAATCTAACATAAGAGATTTAATTTTTTCTCCCTATGTTCCTTGGATAGAGCTCAGAGGTTTGCCAATGGTGAGATTTTGCGAATGTGACCGTTTTTTGCCCGCCATGAAGGTAGTCACACTCTGACTTTGAGATATCAAAAAATTTTGATTAGTGACTTTTCAGGGGCTTTTTAAAAGTATTAAAATTAAATCAAGAAATGTAGGGTTAGTGACATACTCTGAATGGCTGTGGCATGACTTCTGTTGGAATCTCCTTTCCCCAACAAACAAGCAATTAGCAGTTCTGGTTTACTCATCATAGTTTTTCTCCCAATGTGCAGAAAATTTATAGAGACACAAAGTTATGCCCCAACTTCAGATTATAGTCATGTGTACATAGAGAGCCCTACTACTGCTGCAAGAATGCTTTTTGCTGCCTTTTCGAACCAATCATAATTTTTGAAAGGTCTAGCTCTTCACACAACTTTCTATCCAAATCATGGACTGTCTCCCTCAAAGATCAATTACTAGTAGGGATGACATATGAGAATATATACAATGTCTTCATTTTTACCTACCTTGCATGGTATTCCATGTATTCAAAGCAGAGTAATGCAATACAAACATGCTTGGGACCAGCATGTGCTAGTGTCAAGAGCATGCTGTGTCCAAATTGACATTCTCAAGTTTTGGGAATAAAGAATACACAAATATGATGCTAAAAAAAAATTTTAAAAGTATGTGAACAGATCAACTGTGTGATCTCTCGACTCTTACCAGCACTTCTGACTGTCCTCTGTGATTCCGCTGCTCCAGATTCTCTATGTGATGTTGATGCTCCATTACTGTACAAAAATCAATAACAAAACATACCAAGTTAACCATTTATATACAATAGTTATAAATAATAATGATGGGCACTTTTTGAGCGCTTTCCTTCCCCTTGATAGGGTAGCATACAAAACTTTTCAACAAAAAGGTTACAGCAATACACCCAAATACACAAGAACACAACATAACACATACACTTCAGTGAAATAAATGAAGTGTGATTTACAACATACATAAACATCACTTCCAAAACAACAAATGACAACAGACACAAAACATGTCACATCTATACCACATGAATAATACATACATGTACACCTAATCCTGCACACACACACACACACACAAACACAAGTTTTTAAAAATCAGTCTTCAAATTGGACTTGAATGGAGATTGAGAAGAAGAATCACAGAGATCCTGAGACAAAAGTGTTTTTTAAACAATAGTTAATCAATACAGACTTCAGCACTGCTCGTTTATTTTTATTCTTTGGCTTTTGGTTAGAACTACAAACTTTTGCATAGTCTTCTATTTAACCTAGTCTAGTACTCTGCCATGATGATGGCCAAGTTCAAGTAAAGAATGTCTGACTGGCTTTTGTTTGCTAATATCCCATGGCCACAGAAACAACTGAAGCGGATTGCATTACAACTTTTTGTTTTACAGAAAAGTGGGTGGGGATTGCCTGGGCATAACACTTCAGGTACACAGAACAATGGAATGCAATTTAACAGGAACAAATTCCACTAAAACCAGAAGGGTTGTAGTCTTAAAAATAAAAATCTGTTTCAAAAATGCTTACCTGGGGCCAGCATCCATTTCATTATCTGTTCTTGTCTCTAGTGACCGTCTAAATTCCACTTCTCGCTGCAACATGTGAACATCTTATCATCAACTATTCAGTTTTAGTATGTCTAATACTCGATTTTGTGTACACACACACACACATATGTATACATACTTATACACAAGACTTTGTTTTAAAGTTTCATTTAAGAACTAAAAAAGGAGTCATGCCTACACAAGTATTGGCTCTGAAGAGTCTCTTTTCTAGCTGCCATATGTTTAATATTCAATAACTTCACAATGCAGTTTGATTCTGATAAAATAAGATTTTTGAAAAGCAGAAATGAAAAAAGACAAATAAATTTCCTATCTAATCTTCATCTTTTCATCTTCTTTTGGATGAATGATGCATAAAACATACACAATTATTGGATTTATTTACTTTACACGCAGTGATGCAGTAACTTCAGAAAGCCTGCAACGATTCTGATAAAATGATCTCCTACATATTGTTGATCTTATTGGTTCTAGGATGAATGATGCATGAACACACAAAGCATTCTAAAAATTGCCACTGGGTTTGCTGATGCTCTTGATGAATGCCATCTTTTTGGTCTGAACAGTTACCATGAACAACCAAGTACCAACCAATGACAAAAGAGATTGTTGAAAGCCACTGCCAAACTCAAAATCATTGAAAATTATTCCAGTTCTCCAAATAAAATTCAAAACCTAAATTGGCATCGTTTGTTTTAACCACGGATTTGTCTCTCTAACTTAATTTTCATCATAATCCTCTCTATAACTTTGATCACCCAAGTCAAAAGTGTGCATGTTACTAGTAGTGCTACCATTGCATACATTCCTCCATCTAAGCCTGGTTGCATTTCACACCGCCAAATATTTTCAGCATGAAAGCTAAATTTTTTTTTAATTAAAATTTTTAAAAATCATATTCACTGGAATCAAAGATCATTTGCATCATCAAAACAAGCAGCTCACACCTCAACCCCCAAAGACTTGCTACAGAACTGCTTCTTTGCAAAGAGGAAGAGGGTGGAAAGCACTCAACAGAGTTGGGGGAAGTCTTGTTCCCATTAACAAGATTTGACCCACGAGATTCTGAGAAATTTCTAGATTTGGATACTCCAAAGATCGCATATTGTTCACAACTAACTGCAGACAGTTAAGACATCAAAACAAAATACGATTTTAAAACAGGCGACTATACTGACCTCCCGCTGCTCTTTCCTGCGTAATAACTCCTCTTTGGACTGTTTAATCTTCACAACCAAGCCCTTGCCTTTCACCTGGAACCCGTTTAGGTTCTCAATGGCCGCCTGAGCTCCACGCACATTGTCCATGGTCACGAATCTGTACCAAAAAGCCCAAACTTGTCACTTTCCAGTCTGCTAAACGTGATATCAATATACAAGTTTTCAAATAATATGCACCCATCTGTTTGCATTTACAGAGATATGACTATCATCATCTCTAGGCATTGTTGTGATCATCATTACTGTTGTTATAACAATCACCACTGTAAGTATACAGCAACTTGATTTTTTTGCCGTCAGCGCCTGGGCTTTATCACAGTTCTTGATTAAACCATTGACGCTGGGGGCAACTGCAAAGTGAGAGGCTGTATGACCAGTGGATTTCCCACTCATGGAATTCCACTTTACAGCTTAGTCTTTAGTGATCGACTATGACTCTCTGACTAGGAGGCTTGACTCGCACAGTCCTTATGTGCTGCAGCCCTGGGGACTGGTTGGCCTTTGGAGAACATCTCCAACGCTGACTGTCCTTATGCCCACTTGGCCAAGAGAGTGGGGATGTACTGTGGGCAAGGCATCTCCACTATAATCAAATTTCTGCCCAGTTTCCAAAACAGCAGTTGCCTCCTCTGCTGTTTTGGAGGTCATTGTCGGACACAACGTACAAACATACATAAATACATACATGTTATACCAATTTGATTTTAAGTCTGAAAAATGCGTGCGCATGTTATTATTTTAGACTGTGTTGTCTTAATAGAACAGAGTATTAATTTCATTAATATTTGTCTTATACAACATGTTATAACAATTGGCTTATGTCATAAAAATGTGTATGCGTGTGCATGCGTGCAAATGTTTCCAATGTGTGTGTGCATGTGTTTTATATTATGTTTATTATTTTTATGTATGGCTCATGACCCACTGAAATTTCTGTCTCTGAGATAATACAGTTTTTGAATTTGAATTTGAATTTATAAGATGGAAATTCAAAAAACAATTCAGTAAAAGATGCTGGCCTACTTTTTTTTTTAATTGTCTATCAAAGCAAAAAGTCTTTAATATCAATTAGACAAGACATGATGTTTTCTAAGATCATTTGGGGTTTTAGGACCAAGGTTAAGTTTAAAATAAATAAATGATATAGCAGTCCTCAAAAGTTGTTTTTTTTTAAAAAGGCTATATGACAACAGAGGTAATAGGTTAATAAACTTACCCTATCTTTGAATTAAACTGTGCCACTTTCTCTGGTGAAGGCACAGGGATATGTACTTTGTTTACTTTTCCTTCTTGTTCAAAAATATTCTGAAGAGCAACCTGTCCACAAAACAAAACATAAACATATTTTTACGATATGTAATTAACACAAAAGTATACTCCATTATCATATTTTCCAGGTTATAAGTCAGTGCTTTTGTTAGCTGCATCAACTGCACACTGTTTGACAGACAAACAAGACAATTCTTTAAATTCTACTACCACACCATAAAACACCAACAGATTCTTTTTTTCAGTTTTCTACAAAGTGTATTGTTCAATTTGTTAGTAGCATGATCACCTCCTTCTCAATGTTACAATCATCGATCAAATATCTTGTTCACAGAGTAACTGGCCCCTCTTCTTAATGTTACAATCATCAATCAAGTATCTTATTCACAGAGTACCTGGCCCCTCCTCTTAATGTTACAATCATCAATCAAGTATCTTGTTCACAGAGTACCTGGCCCCTCTTCTCAATGTTACAATCATCGATCAAATATCTTGTTCACAGAGTAACTGGCCCCTCCTCTTAATGTTACAATCATCTATCAAGTATCTTATTCACAGAGTACCTGGCCCCTCCTCTTAATGTTACAATCATCTATCAAGTATCTTGTTCACAGAGTAACTGGCCCCTCCTCTTAATGTTACAATCATCAATCAAGTATCTTATTCACAGAGTACCTGACCCCTCTTCTTAATGTTACAATCATCTATCAAGTATCTTATTCACAGAGTACCTGGCCCCTCCTCTTAATGTTACAATCATCTATCAAGTATCTTATTCACAGAGTACCTGGCCCCTCCTCTTAATTTTACAATCATCTATCAAGTATCTTATTCACAGAGTACCTGGCCCCTCCTCTTAATTTTACAATCATCTATCAAGTATCTTATTCACAGAGTAACTGGCCCCTCCTCTTAATGTTACAATCATCAATCAAGTATCTTGTTCACAGAGTACCTGGCCCCTCTTCTTAATGTTACAATCATCTATCAAGTATCTTATTCACAGAGTAACTGGCCCCTCCTCTTAATGTTACAATCATCAATCAAGTATCTTGTTCACAGAGTACCTGGCCCCTCTTCTTAATGTTACAATCATCTATCAAGTATCTTATTCACAGAGTACCTGGCCCCTCTTCTTAATTTTACAATCATCAATCAAGTATCTTATTCACAGACTAACTGGCTCCTCTTCTTAATGTTACAATCATCTATCAAGTATCTTGTTCACAGAGTAACTGTCCAGCTTGCTTTGCAGTAAACTGCATTTTTAAAGCACAAAGGACAGTCTTCTAAAGACCACATATCATCAGCCCTTTCAAGAATGTTATTCATCCTTAATAAAATAAAATTCTGTTGTTTACATTATTGTTGTCATATGCAGTCAGGCGCTTTCACCTTTATCCTTATTTTCCATAATTCCTTACTAATATTTACTTACATCATCCATTTCCAGAGGAATGTTGGAGATG
This sequence comes from Rapana venosa, assembly GCA_028751875.1. Taxonomy (NCBI): domain Eukaryota; kingdom Metazoa; phylum Mollusca; class Gastropoda; order Neogastropoda; family Muricidae; genus Rapana; species Rapana venosa. The sequence continues at coordinate 24,982,538 of CM054136.1, read as the reverse complement.
TACAGCACAACTGGCTTGTGTCCACTTGTACTGAAATCATAACACCCAGGCAGTTAGTCACTAGTCAACAAAATAAAAAATAAATACTCAGCTTCTGAGCTTGTAAATGATCCTACAGACAATCAAATCTCTGTTCTCCACTTTTCTCAGAGATAATTTTTTTAACAAATCATATCAACAAATCTATGCATGCCAACACTTTTGTCTAAGTTCCTCTTGGTATCAAGTTTTCCCTCCTTTAGTCATCATATTCTGAAATACTACAAGTACATTGTGCTCTATAAACACACACACACATACACGCACACACAGAGGTCTAAAGCAATCTTTGTCCAGTGAAGAGTAATAACTGATTTCAAAGAATTGAATTAACAAAATTATTATTCATTAACTAAAAAGTGTATTGATCAGCAGAACTCAGAACTTTTCTTACCATGCCAGATGATTCTTCAGCAGCTTTTGCTCTAAGTCTAAAAAAACTAACTGTAACATTGCAACTTTAAAATATATATATATATATATATATATATATATATATATATATATATATATATATATATATATATATATATATATATTTAACAATGCAACTTTATAAAAAGAAAAATGTAAACAAACAAAACCTGTTAGTCACTTAGAATGTGAAGAAGAAACAAGTGCCTTTCCCAACAAGTAAATGTTCAGTAGGCGAGTAGCAAACAGAAGAGGCTCTTGTCTTACCTCCCAACATCGCTGATGTCTCTACCTTGCAGGTCCTGACCTACGCCTTCCCTGTAGCAATTGGCACGCTTGTTTCTGTAGTGTTCCTCCATAGGATTCCAGTTTTCAAAGTCTGTCTCTGTGTCTTCCATTTCTGCTGTTTAAAATCAACACAGTTTTCTGTAACTTTTTTTTATAAATCATGCAGATTAATTAAAGATAAACAATTGAGGAAATTCTGCATACAAAAAGACTGGCAAGTGCTGCAGTAATCTATATTGACTGACAGCAGGGACCTGGATACTCTCCAAAACTGTAGAAAATATGTTAAAAATACACTACTGGCGCTAGTCACTAAGTCAGTAATCTTTTCTGTTCTTGGCTAGAACTCTTGTCTCAGTTCACCATCTCTGAGACTTATTGTTAAATAATATTATATGTGGCCATTTCCCCTCCATTAGCTCTAGTGTGCTTAGAGCTGCCACCTGTAAACAAATCTGTGCTGGCCTGAGCCTGCAGTGGAGAACAATATATGACTACTAGTACTACACTACACTAGTAGCAGATACATTAATACCTTATATAATATATATAGAGAGAGAGTGTTATATATTATAGGGCTAAGATCTTTTATAGATCTATGTGTAATATACCAAAAAATGTCTCACACACACACACACACACAAAGAGAGCAGAATTTGACATCAATAATGTATCATTGTATGTGATAAGTTCTGTCAGCATTGCTTACTTAGACCTTTGTGTTACTTGTCACCCAGGATTATATTCAACTTACTGCTGCATAATGGCTTAATGACCTTCTTCAGACTAGAATAATAATTTTATATCATACTTCTTAGTATTTTTTTTCCAAAGTTGCCTAGATGCATATCAATTATCAGTGCTGGCCTAGTTTTCTTTATGAATAAAATTGCCTATGAATGTGCTCACACAAAAGAATCTGGTTTAGTTTAAATATTATCCAAAGGCTCAAGTCAAGTCAAGTTAAAAACACTTTAATCATCCCATGAAGGGCAATTACAATATTGACAGGCACATTAATGCATATAACTTATTAACTATCTCGAAAGACACAAGAAAAATACATTTCAATGTTCATTTCAAATAGGCATGAACATTCCAAGACAGCTTTAAAAAAACACACACAAAATATATCACACATACAAATGCATGCATGCACACACACGCACGCATGCACGGGATCCGCACACACTCACTCACTCACACACACACAAACACAATACACATACCCCTACACACCAATGTAGGAATACAACTTTGTAAAAACCATTGATTGGAATTGGAATAAGACATATTGATATAAACTTATTATTTATGCATGCATAAAACACGCACTCACAGATGCACACACACCAATATATGAACACTATTTTATAAAGACTATTGTTGTATTGACTAGTAAACACAAACACACACACAGAGAAACACCATAATGACCACTAACACACACAAACACCATAATGACGACCACTAACTTAGTAACTAGTAAAGACATAAAGTGATAAACTTACACACCACACACACACACTAGTTCTGTAGTAGGCTAGTACTTAACAAAACAAACAAGTGTGTCTGCTTGTATTGTGAACATGATTAACAAGGTTATATATCTCATTATCTGAGTATCTGATCTCACACTTCTGAGTTATATGAAAAATTTATGAGCATAAAAAGTTTAACAATTTATTTACCCCTGGATAATTTTATTACATGATCTTATAATGGAAGTATTCTTAGTTCTTGTCCACTTCTTGCAATAAACTGATCTATTTTAAGTAGTCTAGACTCTAGTCCTTCATGATGTTCCAGTGCATCAGCCATGATTCTCTCAAGGAAGATGTTGAAAAGAGTGGGTGAGAGTAGACAGCCCTGCCTTACTCCAACTGTTGTTCGAAACCATTCTCCAATGTTGTTGTTGTAGTACACTGCACTGGTGGCCTCGCTGTACAGCTGTTTGATGACTCTGATCAGGTTTGCATTGATGCTGTACAAATTCATGGTTGCCCACAAAGCTGCATGCCCCACCCTGTCAAATGCCTTCTTAAAATCGATAAATACGTGGTAAAGGTCTTGTTGATGTTGAAGGTACCGCTCACATAGTATTCTGAGGTTGAATATCTGTTCTGTTGTGCTGCGCCCTGCTCTGAAACCTGCTTGTTCCTCAGCAATGATGGTCTCTGCTTGTGGCTTCAGTCTATTCAATATTATCTGCAGCATGACCTTGCTTGGGTGACATATGAGGCTGATTGTGGGTAATTATGGCATTGTTGTAGATTTCCTTTCTTGGGGAGGGTGATGATGAGTGACTGTGTCCATGGTGTTGGCCATTTTCCTGTCTGCCAGATCTTGTTGCAGATTCTTAGTAGGGCGCTGATCATGGCTTCCTCTCCAGCTTGAACCAACTCAGCTGGAATGTTGTCAGCCCCTGCTGACTTCCCCTTTTTCAGCGATCTGACTGCTGTTTCCACTTCTCGGAGGATAGGGTGACTGTCTGTGTCTTTGCTTGCGGGTACATTAAGGACTTCTGGATCTCCTGCGGTTCTATAGTTATACAGGTCGGAGCAGTATTCTGTCCATCTGTTCAGAATATCCTGGTCATCAGTGAGACGCTTCCCATTTTTGTCTTGGATTGTTAAACCTTTTCCCTGTTTTGTGCAAGTCAGGTCTTTCACCAGCTGATATGCTTTCTTGCTATTGTTTTTCTTGATGTTCTCTTCAATGTCTTGGCACTGTTCACCGATCCATTTCTCTTTTGCCTCCATCATGGACTTCCTGATTCTTTTGTTGACTGCCCTATATTGTTCTGCTTTCTTTTGTTTCATTTTTTGTTTTTCTTCAACTCTCTACGCTTGTCGAATAGTTGTAGGATGTTAGGTGTGACCCACTCACCCACTCTTTTCAACATCTTCCTTAAGAGAATCATGGCTGATGCACTGGAACATCATGAAGGATCAGTCAGCATTGGTGGCAGAACAATCACAAACCTCCGCTTCGCAGATTACATTGATGGAATAGCAGGATCAGAAAAAGAGCTTGCTAGCCTAACAGAACACCTGAATAAGGCCTCCAAACCATACCGCATGGAAATCAGTGCAGAGAAGACCAAACTGATGACTAATAACACCAACGGCATTAGCACTGATATCAGGGTTAATGACCAGAAGCTGGAAACAGTTCAAAGCTTCAAGTACCTGGGAGCCATTGTATCAGACCAGGGATCAAAGCCAGAAGCAGTATGCAGGACTGCACAGACAATAACAGCTTTGTCAAAACTAAACAAAAAAAACAATGTAAAATAGGTCCCAACCCTTCTGGATCTATCTATCTATCTATCTATCTGTCCCGTAGTCTGACGACCGTGGGGGCACCCTCAAAGACTCAACAACCAGTTCCCTCCATTCCTCTCTCTGTTCTGCCTTTCTCAGGGTTTTGTTGAGTTCTAGGCCTGTCCATTCGCTGATGTTATCCTCCCAGCTCTTCCTTGGTTTGCCTCTTCTTCTTCCTCCTTGGACAGTGCCTTGTAAAACTGTCTTTGCAAGTCCTTTGGATCTTGTGACATGCCCATACCATTTAAGTTTACGCTTTTTCACGATCGTTAGAAGGTTCTCATAGGGTCCAATGGTTTGCTGGATTCTGTTATGCACGCTTTTGTTGCTTATGTGGTCTTGGTAGGAGATGCCAAGAAGTCTCCGAAAGCATCTCATCTCTCACACATCACTCCTCTTCTGCGATCTCTTCACTGGCTGCCTGTCTCACAAAGACTGGAGTATAAAATCAATACCCTCTGTTTCAAATGTCTTCCACAAATCTGCACCCTCTTATCTCTGTAACTGTCTTCATCTGTACACGCCATCCCGTTCCCTTCGTTCAGCCGCAGATACTTTGTGCTTTCGAACACCCAGATTCAAACAAACCACTGTTGGCCATCGCTCCTTCTCTGTTTCTGGTCCATCCACCTGGAATGACCTCCCTCTTTCATTTCGCCAAAAGCCTTCACTTGATACCTTCAAATTCAGCCTCAAAACACACTTATTTCCTACCTGAGACTTTCCCCCCAAATATCTGTCCCTAATTTTCAACAGCATCTTTCACCTTCTAAGTGTTGTTCCGAGTGTGTGTGTGTGTGTGTGTGCGTGTGTGTGCGTGCGTGCATGCGTGTGTGTGCGTGCGTGCATACGTGCGCGCGCATGGTTTTGAAATCTGTTGTTCATTATGTTTAAGGAGAGTTGCATGCCTGTAAATGATTGAGTGCAAGCGCTTCGATTTGTTTGTTTTTTACAAGATTCAGCGCTATATAAATTCCATATATTATTATTCATCTCCACTGCCTGTACTCTTCTCTCCAAATATGCAGTCAGGGTCCATGATTCACAGGCATACAGAAATATGGATATGACACACATTAGTCTGATCTTGGAGATGAGATATTTTTATCTTTCCAGATGGTGTTTAGTTTTGACAAAGCTGTTATTGTCTGTGCAGTCCTGCATACTACTTCTGGCTTGGATCCCTGGTCTGATACAATGGCTCCCAGGTACTTAAAGCTTTGAACTGTTTCCAGCTTCTGGTCATTAACCCTGATATCAGTGCTAATGCCGTTGGTGTTATTAGTCATCAGTTTGGTCTTCTCTGCACTGATTTCCATGCGGTATGGTTTGGAGGCCTTATTCAGGTGTTCTGTTAGGCTAGCAAGCTCTTTTTCTGATCCTGCTAGGCCTATTCCATCAATGTCATCTGCGAAGCGGGGGTTTGCGATCGTTCTGCCACCAATGCTGACTGATCCTTCATGATGTTCCAGGCCTTTTACATCAAATGGAAATACCTTTACCATCCATCAATCAAATAGGCCTAGATCTACTGACACAAGCCAACGTCTGTCTCACTACCCCATGTGTTCGACCTTCGTGTCTTCGGCCACACATGTTTGTCCAGTGTTGGATGGAAAGCCTTGCAACCTTAGGCCTATCTAGTCACTGAAGTTCTGAATCGGTCTGTCAGTTTCCGTCGAACAGCATCAACAACTATACATATTTAATAATTCACAAATGCATTGCACTACTAAATGCTCTACACGATAAATGGGGATACAAATGAATATGTACCTTCAGCTAAAAACAGCACACTCCAGCAACTGGACCACCACTCTTTTGCCTGGTGTAGGCCCTACTCCAAGTTCTCCTAGGGGCGCGAGATTGGTCGCCTCGTTCCGTCTTACTGTGTAAACGTTTTGTCTTTTTACAGGAATAATTGTAAATGCACTAACAGCAATTCTCTGTACAATAATAATAATAATAATAATGGAACTTGTATAGCACTATAAAAAGCTTAAACAAAATTCAAATGTATGCACCTACACACACACACACACACACACACACACATGTTGTAGTCTTTGGCAGGGTCATGGGATTTGGGCTGTTGAAGGGGCAGTTTCGAGATGAAAGAAGGAAAAAAGTTAGGTTTGAAATAAATGTCTTGAGGTTGGATTTAAATGTGTCATATGTAGGCTTTTGTCGAAGAGATAGAGGAAGGTGTTCCAGATGAATGGACCAGAAATAGAGAAAGAGCGACGACCATCTGTGGATTGGTTGAATCTAGGTATTTGTAAGCACAAGGTATCTGCAGCAGACCAGAGGGAAGAGAAGGAGTGTGCAGGTGAAGACATTCATGAAGGGAGACAAAATCAATATTCCCCAGATCATGGCCCAGGCCCAGTTACACCCGGACACACCACACTATCTCTGGAGTATGGACCAGAAAGGTCAAAATAGACAAGAGGGAAGTGAGGGGAAGAAAAGGGGAAAAAGTCAGAACCAAAGAAAGGGAGAAAAAAGAGGGAATTGCTAGAAATTTCCAGAAGGTGGGGATGCTCTTTATACCCCCTAGCATTTCCAAGGGGGAGAAACCAGACATCTCAGAAGTGCAGTTGTTGTGGGAAAGGTCAGTACAACCCAGACCTGTGTCCAGCAAAGTTTGCCAAATGTCACAAATGTAGCAACATTGAACACTGTAGAATGTCAAAATGGTCAAGCAGGAGTATGAAATAGAGGATGATTCAGACCTTGTACAAAGAATATCAGAATGATAAAGCAGGAGTACAAAATAGGAAGACTCAGACCTAAGAATAATTGTAGGTGAACTCACCAGTGATACCCCCCATGAAAGTTGCCTAGCTCAATTGGAAAGACACTTTATTCGAGCTTAATAGTGATGCCGTTATGACTGTTGTCCTACTGAAGTTAATCCCCAAAACTGTACAACTGCTGAACCCTGGAAAGAAATCATATGGTTCAGGTCAAGTTACACTTACAGTTCTAGGAACATTCTCAGCCAGACTGCAGTGCAGGGAAAAGGCAGTGACCCATGATATTGATGTCATTCAAGGACTACATGAGCTGCTCCTGGCATCAGAGAACTGGAATTGATAATTGAAGTCTACTCAGTCAGCAGGGAAGAAGCATGAGAAGGGTTCCCGCAGCTATTTTCAGGACCGAACAACCCCTTTACAGAGTGGAACAAGCCCAGCTGAACTCTCCATGGGCAGGAGTCTTTGTACACCAGTTCCCCATGGCACCCTCAAAGCTCAAGTCCCAGTCTTTTGAACATTTCAAACGAAAGCAAATATGGAAGAAGTGGGACATAAAACGAAACATTGATAGAACCCATTGTGCAGGAGAAGCCACACAACTCTGTCCAGGGAAACCTGCCTGGGTCAGACTTCAAGTGAACCAGAAACTGTTGTGAAACTCCATGGCCAAAGATCCCACCATGTTGCCACTCCTTTTGGGCACTGAACGTCAAAACTGACATCTAGTTTCCGAGTCAACAAAATTTCAACCACCGATTGCCACATAATCAACCGACCTTACTGTGGATGGCTTTGATCCAAAAATTAACCAGAATGGTCCAAAACGAAGTTGTCATCTGCTGACCGGCTGCCTTGACGCAGTGGTTAACGCATTTGGTTATAAGCTGGAAGTCGCCTATTCAAATCCCATGACAGTCACAGGGATTTTTTGGACACAGGCTGGCTCCTACCCAGAGTGAGTGTGCTGTGTGCTTTTTGAGAAGACTGGGATCAAACAGTCGAGCTTCATCCATTTCACAGACATGATTTTCAGAGTGTTATTTAAGTTATCTGACTGATACTGCAGATGTCTGCATCTCTGGGTTTGTAATTGTTTTCATGTGATGATTAAAGTTTTTGAATATATATATATATATATATATATATATATATATATATATATATATATATATATATATATATATATATATATATATATATATATATTGTGTGTGTGTGTGTGTGTGTGTGTGTGTGTGTGTGAAGTCTTTTTTTGTTGGTTTTTGTCTGTTTGTTTTGTTTTTGCCTCAAGGAGGGCTCTGAGGCAACCATTAAAGGCAACTACATTCCGACTTGGGAGGGGGTGGGGGGTCTAAGTATGACAGCTGTGTGCATACGTTTTTTTGTGTGTGTGTTTTTTTAACAAAATTTGTATCCTTCCTACTGACACGAAATGGCTTGCTCTTCGAAAGGTGGAAAGGATTTTTAACATGTGTCAAGATGTTCTGCCTGCATTCTTAGACAGGGACTTAGTTTATAGTCTCGTCAAATGACTTGACATTCAGTTCGATTTTTTGGTCAGACTGGGAAGGGCAAGGCTGGGTATCAAACTTTACGGTTTAATCTACTTGTCAGGCAAGTGAACGTCTTAACTATCCTGCCACCTTCCTTCTCTAAGGATGTTATTGTGACAGAAAGCATAGAGTAGGCTATAGCCCTTTCAAGTAGCCTAGTATCTGAGGATATAATTTAATATGACAGAAAGCACAGAGTACAGTCCTTTCAAGTAGTATCAAAGCACATGCAATTAGCAGCATCATTACATCCTCCTCCTCCTCATTGATCATGCTATATCTCTGATTTGGTGGCCCCGTTACTCTAGTGTCATACTCATAGTGACATCAGCTTCCCCATGGATATTCTCCTGTGTCTCTGTTGAGTTTGTGTCGAAGCCTTTTGGGGTTGGAAGTTTACAGGGGAAGGTTGTTGGAGGGAGGTTGTGGTGGTCACCACCTCAGGTGTGTGTCTCACCAAGTCTGGCTCTGCGACTGTGCTAATACTGTCGTCAGTAGGAGGCTTAGTAGGTGGTGTCATGCATACCCTAGCTCAGAACAGGCACCACTGAACACCACCCAAGCACCACTGAATACCACCAGTGACCCAGTAGCATTGCAGGGCCCCTCTTCCTGGTAGCATAAGCCTGCAGTTTAAAACCTGTTCAGTAGTGCTTCCTTCATATCTGAAGCCAGTGTTTTCTTTGCTAGCCCTTCTTTGGCTTAAAACCAAAATTCAGAATGATTCTGAGCATTATCTTGCTTGGATGGCTTATAAGGCTGATTGTTTGCTATTTCTGGTACTGTCTTAGATGACCTTTCTTAGGAAGTGGAATTATTACAGACTGCGCCCATTCTTGAGGCCAAATCTTGGTGTCCCAGATTTTTGGACAAAGTGTTGTCAGTATTTTACAGAACGCCCTATCTTCTCATCTGTGGTTAAGTAATTCAGTAGGGATATTGACCCTCAGATGCGAAATGACGATTTTGTTTCTTTGGTTCTGTGAAGCGGTTGCCTTTTATGTATTCAATTTCCAGAATTGGTCCAGGCCAAAAGCTGTGTCAGTTATCCATGTCAGCTAATTGCCAAGGCCAAACACTAAAATGTTGTTATGGTGTAAAATGTTGTGTTGAGATTGCCCTCAGCCATGACAAGCTCTTAACATAACAACTTACACTCTCCATTAAAGGAGAAAAAAATCCTCTGGAGTCGGAGTATGGCTGCCTATGTGGCGAGGTACTTGAAAAGAGTCATACACACAAAGTTCTCGTGTACACTAGGCCTAGTGTACTTCCTATCTCACAGTGATTCCCAGGTGGGATGAGTGAGTCAGAGAATACATTCTGGGTGACCTCCAGGGTGTAAAGCTGGGGAACGCACAACAACATTTCCAGAATGTTTTTAAGTTTAACATTAGTGACCATAGTTTTCACACACACACACACACACCCACACACAATTCAATACCAATCTGTCACATGACTCTCTCTCCATCTGTCTTCTGTTGCTTTTTTTCGCTATAGGTCTTTATTTCCCGTCTAATATCACTTATAGTGAACAGACGTTAAATACAAGAACCAACACACACACACACACACACACACACACACACACATATATATATATATATATATATGGACATGACTATGATTAGGCTATGTGTTTCTGATGTCGATGTGTATGGTGCTTTTAGATGAAACCAAGTCTTCCGTTACGTCATTGAAGACTTCATCAAAATGTAGGTTTGCGGTGAAAAGATGTTATTGTAAAACTGCAAAGCAACATACAACACGGAATAATGATTAAAGAAATAAATAGTTTAAGTATGTGATAATTTTACTAGACAGATATACCTGAATCAAAATTGCTTTTTAATTATGAGTCAGTCACGTGATATGATATCATCGCCATTTTGTGTTGTTGGCAGACTGCTTCCGCTGACTGTCTGTTATCCAGGGAAAATAAACACAGCATCGTCATCCTTTACCTGCTGTAAGTAAACATAAGGATTACATTGTCTACATGCGTGCTTGTGCTACGTTTAACAATCTGTGGCATTGGTGGCTCTCTGAGAAAAAATGTCTTATGACAAATCTGTTTAAGTGTCTTGAATCAGTGGATTACCCACTAATGTTTTGATAGGACAGACCAATTGAAAGTGTAGCTCATTGATCAGACACACAACAGATCACACTTATGGTTAAGACTTAAGTGCAAGAAGTGAAGGACTGAAGAAGACGGGGTGTTTATTGAGTTTTGTCGCTTGGATTCATTATATTGAAAGATTTGGCAGTACACACACACACACACACACACACCACACACACACACACACACACACAGTACTCTGGGGCTTGTTTTGATAGGGCATAATTGATGTTTTGATTTTGCACTGCAGTCAGTGGATTTAACATCTGATCCTGTTCGTTTGTACTCTAGGGTTTACTTCAGGACACACCTACTGTCCTTGCTGAACACTGTAGTGTACAGTGGCCCTTGGCAACACATATAATATTCAAATTGTCAGCTGGTAAACTCAGAATGGGCAATTTTGGTAGTGCAGCAGAGACTGATGGAGGCAGCAGTGCTGTTATTGTAAATTATGTTGGCATGTTGCAAGTATCTGTCCAGTGTCCATGATGCAACTTCCAAGCTTGTCACATCTCTCATTCTTTCACGTTTAGACTATTGTAATTCTCTTTTGGTTGGCCTTCCAGCATCATCCATCCACTCTCTTCAATGCATACAAAATTCTTCAGCTAGACTGGTCCTTAGAAAGAAAAAATCTGAACACATCACTCCTCTTCTGCAATCTCTTCACTGGCTGCCTGTCTCACAGAGACTGAAGTATAAGACCAATACCCTCTTTTCAAATGTCTTCACAAATCTGCACCCTCTTATCTCTGTAACTGTCTTCACCTACAGGTATACTTCATCCCATTCCCTTTGCTCAGCTGCAGATCTACTTTATGCTTTCAAACACCCAGATTCAGACAAATCACTGTTGGCCGTCGTTCTTTCTCTTTTTCTGGTCCATCGCCCTGGAATGATCTCCCTCTTTCACTTCACCAAAAGCCTTCACTTGATACCTTCAAATTCAGCCTCAAAACGCACTTATTTCCTACCTTACAGTGACACTTCCCCTCTTATCTCATTATCTGTTCCTATTTTTCAATAGCATCCTTCATCTCCTTCAACACCACCTAAGTGTGCGTGTGTGTGTGTGTGTGTGTGTGTGTTGTGTGTGCATAAATTTGAAATATCTTATGTTATTTGAGGAAAGTTGCATGCGTGTAAATGATTTGAGTGCAAGCGCTTCGATTTGTTTGTTTTACAAGATTGAGCACTATATAAATTCCATATATTATTATTGTTATTATTATTATTATTTATGGCATTTTATGATTTAGTTCATTATGAGTATAGTCCGTTCTTTAAACTTTTTTTAAGGAAGCTTTTGTGCAGTAAAACTGATCAAATTAATTCAGTAACACAACAGTTGGCTTAAAAAACAAACAACTAATGGTAATATTATTAATATACTCATAACATTAAAAACACAAACATTGAAACAGTTGCACATTGGTGTCATGTTGAGATGTCAATCCTGAAGTGAGAACAACAGTGGTGGGAAATAAGTGGCATAGCAAATATATATCTCACCACTGGTGAACTTTGGAAATCTAACCAAAGAGCAAAGAACTAGAACAGTAGAAGAACAAAAGTCACATTGATGAGTAGTTCCTTGTCTGCATGGTCTTTTACTAGTTCATGTGTGCCAAGTACTGTAATAATTATTATATCATTTTCATTGTCATTATCATCAATATCATCAGCATTGTTGTCATCATTGTTGTCTTTATAATTGTCATCTTAGTTTCCATCTCTGCACACCCTCTCTTAGTCACTGTAAATTTTTTATGTCGTTACGTTATACATGATGTATTTGGTTGCCTTGTCTATTTCAGGTGGTCAACATTGTGTGTGTGCATGCATGCATGCATGTGTGTGTGGCCACTGGTGTGTTGCAGCTAAAACTACCCATTTCTGATTTATAATTATATGTGGCAGTTTTGTACATTTGTATGTGAAGTGTGCTTTTTTGTTTTCTTGTTTGCTATTGACGTATTATGAAGTGCATCAATTGAACAAACTCTTCTTTGAATTTTTTGTTATGAGTATGATTAAAACTTAAATGCTCTCTCTTAATTATCATTGTTTAATTATCTTATCATCATGATCATCATAATCTTCTTAATTTTTTGTCATGTTTCTCCCAGGGGAGGTTTGACATTGATGAGCCTTCTCCATCTCTCTCTGTTTTGAGCTTCATCTTTATTTATGCCCCTTTCTCTAAGATCATCTGCAACACATGCAGCCCAGGTTTTGCTAGGTCTTCCCTTTGGTCTCTTTCCATCCACTATGAAGTTCATTGCTCTTTTTATGATGTGGTGGTCTGCTTTCCGTTGAACGTGCCCAAACCAGTGCAGTCTGTTGGTACTAGCTACAGATTTCAGATCATCAACTTTGCACATTCTCCATAGTTCTTCATTCGTGATCCTGTCTTCCCATTTGATCTTTGTCATGTAGCGTAGCATTCGGTTTTCACAGCTCTTCAACAAACGTTCGATGGTTTTTGTGAAAACCCACGTCTCCGAACCATACAGGAGAACAGGTTTGATGCAGGCCTTATATATCAGACAGCGTCTCTCCAGTGGGATTTTCTGATTTCCGAGCAGACTTGGCAATTCTTTCCATTTCTTCCAAGCACTCGCAATCCTTGTTCTGACAGCTAACTCAGATTTTGCTTCGCAGCTCATCATCTCTCCCAGGTAGCAGAATTCGTCTACCACTTCTGTCTTCCCTTGTTCAAATTCTAGCTCCTTCTTTCCTGCATCAGTATTGTCTTCACCCTTCTTATTCATACAACTGGGGCAGACAAATACTCCATCCTCCTTCTTCAGACTTTTGAGCTTTGAGCATCTTTTGTGACACCAATATTGATATTTGGAGCATTTGATTGAATTGTTCCCATCACCTTTGTGGCAGACACCACAGGGGTATTTGCCTTGCTCTCTAGGTGTTCTGCGGTCTTTTCCAACTGTCATTGCTTTGGTCTTGTCAACATTTACCTTCATTCCTCTGCATTCTAATCTCTGTTTCCAATTGCCAAAGCTTTGAGTAGCGTCATCACTGTTCTCAGCTACCAGTACTAAGTCATCAGCATACAGCAGTTCCCAGATCTCTTCTGGCCTCTCCACTTCCTTGGATATTTTATTCATCACGAGGATAAAGAGCAGAGGGCTCAAAGCGGAGTGCTCAGTGTACTCCTACTTTTATCTCAAAGCTTTCTGACGTCCCAATTATAGTTTTCACTTTTGATCTGGAGTTCTTGTACAAAGTCATAACCATTGAGATGGTGTGCTCCGGTCCACCTTGTTTCTTCAAGGCCCATTGGATTGCCTTTCTCAGTTTCTGGGTACTCTATCAAAAGCTTTTTCCAGGTCAACAAAAATGTGCGTCAAGCTCTTTTTCTTCTCCATATACTTTTCCTGCAGTTGTTTCACAATAAATATTGCATCTATGGTTGATTTGCCAGCCTGGAATCCAAACAGTTTTTCATCAATATTGCACTGGCTGTTCGGTCTTCTTTCCAATACTTTTTCCCAGATCTTCATGCAATGTTCCAGAAGCCTGATTCCTCTGTATTTTCCACATACTAGTGCATCTCCTTTACCCTTGAAAATGGGAACAGTAATACTGTCTTCCCATTCTTAGGGCATTTGTAACTTGTTCTGTCCGCTGTATCTTCTGACATATTTTTGTAAGTTGTTTTACTCCTTCCTCTCCTGCTGCTTGTATCATTTTTGTCAGCACTCCTGATGGCCCCGTGGCTTTTCTCTTTTTCATAGTTTAATTTGCTCTTCTGATTTCATCTTCAGTCACTTCTTGTACAGGTCCTTCAACTTTCTCCACTTCCTTGATTGCATGAGGATTCTCAATATTTAGCAGATCATAAAAGTAATCCTTCCATCTCTGCAGAATAGTTTGCTTCTCAGTCATGATATTTCCTGACTAATTTTTTACAAATTTTGCTACATTGATGTCTTTCCGTTCTTTCCTCATCTGCCGTGCAATTTGAAACATCTTATGCTGACCTTCAGTTGTATCAAGTCCAACACACCATTCGTTCCACACTTTTTCTTTAGCTTGGGCTACAGCTTTTGTGGCTTCTTTTTATTTCCTCCTGTATATCTCTCTCTGTCCTCAAACATCTTTGTTTGCTGCCACTCCTAATTGCTTTCTTCTTCTCTTAGATTGCTTCTTTCATTGCATCGCAGCACCACCATGTTTCTCTCTGTCGATGTCTTTTTCCTTTGGTCTCTCCACACATTTCTTTTGCTGCTTCCATGAGGATTTCTTTCATCATAATCATCCTTGTCATTTTTGTAATTATTGTTCCTATTCATCATCATTCATTGTTAGCTGTCGTCAGTGTTATCATCATCATTATTATCATCAAGACCGTACATTTTTTGTCTTGGCATTCATGTTGCATTCTCATTGACCTTACACTTTGTCAGTTTCTGTTTTGATAGGACTCCATCTTCATTATCACAGCATCAGTTTGTGTTTGTGTAGTTGTTTTAAGTATTTTTCATGGTTATCTCTCTCTCTTTGTCTGTCTGTTTGTCTGTCTGTCTGTCACACACACACACACACACACACACATACACACACACACACACACACACACACACACACACACGCGCGCACGCACACACACACAATATTATAAACCGAGGTCCCGTAAGTGAATGCAAGCAGAACATCTTGCGCACATGTTAAAACCTGTTCCACTTTTCGGAAGAGTATGCCATTGTGTGCCGGTGGGAATAGATGACAAAATGTACTAAACTGCATATGCATGGGGACAGAATGTAAAAAACCACATGAGTGCTTATTCCATTATCCTCAAAATAAAAGAATAAAACACACACACGCACACTTTGAATTATAGGTATCAATGTACCTGTCACACAGTGTCAGTATTGTAATTGCCCTTCATGGGATGACTAAAGTGTTTTTGACTTGGCTTGACTTGACTTGACACTTACACACACACACACACACACACACACACACACACACACACACACACACACACACACACACACACACACACACACACACACACACACACACACACACACAGACAGAGAGAGAGAGAGAGAGACGGGGGGGATGGGATAGCCTTGTGGTTAGAATGATGCGCTCGTGATCTGCTGACCCGTGTTTAATTCTCGTGCAAGAGGATTTTTACTCAAGTTAACATCATTGCCTGCCTCCCCCCCCCCTCTCCCCCCCATCTCCCCCCCCCCCCCCTCCCCCAAAGTCCTTTGGATGAGTCCTGTGTGCGAACGCAGAACATCTTACACACATGTTAAAACCTCTCCTGTTTTTCAGAAGAGTAGGCCGATGGGAATGGATGAAAAATTTACAAAACTGCATACACATGGGGACTGGATGTAAAAAAAGCACATGGGTGCTTAAGTTATTCCATTGTCCTTCAATTAAAAAAAAAAGCACTCACACACACATTCATGCACACACACTGACACAGGTAAGCACATACACATACATTATATGCACATGCATGCACTCGCAAGGGCTCATACGAGTCATAGTTTTAACTGCATATATATACCTGCATTTATTATAAAAAATATGCAACACATACATCTTATATTTACTAATTTAGCACATGTGTGCATGCATATAATACACGTTACACACAAGAGTGAAACAGACAACTCAGTTGATCATTTAGTAAGAATTTGCAGGCACAGTTTGGAAATGTATTATAAATTTCTGTTTCAGTATTTGGCAGACTAAAGTGAATGTATAATAAATACAGTTTCTGTTTCAGTATTGGGCAGACTTTAGTGAATGTATTGTATCACTTCTGTTTCAGTATTGGCAGACTTAAGTGAATATATAATCTATGTTTCAGTATTGGCAGACTTTAGTGAATATATTATATATCATTTCTGTTTTAGTATTGGGCAGACTTTAGTGAATATATAATTTCTGTTTCAGTATTCTATTGGAAGACTTAAGTGAATATATATATAATATATATATATAAAATATATATATATATATATATATAATATATATATATATATATAATATAAATATATATATTTTCTGTTTCAGTATTGCCTATTGGGCAGACTTTCTTTAGTGAATGTATCATTTCTGTTTCAGTATTGGGCAGACTTTAGTGAATATAATTTCTGTTTCAGTATTGGGCAGACTTTAATGAATGTATCATTTCTGTTTTGGTATTGGGCAGACTTTAGTGAATATATGTAATATATATATATATATATATATAATTTCTGTTTCAGTATTGGGCAGACTTAAGACGTAAGTGCATATATATAATTTTTGTTTCAGTATTGGCAGACTTTAGTGAACATATATATATAATTTCTGTTTCAGTATTGCCATTGGGCATACTTTAGTGAATATATAATTTCTTTTTCAGTATTGGGCAGACTTCAGAAATACATACATGTATAATTTATATTTCAGTATTGGGCAGACTCTAGTCTAGTGAATGTGTAACTATACTATAAGTTAGAACTGTTTCAGTATTGGGCAGACTTTAGTGAATACATATATATATATATAATATATGTATAATTTCTGTTTCAGTATTGGGCAGACTTTAGTGAATGTATAATTTCTGTTTCAGCATTGGGCAGACTTTTGTGAATACATGTATAAGTTCTGTTTCAGTGTTGGTCAGACTTAAGTGAATGTATAATTTCTGTTTCAGCATTGGGCAGACTTTTGTGAATACATGTATAAGTTCTGTTTCAGTGTTGGTCAGACTTAAGTGAATGTATATGTATAATTTCTGTTTCAGACTATTGGGCAGACTTCATTGAATACAATTATACATACATGTACAATGTCTGTTCCAGTATTGGGCAGACTTTATTGAATGCATACATATGTATAACTTCTGTTTCAGTATTGGGCAGACTATTGAATACATACATACATATATATAAAATATATATATATATATATATATATATATATATATATAATATATAATATATGATTTCTGTTTCATTATTGGGCAGACTTAAGTGAATGTATAAGTTCTGTTCCAGTATTGGGCAGACTTTATTGAATGCATACGTATGTATAACTTCTGTTTCAGTATTGGGCAGACTATTGAATACATACATACATATATATATAATTTCTGTTTCATTATTGGGCAGACTTAAGTGAATAAGTTCTGTTCCAGTATTGGGCAGACTTTATTGAATGCATACGTATGTATAACTTCTGTTTCAGTATTGGGCAGACTATTGAATACATACATACATATATATATAATTTCTGTTTCATTATTGGGCAGACTTAAGTGAATGTATAAGTTCTGTTTCAGTATTGGGCAGACTTTAGTGAATACATACATGTACAATTTCTGTTTCAGTATTCGACAGACTTTTCAAAATATACTGAACTGAATAGCATATGTGTATTGATGCAGAAACATAATAGCGGTATACATATGAAAGAGTGAATACTATGCTGCGTAGCGGCAGCTGGCAAGTCACTAAATATAGCAGCAGCTGGTGGGCCTTTCACATTGGTGGCATTGTTTTGAGTCTGTATATCCTCTGTGTATGTGTAGACTGTTTGTGAAAATGTTTTGCATAAATTTACAATGTCTTTTTTCCCTGCATGTAATAATGCTCATGTGACATTACATAAGGCTACCCTTAAAAATTTGAGGTTATATTGGTGGTTTACTGTTTGCAGATTTGTCTGAACTTTGATTGGTAAAGCAGAGAAGAGAGTGAAAAGACTTAAGACTGGCTTAAAAAAAAAATTGTTTCTGATCAATAAAGGTAAAATAGGTAATGGACTTCAACTTAAGTGTAATTGGTCAGCAGAAGTACACACAGAGAAATATAGTCCATTCCGATATAGCTATTTACACCATGATTGAGTCATAAAAGAAACCCCATAAAATCCCCAGGTTGAGTTAATATATGAAACTGAAACCGTCATTTAAAAAAAAAATATGGATATGATTTTGTGTTTTTTTACCTTTCTTTTTGTTTTGTTTTTTGGTTTATCTAAGTGTAATACAATAGGAACTGAACTTGTACAAATATGTTTCATTATTATAAATTTAAATGTCTTGTAAATTTTTACTAGGTTATGTTAATATGTAGGTCATGTTAAAAACAAATCTGATAATCACAACAGACCAATATCTATACAAGTAGTAACTGGTTTTACAGTGCAGGATAGCCTGGTGGTTAGAGTGTTGCACTTGTGATCTGACATTTTGGGTTCAAGCCATCATCAAGGCAGCCATTTGAGTGAATTTTTGGCTTAGGGCTTAATATCTCTGCTAACTTTACTCTCCCCAAAGTTCTTCAAATGAGACTATAATAAAGCAAGGTCCTGTGTGCAAATGCATACAGTATGTGTGTGTGTGACATGTCTGTGTGCCAAAGATAAAGATTTCTCATAATAATAATAATAAATGGAATTTGTGTATCGCTATATCTTGCAAAAACAAATCAAAGTGCTTGCATTCATCCTACTCTCACACATGCAACAAGTTACAATTAATAGTTTTTACAAATTGAATTGTAAACACACACGCGCACACACACACGCACGCACATACGCGCGCGCACACACACAAACACACACACACAGAATGTGTACTTTGGCAGGGTGGTGGGGGTTTTGGCTGTTGAGGGTAAGGACAGAACTTAATCAGTTCATAAACAAAGATTTTGATAGAATCTAAGTGCAGGATTAAAAAGGAAATAGATTTCATGAGAATTGTTTTATTTCTTGAAATCTTGGCAAAGGTAGATTATATTAAATACCAGTGAAACTTATAAAAATGTTATCTTTTCATCTTGGTTTGGTCTTATCTGAAGATCATTATCATGGCAGGTCTATTTCAATTGTCCTGTTTTAACCAGCAATAATCATGTGGCCGTGTCAGATTTGATACTTATACTGTTTACAGTGGCAGGCAGAGCAGGTTGTTTCTGTGTGTTGTATTTGTAGTAAGGTCAGGCAGGATGAATGGCATAAGAGGAGTTTCTGTTGAATAGAAGAAAAAAAATTGAACATTAATCCCACTACGTATTTTTATTTGACATTTTCAGACTTTTTGTTTGTTGTTGTTTTTGTTTGGGGGGTGTTTTAAAAATATTTTTATTAAATATTTTTTTTGGACATTTTCAGACTCAAGTTTTATTTCTTTTATCTCTATAGACATGAATGCTGTATACTGACAGGCCATGTAAAATACTGCTTCACTCTGCCTTATTATTTAAAAAAAAAAGTTTAATGCTCTGTCACACACACACACACACATACACACACACACACACACACACACACACACACACACACACACACACACACACACAATCTCTGTGTCTTCATCCTTTGTCTTCAACCCCCCCCCCCCCCCTATCCATCGCCAATCCAAATTCACTCTACTCAAATGTACAGAAAAAGATATGTTGTGCCATCTGCCTCACAAAGTACAACAGAGTGGATATAAGAACTTAATGCAATTTTTTAACTATCGGTAGGGGAAAATGTGTAGGTAGAGGCCTGTCAGCACCATATGTTGTATATGTATGGCTGCATGTGCTACATCATTAATTTGTGGAGACAAGACTGGAATAATGAGAGAGACCGAAAGAAATTACAGCTGCTAATCAGACCCAACAAACAGTGCAGAATAGGATGGTGGAAACGAGTGCATTGTCAGTGCAGTATTGCTAGTATACAGAGTGGTTTAAAGTGGTTATTTTTCTGAAGCCAGTAGTTGGGAGATTATTTATACATAATATATGTGTATGAGTTCTGTGTCCAGGTTTGAAAAAAATATTGTAATTGCTTTTCTGATGGTATGTGTGGATTTCTTGGTATCAGCATTCAGAATTTATTATTTCGTAATATCAAACTCAAACCTTACTTTATTACCTTAATTCAATAAATTGAGAGATTATGAAAAGAACAGTTGAAAGATTCAGCGCCTGTGGATTAGTAATTAGTCACTGCCATTGTTAAACTACTGGCAGTTAAGGTTTTTAAAATGTTTTAAAAAATTGCTTCTCCTATGGTACTATAAATTTCTTGATATCAGTATTCTGAATTTATCATTTGATTCTATCTAGTATTCCTGCCCTGATATCAAACTCAAACCCCATTTTTATTATCTTAAATTGAAACATTATTAAAAGAACATTTAAAATGCTCAGTGCCTGTTGACATACATTACTATTAGTATTAGTCATTAGTCACCAACTTCTAAATTACTTGAAGTCAATGAACACTTTAATACACATTTTATCCCAGTCACAATCACAAATTGTTAAGCCCATAGCATTAAGTTTTGCACAGTCATAAAATAGTTTTGCACAGTCATAAAATATTGTCTTAGCTTTCATAATTTTGAATTACAGTAACTGAGTAAGGCGTAGACATAAAAACATCCTAAAATCATAGAGCATTCACAACAGCTGCTGCCCCTTGATAGGAAGTCTGTGTTCAAGATTTTCTCTTGAGACAGTGTAAGTGTTGCTTTACTAGCACTGTTATCAGGAGATTGATTTTTAAAAAATCCAAGTCCTTCACACGGCTTAAGAGCAACAGTAATTTTCATATAGTTCTGTGCTCCATGTTCAGTTTAGTTTAATGGATTAACAGGTGTCAAACTTCGCTATTGTTTTGTTGTGTAGAGAAGTTTCCTATGAAGCCTGACAATTATTGTCCACAGTAAGTTTTGTACAGAGAATATTGTACACTGTCTGATAGGTATTGTCGTCGGTTATTGTTGTCAAGAAAGATGTCCCACACAATGTGTTACTAATGGTATAACTATTGAACATGGAGTGTTCATTCAAGTTTTAAAGTGAACAGGATTGTATTAGTTGGTGATATAGTGCTACTGATTGCAGATGTAGCCAATTTTACATATGATGCTTTGTCTTTTTCTAATAACATCATAAGCTTATGTCTAGAGAGTGGCATTTATTTTAAAGATATATTTTAGAGTTTACAATTCATGTCTTGCATTTGGTGCTGTTGTCCAGGCAGTCATGATAATTTGTTGAAAGTTTGTTCACATGTTGGTTAAATGTTATTTGATGCTTTTGTTTTAGTTTGTTCAGATATTAGTTATCTCATGCTGGTTGTTTTGTTTTGTTAAAATGTTCGTTAAAATCTTACTCAATGCTTTTGTTTTTTGTTTGTTTGTTTGTTGTTCTGGTTTTTATTGATAGAGCTTGTTGCTGACACACTCACTAGAGAATGTATGTCAGATGTTTAACTTGGGAATGTGAAGTTCAATATTTTGGGCTTCATCCAGCTGTTATTTGAAATTGGATGAATGGCAAGGTCAATTGGACAGTTAAGTAGCATCCATTTTATCGATGTAAATCTTTATGTTGTTGCTCAGATTGCCTATCACTTTCACTAGTTTAAGTGAATTCTCTGCAGGTGTGTGTATCTCTTGGCTTGATGAAAAAAAATATATATATATATTGAAAAAAAGCAAGGAGTATAAATTTGTAATATTGCCTAAAATATGTCACTCATTGTACCATCATTGTAATTTGTATGAAATATAGTATCATAAGAATAGTCTTATCACCTTCATCCTTATCAGTCATCATGTGTCCTATTTTTATGGTTGTATCAGTTTGAGTTGGGGGGGGGGGGGAGGGCTGTGTACATGTTTTTACTTGTTGTTTATGATGTCATGAAGACAGCAGATTATGAGTTAGAGGTGGTTACCATTTTATGAGTGACATTTTGCTAGTCTGACCTGCAAATAACAAAGGGCTATTGTTAGAGCTTAATTACTGTTACTGAGGAATAGGCTGTGTCCTGCCCATTTGAATTGTGGAAGATGTCAGTTACATATTATATAATTTAACATGAATGAATTGACCTTTGAGTAATGTGGTTGGAGGTCTCAGGGTGGCCTTATGCTAGAGATAGCTCTTTGTTGACTGTTGGTCAGAGAATGTAGAAGACCAAAACCTATTGTGGGGAAAAAGAAAACACCAGCCCAATGGTTCAATGAGCGCACTGGGTTCCTGGCTGGTAGATTGTGGTTTTGAGTCCCATAAAGAGTTATAAGGGTTTTATTTTACTCTGGCCAGTAGCTTCCCAGAGTGACTTTGCTATGAGCTCATTTGGAAGACTTAGTCCACAAGTTACTTCATCACTTTGCAGATCAATGTGAGTTTGAGAGTATTGCTCAAATTACTTGATGAACATGACAAGTGTCTGTATCTCTCAGGCCCAGATGACACCAGGATATATTACAAGAGGAGTATAACCCTGTCAAGAAGTCTCACGACTGGTGCTCTTCAATAGCATCATCTATACATCATATTCATCACCATTGATAAATGAAAACCTGTGTATATGATGCTTCTGTGTATATGATGAATTTGTGTCAAATTTTTCAAAGGCATATATGAGAGAATGTTGTTGGAAGGACATTATGGTGGTCACCACCCCAGGTGGGCTTTTTAATCTGGCTCTGCAATTTAACTTATTGTTGTTAGTAGGGGGCTTAAAAGTTTGTATCCTGAGGGTGTTAGCACAGAATAGGCACCACTGAACACCATGAAAGTGACCTATCAGCAGTACAGAGCCTTATCTAGTGGCCCCAGGGTGGCCTAGCATTGATAGGTTCCTTGTGAACATCTGACCTTGAGGATACAACATGAGGAGCCTGGGTATGGCTGGTGCAGATGATGAGGACAAACAAACAAAATAAAAACAAAAGAGGCACCAAAAATATGCTGCTGGGCTGTTTACTGTGGTATTGTTTGATGATTTTTCTTTTTATTAGAACACTTGATGAGCTAGTTGACTTACCACTCTACCTTCATTTTTGAGATGTGCAGTGCTAAATTATCTTTCTTTGGGTTTTGTCTGTCTAAATTGTGTTTGTCTGTCTGTCTCAGTCCTACATTGTAAGTTAACCACAAAGCATGAAACCATATAATGTGTGTGCCTACAGACAAGAAGTGCCAGGTGGACTAAGAGTAATTTACTTTCAAGCTTAGACTGAGGCATATTTGACGTTAAAAAAGCATTTTGAAAGCTGTAGCCTTTCCTCTTTTTCTCTGAAATATGATGCATTGTGATTCATATCAGATGGATTTTCTGTGTGCAGAGACAGTGATGAGGAGTCATGATGAGTGACCCAGAGGCAGGGGATTGTGAGGGACCTGAAGACCCACAACCTGAAGATGAGGCTCATCTCTCAGCCTTCACTGCTCAGAACGCTGGGGACCTGGAGCCATCATCAAAGCCACATCCCTCACCATCACAACAGTCCCCACAAAATGTAGGGGATTCAACTGAAGACACCAATGGAGCCCCAGCTGAGTGTGAAGATGAAAATGTGAATTCACCAGCTTTAGTCTCTGAGCCTGGACATGAAGAAGCTACAGACAATGACAAGATAGGTCTTGCAGATAGTAATGGTTGTGACCAGGATAGGGGTGAGGAGAGAAGAGAGGAAGAGGCTCAGCATACATGGCACCCAGAGTCTGACAGAGTGAGTGATGACTCACAAAAAACTGACACCAGCATGGCAGCTGCTGGAGAAGATGCAGAAATTACAAATGGAAGCATTGTGACAGCTGCCTATGAGGAGATTGTAGAAAATGACATGGATCAGGCAGAGGAGAGTGCAGTTACACAGCAGTCATCAGCAGTGAGTGGATATCTGCCTAATAGTAATACTGTGTCATCCGATATTGGGGACCAAGAAGAGTCTCTCCCAGAGGATGATCTCTTTACAGCACACTCCTCTAACAGTGAACAAAATACCGTCAGTTCAGCTGTTACTGATGTTGACAAAAACAGCGCATGTGCAGAATCAGAACATAGCTCTCTTTCTGCCCCAGAGTTAAGAACTGATAGGAACACTGCAAACATACAGCAAAATGATTCAGGTCACTCATCTTCACCTTCACTCTCGTGTGTCCAGACTGGTTCATTGTTACCTGGTACAGTGACTGAGAAAGAAGATGATCAGGTCCCTGAATGTGATCGCGAATCCCTTCCACATTCCTCCCCTGAAGTCAGTGGGGACACAGGAAACCACAGCTCTTGTGAAGCTGTCAGAGAAGGCCAGGCCCACCACTGTGAATCTTCCAGCTCTGACAGCCAGGCATGTCAAACAGACAGTGAACACACAGCCCATGATAAGGGTTTGAACACCTCATGCAGAGAGAATAACACTGTGCTTTCTGCCAGCACTAGTGACTTCTCAACCCCAAGCCAGCCAGGTAGACCAGACATTGTAAATAGACCAGCAGCAGGTGTATGTGATAATTCCAGTGATTGTGATACAACCCTCAACCAGCACAGCAGCATATCATCCCAGCCCAACCCTTCTGGCAGCCACAGATCAGACCTATCTGTGTCACCCAGCCAGGAGCGGAATGTGATGAGCAAACGTTACTTTGTGGAGGACTCTGATGAGGAAGAACTCATGAATGAGCTAGATGCAGAACTTCACCTCAGATGTTCACCACGACAACAGAGGTCGCCAAGTGGTTCTGTGCGTTTGTCACTGAATGGACTGAAAGACATAGATGTGAACAAAGAGCTGTGCAAGGAGTTTGAAGAACAGCTTCTTCAGCTGCAGGAGACTGTGCTGCAAAGGGAGAGAGAAATCAGCAAGTAATTGCACAGTTCTATGCCTCTTTAGAGATGTAGTTTGTAGCTTGGCAGGGCTTCCAGTTTTATTACAGTACATAGTAAGTCCATAATAGTATTAATACCCTATGGAACTGATGTAGCTTTATTCCTACATAGTCTGGTTATTCTCAGTAGCTATCAACTTGCTAATCTAGGAGTCAGGTCAGTTAGTGTGTCTGTGTGCATGCGTGTGTGCATGCGTGTGTGTGTGTGGGTATGTGTACTGTATTGTACAGACAAAGACATCTCGCACTATACCAACACACACAGAGATCCATACACATGTACTCATCCACTTGTATAGTACTTATGCACATATACATGTGTGTGCACAAACACACACTCGCACACACATTAAGAGAAAGTAAAATATGACAGCACAGTGTCTTTTATGAACCTAGTGTTAATATTCCATTGTCAGTAGCATTAATTTAAAGAGGGCTTTGTATGTACACAGACACATTTCACACACGCACACTCTCACACACACACACACACACACACACACACACATGCTTGCACGTTCACAAACACATACATGCTTACGACAGTTATGTGCACTCTCATGCTGGCATAAAACACACAAACACACACAAGTGCACGCGCACATGCGCGCGCACACACACACACACACAAAGTGTTGCATACATGTCTGTGTATATGAAAGTAGTGTATATATGTGTCTGTACACCTTTGATAGACATAAAGAGATGTCATATATATATATTTTAATAACATTTCCAGGAAGATGTATTATTATCAGAGTTGTATTGATCTCTTTGTTGGAGCCTGTAAATAAAAGTGTTCAAGTGATTCTTTCACAGCTGTTGCACAAACTGACAAAGGTGTAATCTACTTTACCTCACTTTTGATCTGTTTTGAACCTGTAGGCTGAAAATTTGTTCTTGTGTATGTCTTGACTCAAACGTATTCCCCCTCCCTCCCCCCCCCCCCCCCCCCCCCACACACACATACACACACACACACACACCACACACACACACACACACACACACATAGTCACAGTATCATAATGATATATAAATTTCAGTATCACTTTAAACAGTAGACTTGATGCTTTACCAGTCGACCTCTTAAATTATTTATAATGTATTTGATTGATGTGTACATGTATAATTATGTGCCATATTAGTAGTTAAATGAAAATGGTATAGTAAGAATGTTATAACCTGCTGTGGAAAAATCTCATGCTGAGTCCATAGGGGTCATTTTCACTGACTACTGACACCATCCAGGAATCTTCATCTAGCTTAAAATAAGTAATATAATTAGAAAATTTTCTGTAATATAGAAAAAAAAATAGTAATAGCATTGTTGGTTCATTTTTGTTTTGTTTTATCCCTATAAACCTATAATTTTGTAAATTTGAAGGGTGTTTTTGGGTAGCCTTTACCATGAAAGTGGCGAATGACAGTGGAGTCAAAAGCAAGTGACAGCTTTGTTGCCCTTGCAGTTTTGTTGGACTTGATACATGACTTGAAAGTTGAAAAATATCACCCCCGTTCAGTATGTGTGCCAGATAAAGAAAGAACAACTTTATTAAAAATTCTGGTTTAAAATGTAACCATTTATAAAGCATAGTAATCATTGTAATAGTATACAGTGGCAGTTGATCAAATACGTGAATATGTGCATCATTTTATATAAAATTAAACATTGCTGCTTTGCAGTGTTAGGAAGCTCTTAACTTAGTTTTCTTGATAATGACATCACAGGTATGTAAAATTACTGTGCTTTCCTCATTTAAGTCGTAAATTATTAGCATTATATCGCACACCACACAAGCATGCATGCGCACGCATACACAACGTGTGCACCATGCACATGCTTACCCACACACACTCTCACTAGCATGCATGGTACGCACACACACACATTGCACAATTCCTTTTTTTCCCCTCCTGTCCAGGTATGAATTGTTTTATATCTTTATCATTGGTATTGTGTTTGATATTGCGAGCTGCTTGAAGGATATGTTAAACATCTGTGCATTGTCTCTTTATCTCCTTTTCAGATTGAAAGATGAGAAATCCCGACAGAGGGAAGTGTCACAAGATGTGATTTCAGAGCGAGACAGATTGAAAGCAGAGCTTATGGTTTTCAAGGACAAGAATCCTGATGATTTATATCTGCCACAGATTAAAGAGGTATTATTGCTTTATAGATGCTTGACCTGCTTTCTAAAATCTTCAGTTTTGTACAAAATCATGTAGTGTTTGTGTTGTGTGTGTGTGTGTGTGTGTCACTGTGTTTGTGTATGTATGTATGTATGTGTGCGCGCGTATGTGTATGTATGTGTGTGTGCGCTCACGCACACGCATGTGCATGCATGCATTGGTCTTCAGTATAGCAGTGTTTTATATGCAAATTATGATGGAAGGTGAGTGATGATGGATTGGTAGTCTAGAGCCCAGCAGAGGTAACAAGTGTAGCTATCTAGAAAACAAGAAGTTGTGGATTCAATCCCGTTTGAACCTGACCTTTCCCTTCATCCACTAAACCATGAGTAGTGCTAGTCTTTCAAATGAGATCACAAACCAAGGTTCCATGTACAACACACACTTAGTTCGTAATACTTGTAGAGTAACCATGGTATCTAGAGAGTTGTTCCAGGCAAAACTCTGTAGAAAATGCTGCTGTTATAAGGAAACAAATTATACAGGTACAGACGGGAAAATATGTAAAAAGAAAAAAAGGGTGGCACTGCTCTTAAGCGAAGTGCACTTCCCAGTGAGAGCAACCTAAATTTCACATTAAGAAATTGGCCATGATTGGAAGTGGTATGCAGTAGTGCAGTATACAACAATAAAATACATTATACTACACTACAGTACACTACACTATACTTCAATACAATAGAATACAAAATGATACAGTAGTTGCAGTACAATGTATGTGCATCTGAGTGATAATGTTTGTGTGCATGTGTGCGTGCATGTGTGTTGTGTGTGTGTGTTGTGTGTGTGTGTGTGTGTAACTGAGCAGCTGGAATACACTATCAGTCAGCAGCAGGGGGAGATTCGACAGCTGAAAGAAAAGCTCACCACTCACGATGGAGCTGCAAAACGTGCCATTGCCACCCTGCAGTCTGAAATGAAGGCTCGCATTGAACAGGTAGTTGTCTGGAGTGATCATATTTGAGATGATTATGTATTCAGATGTGTGTTCTTGTGTTATTAATGTTACGAGTTTGTGTGTGTTGTAGTGTGTGCGTGGGTGTGGGTGTGTGTGCATGTGTGTGTGTGTGTGTGTGTGCATGCATGCTTGGGTGCGTGCGTGCATGCATGCGTGCGTGTGTGTGTGTACATGCTTACATGTGAAAGGAAGGAAGACTAAAACAGAGAATGAATAAATAAATATATGAAAGACTTTTACACCCTCTGTTTTCTTCAGTGTTTGTTCCAGAAATAAATGAGAAAATACCTGATGTATGGTTTTGGATGGCCAAATCTGAGTTTTGTTAAGAAATTTGAAAATTGAGAACATCATCTGCTATTGATCAGACTCCTGTTTCCCCTTATCATGCTATAGAGTCAATGCTTTTGCACCAGAACCTTTGACAGCATCACTTTCATAACAATATGGCAGAACATGGTACTGATTTTTGCAGAAAAACTGACCAAACTGACATGCATCAGGCAAAGAAAGACGCGGAGTAAATGTAAAATGAAGTTAATGGGCAGCCTTGGGTGAGAAGTAGTGTATTCATAAACTATATAGATGCAGAAACAGCAAAACTGGCCTTTTTTTTGGCCAACTGAGACATGGAATCTGTTACGTCTCTTCCAACAGTGAAACTTGCGCTTCCATTCACAAGTGATGTGGAAAACGATTGGAAAATAACAGAAAATAGCAGTGTCCTGCATTTGTAATTGTAAAATCATTAGTCTCTTGACAAATCATCAAAAAGCAATCCTTTCGCTTCTTTTCTGTATCTTTTGGTGGAAGATCAGTTAAAGAGAGTGATAGTTAATGTGGCAGAGTGAATGGTTCTGTTAAGATTTGCTAGTTTGTAAGTAAAAAAAAAAAGGATTTTGAACTCAAGAGTTAAACTTATGAACTTGAGAGTTCAAAGAATCAAAAACAAATGAAGAAAGAAAAAAAAGAAGAGAAGAGAAAAATGTCATTCATTTTTCACTTTAAAAAAGTGTGTCATATACTGGGCATGAAAATACTGAAACTATGGAATGTACTGAAAACTGTAACAAACCCCCCAAAAAACCAAAAAACCCACCCCCACCTGAAATCAATAGTATGAAAGTGCACGGGTCTGGTATGAGTATTTCATGTTTGATATTTTACAACACAGTTATTGTATTGATCAAGTGATGATGAAATTAATTTTACAATGCATGCAGAGCCCACAAATTGATATATTGTCAGTACTTATTCTGTATCAGCTTGTTTTTCACTTCCTTTTTCATTTGTCATTCATATAGCTAATTCCACTTTTTGTGAAGATTGGTGTGTTTTTTTCCAGTGATTGGTTAAAAGTTTTTTTATATAATGAAAACTCAACTTTTGGTGTATTTTGAATACAGATAACAAAGCTGTATGAAGATTGCGCCCGGGAAAAGGACTCCATGGTGGTTAAGTTTGCTGAGTCAGAAACCAAGAACATTGAGTCCAAATGTACTCAGGAGAAAATGGAGGCTCGTGTGCGAGACCTACTGAAAGAGAAAGAATTTATGAACAACAAGATGAGGGCTGCCATGGCTGAGAAACAGAAAGCAACAGCAGACCTGAAAACCAAGGTAAATTGCATAGAGAAAGCAGTGTTGTTTAGTGAATGTTGTGATTTTTATTTTATTGTCTTTTTTATCATATATTGTTAATTTTGGTTTGTATTGTGATTTTGAATTTTAAGATAGCTTCAATATTTCTTTTCTCCCTGTGTGTGTTTTTTTTTTTACTGACACACCGTCTTGCTCTTTGTTAGAATCAAATATTCATGTTAAAGATACTTTTTGGACAATATCAATAACATTAAGAGTATATCTTGGCCAAGACGGTATGAAGGGCTTGCTTGTTCCAAAGGCTATACCCACTTATCCTCCACTTCGGTAGCTGTGGTTTTGATGTGTGTAGTTTGATCCACAGAGTGGAAAGTGGATAGCACTGTGTGTAGTAAGCTAGGAGTGCTGAATGATAAAAAGGGCTGGTTTTGTGTATGGTACACCTCATATACTTAGTTTGGACAAACATCTATCACACTGGTTAGCTAGACAGTTTGTCAGAATTAGTATAGATACACAAGGAAAGGGGTATGGAGATGGTAGTGGAAGGGGGGGGGGGGGAGCTTATTAGAGGGCACCATCAGAGATAGGTTTAAGATGTTCATGAGAAGTGAAGGGAGTTCATCAGAGATAATAAATAAATGAGAGAAAGAGTGGAAACCTGGTACTTCCAAAATAGAGGTACTGAGGGAGTAAGAGTGTATTGCATTGCATTTGCTGAGAGGTAAGAAAAAAGGTTGACAGTGAGTTTGGGTAGATTTGGATGACATTCTCTTAAATGAGAGATATACAGATAGATGTAAAAATTTCATGTACAAGAGGTCAAAGTGAATATAATGGAGATTTTCACAGATGAGTGAAGCTCTTAGGGGATTCAAAATTGGAAAAGAAGACTTTGTCGTTGGCAAGACAAAGCAAGTTCGTAGAGTAAAGCCCCAGCAGTTGCATGGATGAGAGAAAGAAAGGTATGTGCCATGTAATAAAAAAGAATTAACTTGTATGGTCTTTAATGAAAGCAAGGCACATGAATGAAATTAAGGGATGGAGGTTATCCTATGAGAGGAATCCAAAAGTAAAGCATTTTTATGATGTTAAATTGTGAAGTATAGTTACCAATGGGAAAGAAAGAAAACTAAATTTACTGGCCTAACGGTATTTGGAAAACAATATTTGTGTGTGTTGTTGTGTGTGTGTATTTGTGTGTGTGTGTGTGTGTGTGTGTGTGTGGCTGCAGACTCTAGAGATGGGAGGACTGCAGAAAGAGCTGGAGAAGGTGAAGGAGGAGATATCCTCTGCTGACTACAGGATCAAGTGGCACCAGAACAAGCTGAAGGCGGAGCTAGATGCTCACAAGGTCAGTCTGCTTTCTGTCCGTGTGAATTGCAAAACATTGTCCTGAAATCTTGATCATAAAAGTTGATTTCAAGCTTTTTAGCATTTGTTGAAAATGGCTGAGAAGAGTTTGCTGAAAATATAATAATTCATTTTACTATAGAAATTATTTGCAAAGAAAACAAGTCATCCCAAATTTGGCTGCATTTATTTTTGTCATTTGTTAAAGTTACAGTAGTAACCATTGCTTACATCATTCCTGGATACAGGAGCAGAGTGGAGAATTTGTTATATTTCAGTGTATCTTGTGCAGTGTATTCCAGTTCTGTTAGTGAACACCAAAGTGACCCATTAGCAGTGCAGGGCCCTTCTAGTTGGTGGTCATAAAGCAGACTAATGTTGATAAGCTGTATGAACATCTGGCTCAGAAAATATGACATACAAACCTTCATGTGGTTGTAGTGGTGAGATTGGAATGAGTGGCATGGGGAAGTACAGTTGCTATTGTCATAAAGCAAAAAGGTTTCTTTGTTATTTCCTCAGCTAGAGCTCCAAGGTTTACCAATGGCAAGATTTGTAGGTATGTTACCATATTTGCCCACCATTAATGTAGCCGCATGCCAGCTTCAGGGATAACAAGGTTTTAAGACACAAATGGCAGTGAATTGGTGCTGTGTGGCATACAGTTAGACAAACAGGTGGAGAAAAGTACATTCAGCAGTTGTATTATATATTTATTTCCAAATCTTAAACTTCAAATAATTTTCTAAAAGAAAAATGACCGTAACTTATTCTGTACCATTTTGACATGGTCTTTTCTCATGATGAATTTTTGTGCCTGCCAGAGTCAGTTTTTAAACATGACTGGGTTTTTTGTTTTGTTTTGCTTTGTCCCCTCCTTCATTGGTTAGAGCTCAGAAGTTTGCAATGGTAAGATTTTGCATAAGCGACTGTTTTTGCCCACCATTAAGGTAGTCACATTCTGACTTTGGGGATGATGGCTAACAGGACACCAGTGTGCATGTGTTTTTAAGAAAGATTGTCATCTGTTCTGCCAACACTTAATGGCCTACTCTTACAAAAGGCAGAACAGGTTTTAATGTGTGTGCAAGATGTTCTGCTTATGTTTGCACATCTCAGTTCATAGTCTCATCCGAAGGACTTTCAGGGGAGTGGAGGTGGTACTGATGTTAACTCCTGGATCCCCTTGAACGGATGCCTTGGTGGTGGTTGATTTTGGGCCATCAGTTCATGAGCTCAACGCAAAAACCACTAGCCTATCCTGCCCCCCCAACTATGAATGTTTATTTTGTATAATGCTGTCTACAGACACCTGTGTATAACAGAGAAAAATTTTTTACAATTGTGTGTTTGTTTCAGGAAACAAAAGTGAACTTGGAAAAAACAACAGCCAAGCTGAAAGAAGCCAAGGAAGAAACGGAGATGATCAGGAAAGACTGCCAGGCTATTGTGAAGACTTACCAGGTCCAGAATAATTTCCTTCTCTCAATTAACTCATCCTGCATCATAAGTGTTATTGGTTGTGGCAAGCTTATTGTATATGCTTAGGAGTTTCATGGTTCCCCCTACTGTTTGGTTTTCTTTTAATTTGTTCATTTCTAAGTTGTGTGTGTGTGTTGTGTGTGTGTGTGTGTGTGTGTGTGTGTGTGTGATGATTTGCTAGTTTTTGTAGTTTTACAAGGTTTGCATTTTTTACTCCATAGATTTAAATTTGGTGAAACTGCTTTATTTTTTAAAATATTGTTTGGTGCTCACAAAGTCAGTGTTCAGTGTTTTTATTTTTGTTGTTGTTGTTGTTTTTGTTGTCATCATCTTTGATTTGTTGCTTTACAAGATTCAGCGCTATATAAATTCCATACATTATTATTATTATTATTATTATCATGATTTGAACCGGTGATATACGTCATTTTGGACATTAGAATGATAAGTAGAAATGAGCATATACAGTTGGTTGATTTCAGGAGTCAGAGGAGGTGCGCTCCAACAGTCTTGACAAAGAACTGAAGATGAAGCAGACAGAACTCATGATCAAGATGAAGGAGCACTCTGACACTGAAGAGGTAAGACTTGACTAGCATTTGGCAGGTAAGAGTCAGAGATGGACAAAGGATAAAGCATATCTACAAAGAGGAATTTAAACTGGCTTTGGTTTGATGGGTTGCTTTGTTTTCTTTGAGTTATTTTAAAATATATTTTTATAGAGAAATATATGTGAAAACAGGGATTTTCCAGGAAATCATGTAGAGGCTTTGGTCATATCTATTTCTTCAAAGTTAAACAATAAACTTAAGTTCATATCGTTTTAAGAAAGAATGTGGCTGGGAAGGATGCAATAAAGAAATAGCAGCCACACATGCAAAAGCTTCTGCCCTTGTAGGTAATGTAAATTGATTTTGGGGTTGCTTGGAGGGGTGTAAACCAGTGTATGCAGACAAAAAACATTCTTATGCAAAGTAATAGCTAATCAAAGAACTGATGAAAGAATACCAAATAGAACTTTTTGCAGTTCGATTTTCAGCTAATATGGTTTATGGATAGTGCAATTACCAGAAATTAGTTTTATGTTAATGTGAGGATTTTCAGAAATGCTTAAAATACATCAATTATTTTGTGGAGCTAAACTCCCTGTAAAGAAAATGACATTTTATTTGCAGGTAGCATAGAACAAGATTCTGTTATTGCAACTATAGATAGTGAATGGGCAATAAATTTATGATTATGGGATATCCATTTTTCATGAGGCATGACATTTGTAATCCTTGCTCTTTATGAAGTGTCCTCAACTATTGAATTTAGAGTGCATGATTGTCAACTGTGATGTTTGTCTGGTTTTTCAGGTCCATCTGAAGACCAAACAGGAGCTGGATGTGCTGAAGGCTCATCACAAAGACACCATGGAGGAACTGAAAACTTTGAAAGACAAGGTGAGCATCAGTAGTCAGTAATACTGTTAACAAGTTTATTCTTCATAGAAAAAAAAGTATGTTCTTTCGAGCCAGAAGGCCCATAGAGCCGGAGCTTATCCCGGTTTCTGTAGCGTTAAGCGAACTGATGGTTTTTCACCACCCCTGTGACAGGACGCTAGTCTGTCGCCAGATACTTCCCCAGCAGAGCTGGTACCCACTTGTACACCTGGGTGGAGTGAGGAAAATAGGAGTAAAGTGTCTTTCCCAAGGACACAACACCGAGCCGAGCGGGGATCGAACCCGCGACCTCTGGATCACGAGTTGACCGCCTAAACCACTCGACCACGGTGCCTCCTTTATTCTTCATACAGACCACATTATACCATTACACGTGTGCATATTATATACACTCACACACACACACACACACACACACACATTTATACACACACACACACACACATATTAATACATACACACTCATATTTTATACACACACAGACACTCTCACTTACTCACGCACCCACACACACACAAAACACACACACACACACACACACACACACACACACACACACACACACACACACACACACACACACACACATTTAATCACATTATGAAAGTCCTTGAGGTTGAGGATCTTGTCAGACACACACACACACACACACACACACACACACACACACACACACACACACACACACACACACACACACACACACACACACACACACACACTCTATTCAGCAAATAAGGGAAGAAGAATATAGTTTCTGACTGTTTCTTAGTACAGTTACTGTTTTTACCTGAAGTTGCAGTTGCTCCGCATCATCCTTTGTTATGTTTTTGATGCTTGGTTGTGATAGTTTTCTAAGCCATGTACTGTTAGAAACAGAAGTTGTTTTTTCATAGGTTTCTAATCCTGCTGTGTACTGTTGGAAACATGAGTTTGTAGGAAGAGAGTTGATGTTTTTGGCCCCAGTTCAGTTGAGTGTTTCTCACTGTCATTGACCAGGTGTAGAAACTTCATTTAAAGATCAAGGGTGAAATGTATTCTTGCATGATATTATCAACTGGTACAAAGTTTATGGGGGAAAAACAGGTGATAGATGTGTTTTGGATAAGATGGCTTGAAGCATTGTACACCTTTAAAAGCATCTCTGAAAGACTGACTGGTGGTGATATTGTGTACACAGGTGCAATGTCTGGAGGAAGAGCGGCTGCAGGGGGAGCAGGTGCAGAACAAATACCAGACCATCATCCAGAACCAGAAGTCTGAAAATACCTCCCTGTCCAAACAGCTGGCCAGCCTGCAGACTCTGCAGGAAGACTATGAGAGGTGAGAGCAGTGCTAGGTGTGACTCAACACTCTGATTCCATAAAGAGTCAGAGCAAAGAACACTTTTGATAGTTCTTTGCTGGTCTCTGACTCGAGGTTTCCTGGCATTGCTCTCAGTCAGCCTGATTAGATTGTCTTAATAAAACGATTGACTTTGTAAACAACTGTGAAACATCGTGAAGTCACTGAGAGTAAGATGTGATATGTGTCTCCAAATACTGATCAGATTGTTGCAATAAAACAAATGGTATGTTGTAATAAAACAAATGGCTTGGTAAAAAATTGTGAAACATCATGATGTCACAGAGTGTAAGACATGAATTGTGTCTCCAAAGTCTATGCTCCCTGTTCCTTGTGCCACTACCTTTTGCAAAGGAAAATATAACTGTAAAAAAGAAGGAAGAAGAAAAAGGATGCTTGTGGTTACCAGTCCCATGACACACTACCTATGCTCCCTACAATTGAAAGTGATTGAATGCTGAAACACTGATCTGTTCTAGAGGGATGATAGTGGCTGTGGTATTCATGCTTCTGGCATCCTGACAGCCATTCCAAAACTTCATCAGTAGGGCGCTAGGAATCATCACAAATGAATCGCTAAACCATCCTTGATGCATAATTCATCCATACCATAGTGCCCATGAAATATAAACTTTGATTTGTAACTTTTGAGTGATTCATTGTTATAGTCAAAAGTGAAATTGTTCATATCTTTCAGAAAAAAAAGAAGGAGAAAGCAAGTAAATGGAATCACTTCATTACTGAATTTGTCTGAAATTTGCCTCACCAACCCATGATTTTGTATTTTGGGGGGAAGGTCATGTACAATTCAGCTGTCTTTTAGTGACTGTTAAAAGATGATATTTATTTATTCTTTTTTTCCTCATGTCTAGAGCTCAAGAGATGATCAAGAATCTGGACAGTGAAGTGAGCAGCCTGAAGCTTGCCAACAGAGACCTGCAGAAAGATACAGAAGGCTGTCAGGCTCGTGAATCCAAGATGCTCACACTGCAGTCTGAGCTCAGTCGTACCAATGCTCTGCTGCGCTCTGAAAACACCAGTCTCAAAAATCAGGTGTGTTTTCATGACTTCGCCTCTTCCTCTTTAGCGTTGTATTTATTTCTCATTGCAGGACTTTTTTGTGTGTGTGTGAAATGTAATGCTGCTGTTCCAAGTTAGATCTTATTCATTAATGCAATGCCATGTTTTCATTTAAAAAAAAAAAAAAGAGTATAAACAGATGGATGATGTGTGCAGGTGGCCACCTTGACAGGAGAGGTGCAAAAGATGAGCATGGACATTCAAGACTTGGAAACCCGCTGCAGAAACATGGTATTTATGTTTTATATATTTTATCATATCAGGCAGTAGCAGACACGGGCATGTGTATTGTTCTGTCAGCCAAATAAAACTGAACTTGTGGAGCTAATGACCGCAGAACATCTTGCGCACACGTTAAAATCCTGTTCCGCTTTTCGTAAGAGAGGCCATTGTGTGCTGGTGGGAACAGATGACAATTTACAAAATGGCATACACACGGGGACTGGACATAAAAAAGCAGATAAGTGCTTATTCCATTATCCTCGATATAAAACAATGAAATAAAAAAAATAAAATGTTGACTATGTTGCATTGTGTATGCCCAGAGCTTGTCTAGTACTGTTGTGCATGTCTGTTCACTGATATCAATCGTATTTACCTTTAGGTATTTCCTTCTCATTTAAGCCCAGTGCCATGAAGAGGTCAATCTTTAATGCTGGATGTTGTATCACTTTGTCTTCACTGCTGTTACATCAGATCAGCCATTTATTGTGGCCTTCTTTTGTGTATATTGAAGGTCATTTTTGTTTGCTGTCTCCAGAAGTTTATATTTTTTCCAGAATGTCTCTCTCTGTGTTCCCTTATCGGATTGGGTGCCTAGTGCCTGGTCTTCTCCTGTGCTTGTAACTCTACAGGAGGTCTGTCCTCTGGCTGACCCACAACTTCTGGATCCACAAGATTGAAGTCAAACAGTCTGAACCATTTGGCTATAGTGTCCGTCATTTCTGAATATGATTTGACCTTACGCTAAATGTTATCAGGGCTGTACACAGCCAGGCAAGGGTAAGACATATTGGCTTCATCTATAATGTTGGGAGTATAATGGCTAGTCCTCCTTTTTCCGTCAGTAGATTTATTTATCCATAATTCTGGAATTAATAAGCAAAATCATGGAGAAGACCTGGAGAAGCCTTGGAAAAACCCTGGAATTTGTTTCCAGATATACTTGTAGGTACTCTCGATGTAATATAACTTGAGATAATTTTGGACAGATAGCATGACTTTATTTTTGGGTGTAGCAGTGTATTGAACTGCGATAATTTGGGATCATGCTATTGTCATGTGGATATCTTGAGGTTTAAGGTCTGATGTGTACAAGTATCCTTATGTTGTTGATGCACCATTGTTTTGGTAAAAGTAATATTGGGCAAAACTGTCAGTTGGTGGCATTCTGTAAAGTAGATGATGAAAATAGTAGGCAGTGAAATAGTGAACTGTTATGCCCAGAGATGTTAACAGTGATGTTTGGTTTATGGCAGATGGACCAGCTAGAAGAAGAAAGCAGTAAGAGACAGGAGGAAACAAAGTCTCTTTCAGTTCAACTGGCTGCCAAAAGCAAGGAAAGTGAGTATCAAATTCTTACACACATGTGACATGTAAGTGTTTTCTCTCCCCCCCCCCCCCCTTTTCTAGTGGAAACACACGCACATAGACTCACACACACTGACTCTGACTCTGACACTTGCATGCATGCATGCACTAATACATGTATACATGTACAGATATGGGAGAAAATGAAAATGTGAAGGGGTATGTGGTTTCAGGTGAAGAATATAAACAGAAATGGGAGGATGAGATAGATGCCAGTAAGACGTGGAAGAGAAAACACATCAGCAATGTAAAGGTTAGTATTTGTATACCTCTCTTTCTCTCGCCTCTCCCTGTCTTTGATTCTTTTGCTTAGTTGCTTTGTCAATTTATTTCCTCACATAGATAAAGTGCATATAAAGAGCCTTGTGTAATATCGTAGTGCAAATTAAGAAAAAAATGCACTACAGTACACAGGGTTATTTTCTCTTATCTTCTCTCCCTTTCTCCCCAGCTAACATCATTCATCAGGCAGTCATCCAATCAGTCTCTGACTGGACAGGTTTTTTTGTTGTTATTGGTCTGTCCATATGTATGTCCATTTGCCCTTTGCTCGTCCTCTTTCTCTTTCAGTCTGTTCATTTTTTGGGGTTTGTTTTATGTGTCTTGCTTATTTCTCTCTTATCCTGTAGAGAACTTCCCACATACATCATAGATATATGCATTGATTGTGTGCGTTTTTGATGTTGGTTTGTTTTTTTGCACCAGTAATGTACACCCGTTAGAGCTATAGACAAAAAGAAAATACGAATGATGATTTTTTTTTTCCATTATATTGAGAAGAAGTTTGTGTGTCTCTGTGTCTGGTCTTCTGTCTGTGTGCATTCAGGAGAGTTTCTTTGTATTATACAGGTATGATATTTGCATTTTGATTCAAGTAGTCATTAAAAAAAAAAATTGTCCTCAATAAAAATATGTGTGTGTGTGTGCATGCATGCGTGCATGTGTATTTGCATGCATGTGTGGGCGCGTGCGTGCATGTGTTGTACATGGCAGGACCTGACGAGGCAGTTGCAGCAGGCCAAGAAACGACTGGAGCTGCATGAGAATGGAGGGACTGGGGGAAGCGGGGAGCGGGACGTCACCAGCATGGGGTCACGCACCAACTCCAACGGCTCCCTCAACTCCATGGACAACAGTAGCCAGCACAATGCCCACCCTCCCCATGCTGCCCTTCACCACAACACCCATCCACCCAATCCACAGATTCGCCCGCCCAGTCAGGAACCGGTTAGTCTTGTTTGAAGACTATATTTTATTTGCTCCTGACTCGCTGTTTTTCTCTTTCACGCAGTTTGTCTCTCTCTTTCATCGGTGCTTCTTTCTCGCTCTTTTTTCTGTTTCTTTCTGTCTGCGTGACTGTTCATCTGTCTCTTTTATTACCACCTCTGTCTTTACTTGTCTACTTTTTGTTCAGCCAGTGCCATGTAGGACTATACCTGTTTTTTTGTTTATGCATGGTGCCTCGAAATAAACATATATGCTCAGGATTGTTGGCTTTAAAAAAAAGGTGAAAAGGACCTAAAAAGTGGTACTTGGGAAAAGACGCAGACAATTTTTGATGTAATACAGTTAATTTTTGCACTTGTGACAAATGATGTCTGTAGCTAAATGCAGTTGTGAAATGATGACAGAGATGTCCTGCTTTGTAGTGATATTGAAAGCAATCTTCCATTTCGTTTCTTTTTTTTGACTTCAGTCATTGAGTCATTTGTTTGGGTACTCTATCATGTATACTGGGAATTTTCGTGATTCTCTTTTTCACCGAACTGGAATGTGAACCATGGAACCTTTGATGTGCGGGCTTGATCATCACATATTTGTATATATACATGAAAAGAGTTAGACACTCTCATGTCTGCACATAAGTGAACTAAGAAGATGGTAAGGATCCTCTAGATTCCCATCCATAAACCAAATTCAAACTTGTAACCCCTGAGTTTAAGACCTTAGAATCCAAAGCCCATTGCCTTAACCATTTAGTATTTGTGGTGAATATGCTGACGGAGAGGTTGATATGATGGGGAAGGTGATGTAGGTGCAGAAAGTAATGTCATGGCTGACATTGCAGGAGTTCCCAGTGATCCAGGAGCAGGTGGAGGTGGACAAACAGCTGCTGATAGAGCGTATCGTGAAGCTGCAGAGGTCACTGGCCCGCAAAAATGAGAAGCTGGACTTTGTGGAGGAGCACATACAGCAACTGGTGCTGGAGATCAAGAAGAAAAACAGGTCAGTCGATAGTTACTTTTCTCTACTGCTTTCTCCCCCTCCCTCCTCTCCCATCACCCACTCCCTCACATTCCCTACATTTAAAAAAAAAAAAGTCCATATTTTGTCTCAGGTATTGCTATTAGATATGGCATTTAAGTATGCTTGAAAATGTAGTTTTGAAGTCTTCGTCAGATGTAACAAAACAGCACAGATATTCTTGAAATTTGGGTTAAAAGAAATTCAGTTAAAGACAAAAAAGAGTTCATAAGGTTTGCTGAAATAGTGAAGCTTCCAGTTTCCAAATTAAAAAAAAATTGTGAGATTGAATAAGGTGTGAGATGAATTTGTTGTATTTAACTGTCAAAAGTTTCACTAAAGGTTGTTCTTTTTGAAAAGAAGATAGTATATGAAAGTTGATATAAAAAAAAAAGTGCTTTGCTGTATAGATTTCATTACAAACTTATCACACTTGTATAATGGTGTGCACATGTGTATGTATGCTTATTAACTCTTCTACTACCGTGTTCCGTTTCTCTTACTTACCACTGTATACCAAGTATTTTCTGCAGTGTCTTTCAGTTTCACACCTACTGACTTTAAAAAATAATAACAAATCGAAATAAAGACAGATCTACATGAAACTTTCTGTACTTGTTAAGTTGTGAATAAAAATCCAATATTTCTTCGTTTGACTCTTGTGTGACTTGTTGTGGAATGCTGATGGCGATGATGTTGTGGTTGTTGTTGGCTACGGTGGTTATGCAATAATTTAAAAAATATGACTATTTTCAAGAGGTAAAGAATTGTAAAGATGAAGTAAAATAAAATCAAACATGCAAAATAAGTAATAATGTTCAGATAATATTAGA
Source organism: Rapana venosa (assembly GCA_028751875.1). NCBI lineage: Eukaryota > Metazoa > Mollusca > Gastropoda > Neogastropoda > Muricidae > Rapana > Rapana venosa. The sequence goes on along the minus strand of CM054136.1, from coordinate 24,941,232 downwards.
ATAACATCCAATCACACTCACAAACAAGCATACAGGCTGACGAACAAACAGCCATTGAAATCAAGTCACGGTTTGTTCCAATTTTATTTTGCACTTCGTCAGTGAAAAACTGAGAAAAAACCCCCATCATACTACCCACGAGTCACTAGCATCATTTTGCAAGTTTCTGGAGCCACAATTTTCACAAAATTCTTTCATTTTAAGCCAGTCACAGTCATATGCCCCCCTCGGCAGGATCGTTGTTTACACCACTGTCATAGTCATCTTCATCACTCGAATCACCAATAAACACAGCACATCGATTCCACTCTGCAACTCTTGAATCCTCTGTTCAGCTTCTAAGTCCATTTCAGTCCACATAAGTTCAGATTCTGCCATTATTTTCACAGAAAATCCTCCAAAAAGTTCGTTGAAGCAGTGGCAGCTACACTATCTGGGAGCTCACTGCGCATGTCTAAAGCGATAAGGGGTGTGAGACCATGGTATATAAATAGCGCAAAGGGAGACACCAGTGTCCCCAGGTATTCGGCGGGCATACCTGCCCGTGGCTTCGCGGATCAAGTTGTAAGAGGGCGGGTCAACCCGCTGACGGTAGTAGGAGAGTTAAGTCTAATGATCACCAAAATATGCACTAAAATGGAACAGCATATTGTATGACACTGCATGTGTGCATACACCTCCTTCCCCATCCCCCATCCATATGTGCACATGCACACATACTCTCTTAACATTGTCACACACCAGAACCTGAAAGGGTTGTCAAGTAGCAACATTACATTATGTGTGTGCCAGGATTATTCAGGGATATGTTATGAGAGAGGAGGCAGGCACACTGGCTTCTGATACAATGGATGCAAACAAGGTGAGTACCTAGTGTCAATTCTTGTGTCACTGTACTGTGCCCATTGTTATTATATTTCTTGCTCTTTTGTCTTTTTTTGCTTTTTTCTTTTCTTTGTCCCTTGGATGGTGTATTAGCAATCAGCCTATGATAAAACACTAACATGACTTGGGTCAACTGGTCTGGAGGTAATGTATTTGTAGTAAAAGACTTGCTTTGTATATGTTGACTTGAATGACCAGTAGCAATTACAGAAACTTTTACCAAAGAAGAATGGATCGTCAGAAAGTGTCAGAGAACAGTCCCATGCATTGATATTAGTGTTTGTATGAGAAAGGCATCTGAACATAATTGTCTCCCAGATAAATTTTATGCACTGCTACAGGAATGTGAATGCATTTATTGCAGAGAAATATGTAAAAGAGTAACAGTGAATAGAAAAAAATACAAACAAAAAAGGAACTGTGAATGTATTACTGGAAGACAGATGCATTTCCTGCTGACATAGAACATAGAGGTCAACAGAAAATATATCCCAGAAAGAAGCAGAAGGTCTATTTGCTGATAGATATAGAACAGAATGGTAGTTTCATTGCTAACAAAATTTGACTATTCTGCCAACAGGGACATTGTACTGAGAAACTAAAATGGAAATAATGGAAAGAAAGAAGAAAAACAGTGAGTGTGTTGCTGACAGATTCTGAAGAAAGGTATACAGAAAGCCAGGCTAACAGGCATGGACCAGTGAAGTACTTATTAACAGACATGGTGAAAACATACAGATAGTACTGCTGGTATATGTAGAAATGGTCGCCTGTCCTTATCAACTGTAGACCTACCCATGCCATTTATTTGTATGTTGGAATATTGAATTGAATAATATGATAGACCCACCCTACCATAATTTCACACATATACTCATTTTAATAGTTTCTTGCATGCAATTTCTGTGACCACTGTCCATAACCTTATTCCTTCAAGCAGTTATAATTTTTCTGTTTGTACTTTGTGATCTGTTTGTCTTCATGTTTCACTTATAAAAATACTGCTGGTGTAAGTTTGTGAAAATAAGTTGCATGGATTCGTGAGTGATTATTAGTTGTGTGTCTGTGTCTTCTGGTTTAGTGCTTTTGTGCTGTTTTCACAGAATGTTAACTTGTGTTGGTTTGATGCTAATCTTACAGTTTGCGACGTGGGTGTTTTAAAAAAAAATTTCTGTCTTATGTGTGTGCCTGCTTGTGTGTGCTTGCCTGTGTGTGTGCGTAAATACGCGGGAGAAAGAGAGAGAGCTAGTGTGGGTGAGTCAACCTTGGAAGGAGAATGGCTTGTGCTAGTGTACTGGAATATTGAACTGAAATGAACAGAAAGTTACGTGATGTTGTGAGTTAGTGATTTTCACATGTTGCTCCATGAAAGGATGGTTTTTTGGTTTGTATATCACAGTCATGTTCTTGAAATGTTATTTCTTGTGGGTGTGTTGGGCCTTTTGTAGCACAGAAAGGGTTTTGTATCCATGGACTGTGGGGCACTCATATATATATCTGCCAACTGTAGCAATTACTACTTGTACTGATGTAAGGGGTTGTAACCGGTTGCATGGAAGTCACTGGGATATGTAACAGTAAAATATGGTTTACATTTCTGCCTTCCTCTCTTTATGTTCTCTGGTATGGCCTTTCCGAATCATTGCAGTATGCTGTAACTTAGTTTACCTCCCCCCAAAAAAAAGGTCTTTCGTGGGTACCTATTTTTTTTTGTTTATGATTGTATCCAGTTTTTGCTTTGTGTTTCCATACTTCATAATGATAGCCACTGTTGTAGTATTATTATTTACCTTTGTAATGGTTGTATGCTGTAGTATGTGCATGTCCCTTTTATCGCTTTTGTCTGGTTGCCTAGAGTTAACAATTGGAGTACAATTTGTCAGGCCAATGTGTTGGTTTTGTCTTTGTCAGATCAGAAAGACATTTTTATAAGGACAGCCCACTAATTTGGTATCAATGTTTTATTTTTTAATTTTTCTGCTGCAAATAAAAATGAATGTAGATGAGGTGTATAACCATTGTGCTTTTTCACTGGTTAGCTTCCGTTTGCAGTGTATCAAACTGATATGAAAATTATGTTAGATCAATGATGGGGAATATTGTCTTCTGTCTATTTGGTAATATTACAGTACTGTGTGTATTATTCATTGATGAGTGGATTATCCATGCTGACATTTGAAATGTCATAAGTTCTGTTTCAGTTTACATGCCCTGTTGATTGGTGGAGTAAATGAAATAGAAGATATGAATGCAAAAAGGATTAACTATTTGCTGATATTTTGTGACATGCAGTACACTGCTGTTTCCACGAGTGATTATGACTATATGTAGTGCACTACTGTTTTCATGAGTAATTGTGACTGTGTCAAGGAAATCATTGTCCTGTGAAGAAGCAGAAGTTGTCAGGAAATAAGAAAATTGCTTTTTGACTCTGCTGACTGTAGGCAATGTGCTGCAGGGTCTGTTCAGACCGTTCTCACCAGCTTTAAAACCCTCATGATAGCTTTTTCAGTTACTCCAAGTCAAGGCGGAAAACTTAAAAGCTTTGCCAGAAAAGTAACAGCAGGCAGGCAGTATTTGGAAAATAAAGTCTGCCAGTATTTGGAAATGAAAGTCTGCCCTTGATATTATCCACTTTCTTTTATATTGTCACAAAAACTTGAGGGTTTAGAGAAAAGTGTGCATCTAGTTTCTAAGGTTTTTTTTCCTTGTTTAATTCAGTTTGCACCTATGATGCTTCTCTCTTGCAGTTAAAAAGAGAGTACCCAATCAGTTAATAATTTCTCGTGTAGGTTTATTTTCAGGACTTTAGCTGGCTCATATGAATGATATTGAGATGAAGAGTGGTAAACCTTAAGTCATTTCAGATGGTATTTCCTCTTGATTTGGGTTTCATATCAAAATGCTAACTCAAGTATCAATACTGCAAGGAAATAGCCTCATAAATATATATTTTTTCAAATCATGCATGCTTTTTTCTGGTTGGTATTGATTCATGAGCATGTATGCACTGCTTTGGGGGTTATGTATTTGCTGTTTTACCATCTGCTTTATATGTTTTTGTTTTCCATTTTTCACCTTTCTTCTTTGTTGCTTATATGTGATTATCTTCTCATTTTTCGTATTTCTTGCTTTCACCTGTTGTTTATTGTCATTTGATCTGCTGTACCTTTTTATGGTGCTCTTTTTTTGGCGTGGGTTCTTATTGTCATATGGCATTCTTTGCTTTTTACCATGATCCTCATTCTCTGTATTCTGTTTCGGCTGTGAATGTGTGTATATTGATTGATTGATTGATTGATTGAGTGTGTGTGTGTTATATTGATTGATTGAGTGAGTGTGTGTTTCTATTTTAGTTGGTTTGAAAATGGTTTGACTGACATAATTAGGTTAGAAATAAATGAGGAATGATGAAAACTAGGAACACTTAAAGTTCATAGCAGTATGTTAAATGTAAATCGTTCATAGCAGTATGTTAAATGTAAATACATAACTTTTACATTTTCAGCCATATACGATATCATTTTTAAAACCAAATGCTATTTTAAAATCTAAATCTAATCAGCAACTTTGAAGTAATTTTGATGAAATTTACATATATGATTTTATATTCTGGTAGTCTGATGTAAGTAAGTATATAAAACAATGAAGTAAAATGCTGCATATGGCTTTTTGCAGCTTAAGCTTAATCACAAGATTATTGCAAAGCAATGAAATAGTACAGGAAACAGTTTTTTAAATATGGAAAAAAAACATGCTATTTTACACTTTACACCTACAGAAAATGGTAATGAGGTTTAGAAGAAAAAGCATGGGGCTTTTCCCCCTTTTTTTCTTCTTTTTTGTTCCTTGGTTACAGCTTTGAGGTTCACCGGTGGTGACATTCGGTGTATGCGACCATTTTACCCACTGCATTTCCACTTCAGGGATACATTTTTGACTGATTTGCCTTGCGTGCTCTCTAAGGAGAAAGTGCAGATAGGGAGGGAACAGCTTTACTGAGCAAAAGAAATTTGTTATGTTAAAATAACTAAGTATGCATGGATGAATATATTAGCCCATGATTTATACATTACAATAAAACTGCATCAACGTTCTTTTTGAATTATACCAAAAAATTATTTTGAAGTATAGGTACTCATAAATGTTAGAAATTTTGCATTCCCCCTCTCCCCCCCAAGTTTTTGATAACAATGTCAGGATTGAAAAAAGGGAGAAAAAGATTTATTTGAAAAATGTAGTCACGTGCATGCACATGTGTGCACAGACACACAGACACATACATACATACACATACACACACACACACACACACACACACACTTGCACGCACGCACATACATGCACATGTATTTTGTACTTTTTCCTGTTAAAAACAAAAATTAATGAAATCTTTTGGATCATCATGCACTATAAAGAATGAAGAAATGCGATAAGACATTTTAAAAAGAGATTTTGACACTACCACTTTAAAAAAAAGAATTGTGTACCAAGAGACAATGGTAATGCAGGGGAGTATTGATAATTGAATGTACTCGCTAGCAACTGTTTATTTTCTTTTGTGACATAGCCTATTACTGGTATATTTATTAGAAAGAAGATCAGAGATATACAATTTGATAAGGTGACAGCCTGATATGGCCTATGTGGTTGGCGCGGCTATAAACAACAGGATTGGATTGGATTGGAGCAAGAAGATAAATAAAAGTAAATATTACTGATTTGTTTATTAGCCAAAAGGTGAATGAAAGTAAATGTTCAGTCAGATGATTTATGAAAACAAGCATATTACATACTTGTCTCTGACTGTTAGAAAATTGTTCTCTCTAGAGATACTTATGTTTTGTCTGATTGTCTTAACTGTCTGTGCAAGACTTTGCTGTTCTTGTCATGTACCCACATCTGCTTGTATGTGTAGAAATGTCATATCTGCATAGATGTGGTACATACTTCTGTTGTGTGCCTTTTTGTTGAGATTTCAGTAGGTTGGTATTTCCCCTTTCATTTCACCCTGATTTTTTTTACAAATGTCATCTGTACTCTATTTTTTCATTATTTCTGTTTGTGAAGCGTATTTACTTTTTGGCATCCCTGTTTCTGACCTATCTATGTGTGTGAGTGATTTACCAGTGTAGACTGACACTACACTAGAGATTGTGCGTTACTGTTGTTTGTTATCACCGTGTGTGTATATGCGCTAATGTGTGCTGCTACTGCTAACCTTTGGTGCTTTTTCTTCTCACTTGCCAGCTGAGTGTACGTAAAGAGGCTCAGGTACAGTACGAGACTAATTGTCTTTCTCTGTACATCTGATGTATTCCTCGCTTGTCTGGCTCTTGGTCATGGCCTGCCTGCTCCTCAGTTTTTGCCTTCTATCTGTTCACACAGATTTTTCTGAGGGATGTCTTGTCTAGCTCAGAAGTCACTTATGACTCCTTTTTGTCCCGTTTTTTGTTAGTGTTATGATTTTTTTTACTCTCTGTTTTTGATGTGCCTTGTTGGTATGGGTGTCTTTTTGTTATTTTTTAAGTTTTGTTCCACTTTATGGGTTGCTTCAGCATCAGGTGATGTTATTTTACTGTAGCTGTTATGTCGTCGTCTTTTTTGTGTGTTATGTCCTTCATTCCTCTGCTTCTAGACAGGGTATGGAATTGGCCATTCATTTGCCTTGTTGAAAGGGCAGGATACTGTTTTATTGTGCATTTCTTATTTCTTAGTGCTTATTCCTACTATATATATTATATCCTATTATTAGAATCAGATATGTTTTGATTACAGATCATCAGTTATTGTTGTTGGGGGGGGGGGGGTTGTTTTGGGTTTTTTTTAGGGGGGGGGGGTGCGGATAGGAAAAAGATTTTGGTAATAGCTTTTTTTTGGGGGGGGGGATAATTTTTTTGTAGGGAACTAGTAGTGTAAATACTAGAGACAAAGGAAATCTTGGAGAACGGTATCAGCATGTTTATTGATTTTACAGGATCTGTCGATTACAATAGAAGATACAGATGATAGATTAATGATTAAGGGAAAAGGAATTACTTTTTCTTCCCCCTCTGTCTTTCTCTTGTACATCCAGGAAAATGATAGTGACCAACTGATACCTTTACCAGGGTTGGTGTTTTATAGTGCTAGTCTGGCAGGCGTATTTGTCTAATCTGCACAGGGAGGGAGTTTTGACTTTGGAGAGGTGGGTAGGGCTGTGTGTGGTCCAGTGTCTGCTCTGTCACCTGGAGCCCATCTGTTGCATATGTTACTTAAGCAGGGGCTGTATTCGAGTATTCAAAGAGGATGTCTTCTCAGGAACTTAAATTTTTTTAAACTATTATTCCTGCTACTGCGATTATGGCCTATTACTGCAGTTTTCTTCTCTTTTGTTTTTGGTCATCTTTTTATTACAGCCTATTACAGTTCTTCTTTTTCCCCCCCAAATTTTAGTTTCTTATTTTTTGCTTTTCCTTAATGTTAGTGCATGCTGGGCATGTTTGTTTCCATATCATACAGAAAACAGACAAGGAATGTAATTATGTATAGGGTATTCATTGAATATGTCCATCTGATTGTCTACAAGTGAACTCAGATTGAAAAGTTAAAAAACTGGCATGAGGAATCAGAAAGTACCCACAGGCAATGCATTAGATGCCAGAGGCTGCCATGGTTTGATTCCGTGATTCATGATTTTTATTTATTTATTTTGTTTGTTTGTTCTTTGGCCAGAGTTCTGATGTTCACCAATGGTGAGATTTTTGTGTATTTGACCATTTTTGCCCATCACTAAGATAGCCACATTCCGACTTTACTATGCCATATCTGTGCTGAATAAATGTTTATCTCACTTTTCTTGAGAGAGAGAGTTGTCTAAATACGCTAATAAACATATGGCATCTACATATCACTACATATATATACACATTTGTTTTGTTGCAAGATATAGCGCTATATAAATTCCATGTATTATTATTATTATTATTATATTCAGCAAGAACTTGGAGAGTCTTTGCCAGTTCTAGAGTTCTCTGAACATCCCCCTTCTCCAAACACACGCACACACTTACACCCACACCCATGCATGCACTCGCGCATGCACACACACAGGCACGCACGCATGCATGTACGCACACCAGTTAGTGTTGACTTCGATTTATGTATTTGTAGAGTAGGTTAACATGGTTTCAGATAAAACAAATGCACGTCCATGTTGTATTGGATATAAGAAAAGGGTGAACTGGATGCTCATTTTGGGGATCCTGGGAACTTGCAGTAAAAAGTAGCGGATTAACTCATGACTGAAATGAGAGTGTATCATTGATTGTCTGCTGCTAAGAAAAGCTATCATTTGTTAAGGAAAAAGAGAAAGAAAAGCTATCATTTGTTTTGCATACCAGATACTTACATCTTTGTTGAAAATGTGACTTTTGTGCTGCTGAATGAAAGGTGGTTATGTGATTGACATCAATAACAGTGTCTCCATCTCCATCGTCTTGCCTTAGTGCATTACTGTGTGTGTGTGTTTTGATGTTGTGTGTAAATTTTAAATCTGTTGATTTTATTTGTGAACAGTCACATGTGCTGGAATGATTTAAATGCAGGCATTGTGATTTGTTTGCTTTACCAGATTCAGTTAAGTTAAACCAAAAAAATCCATGTATTACTATTAAAAGTGTCTTGCCTCAGAAATCTAGCAGAGTTTAAGGTAATTAACACATACTTTAAAAGAGTGACCCTGTTAAGATCCCTAGAATCACAAGATAGCACCTGTGACCTCTTACTATTAAATCAAACCCTGTTTGAAGCTGTTTGTCATAATAACTTGCACAGATGAAGTGTCATTTTTTTTTGGTGGTGGTATTGCGATAATAAAGCTTTTCCCTAGAATTTCCATTGAATGGGCTCTTTTAACTGTTACTACTGTTGTGGCTCTTTCTTGTTTTTGTTTCAGTGTTAGTTTCAATGTGTTTACAGTTGGTTATTTGGGCTATTCAGGACAGAGTTGCTGTTGTAACATGTTTTCAATATGGGTAACCTAGTACAGTGTAATGTCTACTATGCATGCAGCATATACATATTACCAGAGGTACATGCAAAGTATGCTAAGTTCCATAGAACAGATTTAAGCTGAAAAACCTTTAAGCATTCTTCTGAAATCATACATCCGTTTATTGGGAATTAATGTAATGACAATTATGGCAGTATGATGAAAAGAACAGTGAAACTCCATGCCAGAAGCATGTCCTAGTTTTATTTGGAGACTGTTATAGTAGGAAATGCTTCATTTTCTTCGCTTCTCTTCTCTTCCATTCTCAGTTAAGACTGGTTTTTAAGTGGTTGGTCTTTGATTTTGGACCATCTGATGTCTTTGTTCTTGATCATATTATTTTAATTTCTCACATCATTTTGCTCTGATATGGTCACAGCCCTTATATTTCTTATCGTCTTTTGGTCTTTAAACAACTTTGATAGTACAATGATAAAAATAATTAATAAGAAGTGATAATAGAAGTTGTATGGTATGACTAGAGAACTGTGTTGTGTCCTGGTATCAATATGCAAATAGCCACATCAACCTAAACTCATCACAGAATTTTGTTCCGATATCAGGAGACACATTGCTGCTGTTGTTATCACAGTAGTGCCCTGATGTTATTGGGTAGAAAGATGTGTTCCCTGGTGTCTCTATAGTTATATGATAGTTATGTGATAGTTATGTAACAACTTTGCTCTATTGTCCTGATATCATTGGGCAGAAAGATGTATTCCCAGGTGTTATTACATAACTGCATAGTCACATTGTAAGACAACTCTGCATTACTGTGAAGTTAAGAGCCAGTAGCAGTGTTCTGATTTGATAAAACTGTCATACTCTCTTAAGGCCATTGGATAACTCTTTTATGCTTAGAGAGAACTGAATTGCCATGAGAACAGCAAATAAATGGCTGTTGTGTTCTGTTGTCTTGTTATAGATCGTCATTGTCTGCTATGAGCTACAGTGTGATTGTAGTATTGTAATGGGGCATTTTTCTTCTGGTTTGGTAGCAGACACATAATATCCACATTAACCCATAGATATCAGAAGAATTGTTTAAACTTGTCTGTGTTTTCTTGGTTTTATGATTCAGCCAGATCTGCTTTATTTGCATTGTACCTTCTTACCTTTTCAGAACTGGATCCTATAGTATACATTATGAAATGTGATTTCAGATCTGTATGACTTGTGATGAAGGTATCAGTTTGTTCTGGTGATAGTTCTTGTTGAAATTATGTGATGAAATTGCCAATTATTTGAGATTTGTTAAATCATAAGTAAGAGGGAGGGGAGGAAGAGACTTCCATGCAACTGGCTAATTTGTAGGCTGTCAAAATGTCTGCAAGGGCCAGAAAGACTGGTAGAGAAAAACATGACCGGGGGAGGAGGGTTGTGTGTTTGTGTGTGTAAAAATGACAATATTGGCGTAAACTGGATTTTGTTTGTTTGTGAGAGACATTGAAAGTCGTAACAATTTGATCTATCAGGATTGTCATGTGTAGCTTTTGCTGGCAATGTTGATGATTTCTGATTTGCAGCAAAGTTCTATGAAAACTCTGTAAGCTGTAGCATCAGTTGATATTGTTAGCATAGATGCACTTTTAAAAATTCATCAGTCATACACACATCTTGGAACATTATTTGTTTGTGAACATTGTGCATCCTGAGCTGGTGTTGTAAATTTCATGCTTGTGTTGCAGTTCATCATAACACATTTAAACACTTGGCATGACCTTGATTTATCTACTTATTCAAAGTGACAAGCAAGAAGCATCCATGCCACCTTGTAATTGTATGGTCTAGTAGAGGAGGGAAAGACCAGTTTTGGACAGGATTCCTTCCTTCCTTCCTTCCTTCCTTGTCAAACACTCAAACGGCAGCTATTGTCTGTCATATGAGTGGAAAGGCATTGTGCAGCTGTTAAGTGCCTGACAAGTGTGGCTTAGTGCATTTGACTTCAGCATTGGACAGGGGCCTTTCACTTTTTAGACTGGTATGTTACATCTGGCCAGTGTAAGTTAGGTGATGACTTTTCCCCCCATTTCTTCTTTTTTTTTTAGTTGATGATGGCAGTGGCTTGATAGGGAAGTTCATCAATACAATAAGAACATAGAGTTTTTGTCTTACAACATCTACACCACACTGGATCATCTTGAGCATTGATAAGGACCTATTTGCAGACTTTGGCATATTGAGTCACACAAATTGGTTGCATGACTGTGCAAGATTAGATTGAATGCATGTGCTTTGATTTGTCTTTGCAAGATATAGCACTATATAAGTTCCATTTATTATTATTAAAATACTGGTACAGCACAACAGCAATCACGGTGAGGTGAAAAAGCAGTGTGCGGGCCTAGATAAATGGCTGGATTAGTGATTTATCAGCTGGATTAGTGATTTGCCAGTAATACACCTGTCTAGAAAGTAAAAAGGTTATTAGCTTGGTTCCTTTTTAAAGCCGGACTTCTCATTCCAGTCCACTAAATTGCGAATAATGGTCATTCTGCTCGTCTCAGAGACATGATGATAAACCAAGGTCCTATCTGGAACATAAATTAAATACACATAAATGAATCCATGGCAAGATTCTGTTGAAAGAACCATTTTCAGAGGAATATAAAGATATCTGAAGAGCAGGGGAAAAAATGGATAGTGGTTCACTAGTGGCAATGTGTTCTCCCTGGTCCTGGAGAAAGCAGCCTGAACTTCACACAGGGAAAGCTGTTGTGACTCAATAAAGTGTACAGTACAGTGCTATGCAATGCAGTACAATACAAAACAAAACTGTGCAATACAACTAGACAGGCAGCAGAGGTGATGTGTAAGGGTGGCTGTGTGCAGGCCCTTTTGGCAAGGAAGGGAGGGATCATGGCGTCAGTGTACAGCCATCACCAGCAGGATGGAGCCATGACCTTGGACCTGTCCCTGCAGATCAACCAGAAACTACAGGCTGTGTTGGAGGACACTCTTCTGAAGAACATCACCCTCAAGGTATTACACTCTTATCCCTTTGCGTCTCCTTGTGTGTGTTTTAGCTAGGCAGTGCAGGTAGTTGTGTGATTATAATTATGGTTGTGCATGTGTGTGTGTGCATACCTTTGTGCTGTAAAGGATTTTCCTAGACACTGAATCCAATTTGATATTGTGTTGATATGTGTGTTTCAGGAAAATCTGGACACTCTTGGAGCAGAAATTGCCCGTCTATCTCAAGAAAATCGGCGGCTTCAGCTGCAGCTGCAAGGACTGGAGTCCCACTGACATTTGGATCTCTTTCCTTTCTGGCATAGGAATGGTACTGTGCTTCATTGACTTGGCTCCTGTCATTATAATGACTGATGGATGGACATATAGCACTATGAACCAGTCACTTAGTTGACGTAACTTGACTTTTGAGGACATGTCACATGCAAGAAGTAGGGGTTCCCCACACAGAACATTGGAAAAATCACTGGCCAGGTTGCAGGTTCTTTCAGTACAAATTGGGGTTCCCCAAGATGCACATGCAGGATAATAATTTTGCTATGGCCAGTTGACATGCAAGTTGTCAGAGATCCTAAAATGAACACCATACATCTTCCTTGGTCCTTCAGATTTATTCAGAAGATGCGCAGTGAAAACGGACAACGCCCTGAGGTGTTATAGAACTCACAATGCATCCTGTCATGTTCAGGTGGATTATCTGTATACATCCTATCAGCACAGTATATACGTTTTGTCTCCCATTGAAAAATATGTTCGGCCTTCCTTGGCAAAGGATTCAAATTATCTCATGTCATGGGGGTGTGTGCAGGCGTGGTATACACATTATGCATGTGTGAGTGTGCATGTTCCTCATACATTTGTGTTTGTGCATGTGTTTGCTTGTGCACATAAGTATGTGTGTATGAAGTGAGTCCACGGCTGTACCTATGGATAGAAAAGCCTTATAGGAGGCACTATATATATTACATCATAAACTCTGCCCTCAAAGAGTGGAGAGAGATTGGTAGTGTTCTGGATGTTGGTCTGTGATCGAATACCTACAGCCATGCTGTTGATGTGTGTGTATGAAGAATTGTTTATCTTCTTTCCATCAGGAGCCAAAATAATCATACAGAACTGATGGTTTGTTCTAGTCATTATTTCCCATTTTGTGAGCAGGTGTTAAATCAATCCCCAGAAGTGTTAACCAGTCCTACTGAGTTAATCAATCTGATATAGCCTTCAGATAATTTGCCAGTAAACCAGAAACTAACTAACCAGCCCTGTGTGAATGATCCAATAAACTAGACTGCAGAGACTTTGCCAGTACCCCAGAAACTAAGCATTCCTGAGAAATGAAGAGAACAGGTTGTTTTAAACTATGGTAGAGTCTTGAGGTTTAGTCAGGAAAGCTTGTGCTGTGTTGTTAGGCTACCATCATTCTTTCATCAGCTACTGCTGCCTACTGATATTCTCTGTGGAAGTTCCTTCATTACTGGAGTGATCTTTTGGTTTTTGTCTTTGCATCAGTAAAGCTACGGATCCTTTATCACATTTATAACAAGGATATGTATTCTGGTGTTCTTATGGATGCTGATCTCTGTCACTGTCGTGGCTCTTTTATGTATGCAACTAACAGTTGTTGAACCTAGTCCGTTGTGCACTTTTTGTTCATAGAGAAAATGATTAAATGGATGTTTTTAGTCAGACTTCTTTTAAAAATTATAGCAACATTTAATGAGAAGAATAAAGTGTAGGTCTGTTGGAGTAATTTTCCATGTATGAAAGCAAGCTATATTTCTCTTTGTGTGTGCATGGGTACATTTGTGGTCTGTGTGTATATGTGTAAGCATTCATCTTTCCAATGTCCTGTGACAGGTGGCACAATGCGAACTCATATTCACTAGAATTAAGGCAGATGGATTGTGACATTTGTTGAAATGCACAAAGTAATTTCATACATAGTCAAAACAGTTTTCAGTGCTCATTGTGAAAAAAAAATCTTCAGAACAAAAATGGTATGAGAATAAATATGCTGATTTTTGAACTATCAGAATATTCAAAATCTCAAAGAAAAAAAAATATTGGCACGAGTTATTTGGCTACAACTATAAACATTCAGAAACTTCTTTTTTTGGGTGGGGGTGGGGGGTAAATGGAATGCTTTGCAGAAACAGCTTTTATTCTGATAGAATGTATGTGAAGTCATTTTTAATTTTCACAACACGGGTTTCAAGAAATGAAAGAAATGAGTGACAGAAACTATTTTTATGTAATACCCCTGTTACCAGTATTTTAATTCAAGTGTTATTTTAAAATTGACTTACAGTAAATGAATGTGAATATTTCTCATTAGTAATGTGAACCAAAAGAAGTATTATAATTCAAGAACTTTGGAGGACATTAATTGAACTCTGCAGTTTATGTGCCATTAAAGATGAAGTCGACATATCTGCCATTGTAGATCATCAATGAGAAAACTGTCCTAACTTGATTATCAGTAACATCAGGCCAAAGCCAAAGCCTCTGATTGGTTTACAAATAGTTGATTGATTTTCACAGTAATGACCTTTCTAGGTGGCAAACATCAATTGAATAAATGCTCTTCTTACCTAAGATTTTGGCAAAAGTTTTACACCAAACATCATGACAAATACCAAAATATATCAGAAAGAAGTTACAAGTCATTCATCCTTTTGGGGATAAGAAGAGGAAGCACAAGATTAGGTAAACAATATATAACTATATATATATAAGATTAGGTAAACAACACACACAGAAATGATGCCAAACTGAAGTCATCTCTGATTCATGTTTCAGTGTAGCTTATTCAATGACACGACTTGGTTCAGTCAGGCACAAAGGGGGAGTCAGGTTTACGTATTGCATTGACTGGTAGTGTTTCAGTGTTGAATCATAAGGAGACTCGGCTAGCAGAATACTGATTTATATAATCACCAATGCCGTTGTTCTTGTAGTAATTATGTAAACTCCCAAGTGTTGGATATTTTGAGCTCATTGAAGGCTCAGCTCTGTTATTCACCAAGCAATCTGAATGTGAATCATACCTTCTTCTCTTGCTCAACTGTATAGCATTTAGCAGTGTTCTTTATATATTGTATAACAGTGTGTTCTATCAGTGTGGAAAATGTGATCTGTGGACTTTGATTTTGTCTTTTTGGGGACATAAAACAATCATTAGAGTTACATTGAAAGATAAAGCCCTCAGGAAAATCAAGTCATAAAATATTTCAAACAATCCTCAAACCATATAAGTCAACATAAACTGTAATGGTGCTGTTGTAATCATTTTCTTTAGGGAAGGTGTCAGTGACTTTCTTTCTGGTAGGTAGTTGGCATATTCCAGTCAGGGCTTGTCATCTATTATCTTCCACATCTTCAGGTAGTGTTAGTTATGTAGTATGTGTGTGGGGTACTTTAACAGAATGCCTTTTTCCCATCTAGCTTCTTTGCTTCCAGATAATGCTGTTATTTATTTATTTATTTTTACAAATATTGGTGATATACTGGCTTTGTTCCAACTGTGGCACTGTGTTCCTGTTATTAAGTAGAATAGGTTAAAATTTAATTGTGTTAATTCCTTAGATGTTTGTGCGAAATGGGATCAGCTTTAATTTGCATTTACTCAATGAAATCCTCTCTTCATCATAAGGAAGTACATCACAAGAAGTTGACAAGACAGATTAAAGCTGCTTTTTTGCAATGGGATAGTTACCAATAATATATACCTACATCTTCCCCTTGTCAAGTCCCTGTCTTTTCATTGAGCCACAAAATTGCACAATAAATGATCATTGACATTTACGCCCTGAACAAACACATGTGAGAGAAGTTTTCCTGTCCTAGATGCAAGTGGAATTCCAGACATCATATCCCAAGCTTTAACTTAAACAGTTTACTTTTGGACATAATGGAATGCATTTCATATGACCGAGTTTCTGCAGGACTCAAGTGTATAAAGGCATAACACAAAAGATGTTCATAACATATTGGTTGAAACCTATCTGTTCTTTCTTATCTACAGACCAGATTTTTCATTAATATGTTGCCCCTTTTTCCTGTAAACCGCTGCATTGGGTTTTTGCTTGTAGAAAAAACTGTAGTGATGATGTGTGAAAACAATTTGATCAGTTGATATGTGTTTATATGTGTAAACATAGTTGTTTTTTTTTAGTTTCTATATATTTTGTAGTTGGTAGTTCCAGCAATGGGACAATATGTGGGTACATATTTATAGTCTTAGGATTATTATGTAAAAAAAATTGACTAGCAGTTATCTTTCACCCTTATATATATTTTTTTGTTTTTTTAATATTTTTTTAAAACTCACACTTTTGATGTGCAGTATTTAAGGAATGTCACATTCAGTGACATCTTGGGAGAACTAAGAGCTGGCAGAGCCCAGTCTGGATGTAAATGGGACCATGAAAAGGATTAAATACACAGACAGATTCTGCAGTGTTGAAAAACTGCTTTTGGTTGTGAAGATGAGGAATGATGTTCTGTGTATGTCACCTGTTGATGAGCAGCAATGACCGTTTAGCCATGCAGGTGTGAAATATAAAACTGACGTCACTCTGTTTGGGAAGAGTGTAATTTTGAAGGCTGTGGTCTTTTGCCAGTACTTTCATGCAACATGAACAAAAAAAGAGAAAACTGCAGACGTACATTTTTTCCTTGAAAGGTGTATATGTAAGCTTTTTTCCCCTTTTTTGAATGAATAAGTTAAAATTGCTGTGTAAAGTACTTTTTAGGTATATACTGTATTGGTGAATGTGTGTATATACATGCTGTTTATGTTAAGATTTTAAAAGTTAACAGTCTGTGTGCAGGAGTATATATTTACATTTCTTGAAAATAAAATACCTTCCAAATAGCAATGTTAAAAAGGGAAAAAAAGACCAAGCATGATTTTACTGCATTTATAGACCAAGAAACTTGCCCTTAGGAAGCAGGTAACAAGACAAGATTTAGGCACTGCATTCCAATTTCTTTTCCTTTCTTTCTTGATTTGGACAATTGGTATTAACTTCTTAAAATCTTAGGAGTCTGAATATAATTTTTAACGGGTTAAAAAAAAAAGAAACAAAAAGAGAAGTAGTCTTTGGAAGTCTTAAGGACAAGGCGTTTTATCAACAAGTGTAGATAGAAGCTCCTTTATTTTTGGCAGAGGATGTACAGATGTATAAACTGGATGATAAATTATGAGTAGGAGCAGGAATGTTGTTGAAAGTATCTTAGATGTTGATTGCCATTTACCAGTCATGATATTACAGTAGAAAAAAAGACAAACTTGTCCAAGTTAGGGTTTTTGGTTTGGGGGGGGGAGCATTAAAAAAAGATTGTGGCAGTTTTCAAAACAAAAGTTGTGATGTATTTCATGTATAACTAACTACTTGTTTGTTTATTACCTAGAATAATACAATGCGCGGTTACTGACGAGAGATATTGTTGAGACAATATTTTGAACACTTCTACAACCCAGGCACAACACCTTACATACAGCCCTAATTTAGTGAGCAAGGCTGTAAGCATTGTTCACAATGATCAGTAATGCCAACATAAAAATCAGTGTATCCAAGTTGTTTTTTGTTGTGGTGCTTTGTTGATGTGGGAGGTGGTAGAAGTTCTGCCTTTTTGTTGTTGGTCTTCTGCATAATTGGGAGAATGGTATTTAATAGGAATCAATTATTTTCCCAGTTATTAAGTGTTCTGATATTGAAATCCTGAGGGGTAAAAAGTAGTTTCCCTCCATTGCAGTTTATAAGAGAAAGAAAACAAAAACACATAAAGATAAATAACTGTGGGATTGAATTTGATGTGGATTTATTTGCATTTTGTGAATTGTCTGCTTTGCTGTTATGATATACATGTAAATTATCTTGTGCGAATGCAATAAATGTGAAACCATTCTGAAATATGTAGAATGTGGAAAGTTGTTACCAAACTTTGTTCCTGAATTGTTCTGAATGTGTGTGGAAATGATGGGTAAAATAGGTCACCATTATTAAACTGATGGTTGTAATTTTTTTTCCAGAAAAAAAGTTTTATTTCAGAATATTTTCCATGTTCTCTTTCTTCTCCACTTTAAAACTGGGCATCAACAGCACACAGATTCATCTGGAGATAACATCAGTGCCGGGGAGAGTCCTTTGGATTAGACTATAAACCAAGGTCCCGTGTGCAAACCTATGCAGAACATCTTGCACACACGTTAAAACCTGTTCTGCTTTTTGGAAGAGTATGCAATTGTGTGCCAATGGGAAAAGACAAAATTTTACAAACTGTATACACACGGGGATTGGATGCAAAAAAGCACATGAATGCTTATTCCATTATCCTCAATTTAAAAAAAAAAAATCAACTTATCTTTTTTCAAAGTCACACTTTACTGCGCGTAACATGTTGGT
This sequence comes from Rapana venosa, assembly GCA_028751875.1. Taxonomy (NCBI): domain Eukaryota; kingdom Metazoa; phylum Mollusca; class Gastropoda; order Neogastropoda; family Muricidae; genus Rapana; species Rapana venosa. The sequence goes on along the minus strand of CM054136.1, from coordinate 24,922,932 downwards.
AGGCTGGCTTGTTAAGATTGGGGTTGGTAATATGGAAAACTGTGAAAGATATTGTCCTTTATTGTGCCTTGTTTGGCTCAGTAGAATTATACAAAATTCCTCTTTGTACATACATTTTTTGTTTAAAATGACAGACCTTCTGCAAAATAGTAACTTCATAATTGTCTAGAACAACTGACTGGCAAGGCCATACAAAGCTTTCCAAGTCTAAATTCAAACTGAAAATAACAATGCTCTAAAATAAACATCATCAACTCTATACTTACGCCTGTATTCCTTCTAAAGAACACGGTGCATAGCACACTGTCTTTGTAAGTGTTAAGGATACACGAGATTGGCCTAAGGCATTCTGGTCCATGATTTATCTAAGCAGAACGCCAAGGCTACAATAATGTTATAATGCTTTGAAATGTAATGTTTGGGGATTGTTTTCCTCCATGGTATTCTCCTTCACTTTCCATTAAATCCCTTTTCCATGAGAATCCTGAAGTCTCAGCTACATTACCGACATGAAATATACAAATCTTTCAAAAATAGGTTGATAATAATAACGCTTTACTCATATTGTATTTGACATTAAAAAATACTCGAAGCCCATTTGAACAGGTGTATCTGTGTGTGTGTATATATATATATATATACATACATATACGTACACACACATATATACATACATTTATATATGTGAGTGTGTTGTTTGGTTGGGTTTCCTTTTTTGGGTGGGGGCTGCATTCCTCTGCTAGAGCTCTGAGGTTCACTAACAGATTTACTTCCCCCATCATTAAGGTAGCAGCATTTCAACTTTAGGGATACAAATGGGAATTGAACCTACCAATTTTGCCAGGGCAGCCAGGAGGTACCTGCCAGCTCTTCCTGATTTTCAACTGTTGTGGGTTCTTTTGACATGCACAAGTCTGTAAGTGCATGGGTCTGACTGGTTTAAATTCCTCCAAAAGACACTACATTCCGTTCGATTTTCCCATCAAACTGGGGAAAAGGAGCAAAGCTGGGAATCAAACCCAGAACCACAGTTTACTGAGGCAGGTGCAAGTTGAAACCACCCGGCCACATTCCTTTTTACACAAGTATAATAAAAGCTATGACATTAAAAACTGATATTACATTCACTGTTTTGTGACACTCCAATCATCACACAGCATTCATTCACAACAAGCAAAAGACACAAACATTAGATTTTGTTCACTTAGTCATCAATCACTTGTTAAAAACTGGCACCCCTTGCATCACTATCACACAATCATGGCCAGTTCTCTATAAACATCACATTCACCAAAACACTCCATCTCTCTGGTTCCCTCCCTTCTCTACTCTTTTCCTTCTCTACTCTTTAACATGTTATTACTCAACTCACTTTCCATAGATCTCTCCGTATGTATGTATGTATGTATACCTGTATGTGTATAAATATATATCTATGTATGCAAGATTGCATGGGTCTCTCTCCCCCTCCTCCCACCCTTCCTGCCTCTCATCCCTTTTCCACCTCTCTCTAGACCTGCTCCCACCTCCTTTATGCCTACACTTTTTCAATAAAAGAAAAAGGTAGAACTAAAACACATAATAGGAGGCACCGTGGTCGAGTAGTTTAGGTGGTCAACTCATGATCCAGAGGTCGCGGGTTCGATCCCCGCTCGGCTCGGTGTTGTGTCCTTGGGAAAGACACTTTACTCCTATTTTTCCTCACTCCACCCAGGTGTACAAGTGGGTACCAGCTCTGCTGGGGAACTATCTGGCGACAGACTAGCGTCCTATCACAGGGGTGGTGAAAAACCATCAGTTCGCTTAACGCTACAGAAACCGGGATAAGCTCCGGCTCTATGGACCTTCTGGCTCGAAAGAACATACTTTACTTTTAAAACACATAATGACACTGTTAGAACTGTGCAAGTAATAGAAGTTACAATTTCATTTTTTAAAAAACCCACCAACAACAAATAAACAAAAATCAGGACAATTACATAAAATGTCATAAAGTGAAGTGAGATCTAAGTGATGGAGAGTATGAAGGTGTCAGTCATGTTGCTGACAAAGTAACTTTGAAGTGCCTTTTTAAAGTGAAAAGAAATTTCATGTGGCGGGTATCAGACAGGAAAGAGCTGCATACTGAGTGAGGCAAAGAAAGCCCTATCACCAAAATTTTTTTGATCTCCCTTAGAACTGATTGTAGACAGGAGGAAAACAGATTTTTAGAGGGGCTGTAGACAGTCAGAAGATAAAGCATATAGGCGGGGGAAGAACCTGTGGAAAAGTTGAAACATAATGTAGCAATCTTGTATTTGACATGTGCCTGTACAGAAAGCTGAGCATAGTGGTGTCATTTTGCTCAAAAACCAAACTCGGGCAGCTGAAGCAACCACTTAAAAAACAACAAACCCAACAACAAAATCACTGTCTTATCCAGTGATGATAATACAGAAACTTGTTTCTCTTGTTCAATGAACTAATGGCACAGGACGAGATACTGGCTCCTCTAGCCACAAGGCAAACTGCGCTCTGCAACAGATCTGCTGTTTGTAGCTGGTAAGCTTTGTCACCTTACAGGTGCATGGCCTGCATAAACACTGCTCCGCCTGTACACAGTGCAGTACAACAGACAGGTGGGTTGATATTCCATCAGGTGGATTGGCATTCCATAGGCTGTGTCACTCTGCTGATGAGCATCCTCTGCAGGCAGAGATGGCAGACACGAGGGAAAAACTGTCATCACTTGCTGGTTTGCATTCCCTGGATGCGCAAGGAGTTTTCATGGGTGGCCAGGCTCTGAAGTGCTGACAGGAGTTCTCCACACCTGACACACAAAAAACATCCTCATTTACCTTCTGTGCTTCTATCAATCAATACCTGGGCAACATTCACACTATTTAACACAATACCGGATTATCACAATTACACTATGAAGAAAATAAAACCCATGTAAACAAATCCTAGCTACCATGTATACATAAATACGTACTGCATATTCCTTTCAGATAGCAAAGCAAGAATCAAGGATAATTCATGACACCTGATGCAGTGCGACCGCTCTAACAGGTGTGGAGAATTTCACATGAGCTATAAATCATAAAACTATTAATTGACTGGACTGCAAACACATGGCTTTCATTCAACTGAACAACAGATGCTGTACACAGCCATCGATAATTCTTTGTTTCAGTCCAACTATCCTCACTTCCTGCTCCTAGAGGTACAAGTCTAGAGGACTGAGAACAATTATAAGTAGCTCTGTGTGTATATCTCTGCATGCAAGGAGGTTTGTAAGGGGAGACAAAGAATTGGAGGAATGAAACAGATGTGTATGTGTGTGCATGAAGGGTGGAATTCAATTCAAGTACTTGGGGGATGGGATAGCTCAGTGGTCAGAGCACTCGCTTTCCCCCAGCTAAGGTTAAGCAGCATCAAGCGGGGTTACCAAATGGATTGGTGACCGTTTGCGCACCTTGGCTTCAGTACGGTCCCCCAGTTCACCCAACTGTAAATGGGCACCTGCCTCTTTAGGGTCAGGGAAGGTAAAGCAGCGAGGGAGAGGAGATGGGTGCCACCCTCAATATGCTGGCCCCTAGAGAAGTGAGGTCTCTGATGCCTCGCTCTCTATGACCACACAGGTTATGGGACACAAAGTACTTAATCATCTCACAAACAGAGAAATTCACATTCACAGAATTAAGAATGAACACCCTACATAAAGAATAAAGAATGAACGTCCTACATAAACTAGGCACAGTGTGTAGGGGTGGGTGAAAACTGGAATGAAGAGAAAAGGGACAGTCAGGGAAAACCTTAGCTGGCTACGAGTTGCTGAGCGGTGGAGACAGGACAGACAGTATGAACTAGATGGTGATGTATAAAGGGGATAGAATGGGTGGGACAGTCCATGACTTGTTTGATTTCTGCATGACAAGAAAACAAAAGAAAAGGACAAGTAATGCCTTCCCATTTTAAATCTCCTACTTGAAATTCTATCACAATCTTTTAATAATAATAATAATGTATGGAATTTATATAGCGCTGAATCTTGTAAAGCAACAAATTTTAACCTTACTTTCATCAACAACACTAAGATAAGAACCTGAGATATAAACTCTAATATCTTGTGTACTGATTCAAAATATCAGGTAGTTTTTAGGCTGAAAGTTACATTCAGTACAGCAAACAATGCCTTACGAGTTAAGTTCTGAACACTGTTTGTCAACAGCCTTTTCAACAGCATAACAAGCATTGGAGAAGTCTTTGGCTGCCGGTGCCTGTCTCTTGGTCATCAAACTTAAGGTGCCCAGTAGCTCTTCACTCTCCAGTAAAGCCTCCTCCAGGGATTCTGTAAAATAACAGCGGACTTCAGTTCATAGAGTTACTCAGTTTAAGGAATAGCTTGTGACATAACCACAGCTCTTAGCTCTTTATTCATCTGTTTATTCTTATGCAGTAAAATTCTGTAACCCTCTTGTTGTTGGATTCTACAGAGCTAAACTGCCTGTAGATTTTGAATTCTTTGAAGGTTTTCTACCCCCAACTGACTTACTTTACTCCTAAGACAATCGTGTGTGTTATTTTCTGGCTCACTCTACTCCCTAACTGCAGCATTTCCTTCCTCATCTTCCTTGTAAGCGTTAAATATCGGACTCACTTAACAATTCTCGTTCAAATGTTTCTACTTCCAATACAATAACATTCAAAATTAATCATCTCGCTAATCAGATGAATCGTCTGCTACCAAAGAAGACGCCATTTTTTCCCCTGCCACTCTGCTACGATTGAAAAGCTTTTCAGTGGCTGGCTTTTCTTTCTTCCATCCCTCCCTACTACACGCATGTTAGTGGTCTAAATTTATCACTGGCACCCTCTCTAACACTCCCTACATCGCCCCACAAATTTTCAGACACAGTATGTAAAAACCACAAGGTCTGTGTGTGATGGAAAAGTACTGCCCACGTGGACAGCTCCAACTGTCGGCTATGGTCGTATTGGAATCTAGTGGCGGCCGCCGTTACTGTCGGCTGCGGCCGTAATGGGGTCAAGACGGTTAAACAAAGCCCTCCCGCCAGTCATATGCTGTCCTAATTCATGTATGCCTCTTTTCTGTATATTTCATCAGTTTATCTAAGGGGTAGGAATGGAACTGTAAGATGTAAAATAAAATTCTCCACCTTCAGACTATTGTTAAAAATCAAAAAATTTCTTTTTTTCTGGTAAATCCTACCTGCACTCTTTCTTATCTTTTAATATTTGCCGCCTGGCTGTAACCCCCCCCCCCCACCAACTCCTTTTAGGCTTAAAATCCTTGCTCTTTCCTGACCGTTTTTAAAAGAAAAATCTTTCTTTTTTTGGTTGTTAGCACAAGCATTCCAGCTTCTAATACATTCGTTTTGAATTTTTTTTTAAAAAGCAATAGAAGTGAGCAAGAAAGTGTATACATACCAAGTAAACATTGTTCGTCCTCAGGCATATGTATGCCACGAGTAGCAATCTGGTGACGTGTAGTGTCCACTGCCTTTGAAAGAGTACCATAGTTTTCCTGAAGTTTTGGCAACACACGCACGAAAGGTTCCAATGATTGTTGCTGTTGACAGATCCATGTTAGTTTCTCTGTTAGAGCATAGTTTTCTTTGTAATCAGAAAATTTGTGAGCAGCAGTGTAATTAACTATACACCCCCCCCCCCCCTCCCCCCACAAACCAACATCTTTTTTATAGGTGTCTGCTTAGAATAGTTACTCGCCTTATGTATTCACTTATGATTCTGTCACTATCACTAAATCCACCCCCTTCCCACTAACGCATTAGTCAGTGTTCTTCGTTTACCAACCTGTGTAACCATGTCATACTTGACATTGATAATATAAGTCAGACTATAAATTTCATATAAATTCTAGACTTACAAACAAGACTATAAATTCTAAACTTACAGTTTGTTTCCGTAGATCTTCTGTAGACATCATTTTAAGTGCTGTTTCAAAGTTGTATCATTACTGAATAAAATCATTTCAAACAACGAAACTGTATATTCAAACTTATAGAAGAACCTTTTGTATCATTTTTAATTCAACAGCTGTATTAGTGTATTCATAGACATTCTTGCTCTTGCCAAAAACCAAACACACACACATCCTGTTCACTACAGGGTGGCCCTTCCAGCCTGCTACAGTGCAGGAGAGAGCTGTGAAAACTTTGTCACAGAAATGCTGAAGGTTGAAGATAGCAGGACAAGACAAACAGAACCAGAAAACAAGGATCACAGATGGAAGGGAAACAGACAGTACTAAGAGACTCACTAACCTGGCTTTCCAGCTGATCATCCAAAAGGTTCATGTGCCTAAGCTTGACCGCCTCTTGCTCTAGCTTTCCCTTTTCCAGCCGTGTCTTCTCCACCATCTCCCACAGGCCATACATCTGATTCTGCACACACACACACACACACACACACACTCTGCATGAATATAGCCTTGTCATAAAGCTTTGATGTATCCACACCATTCCATCTTAAAAACATTACATTTGCTGCTTGTACACACCTACCTGCACTCTGCATATCCCATGTCTGCATGAATATAGCCTTGTCATAAAGCTTTGATGTATCCACACCATTCTATCTTAAAATGTCACAAGTACTGTATACACACACAGAGAGCTTCTTCCTTGTGTGCTTGATATGTGCATGGCACAAAGTTTCAACCATCCTGTCTTAAATAAAATTTTAAATGCTGCAAACACTTCCCTACATTCGGTTTATCTCATACCTGCATGACAGTATCATAAAATACTGACATACCCACACTTCTCTGTATATTGAAAAAAACGAAGTTCTAAATATTCATTGGGCTATGAATACCACAATGTGTACTAAGATACCATGACAACTCCTACAATATGTTGTCATGCCATAATCCCCTCAAGCCCTTTAAAGCTCTTTTCAAAACAAGCTGCAAACAGTTATCCCAATATAGTTACACTAACACTGTCATTGCTGTTAGGTGTTTAAGCTTGCAAGGGTTCCAGCCATGATAAATTATTTTTTTGTTCCACTGTCCTCAGGGGTTGAGGTTTATCGCTTCTTTCTTTTTTTTGGGGGGGGTGGAGGGGAGGGGTGTTGTTCCTCAGCTAGAGTTCCAAGGTTCACCAAAGGGGAAATTTTGCATTTGCAACCATTTACCCACCAAGGAAGGTAGCTATATTCTGACTTCAGGGATGCACACGACACCAGTGTGCATGCCATTGTGTTATCTGTTCACACCAGCACATTATGGCCTATTGCTAGTGTTCAGTGCTACCTGGTTTACTGACTTAAATCTTCTTGCAGCAACAGACTGTAATCACAATTTCTTAAAAGCGAGATAGCAAATCTGACTCAATTAAAAAAGAAAATTCAACCAAGGATGATTATCCACTGTCCATTATCATGTGGCATCGGTAGAAATAATATCATGTAGAGATAGAAAATACTCTCTAATAGAAATTCAGGCTGTTCACAAAAATGCTGTGTCACCTTTATTTTTCCTGTTCAAGATATTCATTTGTTTATGAGAGTGTATTATAGCCACCAGATCTTAACAAGGTCAACTATCTTGTTGCCGAGGGTTCATTTACAAATGCTAATTTCATGTTGCATGCAAGACATCAGTTTACCATCTCACATGAAAGGCTAACGGGATAGTATAGTGGTTGGAACATTGCACTCGCAATCTGACGACCCAGGTTCGATTCCCGTTCAAGGGGATATTTTCCCCTGGAGTTAACATCAGTGCAGACTCCACTATCCCCAAAAGTCCTTCGGATGAGACTATAAACCAAGGCCCCATGTGCGAATGCACGCAGAACATCTTCCACACACGTTAAATCCTGTTCTGCTTTTCATAAGAGTAGGCCATTGTGTGCCGGTGGGAACGGATGACAAAATTTACAAAACTGCATACACACGGGGACTGGATGTAAAAAAGCAAACAAGTGCCTATTCCATTATCCTCAATATAAAAGAATAAAATTATTTAACTCTTCTACTACCAAGTTCCGTTTCTCTTACTTACCACTGTATACCAAGTATTTTCTGCAGTGTCTTTCAGTTTCACACCTACTGACTTTAAAAAATAATAACAAATCGAAATAAAGACAGATCTACATGAAACTTTCTGTACTTGTTAAGTTGTGAATAAAAATTCAATATTTCTTTGTTTGACTCTTGTGTGACTTGTTGTTGTGGAATGCTGATGGCGATGATGTTGCGGTTGTTGTTGGCTACGGTGGTTATGCAATAATTAAAAAAATATGACTTTCAAGAGGTAAAGAATTGTAAAGATGAAGTAAAATAAAATCAACATGCAAAATAAGTAATAATGTTCAGATAATATTAGAATAACATGCAATCACACTCACAAACAAGTATACGGGCTGACGAACAAACAGCCATTGAAATCAGGTCCCGGTTTGTTCCAATTTTATTTTGCACTTCGTCAGTGAAAAACTGAGAAAAAACCCCATCATACTACCCACGAGTCACTAGCATCATTTTACAAGTTTCTGGAGCCACAATTTTCACGAAATTCTTTCATTTTAAGCCAGTCACAGTCATATGCCTCCCTCAGCAGGATCGTTGTTTACACCACTGTCATAGTCATCTTCATCACTCGAATCACCAATAAACACAGCACATCGATTCCACTCTGCAACTCTTAAATCCTCTGTTCAGCTTCTAAGTCCATTTCAGTCCACATAAGTTCAGATTCTGCCATTATTTTCACAGAAAATCCTCCAAAAAGTTCGTTGAAGCAGTCGCCATATTGATGCAGCTCCCCCCAAAAATCGTTACTCGATGACATCGCCATAAAATCGAAAAAATCGGCACAAAAATCGATCAACTGAAGCGAAAATTGCAAATGGCGGCAGCTACACTATCTGGGAGCTCACTGTGCATGTCTAAAGCGATATGGGGTGTGAGACCATGGTATATAAATAGCGCAAAGGGAGACATGGGGTGTCCCCAGGTATCCGGCGGGCAACCCGCCCGCGGCTTCGCGGATCAAGTAGTAAGAGGGCGGGTCAACCCGCCGACGGTAGTAGGAGAGTTAAACAATTTGTTTTTATTTAAATAAATTAAGGGAGGAAAGGACAACTCAGCCTTGTGATGGCTATAGCAAACGGTACACAATGAATCACACTTCTGAAAAGTGGAATCGGTTTTAACTTGTGCGAAAGATATTCTGCATGCATTCGCACATGGGACCTTGGTTTATAGTTTCACCCAGAGGACTTTGGGGGGGAGTTAAGTTGGCACTAATGTTATTTCCAGGGTAAAAAATCCCCTTACATGGGCACCTTGGTGGTGGCCTGAACGTGGGCCGTCAGATCCCGAGAGCATCACTCTAAACACTAGGCTGTCCTGACCACCATACATAAGTAAAAACTTTTCTACATAAAAAACTACAGAAGGGAAAGAGTATCCAAGAGAATATCAGAGCTTGTGAAGAAAGCAGCCCACCATGGCATCTTTCTCCTGCTGGTGCAGCATGGCTGTAGCCTTGGTGTCCACAAAGATCCACTGCAGGTAGCGGGCATATGCCAACTGCAGGCGGTACTGCAGTGCAGGCAGGTCCTCTTTCTGCCATAGACCACACATAATAATAATAATAATAATGTATGGAATTTATATAGCGCTGAATCTTGTAAAGCAACAAATCAAAGCGCTCAGATTTCATTTCATACCACTTTTAAGTCACGGCAGATTTCTCTCCGTGAAATTCAGGCTGCTCTCCCCGGGGAGAGCGGGAGAGCGCGTCGCCACAAGCGCAGCACCACCCTTTTTTTTCCTTTTTTTTTTCCTTTCTTTTTCATGTCTGCAACTGTATTTGTTTCCCTATCAGAGTGGCTTTTTTCTAAGAATTTTGCCAGGGACAACTCTCTTGTTGCCGTGGTTTTTTTTACGTGCGCTAAATAATTACGTGTAACACACGGGACCTCGGTTTATCGTCTCATCCGAAAGACTAGCGCCCAGACCACCACTCATGGTCTAATGGATGGGGGAAAAGTTTCCGGTCCAAACGGGGTACGAACCGCCGCACACTTCAGACCCAGACTTTTCGCTTTCTAGACAGGCACGTTACCTCTAGACCACCGATCCACATCATACAAATATCCATATACAAAAATAACTATAAACACGTTTTCATTTTTTCTCGAAGTCCAAAGAATCCGTCATAATATTCTAAGAGTACGTGCAGTTCTAAGACAACAAACAAAATCATTCAGATACTAGTAAAAAGCACGATCAAAATTGCACAGGCATATATGTATCATTCAACAAAGCAATGTTCTTAAAACATCATAATAGGAAATATGTCAAAAGCACTTTTTGGTTATAACTGACCTTTAAATGAGCAAACATTATTTAAGTGATTAAACAAAAAAAACAACTATGTAGATATTTACAAACAAGCATACTTATAAGCTATAATATGAAGTAAAAATAAGTCTTCAAAATGTTAAAAACTCTACTTAAAAGCAGAGTGTGTGTCATCAGATATAAACTCTCTATTTGAACTTAAGAGTCAAATACGTGACTATTTCTCTGTTAAATATGCTCTTAAGAGCACAAACACACCCATTTAAAAAAAACAAAACACAAACATTTCTTTATTTCTTCAAGCAATTTTGGCGTCAGTTAACCGTATACATTTTGTTAAAAATAAATTTAAAAAAAGATTAAGAATTTCAAATCTTTGTCTTTTTTTTTTCTTTGTCCCTTTCTATGCTCTTTAGTTATTTGCTCATGTTAGAAAAGGACTTTGGCAATGAATATGTAACTTTATGCTTTCATCTTCACATGAATAAGCAGGCTCAAAACCCAGAATACTCCTAGCTCTGACTGCTGAGGGACAGTCTTCACAAATCCTGCATCACTCCTCTGATTCCCTTTGTGGATCACAAAGTGACTGACATCGCCATGTGAGTGCCTTACCTTCTGTTTCCTTTGAGAATCATGGCTGCCAGATAGTCCACTGCCACTGCCTGTTCCCAGCTTTAGCTGACTGGCATCTGAAAGTGCACACACACACACACACCAATTAAGTTATTCTGTGCTAATCTACTTTCAAATAAGTAATGTAATGTAACATAATGTAATGTAATGTTTCATAAAGTTCTCCCTTTCTTGTCATGGTGGTATCAGGTATATGGATGACAAAACTGAAAAAACTGCATGTACACGGAAACTGGATTTTATGTAAAAAAGCACATCTGTGCTTATACCAGTATCCTTGAAATGAAAAAAATAATCACATGCAGTATTATGAAGTAAGATGCGCAAAGCACAAGTGACATCTCTGAAATGACTTTTTTCTTTCAAGCCACTTTTTCAATTTAGAAAAGATCTCTGGTGTAAAATTCCATGAGCAACTGCCTACTTAAGCTAGGCAAAGCAACATCACTTCTAAGAACAGGGAAAAGATCACAGATGCCATTTCATACAAGCTAACATTTAACATTGCTCAGTGAGACACTGAAAATGGGCTGCCAGTAATAAGGGATGTTTAAACAAACAAAACCAGGTGGGGGGGGAGGGGTGTTTCCAGTCAGGAAAAATGCTGTTATAGCAGTGTGTGATTTTTTGGGGCACGTCATGTTTTACATGAACATAAAATCAAGTGAAAGAACGTTGATTAATGGATATCTAAGATGGAGATAGGCACTGATCAAACAAGCAAGCAGAGGACTTTTCTCAAGCATGAGGGCATCTTTCTGTTAAAATTCTAAAAACAGTCTTGACTGACAAGCTCCTACTGGGCTGCAATTCCTACAGTCCAACATAGTATAGTATTTGTCATTAAACGCAGTGAACTCACTGTTGAATATGATTGTGATGACAGTCAACAAACAACAAAGAGAAGACCACAGGTCTCACCAATGGCTGACAGCATGGACAGTTCAGGGTGGATGGCAGAAGCATCACAGGAAGCCATGATTGGCACGCCATCGTGGGTTGGGGTAGATGTTTTTCCTCTGGACCCACTCCGATTCTGACCCCGCTCAGGACTTCTTCCCCCTACCAAATGAGGTCGAGAAACGTGGGCCATCTTTCTACCAGATGGCTGTAAACTGCTGTTGTTCATGTTGACTGAGGAACGCTGGCTCACACTTTTCTTGGGCTGCATAGTCTGCACACACAACAAAGCATAACAAATAAAAGCTGCTTGTTACATGTTCATGCCAGGGACATTCTGGCGACACAGACAGACAATCTCTATACTGTCAACTCCATTTACGGAACAGTAGTTCAGCATCAAGGAGTATGAGTTTTAGGTCTATCAGTTTCCACTCTAGACTATAACCCACAAACAAACAAAAGAAATCAAATCTCTAAACAAAAAATATGGGCATCTATTTCATGTACTTTTAAAACTACTTTTGTCATATTATGCCAGTGCTTTTTCTGCTCTACACTACAATAACACAACCAAAAGTGTGAGTTGGATCAACAGATTACTGATTAATCTATCAGTAGTTTTCTTCCAGCCACAAATCAAGCTTGTGAAGTAATAAAAATCTTCATTGAAACAGCACATAGGTAACCAAAACAAACCAGCATTTTTTAATGCTGTAATCCATGGGGATTTACCTAATTCTAGTAGTTTAGTTTCACTGATTTCAAACTGAACAAAACTGCAATTGAAAATAAATCAAATTGCCATAAAATGCAAAGTCTTTTTAAACGAACTGCTACAAAACAAAAGAAAGAAACAACAAAACAAAATTGAAACATAAAACCCCACCCAAGCTGTGAAATTAAGAAAAATTCAAACTGAATTCAAAATGCAAACCCTTTTTAAATGCATTGTTACCAAATAAAAGAAAGAAGATGTCAATGTACCTTAAAAAAATCCCTGAGGTCTAGTGAAGTTAAGAAAAAGACCAACAGACTTTTTCTCCCAGTAACCACATAAACTGACACAAGAACAACAGTCTAACCTTCTCTGTTGAATCAAGAGCTGAAGAAATCGCTTTCTTGGACTTTGTACTCTGCATGTAGCGTGATGGCACTGTTCTCTCCCCTGGAAAATAAATTAAATCCATCTTTTAAAAAAAAAAAAAAAAAACCTGGTGGCAATATCTTTTTCCCCAATACTTCAAAATGAAAAAAGCTTTTGAAAGAAACATGTAAAATTTGTGAAGGTGTGCTAAAAAACACAGAACATGTTCTATTCAGAAAGACAAAAATATCAGGCAGATAATTATACTGTGCATTTCATATTCCACAAAACATGTTAAACTTGCAGCTATGTCTGGGGAAAACAAGGCATATCTTTGTATGTGGCTCTCATAAGTTTCTAAGGACCAGTTCTCCCCTTGTAAAATCTCCCTGGTTCAGTGATGTGCAGTTTGTGCCATTCAAACCATGCTTACTCTGTCATCATAAAACAGTACCCCTTGGAAAAACAGGAATTCCCCCCTCAGCTGTTTCATCTCAAAACAAAATGGACCATATATCCAAATCTCTTGATGCAGCCATGAAAAGAACACAAGTATTTAGCTTTTCTTCACACAGTGTGGGTGATCTTAATTCAACACATCCAGTTAAAAGCTGGTTCTCACAACACTCACCTTTCTTTTTCTTTCCTGACTTGGGTGGCACAGATTTCCCGCTAGTTTCTGCCACTTTGAGTCTGCAATCCACAGAAAAATCTGTTACACACTGAAGCACTCCCTCATAACTGACTGTTCCATGTGGTAGAATCACCCGCACACCCATTTTAAAAATAATAAAAATTAGCTGCACTTCTCTTTTCCAACTCTGAATAACTTTCTAAAATTCATACCAACTTTACAAACAAACACTGATTTTTAGAGACTTCTATGGGTTTCTAAAGGATGATATAAAGACCTTTTCAGGATTTCTAAGGTGTATACAAATCCAAATGTTTCATACTGAAAGTTTCTACAATGATGAGTTTTTAACAAGCTCTAAAAATTACTTCTAACCCATCTCTTTACACCCACTTTCATTGACCAAAGCATACGGAATGATTGATACATTACAAATTAGCTCACATTTACCACTAAACTCCAATTCTTATCTGTCTACTATGTCTACAAGCCTCTTCACAGTAACTTATTTACAGTACATGAATTTATTTGCAGGTAGACATATCTCTCTGACTTGCTGTTCTCCCTCTTTTTTTTCTGTAGTCTATGGTTTAACCCTCAACAGATACAGATTTTTTAACAATCACATTCCATGGCATACACACCAATACACCATTTGCCTCTTGCACACCTGTACCCATTCAAACCTATGTTTTGACAAGGTGAGTTAACTCACTGTGCTTAATATTTACCTGTCTCTGACCTGTGGAACATACTCAAGTATGTTCTTTCGATCCAAAAGGACCATAGAGCCGGAGCTTATCCCGGTTTCTGTAGCGTTAAGCGAACTGATGGTTTTTCACCACCCCTGTGACAGGACGCTAGTCTGTCGCCAGAAACTTCCCCAGCAGAGCTGGTACCCACTTGTACACCTGGGTGGAGTGAGGAAAATAGGAGTAAAGTGTCTTTTCCAAGGACACAACACCGAGCCGAGCGGGGATCGAACCCGCGACCTCTGGATCATGAGTCTGACCGCCTAAACCACTCGACCACGGTGCCCCGGAACATACTCACTGTGCTTAATATTTACCTGTCTTTGATCTGCGGAACATACTCAAACAAGGAGCACGTTTCACTGTCACTCGTGACTTCTGATGGACCAGAAACAGCTGGTTCAGTTTTCCTTTCCGTGGAATTGGCTCTGTCTGATTCACCAGAGTCATCAAAACTGGGCTGGGCAAGCCGTGACATGGTCCTTTTCTTTCTGGCCGATCCCACTCTTTTCTGTGGCGAAGATCGTGACACCATGGTTTCCTCATCAGCAGGCCGCTCACCAATTGGGTCACGTTCTCCACTGGCTGAACAAACACATATTTTTACCTTCACATATCTGTCCTCATCCTATTTAAACAGCAGAATATGTTTATTTAATGTGCACTTTAACAACATATTCACAACTAAAAGAATAAAGTCATTACATCTCACATATTTTGCCTATAATCAAATTTGGACACAAAGCCATGGGGACTGTATAAAACACTACCTTCTTTTCTTTTTCATCTATAAAGCTTATTTAAGTAAGCGGAACAACAGCATGATGACCAACAGATAGACAAAATTCTGCTAAAAAAACCCACCAAACAAAAACAAAAAAGTTGGTATGTCGTGTTTGTAGGACCTTCAGATGTTGAAAGATACTATCAATCTTCACAGATTTGACCACTACCGAAAGTCACAACTCCCTCCCCACCAAAAAGAACCGACCCAAACAAAACCAAACAAACAATAAAACTGTAACCAACCTGAGCGCTGTGAATGTTGTGCAGGAGGGGGAGAGGCAGCAGAACAGGGGGAGATGGCAGCTGCTTGGCCTGGAGAGGAGGAGGTACACTTTGCCTTGGTCACCTGATCCACTTGTACATGCCACACTGTTTCCTCTCTGGAACATCAATCCAGTGTTTTGACGTCTTCTTCTTATCATTATCATCTTGCTATTTTTCACAGGCAGCCAGCATTCCTAGCCTTGGTGAACTGGCACACGCACACACACACACACACACACACATACACACACACACAAACACACACCTAACATGCGGACACACACATACATACATGCAAGAGAGAAGGAGAGAGAGAGAGACAGACAGAAAGACAAAGACAAAGAGAGACAGAGGCAGAGAGAGAGAGAGCTCGAACTCGAAAGATTTATTCACAAAAAGGCCATTGGCCCATTCATGAAGGGGGGTTGCCGAGCTGCTTAGTATTTTAGTGAGAAAAATAAGAAAGCACAAAAAACCAAAATGTTATTGTATAACCACAACCACCACAATAAAAATCAGTTACAAAAAATATGACTTAAGAAACCAAGATATCTCTTATTCTAAAGGCTTTACACAAATATAAAGCAAGGCTGTGCACAATCTCAGGGTGACTAGATGCCATGAGTAGACAGAATCTAAATAAATTAGGCTGTCTACTATACTTTACCAGAATGTAATTCTGTCTTACATCTTATACTGGACAGCACAGCACAAAATGCACTTCATCTTCCCAGAGAGAGAGAGAGAGAGAGAGAGAGCATGTGTCTTGTTGCTTTTACAATCTACCCTTGAATGAGGCTCAAATTGGTTTTTTTTTAAATAAAAGATCAAACTTTTAGGCATCAGATCATTGCATATTTGTGTTAAAAATATTTTTTCACCAGTAACATTTTTAAGAGCAGAGGATGCCCAACCTCCCCCCCACAAAAAACAACAACAACAAACAAACAAAAAACCAACTCAATCACACACACATTCAGTGGAGAACGTGACCCAGCCGTCTAATATCACTTACATTGAACAGACGTTAAATACAAGAACGAACGAACACACGTTCAGATTCACACACATCACATACTGTGTTGGAGAGGGTGCATGGCGGATGACGGTGGCAGGTGACCTCTCATAGCCAGTCACACACTCAACGTCGGCATGATGTGGAGAGCTGCTGACCCTGGAGGCATCCAGCACCATCACCTGAGCCAACTGATGCACCGGCACCTGACGGCGTGGTGACAGACCTGTCTGGGTCTGCAACCATCGATATAGGGAGTGAGTGAGTGACTGCTCATTGACGGATATTTTTCAGGATTTTTTCCAGAAGCGTATGCAATATACATATAAAATACATGCACATTTTTTGAAAACTTCATCAAAATTGCAATTGGGTGGGTGGGGGGTGGGGGTTAAAGATAGTGTGAGTGTGTATGTGTGTGTGTGTGTGCGTGTGTGTGTGTTGTGTGTGGGGTGTGTGTGTTTGTGTTGTGTTGTGTTGTGTGTTGTGTTGTTGTGTTGTGTTTGTGTGTGTGTGTGTTTGTTTAGAGTGTTTTGAACCTACATTACTGGTGTGTTGGATTACATGAGACTAAATACAATTTCATTATTTTTATTATCTTTCTCTCGCTGTTTCCTTACTGGGTTGGGTGCATAATGCCTGATCTTCTCTTGTGCTTGTGACTTAGGTCTGCCTGCTGGCCTCAGCCAACACATTCTGACTTCAGAGCAGCTCATTTCATTACACATGGTTGCATGCTGGGTATGTTCATGTTTCCATAACCCACCAAACACTGACAAGAATAATGGGATCTTTAACTTGCATATTTTACCTTCTGCATGTGTATACACAAGAAGGGTACTGACACTGGCAGGTCTGCACTTGAAGCTGACCTGCGAAATCGTAAAAATCCCCATCCTTAATTCATCAGACACAGATGCTGAGATTCCAACCCAGGACTTAATAGACCCACTGGATTGTAAGTCAAACGGTCTTAAACCACTGGCTATAGCATCCATCATTTTTATGATATAATTCTTATTTTTCTTCTTCTTTTCTTTTTATCATACATTAGGATCTGATACACTTTACGGACACACACTTCTACACAAAGCCATGCCCACAATCTGTAAAACATATATGCAATTTTAAGACTAACTAGCAATGGTTCTAGTACTTATACAACATGCAGAGAAGGATCAGAGAAAATCCAACCTTAGATGTGTGATGCTGGTGGGGTAGATCCTCCTCACTGTCTGACAGGTCCAGTTTATGGATGGGAGGGGTGGCTACAGGTGACTGCTGCTGACTCACGCGTGGAGCTGCCCTGTCACAACACATTTCTGTCATTAACACACAAATTTCTTTATGCTATTTTACTCTCTCTTTCCATTTAAATTTTAAGACATCTTACAGAAATAAGGGGGAATTAGGTTTTGATGCCCCAATGGAGGCTGAGGGCTCTTTCAGGATGAATATTATCCCTGCCTGCTGAAAATTCTGTGCTAGAAATTTACATTATTTTTTTCTTCAGTTTCTGTGTTTCAGTCAAGATTTTTTTCTGTTTCCTAAGCTTTATACCCCCCCCCCCCCCCCCCCCCCCCCCCCCCCCCACCCCAACTTATTTTCTGCCTTTGTATTCTGTTCTCTTGCCTTTTTCTTAAAAAAAGCAAATTTTACCAACAGTCTCAGGCACTTTTCATATTAATTTTTTCATAAGATGCTCTGAAGTTAGAATGTTGAGTGTGAATATGTTGATTGAGGACAGCAGGTACCAAAATTGATCTTTTTTCTGTTGTTGCTTTTTGTTGTATGTTTGGTTTGTGTGTGGTTTTTTTGTTTTAATTTTTTTTTTTTTTTTGGGGGGGGGGGGTCTTTGTGGCTTCACTTTCAGCAATGTGCCTATCCTGCTGCTCCCATGCCACTCATCCCAATCTCTGCCACAGCCATACCCGGGGTGGAGGGAGGGGGGTGCAGGAAGGAAAATCTTTTAAATTTCATCCATCCCAACATCAAAGACTGAAGTGCAACTGACCTTCTGGGTGTAGCGCTGGGGTCTTCCCTGATGAGTTGTGATGTCACTGACAGTTCATGGTCCACCTCCTCGTTTACCACACCTGTTACCATTACATACATATATCATCATTGACACATGCATACAATTTGCCTTCACTCAGGTGATTTTTTTTACCAATTGCAGTTCCATGGGCCTGCACTGGGCCAATGGCCAAAGCATATTGTCATGTGTGTGTGTGTGTGTGTGTGTGTGTGTGTGTATGTGCATGAGTGAGTGTGTGCATATGTGCGAGTGTGTGTTTTGTTGTCTCATAGTCATACTGCACAAAGTTGTGCTGAGTATGAGATCTTTATTGCAATAAAGTATGTTTCTACTCTGTGTGTGTGTGTATGTGTGTGTGTGTGTGTGTGTGTGTGTCTGTGTGTGTGTGTGTGTGTGTGTGTGTGTGTGTGTGTGTGTGTGTGTGTGGCATGTGTGTGCATGATGTGTGTGTGTGCATGTGTTTGTGTTGTGCTGTCTTATACTATATTAAGTTGTACTGGAGTATGAGATCTTTATTGTAATAAAGTATGTTTTGACTTCATCAGCAGTATGCTAACATCATAAAATGTTACAATGCGTGAATTTAAAGCAACTTTCCCTAATGAGGGTGCACTACCATTGCACACCACCATCCATTTTAATTTTCTTTTTGTCTTCTGTGCAGTTTTATTTATTTACCTATGAAAACAGGCTTTTCAGCAGAACTTTGAAAAGTTTAACTTTTGTGTGTGCTGTTTTTAATGCATGTTACAGGCATGCTGCAAATAAAATGCCAGTTTATCCCCTCATCCAAAAGACCCCCAAAACATGATAAAGATAAAAGGTTCCACATAGGACTTGAACTATGGACTTTTCAATTTGAAATCAATGGCATACTACATACAGGAATTTGGTCTACCTTCTTGTCTGTTCCACATGGGACTCCAAATATGGACTTTTTATTTAATAAATGGTAATACTACATACAGGACATCCGTCTATTATCTTGTCTGAAAGTGAAAGACCACTATGCAGACTATACAACTCATGGTCTCTAGATAGGGATAAAGTCCAGTTTTGGACAAACTCCTCCTCTAACTGCTATTACCTTGCTGCAGTCGAGGAGCAGGGGCAGCTGGATGAACAGGAGCCGTCACAAGTCGACCTTGAGCCAGTGGACGCCTGATACAAACCAACCGACCACATCTCAGTCTGAACAGCTGTCAATGGGTAAAATAAATGATAAAAATATGAATGAATGACCAATATAACTCATTAACATACATGACACAGGGAAAAACTCAATGGGTGGGATTGTGCAATGTGTGTTGTGCTTATCTCTCTGTGGCTTTTACTACCAATAATCTGATGTTGAACTTGATGATCAACAGCTGTTGGGTGACACAGTAAGAGTTGCTCATCAGAGGCAAACTAAGGTTTTAAAACAATCTTTAAATATCATCTGGGTAACAATTATCGATGAAATCTTCATGCAGCCTTTCTTTCTCTCTCTTCTTTTTATTTTTTTAAAAACTATTTAATAATTAGCCTAATTATCATAGAATAAGACATAATGATACTGCATCAATTCCAAGAAAACAATAATCAAGGATGGGTCATTTCATAAGCCATGACTACACAAGGTTAAGGCTTGAAATAGTCCCTACTTTAGTTTACTACTAGTACTAAAAAAAGAACAAGAACCTACCCTGGAGCTGACATAGGCAGCGACCACGACCTTGTGCTGCTGGTATTCAAAATGAAGCTGAAGAAAAATAAACAGCCTGCAAACCCACGTATCAAATTTGACGTGGACAAACTGAAAGATCCAGATGTCGAGGAGATCTTCCAAGCTAAGCTTGGTGGACGTTTTGCGGCAATAACCCTCCTGGACAATGACATCAATGACCTCACCAACAACTTTAATGAGGCAGTCCGAGAAACAGCAGAGGAGGTACTCGGTTGTCAGAGGAATAAACACCAGCCATGGACTACCAATGACATCCTGGACCTCTGCAATACAAGAAGAGCACTGAAACCAACCAGGTCTTCCAACCCTAAAGAATACCGGGAGGCCAACAATCTTGTGAAGAAGTCAATGTTAAAGGCCAGAGAGAAGTGGATCAGTGATCAATGTGATGAGATCAGAAAAAGCATGAAAGTGGGCAACAGTGAAAAGGCATATGACACCCTGAAGAAACTCACAAAACCACTTCAAACCAAATCATCAGTCATTGATGACAGCTCCGGAAACCTCAAAGAAAGCTCAGCTGCATTGAACAGGTGGTCTGAGTATTGTCAAGAACTATACAACTACCCAATCCAACCTGACAAGAGCATAATAGAAGAGGAAGCAGCAACATCAAGAGTACCCTCGCCATTACCTATACTGAGGGAAGAAGTGGAAGAAGCCATCCGCAGTTTACCAGTAGGAAAGTCCCCAGGAGCAGACAACATACCAGCAGAGCTGCTCAAGCATGGTGGTGAAACAGCTATCTGTCAGAAGATTTGGGAGACAAAACAGTGGCCAACAGAATGGACACAATCACTCATCATAACTCTGCCCAAGATTAAGGAGAATTTACGCCAATGCCAAAACTATAGAACAATCAGCCTCATCAGCCACGCCAGCAAGATCATGCTCAAAGTTATTTTGAATCGACTAAAGAAGGAGGCAGAAGAACACCTTGCAGAGGAACAAGCTAGGTTCAGGGCAGGCAGGAGCACAATCGAACAGATTTTTAACTGCCACATCCTGATGTAAAAACATCTTCAACATCAGAGAGACCTGTTCCACAACTTCATCGACTTTAAGAAGGCTTTCGACAGAGTATGGCACGAAGGCCTGTGGCAGGTCCTCAGAATGTTTGGCATTGAAGAAGGACTAGTGCAAACCATTCAAGCACTATACAACAACACAAGCAGTGCAGTCCTTCTGAACAATCAGGTCGGAGACTACTTCAAAACCACAGTTGGGGTCCGACAAGGATGCCTGTTATCTCCAGTCCTGTTTAATCTGTTCTTGGAAAACATTATTAGAGAGACCCTCCATGACTTCCACTCTACCATCTCCATTGGCGGCAGACCCCTCAACAACTTGCGGTTTGCCGATGACATTGACCTCATGGGCGGAAGTAACACAGAGCTGCAAGATCTTACGACCAGACTTGAGAACAGAACTGGAGCATATGGGATGGAGGTGAGCTCGGAGAAAAGTAAAGTACTTGTGAACAGCACGAGCAACGCCACTGCTAAAATTTACATGAACGGCCAGCAACTGGAGGAGGTAGACGCTTTTAAATACCTTGGCGCTACACTCACAAAGGACGGGCGATCGATGACAGAAATCAAAGTCAGAATAGCCATGGCAACATCTTCCATGACAAAACTCACCACCATATGGAAAAGTAAAGAGATCAGTTTCCCAATCAAACTAAAGCTCTACAAAGCCCTAATTCAGACTATCCTGCTGTACGGAAGTGAAACCTGGACATTGATTGCTGAAACAGCAAAGCGAATCCAGTCATTTGAAACAAAATGCCATAGAAAACTGCTGGGCATATCCTGGAGAGAACGAAAGACCAATGAATTTGTCAAGAGCCAAATAACACAGCTGGCAGGTCCACAGGAACCCCTTCTCACCATCGTCAAGAAGAAAAAGCTGACATGGTTCGGCCACATCACCCGCCACAACACTCTGCCAAAACAGTACTGCAGGGAACACTCGAAGGCGGCAGAAAGAGGGGAAGACAGAACAAGTCATGGATGGACAACATCAGAAAATGGACCAGGATGAATGACTCGGCACTACTGCGCAGAGCAGAGGACCGAGATGGATGGAGGAGGCTTACCACGGCATTGTCTTTCGTGTCTCCCCCACGACCGCCAAGGTCACGGGACTGATGATGATGATGATGATTACTAAAAAAAACCCACTGTAAAGAACTGAATGAACTGGATATAGATCTGTGAGAGAGAAGTTATATGTATGGTACAGTGCAGTAGCTGCTACATGCATACATCATCTACATATGTCTGTAGGTGTGGGCAGTTGTGACTATCAATCATTGATTTTAAGATAAGTGATTTTAAACTGAGTTACAGTTATCTGCCAAACCAAGCTTACACTGAGTTACACTTACAGTTACACTTACACTGCATAATGATGGATACAACAAAATCTTGAAAATGCTGTGGGTGAGTTTGAAATGTGATATGTATGTTTGTCCGTCGTGTCCGACGATGACCTCCAAAACAGTAGAGGAGGCGCTGCTGTTTTGGAAACTGGGCAGAAATTTGATTATAGTAGAGATGCCTTGCCCACAGTACATCCCCACTCTCTCGGCCAAGTGGGCATAAGGACAGTCAGAGTTGGAGATGTTCTCCAAAGGCCAACCAGCCCCCAGGGCTGCAGCACATAAGGACTGTGCGAGTCAAGCCTCCTTGTCAGAGAGTCATAGTCGATCACTAAAGACTAAGCTGTAAAGTGGAATTCCATGAGTGGGAAAGCCACTGGTATTCAGCCTCTCACTTTGCTGTTGCCCCCAGTGTCAATGGTTTAATCAAGAACTGTGATAAAGCCCAGGCACTGACGGCACAATTGGGAGACTGATATGCAGCACTTATAAAAAGAAATTACATTATCATGACACTATACTATTGATACAGATAATGAGATAGTGATATCTGCTGATGGTACTTCTGATAATCAATGACAATGGATCTGAAGAGAAAGGAGCAACAGGGGTGGTGGTTGGTTGATAGTACTGTTAGTACAGCCTTTAAATCGGATGGCACCACTAGAACTTTAATATTATAAAACCAACCCAAATGAACCTGAAGTTCTATGAAATCCTGTGAGTGAATGTGTCCATTTAAAAAAAGTATTAAGTATTTTAATGTCAGTTACTTAGGCCTAATTTAGTAATTATCATTATGATACAAATCTGGATCACAATGGATGACACAGCATGTGACAGTAGCCATAAATCAGGCGCTATCTCGAAAATGACAGGCTGTCCAGCTAAAATGAACAAAAGGAAATTCTAACCTGTTTCTTTTTTTGCCTACGTTGGTTTGGACAGGTTTGTACAACCCTCTTTTCGTCGCCATCTTGAATATCGCGCGCTGTTTGTTTTCAGTTCCGCCTTAGGCCTAGTGCATGGTGATGTGACAACTACAATATAAACACAGCAGCCAGGACATTCAGACTTTTCTCAGCACTAGTGACAATAGAAAATTCATGTCCAGTGAAGTAGACAAACTTAACCTTCACGTGAGCAAATCTTCCTCATTTCAATCATCTCAATCCCACCATTTATACTGTATCATGTCATGTTATGCCATATTACGCTGTATTATGTGATATCCTATTGTGCAGTGCTAAGGTGTATCAAAGGGTGTCATAATGTGTCATGTCATATCATATAAAGTCTCATATCATATATAGCTTAATTCTTCTTCGTCATCGAACGCTCAGACAGTAACTATTGTTGTCTGTTATAGGATCGAAAATGAACATGGCTGTCATTAAGCGCCTGACATGGCAGGCCCAGAGCATGGGAAAAAACATATCTTTAAAGTTTTTCTGGAAGAAAGGCAGGAGAAGAGACAAAGAAGGCAGAAAATAGACAAGGAGGTGATAGGAAGAAAAAAAAAAGGGGGGGGGGGGGAAGCAAACATAAAGAGAAGGATAGAAAAGAGGGGATTTCCTAGCTCAGAATTTTCAGAGGCTAGGGCTGCTATTTATACTGGCAGACACCTCCCCCCCCCCCCCCCCCCCCCCCCCCCCCATCGCCCCATGAGGGAAATATAGCAAACTATGTCATGTCATATCATACCATATAAAATCTTATCATACCAGGTGTATATCATATCAATGTGAATTTAGACCTTTCGCCTTTTGCTTATAATTTAAAAGAAATGTGAAAAAGGCTTTCGTTAAATTTTGTTTAGATTGTTGTTTGCAGTGCACAGAATTTATGTATTGGCTTGCTTTCAACTGCGACATCTATTCTAAAACTTTATGAGTGCAAGTATATATATAATATATAATAAATATATATATATATATAAAATAATATAATATTATAATATATATATATATATATATATATATTTCAATTAATCACTGGATTCCTAACCTAGTGGCTGTGTTGGCCAGTACAAGTTCACAAAGTTATATCTCTCTGTTGGTAGAAACAAAGCATACAACTGTATATCAGGAAATGATTTGATATCATTTGAAAGGCCAATTACTAGTACTGAGCTTATCATATTTAGTTAAAGATATTATACATGTGTCATAGTAATAATACAGGCTGATATATGTCTCAATTAAACCACCACTAATATTACAGTGTTTAAGACTTAAAAGCTGTGTGTGTGTGTGTGTGTGTGTGTGTGTGTGTGTGTGTGGTGATATTTTTAAAAAATCTTTTATTTCGAGGATAATGGAATAAACACTTATGTGTTTTTATTAATACAATCCCTGTGTGTAACTGGTTTAGTAAATTGTGTCATCCTTTTCCACCCCCACATAATGACCTACTGTTTCGAAAAGTGGAACCGGTTTTAACGTGTGCACAAGATGTTCTGCATGCGTTCACATGCGGGACCTTAGTTTAAAGTCTCATCCAAAGGACTTATGAGGCGAGTTGAGTAGGTACTGATGTTAACTCCAGGAGGGGAAATTTCCTTCAATGGGATTTAAACCTAGGTCAGCAAATTATGAACGCAATGTGCAACGCTCTAATCACCAGGCTTTCTCATCCCGTGTATGTGTGTGGTCAAGTCAAGTCAAATTTTTATTTCCATATAGTACATTGAATAAGCAATGCGCTTGCTTTTTTTTTTTTTTTTTAAATTCTTTTATATCGAAGATAATGGAATAAGCACTTATGTCGCTTTTTTTACATCCAGTCCCCGTGTGTATGCGGATTTGTGAATTCTGTCATCTGTTCCCACCGGCACACAATGGCCTACTCTTACGAAAAGCGGAACAGGATTTAACGTGTGCTCAAGGTGTTCTGCGTGCGTTCGCACACGGGACCTCGGTTTATAGTCTCATCTGCTTTTGTGTGTGTGTGTGTGATTTATTTTATTTATTTTTACAGTTTTATTTGTGTATTTCGAGTCTAGTGGAATAAATATTCATGTGCTTTTATTTATTATTTTTGTTAATTACTGTGATTGTGTATAACGTCCTAGAGGAGATGTCAGATTCAGGGATTAATTTTTTTTAACACGTTTTCTGTTTTTATAGTCAATTACTCCAACGTTTTTCTTAAAGATAGGAAGGGGAAAGGGGAAGAAAAGAAATAGAAAGAATAAAAGTAGCGCGATTTGAATTGATAGAAAGTAAACTTATAATAGAAAAATATAATTGTTTGGTTTTGCATAGTTGTTTTTAGTTTCTTTATTTTTGACTTTGCTTTGTTTCGATTCTTCTGGCAAACTTTGTATCATTCACCGGAAGTAAATCTAACGCACATGGAACGTAAGTATGGGTATTTCCGATTTGACATGACGAGGAGGCACAAGGAATATAGACAGTACACTTTTTTTAAAAACTGAAAATGGGCTGCCCTGAGTGCGGTTGTGACGAAATTATAACAGATGGTGTGGTTCCTGTTTGCTACGACTGCGGTACGGCCATACAAGAACGTTACAACGAAGATAGTGATCTTGAAGAAGACGACAGTGGTGATGATTTCGAGGATTCAGACCCAAAATCTTCAAAAATGTAAAACTCAGCGTTGAAGATGGTGGCGAGTCTGTTGGGGTGATTCACACGGATTCTAACACTAACACTCACAGTGAAAAAGTTTCGGCTCCTTCAAGAGACAAGTTCAAGGGGGCCACCGATTCTGGACAATTGGAAACTTCGAGAGTCAGGCATGCTCCAACGTGCAAATCCTGTGGGGGAACAAATCTCATTTCGGAGGCCATTAATAAAACGGAACATGTGGTCTGCGTGGATTGTGGTGCATTTTCTGAACAAGTGAACTTTGTGTCTTCTGAAGATTACACACTAAGGAGTGGAACTGGAAGTTCAGCAGGATATAAAGCATGGTCAGGAGCACAGAGGCCCAGATACATAAACGGTCCTACTGAATCACAGATTAACAAGGGAAAGATACATGGTATTAAGACAATTCGATCAATGTCTTCTCAGTTGAACTGGCATACACAACTGACTGACCAGACTGTTTACTTGTATGAGAAACTTTATCCACACAAGGAAGTCAAGTACACTTTCAATCTCTTCAAAGATGCTCTGTGTGTTGCTTGCATGTATTCTGTTGCAAGGGAAAATGGAGTGAATATAACACTTAAAACTTTGATGGGTCTGAAAAAACCAAAAATGAAATTAGTTTCAAGAGCACTGAAATTGCTCAGAAGCATCCAGAAGAAACCACTTGCCCATCAGACTGTTTCTTCTCTCCCTGAACATATTCTGGCTGGGGGGAAGTTCAGCAAGAAGTTTTTAGACAAAGTAACCAAGTTGGTCAGAATATGTGAGAAAGGGTTTGTGACTCAGGGGAGAGATCATAGCTACGTGATTGCTGCTGTTGCTCATCTGGTCTGGCTCAGTGAAGACTACAATCAGCGAAAGACCGTCTGTTTATCCAGGTTCTGCTCAGACCACAGCCTGAAATATGGAAGGCACTGTTTCCTGTTGCAGAAACATATCAAAGACCTTTTTATGAAACTGGCTAGACAGTTGCCTTGGGTACTCACACCTATCAAAGAGAACAACTATCTTCACTATCTAGATAACATTGTCACCCATGGCTTATCACTTGTCAGCAAAGCTAGTGAGGTGGATTCATGTTCAAAACAGAAATCTGAAGTTTCCTCCCAGTGTTCTTCAGTTGATGAGGAAATGCCAGCAGCCCCTGCCATTCCCCACTTGGCACCACCGTGTATGAAGTTGGCCAGGAATGATGCCAGAGCGGAGTCACCACCACGTTTACCTGATCACATCACTCCTGCCGACCTGGACAAAGAAGACTTGTGTGATTCAGAGTTTTCTGATCAAGAAATTGACTCGTATATTCTTTCTGCTGAAGAAGTTAGTCGCAGAGGAATGTTTACAGAGTCCTGACAGCTTGAAGTCATCTTCTGCTTCCTTACCTTAACCATAATTCTCTCTGTGCCAGGAGGCACACAAGGCTTGAACATTCCTCCACTGGTTCCGGTCTGCAGCTGTGCATCGTGCGGCGTTTCACAAGCTCCAGCCTGTGCCGTTCCGCTCTGCTTCTGCCATTCGTCGCCATGTTGTTTTGGGGCGTCCCCTTTTCCTTCTCCCTTCAGGTGTCCATCCGAGGGCAACAGCACAGTCGTCACTCCTGTCCTTTCTTAGGACATGTCCGATCCAGTTCCATCTCTGTCTTCCAATCTTGTGGCTGATTTTTTCTGCTCCTGTTATTTCCAAGACTGTCTTGTTGGAAGTGTGTTCTTGCCATCGGATCTTAAAGATTCTCCTCAGATATTTGGTTTGGAAAATGTCTAGTTTCTCTTCTCCTTTCGTTAATTTCCAGGTCTCACATCCGTAGAGAAGAACTGACAAAACAAAGCTCTTAAAAAGGGATGCTTTGGTTTTTCTGCTGATGTCTCCCATTTGCCAGATGTTGGATAATCATTTCATCTGCGCACTGGCCAGTGCTACTCTCTTTCTGACGTCTGCTGTTCCTCCTCCGTCTTTGGTGACGTTTGCTCCGAGATAGGTGAAGTTCTCCACCTCTTCAACTTCCTGATCTCCAACCCTCAGACCGTCGATGTTCCTGCTATTTACTTTCATGGCTTTGCACTTCTGTCCATTCAGCTTGAGTCCAACCTTTACTGCGTTGTCTTCCAGTCTTGTAGTTTTGTGTTGTAGATGGTTCATGGTTGATGAAGGAGGGCGATGTCGTCTGCAAAGTCAAGGTCTTCTAACATGTTCATGAAGTCCCATCTTATCCCAGTTCTCTTGCCTTCCACTGTTTTTCTCATCACCCAGTCTATCACGAGAAGGAAGAGGAATCCTGACATGCAGCATCCCTGTTTCACCCTGGTAATCACTGGGAACCAGTCTGATGTTTCGTTGTCAACAATGACGGAGCACTGAAAGTCCTTGTACATCGTCTTGACCATCTGGATGAGTTTCTGTGGGATTCCATACTGACGCATGATGATCCAGAGACTGTCTCGGTGTATGGAGTCAAAGGCCTTTTCAAAGTCAATGAAGTGTATGTACAGTGTCAAGTTCCATTCGTTGACTTGTTCCAAGATGTTCCTGAGTATAAATATTTGTGCCGACAGTTCCTCTCCCCTTTCGAAATCCAGCTTGTTCCTTTCTGAGAGATGCGTCTACTCCCTCTTGTATTCTGTTGATGAGGATCTTGCTGAGCACCTTACTGGCCAAGGGTAGTACATCTTCTGCTTAGTTTGTGAATTTAATGGATCTACAAAGGACTGTCTTGGTCAATTTAGTCAGTGTTGATTGACAATCTGTCATATCATTTCAGTATTTGAGCATATGTTTCTAATCTGAGATTCTCAGGTTTGTAAAATATTCTTCTTTTGTGCTGGAGTGTATACTTTCTTTAATCAGATTACAAACATGAATGTGTGTGGGTTGTTTTTTTTTATCTGCCAAAACTCTGTTGATGATCTGGGTACAGAAAACTGTGATGAAATGTTTACCTCATACCCCATTACCTGTCTAGGAAACTGACTCTGATGCATGTATCATTGTATGCCAAATTATGCAGTCAGCATGTTGGCAGATCTATGTTTGGTGAAGTTGGGGATTTGGGGGTGTGGGTGGGGGGTGCAGTACTTAGTAAGTTATTTACCAGGAATTTACAACTCACAAAAATACCTGACAAAATAATCTTTTGATTTGATCTTGAATATATAAACATTTATTAGTTGCAGTTGTCATAAACTGATAAAGGTACATACAGTATATATATCCATATATATACACATGTATGAGGAGGCACCGTGGTTGAGTGGTTTAGGTGGTCAACTCGTGATCCAGAGGTCGCAGGTTCGATCCCCGCTCGGCTCGGTGTTGTGCCCTTGGGAAAGACACTTTACTCCTATTTTCCTCACTCCACCCAGGTGTACAAATGGGTACCAGCTCTGCTGGGGAAGTATCTGGCGACAGACTAGCGTCCTGTCACAGGGGTGGTGAAAAACCATCAGTTCGCTTAACGCTACAGAAACCGGGATAAGCTCCGGCTCTATGGGCCTTCTGGCTCGAAAGAACATACTTTTATACACATGTATGTGGTTACCACATAACAATTTTTGGATTTACCAATTTAGTTATTGATACCAATATTTTATCTCAACAAACAGAGAAATGCATGTGGGTTATAACTTACAAGGCCTATAAAAATGATAAACAGAAAAGAAAAAAAAACACCCAACATTTATCTTAGAAATTAATACAATTCAATCTTAAAAATTACATGCACACACAGTCACACACACACACACACACACACACACACACACACACACACACACACCAATGGTAACATTTTATGCGACTGCTCCCCCCCCCCCCTCCCCCACCACACACACAAAAGAATGCTGATGACTTTGTACCTCACCAGACATAAAATTATAAGTTTAGTTATAGTTATAGTAAATAATCATCTTGTTCAATACATTGTTATAGTGCCCTTGCATTGTGAACATGTCATTATGTGTGCTTGTTTTCAGATTTGATTGCTTGATTTATCATTATTTTGTCCTTAATAGGAATATCAGGGCTGGTTTGAATTTGATCAGACTTTCCAAGTTGCTTGTGTTACTTTTCCAGAATTGAAAGTTCTGATGGTAAAAAACACCTGGGCTTTTGATACTGCATACGTGTTAATACAAATTTACAATACTTTTCAAAGTGTAGGCCAGAAGTCAAAGAAGGCAGTGCAGTGGGAGTTAAGGGAGGAATATAATAGAAAGATTTTAACTAGGTACGTTTGCAGTGACAAGTGTATAAATTTCTAAAAAATGTCTCGGTTGCCACCTTCACATAAGATATAATTCATTTCTTTGTCATCATTATTCATCTTGATAGGAATGCCAATGCCTTCCACTAAATCAGTAAATGACTTATTGAGTAATATTTTCCATTTTGTGGAAATCCTATGCTGAAGCTGTTCTCAACCACCACTTATTTTGTGTTTTTGAAATAAGTAGTTGATTCCAAGATGGCACATACATGTAGCAAAACTCCATGATTAAGTTTTGTGGTTTCTTGAATTCTTCATGCTTAAGATTGCCCAAATCCATAAAAATGAATGGGGAAAAAAAGCTGGAATGTGATTATAATGTAGTTTTTTTCTCTTTTTTTTCTTCTGTCAACCACATATTTTTCTTTGCATTTTATCATCTAGAAATTCTTTTGCTATTGTATTTTTGTTTTCTTCTGTTGTCTGTTTAGAAATGTTATTCACTGAGATGGTAATTTTTGTGTGTTTTTGTTGTTGAAGCATTGTAATTGTGTCTTTTTCATTGCTTCAAAATTCTCTTTTTTCTCGTGATTTTGTTTTGATTTTGAGGATGATACTATTGATCGATAGATTTAATTAAGTATTTAAAAGGCTGATATCTGAAGCACAATTTCATAATGTTTGCATTGAAAATCAAGTAGTTAATAAGTTATAGTAAACTGTATTACTTGCTGTCATCAATCAATCATGATTCGTATTCTTGTTCAAGTTGACAAGGTTTGGTGTTTCAACTGTTTGACAAGATTATTATATATCAGGCTTTATCCACTTTATGGATGCGATTTTGAGAGTGCTGCTTAAATATCCCAGCCGATATTGCAGGTGTCTGTAGTCTTTCAGGCCTGGTTGACACCAGGATAGAACATGATGTTAGCGTAGAGTACAGCCCTGTGAGTAGTCTCAAAGCAGTGCTGTTCCATAGCAGCATCATTACATCATCTTCATGATTCATCACAATTGATCTTCATGTTAGAAAAAAAAATTGTCTCAGATTCAATGGCCCTGGTTACTCTTATCATACTTATGTCATGGTGACCTCAGTTTGGGTTTCCCCATATACTTCTGTGCCTGTGGTAAGTTTGTGTCAAAACCTTCAAAGTTGGGGGTTTACAGGAGAAGGTCATTGGAGGGATGATGTTTGGTCACCACCCAATATGGGTGTCTCATTTGGTCTGGCTCTGTGACTGAGCCAATGTTGTCATTAGAAGGGGGCCTAGTAGGTGGTGTCCTATGTCTATTAGCTCAGAACAGGCACCACTGAAGACAGCCAAAGTGATCCAGCAGCAGTGCAGAGCCTCTCTGGCTGGTGGCCCCATGGTGGCCTAACATTGATAGGCTCTCAGTAGACTTCTGATCCTGCGGATATGATGTAACAAATCTGGGCATGGCTGGGGCAGAGAGATTTAAGTGAGCGGTGTAGGAACAGCAGGGTAGGAATATCACAGAAGATGAGGCAGCCACCCCCACCCCCCAAAAGAAAAAAAAGTTTGTAAAATGAAAATAAACCAATTAAGAACAATGAATGTGGCCTTTATGGTTAGCAGCATGAATGATGATGATGATAATTCATTGTTCAAATGGAATCAGATATCATCGTCCCTCTATGACTATAGGATAGCAGGAACTGAGGGAGGTGCCACCCTGTTCCACAAGAGGAGAGCATTTGCATTCCGACAAGATTGTCACTGAGATTTTGTTCTCCATTCCTTGGCTAGAGCCCCAGGGATCACCTATGGTGATATTTTGTATACATATATATATGTGCAACCATTTTTGGCCACCATGAAGGTAGCCACAATCTGTCTTTAGGGATGTAAGCTGGGTATTGTTCGTGTTTCCGTAACCCACCAAACACTGACATGAGTTACCATGCAGGTCTTTAATGTGCATATTTGATCTTCTGCATGCATATAATATACACAAAGGGAATTAAGGCACTGGCAGGTCTGTACTTGAAGTTGACCTGGGAGATAATAAAAATCCCACCGTTTATTCACCATACACCACCAAGGTTTGAACCCACAACCTTATGACCCATGGGATTGAAGTTGAATGGACTTAACCGTTCACTATAGTGTCCTATCATCACTGAGATAAGTAAAGGGGGTGACAGTTTCATTTTGTAGCACTGGTATGATGTTAAAAAATTATAAACTCTATTTTTCAATGAGATAAGTAGTTTATTCCAAGATGGAACATGTAGCAAAACTCTTGATTTTAAGTTTTGCTGTTTCTCCTTATTTCAGATCACCAAAATCATTAAATAATGAGAATAGCTGGAATATCATTATGATGTGTTACCTATTTGAGATTTTTGTTTTTTATACCCTTCAGTTACCGGTATATTGATGTTGTGTATCATAAGTCATTAAATGCGTGTTTTTGGTAGTTTACTACAGGTTTTTGTTCTTATTGGAGTTTTTTAAATGAAAAAGCATTTCATAGTTATCCTCTATGTTTTGCATGTGTCAAACAATTGAATGCTTTTAATAAATTTTAATACTTTATAATTTTCTATGTGTGTAGACAGTGTTATGAATAGATAAAAGTTAAGCAGATT
Source organism: Rapana venosa (assembly GCA_028751875.1). Classification (NCBI taxonomy): domain Eukaryota; kingdom Metazoa; phylum Mollusca; class Gastropoda; order Neogastropoda; family Muricidae; genus Rapana; species Rapana venosa. The sequence continues at coordinate 24,889,923 of CM054136.1, read as the reverse complement.
GTCTGAGGAAAAAGAAGCTGCTGCCTTATTGAGTTTATGAAGTGTGAACTGAGTTGGAAAGAACAAGTGGAAACAGTAAAAATGATTTAGTCATGAAAGATGTATCAGTGCAGTATGTTGATGGATGCAGCTGATGTGTGTGCTTGCAAATGAAGATCAATGGTACACAGTATTACAGAAGTAAATCATCATGAATCTATATCACTTGTGTGCGCTTTATATGTGTGTGTGTCACTATGTGTGTGTGTGAGCGTGTGTGCTTGCATGTGTGCATGCGTGTGTGTGTGTGTGTGTGTGTGTGTATTTGAGGGAGAGGGAGAGAAAGTGTGCATGTGTGTGTATCTTTTTTTATTTTTATTTTTAGGATAATGGAATTTATATCATAAGCACTCGCGTTCTTTTTTTTACATGCAATTTTACCAATTTTGTCAAGCGTTCCAACAGTCACAAATGGCCTACTCTTCCAAAAGGCAGAACAGGTGTGTGTGTGTGGTGGGGGTGGGGGCAAGATAATGTCCCTGTGTTCATACACGGGGCTTTGTTTATAGTCTCATCAGAAGGACTATAGGGTAGGTGAAGTCTGCTTTGATGTAAACTCCAGGGAAAACATTCCCTTAAACAGTCATCTCAGTAGGGGCTTGAACCTGGGCTCAACCCAGGCCACCAAATCATGAACACACCCGGTAACACTTATAGCAGGAGCAAAAAAAAAATTTTTTTTTACATAGATGCATAACAAAACTTTGTTTTACATGCATAACTAAAAATTTTTTTCCTGTTTTACATACTTTGCTTGAACAAAACCCTTTTCTTTTTTTTTTTAAAGTCAGAGGAGTATTCCATATATGTACTCCACATCAGCCAAGAAATCCACTTGGCAGATGATTCTCTGGTCCATGTCATGTCCTAATGCATTAGTGAAGCCTCAGGTGCATGCTAAGTATCATTGCTTCATCCATACTATCAGCCATAACTTGGGCCACTGTTCTGTGAAAGGTGGATTGCTTCATGTATACTTCTTCTTCTTCAAGTGTCCGGTCTGGTCCTGCAGACATCGACGATCATGGCTCTCCATTCTTCCCTGTTCTCGGTCCCTCTCATGAGCTCATTGTTAGTGCCCTCTTTATTCGTTGCGAATTTGTTTAAGCTGTCTGTGAATTTTGTGCGTTGTCTTCCTCTGCTCTTGTTTCCACAGATTTTGCCACTCCATAACAGTTTCTCTAGTCCGTCAGCCCTGATTATATGGCCGAAAAATTTGAGCTGTCTTTCTCTGATGGTGTTGAGAAGGGATCTCTTGTACCCAGCCATTTCCATTACTTCTGCATTAGTTTTTCTTTTTGTCCATGAGATTTTCATGATTCTCCGGATGAACCACATTTCCACTGCTTCTAGTCGCTGTTCTGTGTCTTTGGCTAGGGTCCAGCACTCACATCCGTACAGAAGAATGGACCATACGTAGGCTCTCAAAACATGGATCTTTGTCTTGAGGCTTATCTTACTGTTGGTAAAAATGCATTTCATGTTGTTAAAAGTTGCCTTAGATTGACCGATTCTCTTCTTGATTTCTGTGTCACACTTGCCGTCCGGGGTGATAGTACAACCAAGGTATTTAAAGGTGTTTACTTGTCTGATTCTCTCTCCTTTACAGGCTATGTTGCATTGTGGTATACTATCAGCCATAATTGGCCCACAATTCTGTGATAGGTGGATGGGTGTTTGCAAGGTGCTATGCTTGCATAGCGCTTTGATTTGTTCCTTTACAAGATTCAGCACTACATAAATTCCATACATCATTCACACAAGGGGCTTTAGTCAGTTTGTGGTGTCATCTGAGAAGACTTGCAGCGGATTGGAGTCATAATGTCCCCTTCAGAGGGAAGCTACTGCTATAAAATTATGTCTCACAATGATTTGAATTTAAACCTTTAAAATCATGAGCCTGATGCCCTCACCTTTGGACTGTTGACACCCCCCTCCCCCCTTCCCCAGTTCACTGAATGAACTATATATTTTTGGGGGGCATACTTTCTCATTAGGGAGGCACCGTGGTCGAGTGGTTTAGGCAGTCAACTCGTAATCCAGAGGTCGCGGGTTCGATCCCCGCTCGGCTCGGTGTTGTGTCCTTGGGAAAGACACTTTACTCCTATTTTCCTCACTCCACCCAGGTGTACAAGTGGGTACCAGCTCTGCTGGGGAAGTATCTGCGACAGACTAGCGTCCTGTCACAGGGTGGTGAAAACCATCAGTTCGCTTAACGCTACAGAAACCGGATAAGCTCCGCTCTATGGGCCTTCTGGCTCAAAACATACTACTTCTCATAAAACACACCCTCCTTTGCTGTAGTTGTTGGCATTCCCACTTCACATTCTAGGGTCCACTCTGACTCATTCACCCACCTGGGACCACTGTGAGAAGAATTAATGATGAAAGTTTGCCTGTATGACTGGTTTTAAAAGTTAAATCACCAGCTGTCCCATCCCCCCCATCATGTGCTATGTGTGTGTGTTTCTGAAAGAAAATTCAGTGTAGTTTGATTAAGAAGGAAATCAAACAAACCAAGATTGTTAACTTGTCATACTTAGAGACTGAAACTTGGAAGGTTTTGTTTTTTTAATTTGTTGGTGGGAGTTTTTAACTGACAAAATTAAACAAAGCTACCACCCTCTCTCTCTCTCTCTCTCTCTCTCGTGGTCCCTCTCATTTTTAGGGCTTGCACTTACTCTCCCCTCTCTCCTCGGCAAGTCGAATGGCGGATGCATACGTCTCTCTCTCCTCATTGCAATAATTTGTTAAAATCCGTAATTAAGGCCATGGGGTTCTCACACTGTATCGAATGGCTATAGCCTTTTTTGTGACTCTGTTAAAAATTTTGTCAGAAAGCTTCATAGCACAAATCGAGTGAAGACTTGTTGTTCAGTTTCTCTGCTAAAGGCGTTAGCACCTGGCTTATTTGCTGAGCAGGAGTCGAACCAAATCCGGTCCATCACCAGTGACAGACAAACAAACAGCAAAGATGGTATGATGATCGTGTCGCATAAGTGACAGCAATTTCCAACAGCAATTCGATCTGTGTTTAGTGCTATTAACGAATTTTCTCGAACTGTTGCACATGACAAGTAATTTTCGATCTCGAATCAATGCAAAGAGATGAAACTCACTTAGAAAACGTCTGATGATATGTCACTTTGTGCTCAGCAATTTACTGAAATGGAGGAGGACAATGTCTGCTTTGGACATTGACGCTCTGCAAACAAGTTATGAACTGAGTCTTGCTCTCCACCTTGAAAAAGAACTGTAAAGATGGAGAAGGAGCATCAATGACTGACAGCTAGCCGGCGTACAACCTCTTTTTTGGTCTTCCAGTCGAGTGACTCATGGGAATCGTGTGAAGCGAAGGGAAAGACTGATTCTATAATGAACTGAAAGAGCAGTGGCCATAGAACAAGCTCGTCCAGTCGGCCAGCCATTTGGTTCTTCATCACTGAAACAAGAGACAGAGTACCAATATGCAGAGTACTCAAGGAAATCCAATCACCTTTATGTGCGAGGGATTTCTCTGCTACAGTACCAAAAGGCTGTTTAGTACTCTCATAAACAATGCGCCATGATGAATAAGCAGACTTCGGAACGACAAGCTGGTACAGAACGTGGCACTATGCATTCGACCTGGAGAAGCGAGACAGAAGCTGGAAGGGACAACCCGGGACGCCAAGAGGGTTGGCAGACAACAGAGAACAGACGATCACCGCACTGACAACACCACTGAGGGTCAGCGTCTGGGTCAGCGCAGCAGCGCGAGGTCAGCGACAGCAGCAGTCTGAGGGTCGCGACAGCACGGTCTGAGGGTCACGGTCTGGGGTCAGCGACAGCACGGCTAGGGTCACGGTCTGAGGTCAGGACAACAGCGGTCTGAGGGTCAGCGCAGCAGCGCTAGGCAGCGACAGCACAGTCGAGGTCGCGACAGCAGGTCGAGGGTCAGCGGTCTGAGGGTCAGCGACAGCAGTGTTGGGGTCATCGACAGCACGGCTGAGGTCAGCGACACCAGCATCATCAATATGAAGCAACAACCACTGTTACCCACATCTCAACAAAAGCCACACCAACATCACAGCTCACAAACCACAAACAACACATCCATCAACATGTGCGACAGCAATATAGACACACACACATTCGCAGTTGCAAGTAGCAGACATCCTCACACACAGAATGGCTTCAGGGGAATGCTGTCATGTTTGGTCGTGGCAGAGGACCAGGATCACAAACTGTCCCCCACCGATACACCATCCAAGAGCGAGGTGGGGAACCAAAATGATTTCCCTGCGTAGACAATGAAAAATGGACAGTACAGTGTGGTTAGTGAGTGGATGACCTGAATGATGATAAAAGTTCAACTACTTACCAGATAGTGAGATGATGGAAGGCCTGCCCATGTCAAATGCCCAGGTACCTTTCAAACTCTCAACCTTAATGTAGCAACTTGCAGCCAAACTGGTAAGCGGTGACTTTATTAACTATATTAATTCCTTTGATGTGTGTGCCTTACAGAAACTTAGTGGATCAAAGTTTGATCTTCATCTATTCAAGACTTGTGTGTTTAACTCCCGCTAAAAGCTCAGTAAGCAGGGAAGAAGAAGTGGGGGTGTGTTGTCTTGTGAAAAACTTCTTGCCAAGCATTTTGAAGAGATTTCTGTAACTATTCAAATATGTTGTTCGAAATGTCTAAAGATTTATTTCATTTAGACAAACCTGTCTTGTGTTTGTTGTGTACATCCCCCACGGACCACTTGTATACCATGACAAATGATGGTTGGTGAAATCATTGAGCACTGTGTAGTGAGTATTAAATGCAGAGTCTGTATGAATACTAATGACTGGAACTTAACGCCCCACTGGCAGGAAATGCAAGATTATGACTGACTGTTTAACACCAGCAGTGAAGATAAAATGTATTTGTGCTATTCGCGGATGAGGGTTTAATGGATTTGGACATTGTTATCTTGTGTGATATTTAGATTGCTCAACAAAAGTAAAGATGTTTGCTTTGAGACATGAAACTTCATTCATACTGGACAAGCACTTAGATTATTTATTGTACAACAGTTTGGTTACATGATTTTTTGCCTCTATTGTGGACACTACATATGTAGTCAGATCATTTACCTTTATTTGATGCTCAATGTTCTCAATATAAATCTGACAGCAATACGGGCAGATGTACAATCGTTTGAGAAGCTTCATGGATAATGAAAAATTGGGGTATTCTTAGAGTCTTAACTCAACTATTAACCAAGTAATTTAGAAAGGCAAGTCACTACAAGTTAGACATTGACAAGCATTAGAGGAATTTAATGATGCTAAAAACTGCAGCAAATGCATATGAAGAGGGTTAAGACTAAACAATGTAATAAGAGAAGCTCGCTGGTTTGAAAAGAGTGTTATTGATTTGAGGAAGAAAGCAAGGCGAAAATGCCGCATTTTCAAAAGACACACACACGCAGTAGATCGTCACAAAATCCGTTCAGCTAGGACTGAAACAAAACTAAACCAAAACAAAGTATAGACGTGGTGCAACCAAGAATACAGACAACATAACAGCAAACAAAACTCTTTTGGAGAAGAAGTTAAATTTTTAATTTGGTGGAAAGCAGTTATACATCAAGTGATCAGATTACTAAGGAGTCTTTTTACACACTTCAAGTAAATTCTTTTAAGTGCCGGTTGGGGCTGCAGAAAGAAAACTCTTTTCCGGGAAAGACACCCTCTTTTCCATTTTTTTATCGGAGGAGCGTTGTACTCTCTCTCTCCACAGAGCCCAATAACAGTTTTTCCCTTCCATCAATAACTGATAATTAAAAATGGGAAAAGCTTGAGGTTTTCTAATGGTGTTGAGAAATTTGAAGCCAGCAGTTTCAATTACTGTTGATTTATTACCGAATTTTTCAACGAACTTTATATTCTGATGGCAAGTTATCCTATCGCTGATTTGGTACCGAGCTATGTTGCCGTCACTCAAAAGGGTCAGTAAGAGAATGGTACTGACTCTAAAACAGGATTGTCACTGCTTATGTTATGGGTAAATGTTATCACTGCTATTTAAAAAGTAGCTTTTACAATGTTCTTGATTATGTGACAACATTCCTCCAGGGATTAAATCAGGTTTTAAAGGTGTTATTCTACTCCACCTAACAGCTATTTATTTACTCTGTTTCTTTCAGAAAAGCTTTTATCTTTAAAAGAGGAAAACTTTATGTTGCATTTCGTCTGTATTTGTCCAAACCTTTTTGTATTCTGTTCAACGAGCATAAGATTAAGCATCTTTGTGAGCAACGTGGCACACAATCCTTCTGATTTCTAAATTTCGTTAAATTATTTACAGTGTAAATTAATAATCAGGTCGAGTAAACAACCCCCTATGACACACCTGTTTTAATTCACTGGGTTTGCGCCAAGGTGCCTCTGTTCCCACATATTGTTTCGGGAATAGAAGATCTTTCAGTGATATGCTCCAGAAGATCAAAAATGGAATTACAACCTTTTATAGCAATAACAGGGACAGGTTTTTGGACCTGAATCTTTTAATTTTCAATGCAGATTGATTTTCGTGCTGTTGTCTGCCCTGAATCCAAATGGCTTTCAAAACCAGATTAACTGTATGTAAATTATTTACTCATTTTTTCTGAAATATTCGAAAGAAATTTAAGTGATGACTCTTCAGATTAGATGGTATTCTTTAAGTAGGTGAGTAGATGGGTTCTGTCATATCTGTCGGAATTCTCCTGTAGAAGTGTGTGACACAAATATAGTGTATATCAGAGGATTCACCCTCCCTTCACAATCCTGACCATCGTCTTGAATGAATATGCCATCTTCTTGCTAAAATGAGGGGAAGAGCGCTATTTCGATTTTTGACCATGAAGATATCATCCATATATATAATATCTCTGGAAAAACCTTTTTCAAGATATTTGACATCTTTAAATTTCATCATATTTGCTATCAAAATTTTCTGAATTGGGCAATTTTTCTGAATTATCCCTCTTTGTTCATTACATTTTTTCTACTTGCGAGTTTTTTAACCTTTTTCACGCCTCCTAATTGATTAGGTTAAACCTCGGGAGTATCCTCTACAGTTCACTTGCATTATGCTGTAAATATTGGGTCCTACACTTGATGTATTTATACTCTGATTTTCCAAAAAAGTTGATCAAAGCCATGAATTTTGCTTAACGAAACTTGTAAATTTACTGGTTTTCTCAGTTTGTAGCATTCATTTACAGTTTTGGGTTTTGGTATGTTTTGATAATCAAATTTTCAATTTTAGAGGGTCATTTCTTGCACATTTGCCGAAACTTGGGACTGAACTTCCAATGCAATGGATGGAACAAGGTTGATTGGTAACAGTTGACAGGGTTAATCTTTATTCCTGGGTTTTCAGTCTTTCCATTATCCAGCATCTTATTGATGGTTTTCAGCAAATGTGTTTCAGAGACATTCCTTCATTCATTGTGAGGCTTGAATCATTCACCTCCGAATCCATAAGGAATCGTTATTGTTTGCAGATTGAGTATTAAACAATGAGATTCATTCTTTGCCTCGATATTTATAAAACTCTCAATTTTGGTCTTTTCAGGTGTGACAATACTTTTACTATTAAGTCCGAAAGGTGGCTATGAGATTCACATTCATTTTACAGCCAAGAAATTTGAGGGCTTGAGGCTGACCCAGAATCATGTCAATAATCCCACATTTGGTGGGTTATTTTAAGTAAAAAGTTAACTAGTTGTCGGAGTACAACTCTTCTCCAGTATACATAGAAGTGCATATTTGAGGTTCATTTTTCCATTTGTTTTAGGTTTCTTTTCACTTTTTGTGTGTCCTACTTTTTCTTGATATATGCACATGTGCTGGAGACATTTATGTCCCATAAAATAGGGCAGAGGAACTTCAATAAACAATTTGTCTGTTATCTGTATTGTTTCTTCTATTCATCTCTCTACACCAGTAGGCTACAAATACATAGGACAGTGCTCGCTGAGCGGTTGTCTTCGAATGTACCAAAGTACACTACGCACACATGCGGAGCACCCAAACATCCCAAACCAAATCCTCACTGCCTTAGACCAAGTAACATGAACAAACCACTTGCAAAAGATCTCCCCCCCGGACACCTTACTCTCCTCCCCCCCCCCCCCTCACCAACACAAACAAGTCCAACTAGCACCCATTCTACTATCCCTCGAACAGCACCAACTAAACTTTTCCAGCTCCACCACATCGCAGGTCACCGAACAAATATCATCAACTACCAATACAAACCCAATTCTCTTCACATCAACAAAACGTTACCCCAAGGCTGTAATGTGCTGTCATGCTCCTTATAAGTAACAACTGAATAACTGAAGCCCTAATAAATTCTCCCCAAAACAATTACATGTGAATTTATTGATAAATATTACTTTGGAAAATATTATTATATTTTAACAAATTTCTTCAACTTCGTTGGCATGGAGTACTTTTCTATCCTCCCTTGTGTTGAAATGTGAAGGTATGAAATTACTGGGCTAAGTAGCAGGCTATGCAAAGTTGCTTCCCTTAGTCTTATACTAGTGTCTGTGCATTTTTTGGTTATTTTGTTGTTGTTTACTTCATTTTGTAGTGTTGTATATTTTTCTTCAATTTTCGTGTAGGCCTAATGGTATTTGTATACATGGAAATTATTTTGTTTATATATATGTCACTTGTCTGCACAAGCATCATAAGTTAACTCCTCATAGGGTGGGGCTCAAAATAAGCTTTAGCTTGATGCCTTTCCCCCTGCTGTAATGATGTTTGCTTATGCTATATGCAGGCCTATATTGAATAAATCATGTTTAAACCAAGCGACCCTAGCGCTCCTGGGTCACTTAATCCCTCAGATGAGACTATAAAGTGAGGCCCAGAACATCTTCCACACACGGAAAAAAAACCAACATGTGCTGGTGGCCACGGATGACAAAATTTACAAAGTAGCATGCACACGGGGACTGGATGGGAAAAAAAGTACATGAGTGCTTATTCCAATATCTTTGAAATAAAAGAATAAATTCACATATAAAATAATCATACTCAGTGGTGTCTATTCTACTGATCCAACAAATGCAGGGAACCAGGAGCAATAATAATACAGTCTCATACTACATGACAATATTCGCTTTGTTTTGTCTGATCCAAACCAGACGACATTCCTATTGTAGAACTAAGGATTCACCCAGATCCGCTCACTGATACTGAGTCTCCACTGAACCTCCAGATGTGGCAAATGCTGGATGCACAGGAATCTCAGGTCTAAAGAGCTTAGAGTAGCAACTGGCTCCCCCATCAAGGTATTATCCGACATCAGCTAGCAGCCAAATAACAGAGCAATGTTATTCAGTTGGGTAAAGAACATGATGGTACAATGTTTTGTTTTGTTTTTGTTTGTTTACAGGAAATACTTTTCAAAGTTGGATTTGTTTTTCCATCCACTAGATCATCAACTATGATTTCGATGCTGCTGATCTTTTGGACGAGATGAAAATTTGGATTGAAACCCTCCACTGATACGCATTCAGCATATGACACCCAGGGCATCACTGAAGAAAGCCAGTCCCTACTATAAGATACAACATTGTCCACCCTCATCTAATGCTGAAGACAGCTAAAGCACAACAACGCTTTCTATCTACTGAACTAAAGACACCCCCTACCCCCTCCTTTCACAGTTGAAACAGCTAAAATAAAACATCCCCTCTACTGAAATAAAGACATATAATTATGTCATCACCATCCCCTCCTCTTCTTCTACTGCTGAAAAAAGACAACTAAAATCACCATGTTTATTTGTTTGTAGTTACGATTTTTCCCATAATACAAATTACCCACATCCAGATTTCTGCTTTCCTAAGTTAGTTAGCTCCTTTCACACCATATGCCTCCGAAGAATTCTCCGGATCTTTTGGCCAGAGAAGATCTCCAATGAAGACCTAATACGGAGATGCAGCAAGAAATGCTTATAGAAATCTGAACAATGTGTGGAAATCGCCCCAGTACAGCACCAGAACCAAACTAAGACTATACCAGAGCTGTGTACTTTCCACCCTTTTGTACGGCTCGGAGTGCTGGAGGATGACTGAAAGTGACCTCGACAAACTATCCACATTCAACACGAAGAATCTCAGAAGAATCTTGCGCATCTTCTGGCCTGAGACCATCTCCAACCAACAATTTTTTGCCCGTTGCAACCAAGAAAGCATTGGACAACATCATCATGCATAGGCGATGGAATGAGATAGGGCATATTCTGCCGTGGGAACAGGGAAACATCGCCCGAACAGCCCTCCACTGGACACCAGAGTGAAAACGCAAACGAGGACGACCCAAGAACACTTGGCGTCGGACTGTTGAAGCAGAGCTGAAGACCTTCCAACATACCTGGGGAACCATTCAGAAGCTGGCCCAGGACAGACAGGAGTGGAGAACTTTTGTTGCTGCCCTACGTACCAATAAGGCACAAAGGCATTGATGATGATGATGAGGCAAGAAGACATGGGAACCATCATCACCAGACGACGGTGGAAGTGGATTGGGCACATCCTCCGAAGAGACCCACAGTCAGTCACAAGAACAGCATTGCACTGGACCCCAGAAGGAAGGAGAAAAGAAAGGAAGACCAAAAGCAACGTGGAGGAGGACTGTAGAAAGTGAGATGAAGGCCTTGCAGCACTCTTGGGGATCAGTGACTAGGTTGGCCCAGGATAGACAAGAGTGGAAGCGCTTTGTTGCTGCCCTACACACCACTGGGTGTAATGGTTAATGATGATGATGAAGTTAGTTAGCAATATCTCATCCTTCAAAAGCCCCCTAACGGAATAAATTCTTAACCCAATTTCATCTCTCCGACCAATATTGATTTTCCAGTAACTGCTTTGGCCAAATGCTGGGTCTCTCGCAGTAATGGATTATCATTTAGGAGAACTAATGGATCAGACTAAATTTTTTCATTTTTGGTCCTAGTATGGCCTCTGCAGTCTGATGGGCTGTAGGCCTATCAGCTCGAATAGTTCATGACTTCCTTTCATGACCAATCATTAAAATTTTTTAAAATTAACCGAACTTTCAAGGTCCTAGATTTATACAGATTCACTTCCTGACAACGGTAGGCGCCAGCTGCAGTGGTTGTCACAAAGAAGGCAGGGCGGAGGAAAAGAACACTTACAGTAGGCTACGTCTTTTCACTTTGCTGATAAGCTGTCTGTAAGTATCAGGATGTTCTGTCGGCGGAACAGCGATTGTTCATGGGGGAGCCGAGGAGTGACGCCCATTCTCTGCTTGATGGACGAGGAAGCTATGAGCTCTGCACACACTGAGGGAAGAAGCTGTGCAGATTAAAACGTGACGGTCATTGTGTTGGGATGGTTCAACAATCCTCTTTGGTTAGCCCTCGTGGGCTGAGAGCCACAGTAGTCAAGTGGATGTCGCTATTCACGTTTCGAATTGCTACTAAAAATTGTGAAGACACTCTGCCCACATTCCGGTGAAGAAGACAAATTGTGAAGGGTGGGTCCTTGGAAAGGAGGGGAGGGGGGGGGGGGGGGGGTCGGACAGTCTACAGGGTCATCGATGCTGTATAATCTATTGAGAAAATAATAGCAATACCAGAAGCAGCAATATTAATATACTGTGCCCTCCCCCCCCCCCCCCCCCCCCCCCTCATCTCTCTGTGTGTTAAAAACTTCCTACCTTTGATGGACAAAATAAACACACCCTTGCATGGTTAGGAAATCGGTTTCTTAACTGTCCAGCCAGGCTGTTAACAATCCATGAGACTCTGCCTAGTACCTAAAATCCTTCAACAGAAACAGACACAACTTTCTGAAATATCGGATCAGCAGTGGGATTCGTTCTTACACGTTGCCTTGGCCATTGCATTACTGATGCATGCATGTGTGAAGATTAATGACTCTGTGTGTTTAGAGTGGTGCGTGCAAACAAGTCTGTACTGCTAAAATATCGACTTTATGTGCACAGTTTTAGGGAATTTGTGCATTAGAGTAGATATGTTTCCAGATTAAAATTAAGCGTCCAACAAAAGATAGTCAGTATTTTGCATTTTATAAGATGCAAGCGAGATGAATGCCCTATTGACGGACTCTATGGCCAAGCGGAGACCTGCCAGTGCCTTTATTCCCATGCAGATACATGTACATGTTAAAGATCCCGTAATTCATGTCAGTGTTCTGTGGGTTACGGAAACACCAACGTACCCAGCAAGCAATTTGTACAAAGAAATGAGCTGCTCTGATGTCGGAATGTGTCGGCTGACGTGCACACACAGGTTCGACTGATTTAGAGTTTCCTCCCGAAAGTACTTGAACTTTCAGTTTAATTTTTCCATGTGAAGTAAGGGCATGGCTAGGAATCGAACCGAGAACCTCACAGATTACTTGTTGGGCCGATGAACGTCTAAACCGTCATACCACCTTCCTTCTTTGACATTAATTTCAAAAGGATTATTTTAACAAAGAGATTGTTATACAGTAATGTTATATATTATGTACAACAATGTAACAAATTTGGTTGTCGATCTTCGCTCAAAGGGACCATGAAAACCTTGATAGATGCTAGCTAGTGTAAGCTTGCACAAACGAAAACAAACAGACAAATCTTTAGGTGTCAAGGGCACCCCCAATTTGAACCCCAGAATTAACCTAACACTCAAACAACGATGAGATTGAAACTAAACTACTCCTTACAGATCAAGGTATCCAGCGGTAAACCTATCTGCCAGTTTTATTGCTCTGGAACAAAGACCCTAATTCCTTTAATATACCATGTGAAGGTAAGGTATGGTAGGGTGACCGAGATCAGATTACTTGTTGGAGCCAATGAAGTTTAACGTCCTACCACCTACTTCTTTGAACATTAATTAATGATATTTTACAAAGGATTCGTTTTCCACCGAGTTATAAAATCATTGTACTAAATTCCAATTTTGTGTTGTCGCTCGCCAAAGCGCGACCATGAAAACCTTGATGCTGTCATGCTGTGTGCTTGGACAAACACACAACAGACAAACTTATTTCAAGGCATTTCCCAATGAAATTTTTGACCCTTAGAACAATTCGATGAACAAGCGTTGAGCTTGAACAACTGGAACTAACTCTTTTTGCCCGAATTCAAGTTATCGGGCGGTCAACCTTCTGCTCTAGTATTTATTGCCGGAACACAAGACCGTTCTAGCATCCTCCTATTACCTGCACATGCTACCAGGTGTTTGCGTGCCTGCTCCGATGGCTATGCTGTGTTTCTCAGTGCCTGCTCACTGCTGTTTTCGGTCACAGCCTCATGGGTTTCTCAGACCTACCTTCCATGTGCAACATTCGTACATGTGTTTCTGCGACCTCCTTTCCTGGCAATCCAGCCTTTAAATCCATTGATACTCTCAGTGCTGTTTCCATGGCACAGTCCTGGTGTGGTGTGTGCTGCATGAATCCTACACTATGCAACGACTTTTTCTGCAGTCTCAATTAGTTTTTGCCATGCCACAAATCTGCGTGTGTTTGAGCCCATGCTGGTTGTTCTGAATGACATCTCCGGATTAGCATCCTCTATCTCTTTGCCCGTGCGACATTCCAGTTATGCTGCGTCACTCTGCTTCACGGCACATCCTAGCGTGATTCTGCATCCTCCTTTCAGGCACATCCTGCCGGTGTTTCTGCAGTCCTCCTTTCCACGGCACATCCTGCCGGTGTTTCTGCAGTCCTCCTTTCCATGGCACATCCTGCCGGTGTTTCTGCAGTCCTCCTTTCCATGGCACATCCTGCCGGTGTTTCTGCAGTCCTCTTCCGGTGTTTCTGCAGTCCTCTCAGTCCTCCTTTCCACGGCACATCCTGCCGGTGTTTCTGCAGTCTTCTCAGTGCTGGTTTCCATGGCACATCCTGCCGGTGTTTCTCCGGTCTTCTAACAAGTTTGGCTAGATCTGGTTTACTGCCAGTCACTGAGACCATCGACATTATTTTGCAAAGCGAGAGGATTGGTGATAGCTCTTTCCCTAGAGCTAACTGTGCTGGCACTGATAATCTCCAAGCCTATCAGTCATAAGTCCAATGCTTCCAAGTGTATAGGGTATGAAAAGTGTGAGAAAAGATTAGCACATAGATAAAGATATCAAGGAAATATATTTCATTAGTTGCTAGTCTTCGACTAGCTGACCCATGACATACAACAGCTGAGAAGAAGAAGAAGAAGAAGAAGAAGAAGCAACAGCAGCAGCAACAGCAGCCGCAGCAGTTGAAGAAGGAGGGGGAGGAGGAGGAGGAGGAGGAGGAGGAAGCAGCAACAGCTTTAATGTACAAAATTCTATTAAAACATAATTTCTGCAATTTTTTTAAAAAACCTCTTAATCATCACCCACACGCCCCCCCCCCCCCCCAAAAAAAAAAAAGAAAAGAAAAAAAAAAAGATACACAGGCATATAGCACGTGTATACTCATATTACAGAGCAGAAATGACAGATTCCATTTTGGGGGGGGGGGGGGTGGGGGTGGGGGGGGGGGGGGGAGGGGAGGAGAGAAAGGGACCAGAGAGGGGAGGGAGGAGTTTGTAGTTGAGCGTAGTGAATGTTGAGAGGCCTGAAATTTAGAGGACACTCTTTCCAGACAGGTAGTGTTGGAGAGCTGAACTTCAGAACCAAAACTTAGAAATAAAATACAGAAAAAAGAGGCTGAAAGCAATATACATGAAAAAGAACAGGAGACAGATAAAATAAACAAGGAATAAGAGGGAAGAAGGAGGAGACAGAAAGAAAAAAAAAAGAGAGAACAAATAAAGAAGAAAAGGAAAGGAGTAGACAAAAATAAGAAGGAAGTAAAACAGATAGAGAGAAAGGAGGAAGAGAAAGAAACAAACAAGAAAAAAAAAGACAGAGGGATCATAGAAACAAACAAACAAACAAACATACAAATGAAATCACGGACTGCTAAACTTTTCCAATAAAACTCTTCTATTTACCTTGTAGTCAACCCCCCCACCCACCCCCCATTTCCACACCTAACCACAGCTCCCTCCATCCTCCCCTCCCCCCCCCCCCCCCCCCCCCCACCTACTCCCTCTCCCTTTTCCAGGGCATAGCCTGTCCACAGATTCGGACCTCACCCGAACAAGTGCAGTGGTCAGAGACGCCCACGTAGGAGTTTGTCTTTCTAAGCGAGTGACCGGCGGCAGGTGATATATGAGGCGAAGGGACAGGCGGTTCCACACTATTGTACAGTCTAGGGCCCTGCCCAAAACCTTTGGTTCGATACGCTGGCACTTTGCCCCTGCCACCGCCCCCACCCTCTCTCTCTCTCTCTCTCTTACACACACACACACGGAACTTTAGACCCCCCCCCCCCCCCCCCCTCTCTCTCTCTCTCTCTTCTCTCTCTCTCTCTCTCTCTCTCTCTCTGTCACTTGTTACCTCCTCCTTCCTCTTCACCTTCATCATTCTATTTGTCCGTACCTACGTGATAAGCGAGGAGTTATCAGTCAGTGGTAAACGCCCTTTTTGCAAATCTTTTTTTTTGTTCTCCTCGTCGAAACTGTCTGCAAATTGACCTACGCCCTCAGACCAGAACAGAACCAATAACATTTTCACAAACAGTTCTTACTTAGCCTGCATGTTGATTTCATGCTGCGAGAGCAGAAGATGGTGTAGGCTACATTAATGTGGGGATTGTGATTTGTCAGCCAGAAACGACTCCACTTGTTCTTGTTACATATGTTTATTTCATCACATGTTGACAGGAACAACAGATGACTGCATAAGGAACCGTAAAGGTGAGATAAAAAGACAAAACCGATAAGCAAATTAAGTTGTAGGCCTATATTTATATTTTTTGGAGAGAAAAAAGTGTGCTGATAGCTATCATTTTGTATAAAATGCACGAAGAAAAGCGCAAACAATTGGGAAAAAAATGAATACATGGATAAGTAAACAAACATACAGACAAGCATGTAAATAGATAAATAAATCAGAATGAAGGAAACGACCTGACCGATAAATATGCTATGCAAATAATTATATAAATCAAGAAGCAATTAACAGAAGGCATGGAATAAACCTACTCTAAAAAGTTAATGAAACAAAATTATTTTTAAAAAAACAAAGAAAAGAAAAGAAAAATTTATAACAGAACTATAAGAGAAAGGAACATCCGAATAATAACAATAATAGTAATTTTTTTAAAATCAAAAATACATTATTACAAGTATGTCGATTGTGGTATTTCAAAATAAATGTAAAAATACTTACAAAAACGTGTGAAAATTGGAACTTCAGCGAAAAATATAAAAGGAGCTATGTATCAGCCTTTCAACAACAAAAAAACTAACAACAGCAACAAAACAAAGCAAAACAAAACAGCTGTCATCCGTTTTTGGTTCTTGTCGTTGTTATATATCATTTTATTAATCTAATATTTTAGGGGAAGGCGAAACTGACAAATTTCATTGTTTGTTGGTTGCTTCTTTTATTCCACATTACGTTGACCGTTTCCTCACTTTTACCGTTTTGTTGTTGTTGGGGTGTTTTTTTGGGGGAGGGTATTTTTTTTTAACATTGCATTCTCTTTTTGTCATACTTTTCCTTTTCTTTTTTGCATTTTTCTTCTCAACCTATCATTTTTTTTATGTCATGTCTTAGATTTAACCAAAACGCTGCTTTATTATTTTCATTTGTTTAATTTGTTCAATATTTGTTTTCATTACAGTTTTGTTGGGGGTGGGGGTGGGTGGGTAAAATGAAGTTGAGCTTTTTCCTGGTGGGAAGGTGTAGGATTCCTGCCATGGTTTGTCATACTTCATTTGGCTTGATTTACTTTTTGGATTTGATCAGTTCATTCATAATAATATATATACAATGGAACTTGTATGCTGCAAGTTTCTTTAGTGTGTATGGACAGCGGACAACACTGACTGACATAAATGGTTTTGCTTGTTTGTTTATTCGCTTTTTTTGTTTGGGGAGATGTGGGGGATGATTTGTTTGTTTGTTTGTTTTACGGAATATGTTTCTGATTTTGATTTCTTTCATTTTGTTTTCGTTGTTGACTGCAAGTGATCGTTTGTAGATTAATAGTCTCTGGGTGGTACCTATTATTTTATTTCCTTTTTGTTTGTTCAGTTTTTTAGGTTGAAAAAGGGGATAGAGGTAAAGGGAAGGGGGCTGATCAGTGAACCAAAATGTCACATTTTCAAACTAACCACAACACACTGCTGCATGTGCATCACTAAACACACGACCAATAGTGATAATGGTAGTACAAAAGAACGAGCAGGAAAAAATTCAGAATATTAAGGAGTCTTTTTTTTTATATACCTTTTTTAAGTTGAGGTGTCACTGGGGGACTGCACTGAATTTTTCAGGCTCTGTACTTGGGCAAGCTGGCCCTGGGGAAGCCTATCCCTCTCCATGTTGTGAACTGCATGCTGGGTATGTTTGGGTCATCTATGCTAACCTTCAAGATAGTAAAAATCCACAACCATAATCACAACCGTAATTCACAAGGTGTTGTCGAGATTCGAACCCGTGACCACAGGACAATTAGGATGGAAAAAAAAACACTACTGCACTTACTCCTTACTTACTGCTTACTACAATTAGGATGGAAAAAACCGCTACTGCACTTACTCCTTACTTACTGCTTACTACAATTAGGATGGAAAAAACCACTACTGCACTTACTGCTTACTACAATTAGGATGGGGGAAAAACTACTGCACTTACTGCTTACTACAATTAGGATGAAAAAAACACTACTGCACTTACTGCTTACTACAATTAGGATGGAAAAAACCACCACTACTGCACTTACTGCTTACTACAATTAGGATGAAAATAAAACACTACTGTACCTACTACACTGCTACAGGAGCTGTCGATAGATACATATGCAGATACATTTTTTAAAAGTTTATTCTTTTATATCGAGGGTAATGGAATAAGCACTCGTGTGCTTTTTTTAACATCCAGTCTCCGTGTGTATGCGGTTTTGTAAATTCTGTCATCTGTTCCCACCGATAGATAGAAGAGATAGAGAGATAGATAGACAGATATGAAGATAGATAGACAGATATGAAGATAGATAGATAGATAGATAGATAGATAGATAGATAGATAGATCAGTAGTTGGTGGGCAGGTAAGCAGAAGGTAGGTAGATTCACACACACAACACACCACAACACACACACACACATACACACACACACACACACACACACACACACACGCACGCACACACACAGCACACACACACACACACACACCACACACACACACACACACACACACACACACACACACACACACACACACACACACACACACACACACACAATCTGCATCAGTACCCATGTGCAGGTTTGGTAGTTCGGACACACGCATATATGCTTACACAAAAAGTCACACACACAGACACAAGACTCAAGATTCAATATTTAGTTCGCCTTTGACCCATCTTGGGTCATGGAGGATTTCAGTAAACAAAATAAACCGTAACATATATAATTTGCATGAACAAAACACGCTTACAACACTGAATTTGACAGAAATAGAAATTATAGTCAACCTTTTCATCAATGTCATGCAACTTTACTCTTAACTGTAAACTTGCTAAGTTTTAATAAAGTCTTTTTGTCAGAAGAGAACAAATTATAAAACTCTCTCTCTCTCTCTCTCTCTCTCTCTCTCTCTCTCTCTCTCTCTCTCTCTCTCTCTCTCTGTACCTTGAGAAGAACAAGAACAAATTACAAAACTCTCTCTCTCACTCTATCTCTCTCTGAACAGTCACCGGGCAACAACCAACCCTCACTGTCGCATTTTCATGTCAATGCCTACAGGTTGAATCCTGCAGATACATTAACCGATTCAGAAGACCCCAAACATGTCCTATCTGCCTACAGGTGGCCTGGAAGAGAAAATAATCCAACATTACCTATCCTTACACATTACCCAGTCACATGCCACACAACAAGACAGACTTTTGATAGGAGTGAAAGAGAAGATCGGAGGGCAAAGAGAGGGCAGGGAGAGGGCAGGAGCTGATCCTCAATCCATATTCCAAGTGTGTGAATCAAGGTGGGAGGTCAGCAAGAGTTAAGGTGCCTCGGCTACTATTGTTTGCGCAGCTTACCGCAAGGATCTACGGCATTTTGTAGTTGGAAAACAGGGTTCCGACAGTCTTCGTTCTTAGTTCCGAACATTTCTTCTTCTTCTTCTTCTTCTTCTTCTCCAGTTTCGATTGCTCTGTCTGCTTTTCGGGTCGGTTAGATGTAATCGTCTCTTGGCATGGTCTGTGCTGCTGTGTCAGGTATGCATGTTTTCATGCCCAGCATTAAACTCAGAGGTATCTTATAGAACATTGGCATTTGTACCCCTTTCGCCTGGTGACAGAAATGGTGTAGAACTGGCCAGTTCCGGACTTGAGTCTGCTCTCTGTGAATATGCAACTGATTTGTACATCAGTTTGTTTTTACCTGCTGCAGTTTTTTTTTTTAATGGAAGGGGGGGGGGGGGGACAAAACGGATTTTCAAAAAGTTCCCACCCAGAACCAAAACGAGAACAAAAGCAAAACTAATTTTATACAAAAACATACTACAAAAATAATTATGCACAGACACAGATTCCTAAAGCTCTTAGCAAATCAAAAGAATTACAGATTTATTAATCTCAGTAGAGACACTAAAAAGCTCTGTCATGTAGGAAAAATATCCTCCAATTTTCAATTACTCAGCAATACCAATCGTGGCTCCCAGCAACTTATATTTTTATCTATTTGATTATATTCTGTTTTGCTGGTTACTTGGATTACCTTTAGTCTGAGATAAACAGGATTCTCTTGTCACCTTCTTTAGCAAAGGACACGGTTTTGGGGCAACTTCACTACGCCTACACACAAACCCTCTCTCTCTCTATCTCAACCCAACAAGTCTCGAAATGTAAACTTGTCTATTTCCTACTCCTCTGCTATAAGTGGTTTATGCTATTACCACACCTTCCCGTACCTGGCAAAACTTAAAGTGGATTAAAGACAATGCCATTGTAGCCTGACATGGGCGGTGGTGTGACTGATGACTCCTTTTCAACAGACAAAGTGACCACTTACTGACCACCAGAGAAGTGGAGGTGGGTGTTGTGGACTCACTGAAAGAAGCGTCACATAGGGCAGCTTGTTTTCCACCGTGTATCTTGGTGGCAGATCGCGAAGGACTTCTGTGGGTGGTTCCTTTCCCGCCTGTCAAAGAGCACTCAGCTCACTGCCTATTGATCAGTCTAGAGATGACTGATCAATAGGCAGTGATAGGCCCACCTGCAAAATTCCTTTTGCTTCTACCTGATCCATTTGCTCACTTTGGGAACATTCTATCTGTCTTCGTTGTTCCCAACGTCCACTTTTTTTTGGGGGGGGAGGGAGGTGGTGTTATTCTGGGCTGCATGATGATTTATCAGAACACGGTGACGACCATGACAAAGACACCAAATTTCAAGTGCTTCCACTTTAAGCCCTTACCACAGAATTATACAACTTTTCTGAACTGGGAGTTGCCCACTTCCTTTCCAACCAGTATCAGCCAAGCTAAAAAGGCTAAAGACTACACCTTCTCCCCCGTGGGGATGCCGGGGACCTGTCATTATAAATAGTATACCCCTACCCCTTTCTGAAAATTCTGTGCTAGGAATTCCTCCTTTTCTATCGCTCTCTTTCTTTCTGCCTTGTTCCCTTTCTTCCCGTCGCCTTCTTCTTGTCTATTTTCTGCCTTCTTGGTCCATTCTCCTGCCTTTTCCCCCAAAGACTTAAAAGATAATAATTCTATCCCATACCAGAGTCGGATGCGCTGGGCCTGAGTTGTCAGGCGCTATACGGCAGCGCAACGCATTTTCGCTGACATGACAGAGACAAACTAAAGTTGCTGTCTGAGGGTTCGAGGAAGAAAAAGCAGGATACCTTCAAAAGGATGTGTTTGTGAATGGAACTAAAGCAGGACAGCGTGGTTCCTTGCTTTCTGCTCTTGTTTCTGTCACATATAAGGCACTTTGGAAACCAGCCTGAAAACAGGAGTCATGATTAGGAGACCAACAAAACGTGTATTAGAAATACAGCTATAGTAGGGTCATAGATTGCTGACGTCACTATGGTATATACATGGGATATTTCCATTTCAGAGTCATAAAGCATACAGACATACAAGAATACATACATGGGAGGGAATAAGGAGAGGATGGAAAAAGTAATCAGACAGCTAATGGTAGGCCTGAAGAACTCACGCGCGCTTGCTTGCTTATGCACATTCACACACACACACACACACACACACACACACACACACACACACACATATATATATATATATATATATATATATATATATATATATATATATATATATATATATATATATATATATATATATATATAAAGAGCACCAGTGATATTTCATTTACTATGACTGCTGTAAAAGCTCATAACGAAACAAGATCGATTGTGGATTATAAATATCTGCTCTGTGTGCTGGCAATGCATGCAAATGAACCTCACGCAGTTTGGGTAGCCTATCTATCTACCTATCTATCACACGACAGACTGGAGAGCACCGCAGAAAACTAGTTTACGACCACTTGAATCTGAAGTGAAGGCTATTGAGTCTCTAAGAACTTGGACTACTAAACCATATAACAGCAGTATTCAGATCTGTCGACGGTTGTTGATCAACATAGAGTATTGTATTGTTACAGGTACCAGTTTTTGTGTTATGATGGGTGTGGTGTACCCTTTTATTCAATGCTGAATAAAACTGGTAAAAAAATTGTTACCAAAATATTTCGCTAAACATCCAAGCACTTTGATATATGAAAAACTATTTTCTTCTTCAATTCAAAAGACTGCTCAATGTTCGTTAAATGATTGATACTAACGGAAATATATGTAAGCTATGTTAAAAAAAGTTTTTTGAAATACAGAAATATTTTTGGTTTATGGCAGTGTGTTCAGTTATTTAGTTACATGGTGCACGTATGTTGCTCAATTATAACTTGGTTAGCTGATGAATTATTATAAAGGGATGATAGGAAACAAAGAAATTGAAGTTGATATTTGGGTGCCAGCCAGGGCTTAAGACAGCCAAATTACTTTCATCCATATGTCAGCGATCTTGTTCTTGTTCTTTCTGAAAATTTGCAAAGCGCATTTACAAGTACAATATTTGCTTTGTAATTTACTTATTTGTTTTGTTTATGTTACTTCATGGTTTTACAAATTGTCTTTCTTTCAAATGAACTTTCTTTCAAATCAGATTCAAAATCTGATTGCCTACATTTCTGCCAGATAAAACAATAAAATAACACAAAGATTATAAAAAAATAATTAAAAAAAAGAAATAATTGTCTGCATTTCTGCCAGAAAAAAACAGCAATGAAATAATGCAAAGATAACAAAATAAATCATGCTGTTACAAAACTGATGGACTGTTGCTAATCGACAACATATCATAAATTCCACACGAAGGGAAGGCACTGTACATAAATCAAGACTGCACAATACCATTTTCAGCCTTAAGATTGACACGAACACAAACACTTTGTGCGTGTCAAGCGCTATTGAAGCTGACTCTTCTGCTCCTAACTTTACTACGGTACTGATAGAAGAGTGTTTCCAACTCGTGGATGACCGAGTGCAGAAAGGAATAAATATATCGTAAGGTGTGCGAAAAGGCTATGTCATTATATAAACATGTACACTATGGTTAGATACTCACTCCATCTGTGTGCGTGTTTTCGTTTTAACGTCCATCCACTAAAAAGTGATATTAAACAGAAATATCATTTTTATATTTATCTGACTTAAAGAGGCCTGGCTTGAGGAGACTTGTCATAGTTTTAGGCAGAGAAAAATGACGTGGCATAAAACAACCAGTATCTTCAACTGAAATCCTTGTCTTTTCACCTCATAAGTAAACCCGACATTACCGGCTATATGTACTTCCTAAAGTGTCAAGGAAATCCTGTTCACCTCATAATTATGTGGTGTCACCCCGTCTGTAACGCCAGTCACAACAGGACATGGGATAAAACAGAATATGCAGGCATTTATTGATAACGTAATTATTAGATAAATGGAGAAAAAAGAACGGTTTCCTTTCCGAAGAGAGCTTGAGCTTGTTTGACAGGCGTGTGTAAATGAGCCCATGGTGTCAAAAGCGACATCGTCTGCCGCTGCCCGAAAGCTGTTGTTCTGTGTATGACTGGGATTTGTTGCCATGTGGCCACGTGTTTGATACAGTCACTGTCTGGTGTACCCAAGGTCAGTCTGACAGGGTGTGTACAATATCATGGACGATTTATCAAAAATATGATCTGAAAATCCTCTGGAGCAGTTTATGCCTTTCTCTCTTAAAACCCCCAACTATTTTATGATTTTCCACAACTATGTGTGTTTCTTGTCTTTTAGTAGCCTAGATCTATCTCTTCTTTTCTCTGCGTTCCCTTACCAGGTGGGGGCGTAGTGTCTGATCTTCTCCTGTGCTTGTAACTTTGCAAAATATCTGCTGGCCAGCATCAGCCGACGTATTCCGACTTCAGAGCAGCTCATTTTTTGGTACAGGATCGTGCTGGGTATGTTCATGTTCCCGTAACCCAGCGAACACTGATATGAATTAGGGCGGGATCTCTAACATGGATATCTGATCTTCTGCATGTGTATATCTGCACGAAGGGAATTAAACTACTGTCAGATCTGCACCTGAAGTTGACCTAGAAGATTGTAAAAATCCCTACTCTTAATTCACCAGACGCCGTCGCCAAGATTCGAACCCACGACTTCATGAGCCCATGGGATTGAAGTCAAACGGTCTTAACCATTCGGCTATAGTATCCGTCGTCTTTAAATATAGAAGTGCAAGTATCAATTGATAGAAGCAAGCTCATCTTCCCAAGCATATCGTTTAATATTCCGACTACACATAACATACACATAAGAAGAAGACCAGGCAAGAGATGGGAAGAGAACATAAAGTGGACATGTGACACTGAGTGAGACAGGCAGGACAGACAACTGCAAAGGATGCATGAGGCTGGTTGCTAGATGTGTGATGCTCCTACTGTCCCCTATGCCACGAGATAGACACTGACGATGGTAATGATGATTGTGATAGTCTTTTCACTGATAGTTGGTTCTCTCTTATCCATGTATTTGCTAATTTTACAGATTGTGAGGCTAAGATTTACTCACTCTCAAACAGATTGAAGGTATGTAGAAGGTCAGGAAAAGAGAAGGAAGAGTAGAATAGTCAAGATAAGATGAGATGAGAGAGAGAGAGAGAGGCAGACAGACAGGCAGAGAGACAGACAGACATACAGAGACAAACAGACAGTCAGGCAGAGAGAGACAGACAGACAGACAGATAGACAGACAGAGACTGCTGAGAGAAGATCTGTATACTTTCATAGCTTATGATGTATGGCATTTCCCATATGTGTAGCGTGTATCCCATCCGAATACGAAATATATACAGATAGTCCTAAACCAAAGGCTAACCCAGCTGATGTTTGTTTTCCTCTCTGCTGTCAGACAAAGGCCACCTCCAGACTCTTGCTTTGCTATGGACATCACTGCAGAGTACCGCAACATCCATCACATCCCAAGGATCGAGGTCCAGGCGGTTGAAGATCAGTGTGCCACCCACCTGGACAACCCAGACTACGGTCAGCCTCTACACCCGTCCCACAACGCCCACACCTCTCTTCACCTGTCCTGGGAAAAGAGGCGCCTTTATCTTCCCCCTTCTACCCACCCCCAGCACCTCTCCCCCTCTTCCCACCTGCTGACCTCTCAGCACCTCAGGAATTCTGATGACAACTTTCACCTCAGCACTATTCCTGAGACATTCAATCCCTATCGAGGTCACCATGGTCACAAGAGAAGCAGAAGCTCGGATATGGACCACGCTGCCTTACAACAGTTGGCATCTCAGGTTAACGTTTACCCCCCTCGGACTTCCCGATCTTCCCAGGATCTCAGCCGCTTCCCGGACGGCGACCTGGTTCGCACTGGACGGAGCATCGTCCGGGGAGCCAGCGCTGACAATCTGTTGCAGGCTGAGAACATTCGGGAGAGGTTGGACAAAATCCTCCGACGTCCACCAGAGCGACTAGGCCGCACACAGTCATACCCTGCCACCACGGCACTGCAGCCGTCCTCCAGCATGGTTACTTCTGCAGGGAACTGGTCCACCCCTGTGGAGCCGGCAGATCACAAGAACTGGCTGGATTCAGCGGGTGTTGAGGAGAAAATCAGGGCAGATAGAGCAGGTGACGGAGAGAGGGGGCACTTGACAACAGATGACGTCGTGGAGGATATGACGTCAACACTTACAACGGACGATGGGATCGGCAAGGACACCGGGAAGGATGACCACGACAGTGGCAGGGGCAGTGACGTCACAAGTGTGCAAGCCAAGTAAGATTATATATGTCTGGTCAGTGTGATATGTGTCCGTCATCTCACTATTTTTAGAGAGAGAGAGAGAGAGAGAGAGAGAGAGAGAGAGAGAGAGAGAGAGAGAGAGAGAGAGAGAATGACAACGACAGTGGTTTATTGTGTTAAGTTTTTAAGCTCATTCGCATGCGGACAGTGGGAAGGGAGCTGGGCACGAACCCATATTTAGCTAAGAAGAAAAATACCCAGTTTACTACAGCTCAAATAATCATGGTATGGATTCCACATCATGGTTTAACAACTGCAACAAATACAGGTATTATAAACTATGATCCCTGGAATATGAACAGAGTCAGAATGATGAAAAGGTTTTGCTATTGAAGTTTTACAAGCTTTTCAGCTGCGCTTCACGCAAGTCATTCATACACGTGTTTTTGTTTTGAAATTTTAGGTCATGTACAGCACCAACTATGAAACAAAAACTGAAGAAAGGAAAAAAGAAAGAAAGACAGAGAGAGAGCGAGAGAGAGAGAGAGAGGGAGTGAGAGAGAAGTGCTTCATCATTTATTTGCAAGGCAATGTAATGGTAACATTCTTCTCAACATACTCAAATAAAACAGATACAGAAATAGAATAGAAATGCAAAAAAGCATACAAAAAATGAGAACCATGTTACCTGCCTACCACTTTAGCATCTGGTGGTATGAATTAGAAACTATAAGTACATAAGTTAAATGAAACATAATTTAATGACCCAGAACCCCTGAACTCCAGCTAGGCCCCAAATTTCAAATGCCAACGTAGCTTTAATAACTGCAATAAAACAAAACGAAAATGTCAACACCACACTTATTAATCTCTATCATGATATAATCTTATGAGTTTGACCATTCATTTTGTCGCCTGCCGCGGTAATACAGGACTTTCTGTGTCCTCACAGAGCAAAAGAGTTCCATGCCTGGGACCTTCCTCGATCCACGCGCACAGCCACGCCAGCCGGCTGCTGTAAGGGGATGACAGGACGGGTGCTGAGGGCTATGAAGGTGTGCGCCTACCTGGTCATGGTGGTGGGTGTTCTGGGAGGCGCCCTGTGCAGCCAGGGCGTCCTGATCACCATGGCCTCAGAACTGGGACACAACCTGGCCTTGGGGTCTGCAGGAGTAAGTGCCATTTAGTTTTAGTCTCCATAAACTTACGTTTATTATGTTTTTGGTGGATCGGTGGTCTAGAGGTAACGCGCCTGTCTAGAAAGCGAAAAGTCCGGGTCTGAAGTGTGCGGCGGTTCGTACCCCTTTTGGACCGGAAATTTTTCCCCCATCCATTAGACCATGAGTGGTGGTCTGGGCGCTAGTCTTTCGGATGAGACGATAAACCGAGGTCCTGTGTGTTACACGTAATTATTTAGCGCACGTAAAAAAACCCACGGCAACAAGAGAGTTGTCCCTGGCAAAATTCTTATAAAAAAGCCACTCTGATAGGGAAACAAATACAGCTGCAGAAAAAAAAAAAGGGTGAAAGGGTGGCGCAGCGCTAAGTGGCGACGCGTTCTCCCGCTCTCCCCGGGGAGAGCAGCCCGAATTTCATGGAGAGAAATCTGCCGTGACTTAAAGTGGTATGAAATAAAATCTGAGCGCTTTGATTTGTTGCTTTACAAGATTCAGCGCTATATAAATTCCATACATTATTATTATTATTATTATTTTTGTAGATAGGGATCACTTGACATTCTGAGCCACATATTGATGGAAAGTTCCTTTTGAGAGTATGATCAGAGAAAGAAAAAAACCCAACAATGTATTACTCTTTATATTATAATTATTGCCGTGGAACTTTCACCTTTTCCACAAAGTTATGAATGCATAACTTAGGGTCACTAATATCGGAGTCTTATACAAGGATGTACTGGTCTTTTCAAATGATTCTGTCAATTTTACTTAGGTAAGATTCTCTTAATTATTACAGCATATCAGTCGTATTTCATGGAAGGGAAACGTATAATACAAATAGGCTACTTGTACATACGTGTACTTACACTCTCTGTCTGCCTATCTGTGTCTCTGTTTGTCTGTCTGTCTGTCTGTCGCACGCATTGTATCTCTCTCCCTCTGTCTCACACACACACACACACACACACACACACGGGTCAAAACTAGACACTGACCATGCGATGTTACTTTCTGTGCAGAAGAAAGATGCAGACTACAGTAAAAGCGCTCTGTTGTGTGCTCTGTACGTGCCAGTACTGGCTCGCCTGTTGATCTGTGTGTGGAGAGTGACGTTAGGAGCGCGGGATCTCCCCGCCCTTAGCACAGCTTTGAAGGTACTGTCACACTATGGGGAAATGAGAGAGAGAGAGAGAGAGAGAGAGAGAGAGAGAGAGAGAGAGAGAGAGAGAGAGAGAGAGAGAGAGAGAGAGAGAGAGAGAGAGAGAGAGAGAGAAGGCTAAAACTAAGTTGGACGAATTGAGAGTGGATCATTCCTAAAATGGATGGCTATAGACTACGGGTGGCTGGATGATCGAATGGGTTTGTGGGCGGAATAAATGAATCAAAAGACACCAACGGTATTTCGGTAGATGATCGGATAGACAAGTAGCTGTGTGGGTAAATGCGGATAGTTGGATGGATAGATTGTTTGATTAACTGGCTGATCGATTAGTTGGCTGTTCTGACTCGATTATATCTGCGATCTGTTATTTGCCACATTGATTCATCATATCTTAATATCTGGTAGGCCTATGTGCCACATTAGTCAGAACACATTGCATGTGAATTTCTGTGACCGAATATTAGCCACATAAATATATCATGATGTTTCAACACCTGTGGTCTGGCAGTTGCTCCATTACAGTATCATGACATGTGAATATGCGTGACAAGGTATTTGTTGCTTTAGTACATAATCGATACCTATGATCCGGCATTTGCTGCAGAAAAGCCTTGTGGAAGCTGCACACACACTGGGGGTGTTTACGCTCGTGCTACACGTCATGCCTAGCCTGCACTGCCTGCAGAGTGTGACTGTGCTGGTGGCTCTCTCCCTCCCACCCTCCATGGCTGTCCTAATTTCCAACCTACGAGCCTCACGTGCCCTGCCTGTTTTCAAGTCTGTGGTGGTGGTCCTGCTCCAAGCAGGCAGTGTAGGCCTGTGCGTTGCCTTCGTCTTTCTACCCAACCAGGACCTGGGCTTCCACAGCTCACCCCGGGATGAAGAACTGACTCCCAGGACAGACACCGTGCCTCTGATGGCACGTGCTGCAGCGTGTGCCGTACTGCTGTCAGTCAGGTGGATGTCTACCTACTGGGACAGTGAGGCCAGCAGAGGTTGCACAGGCCACCCCGCACAGGATGACGTTGGTTGCTCCGTGTCTGTGGACGGAGATCTGATAGACATGTCCAGCCTTCGTCCCTCTGAGGGAAGGGAGAGAAAGAACCGTGCTGTGCTGCCTTTGCTGCTTAGTGTTGTGCGGCTGGTGGTGGGGGTGGTGTATGGGGCGGCTTACGGGTTCGTGCAGGATTCATTGCTGGTGCTCACCTCGGATGATGATTGCGTGTCGTTGACTATTCTTTCGCCAAACGTAACAAACATCACCATTGCCCAAAACAGCTCAATACCTGCAGTCCCCGCTTTAAACATCTCTCTAGGGTGTGGTCAGTCTTCAGTTGGTGATGACCTATGGAGCAGATACGGCGGTACCGTGGTGCACGTGCTGGCTGCCGCCCTCTGCTACCACTTGGCCATCACCGCCTGCAGGCTACGCATGCAGCGCACCAGCTTCTTCCTGCCCTTGACCTTGGCCCCGGCTGTGACCTTTGCCCTGTTTGCTGTGAGTTCACAGTGGGCGGTGGTGAGGGGGTGGCCTGAGGAAGTGGGAGAGGTGGGGTGGCCAGAGACCAGCCTGAGGTGGTGGATGACAGTGGCTGCTTTCCTGGCTGGCTGGATCAGCAACATCCTGCTGGCCTCGCACACCTTCAGTCAGATACCGCCTGAGAGGCTCATGTTTGTGGAGAGGTAAGGCACGCCACTCCTTTCTCACTTTTTCATGACACATAGCTCTCATTAATGAGTTATGTCTGTTTGTGGAGAGCTAGGTCTTATATTTTGCTTTTAGAATTTAAGTTAGGCTACCAAAAGCTGTCAACTTGGATAATGTAAAAACAATTTCCAGCCATGCCGTGGTCATTCTCAACAGTCATCAGCTATGTTCATATGAACTGTTTCCATTTTCCCAACCAACTTGAATCTAGAAATAAAACTATGTGCGTCTTCTGTTCAAAATGTCAAAATTGAAATTTATTTATAATAAAACACACAACAAACAAACAAACTAATATCTTGATGCTCGCTGATTCTAAGTATGCTTATGTTTTTGTGAACTTTGGTACAGCCATATCCATCTGTAACTAAGCTAGTTTTTTGTTTGTTGGAAGATAAAGATGAACCATGGCGAGGTAGTTGATGTACTAATAGTTCTTGTTAGAACTAAATAAGCATTTATTGAGACTACAAGATATTGTCCAGATTGAGATTAGTAATCACATACACAAAGGATGGAAACAACGCTTTCCAAATTTAGTTTACCCTTCCCACGTTGTAACAGCTTATCCATCTTTCTGTTTGCAGACTGTTTCGTTTGCCACTGTACTGTGGTCCTGTGGTAGCACTATCGTTACTGCATAGCAGACGATGCACACCGTCTGCCAAAACCACTTCTACTGCTGGGGCCCAGGCGAAGGGGCAGGAGAAAGAGGGCCCCTGTGAGAAGCCCTCTGACCCCATCACTCTGTACATGTGTGCCACCATGTGGCACGAGACGCGAGAGGAGATGAGCAAACTCATCACCTCCATCCTTAGGTGAGATATCTATCCTGTCGTTAGTCGTTATCTTCGAGTCTTCTGCTTCTTATCAACAGTAATTTCAAACACAGCTTGCCAAAGAGATCATTTGATTTTTAAAAAAACCTTCATCATCATCGTCAACACCATCATCATAACCATCATCATCATTACTTCTTCTTCTCCTCCTCCTCCTCCGTCTTCTTCTCTGTCTTCTGCTTCTGCTTCAAAGTTCATGATCAATAGATACTTATCAATGAGCAGTTTTGCCAACAGAATTCATTGATTTTG
>CM054136.1:24801807-24851807 GCA_028751875.1 Rapana venosa | reverse complement strand
GTGTGTGTGTGTGTGTGTGTGTGCGCGCATGCCTGTTTGAATATATTATGTGTGTGTGTGTGTGTGTGTGTGTGTGTGTGTGTGTGTGTGTGTGTGTGACAGGTCCGGTAGTGTGGTATCAGAGGTTTGAGTACGCCATCGGGCACTGGCTGCAGAAGACGGCGGAGGACGTGTTCGGCTGTGTGCTCTGTGCCCCGGGCTGCTTCTCCCTCTTCAGGGCACGGGCTCTGCTGGATGACAATGTCGTCAGGATGTACGCCTCTGAGGCCGCCACCGCCCGCCACACCCTGCAGTATGATCAGGGTAGGTGTCCGGGTAGATCCACCCCTTTTATACCACCACAGCAGCATTACCCCGTACAAGTAGTTGAGGAAATGTGCACCGTTGGTTTTTTTAGTTCTGTTCTCTGATGCTACACAGACAGGGTTATCCTATAGCTCTTATGGGGACCAGGTATACTTCTCCTTAAATGACTTGGAAGTGAACACTGTTTTTTGTTGTTGTTGCACTTTCTGAAGTCTCAACAGAGTAGGCATCTTGAAAAATACACTGTTGTGGCTATCGCTACAAAGAACATCTCGTTTAGATAAGAAGGGTAGAAATCTGAGGAGATCCATCTTTTTGATGTTGTTTGAAAATGCAGCTGTCATATGGAAGTCTCAACAAAATGATGAAAGTTGATAACACAGGAAGCCAACTCTCTCCGGTTGTCTTTTACCGTCACAATATGTCCGGTCACATCTGTTTGCTGACATGGATGAACACTTACAGGATCAGTTCAAATTATCCCTGAATTCGGAATACAGCTACCTTTAGGATGGGAAAAAACGATCGCATACGCAAAATCTCACCATTTGTGAACCTCGGAGCTCTAGCCGAGGAATGACCAAAAAAATAAGAAAAGTTTAAGTGCATTTTATCATATTTTCACACTTAAAAAAAGAGAAGTTTTTGCTGTATTGATAATGACACACATTAACACCGACCTGGCACACTGGCCCAAAACCATTGTCTGATCCAAAGCAAATGACGCAGGAAGACAAAATATACAAAATGCCATTACCAGATAGCCTGCAATCTATCAAGATCGTATATAGCTAGCAGTTGTCACCTACAAAGCTCTATGTCTGCGGTTATCTACAGCCTTACAAAAAAGACTAGTTAACATGGCTGTTGCAATCAGAATAGGCACAAGACAGAAGACGAGTCATTGTTAGACTGTAACGGCATATGCCAGATTCTACATGAGAACACGTAGCTGAGGGACGCTATAGCAGAGTGGTTAGACTGTTTGACTTCAGTCGTGTTGGTCCATGAAATCGTGGGTTCGAATCTTGGCAGCAGCCTCTGGTGAATTAAGGGTGGGGAATTTATTACTTAGGTCAGCTTAAAACATATACCTGCCAGTGCCTTAATTCCTTTTGTGCATATGCACATGTAGAAGATAAAAATGTACATCAAAGATAACAAAGTTTATGTCAGTTTCCAGTGGGTTACAGAAACGATAACATAGATAT
This sequence comes from Rapana venosa, assembly GCA_028751875.1. Lineage (NCBI taxonomy): Eukaryota > Metazoa > Mollusca > Gastropoda > Neogastropoda > Muricidae > Rapana > Rapana venosa. The sequence goes on along the minus strand of CM054136.1, from coordinate 24,850,290 downwards.
CCTGTATGCATTCTGTACAAGAAATGAGCAGCTCTGATGTCGGAATGTGTTGGCTGATGCCAGCGGGCAGACATCATGCAGAGTTAAGCCTAAAGCTTATTTCTTTCTTTCTTTATTCTTTTATTTCGAGGATTATGGAATAAGCACTCATCATCCCATGTGCTTTTTTTTTTAATCCAGTCCCCGTGTGTATGCAGTTTTGTAAATTTTGTCATACGTTCCCACCGGCACACAATGGGCTACTCTTCTGAAAAGCGGAACTGGTTTTAACGTGTGTGCAAGATGCTTAGGAGAAGACAAGGCACTACGCATCCCACCCAATAAGAGAAGAGAAAGAGCAGCTGTAGAGTAACAGGTTACCCTTGCATGTTCTCTCCCAGGTGAAGACCGCTGGCTCTGCACCCTTCTTCTCCAACAAGGTCACCGCATCGAATACTGCGCGGTCTCTGTGGCCTTGACCTTTGCCCCCATGCGCTTCGGGGAGCTCTTCAACCAAAGGAGACGCTGGGGGCCTTCCACCATGGCTAACATCATTGACCTCCTGATGAGTCGCCGCTCTACCGTGTCGCGGAACCCCAGCATCTCCACGCTGTACATGCTGTACCTGGTGGTGCTGTTTGTGTCGTCGGCTGTGGGCCCCGCCACCGTTCTGCTGGCCATGGAGTCGTCCCTGCAGGAGGTCTTCGGTCTGCAGACCTGGCTGTCCTTTCTGCTGACTCTGGGCCCCACCGCTCTCTTCGTCCTCATCTGTCTGCGCTGTAAAGCCGCTGCTCAGCTCAAGGTGATTGATTGATTGATTGAGTGATTGATTGATTGATTGATTGAGTGTTTGTGTGTGTGTGTGTGTTTGTGTTCGCGCGCGAGCGCGTGTGTGTAAGAAAGTATAAAATTATGTATTTTATGTGTATTTTTATGCAATGACCGACACGGACAACTGTATTATGTAAATGGTGGTGTCTACAGGTAGCCATGGTCCTCAGCACCATATACGCCCTGCTCATGATGGCAGTGATCGCGGGCACTCTTGTCTCCATCGCCCGTGAAGGCTGGTACACCCCTAACGCCATCTTCCTCTACGTCCTCACCGCCACCTTCCTCCTCTCCGCCCTCCTCCACCCCCACGAAATCGGCGACCTGCCCTGGGGGGTGCTCTACTTCATCTGTATCCCGGCAGGATACCTGTTCCTCATCCTGTACTCCGTTTGCAATCTGCACGTGGTGTCGTGGGGTACTCGCGAAAAGAGGTCTGCCAATGAACAGCAGATGGAATGGGAGGAAGGGGAGGGCGGTGCTGACCCTGTGTCAGCCTCCGTGCATCTGCAGCATGCTGCAAGATCACTCCGTCGCCGGATGGAGGAAGAAGAGAGAGGTCGGCAGGAAAACGCTCACAGGTAGGATGATGGGGTGTGGGGGTGGGACTGGAGTTATTGGGCGTGAGGTTATTCAAAATAGTAAATGTATGTATGTTGGTAGGCAATATCACCTCCTCGAATGTCTATCTCCAGCTATCACAGCCTTCTTTTCTAATGTCTAGTATTATGGGAATTACGGGGTTTTTAAAAAAAAAAATCTCCCTTCTTTTCATCTCTCTTACTGTCTAATCTAATGCAGAGAGAGAGAGAGAGAGAGAGAGAGAGAGAGAGAGAGAGAGAGAGAGAGAGAGAGAGAGAGAGAGAGAGAACTCGAAACTTGAAAGATTTATTCTCAAAAAGGCCATTGGCCCATACATGAAGGGGGATTGCCAAACTGCTTAGTATTTTAGTGAGAAAAATAAGTAACACCAAAAAACCCCAAAATGTTAATGTATACCTACAACTACCACAATAAAAAAATCAGTTCCAAAAAATGACTTAAAGAAACCAAGATATCTCTTATTTTAAAAGCTTTACACAAATATAAAGCAAGGCTGCGCACAATCTCAGGGTGACTAGATGCCATGAGTAAACAGAATCTAAATAAATTAGGCTGTCTACTATACTTTACTGGAATATAATTCTGTCTTACATCTTCTAATACTGGACAGCACAGCACAAAATAACTTCATCTTCCACTGTTTGCTTACATAATGGGCAAAGCAACCTGAGGTCATCATCATCATGTTCTATATATCTAAATTTATGACCATTTATGTCTGATACACCAAGTATAAACTTAGACATAGAGAGAGAGAGAGAGAGAGAGAGAGAGAGAGAGAGAGAGAGAGAGAGAGAGAGAGAGAGAGAGAGAGAGAGAGTTGAAAGACGCCAATGGACAGCAAACGGGGACGTGAATAATTGGAAACTTTCAAACAATAATACATTTATGGAACCATAAAAAAAATTATATATCAAAGACAGTGGATTGTGATGCTTTCTCATCTCTTGGACGTTTAGCCAAATAGGCTTAACAGAGGAGGATCATGTGATGTTTTCTAAAACGGTACTTTTGTTGGTGCTATTCCCATAAATGTACTGTGTACTTCAGGTCCTGCTTTGGCATCGTGACCAGCCTTTTTCCGCCGCATGCAGACCCGCATGAGCACCAACGTCATCCTCCTCTTCATCCTGGAAGCTCTCAACCGCATGGTAGGAGAAGACAACTCCTCCGCTCCTTCGGACCCAGCACTAAGCTCCCCTGCCCAGACAGATTTCGGGGGACACAGCGAGGCTGACCCAGAACCCTATACCATCTACAAGGCCGACTTCTTTGAGGGCCAGACAGTACCCTTGGATGCGGCAGAGGAACGGTTTTGGACATCGCTGATAGGAAAGTACCTGCGGCCTGTGGACCCAGAAGAAGCTGACGCCCTGCACCAGAAGCTGAATCAGCAGATGAGGCGTTTGAGGAATGACGCCACTTTCGCCTTCCTCTTCCTCAACGGTCTGTGGATTGCCATCATGGCGGCACTGGGGGAGGTGAAGCACGAGCTGGTGGTGGAGGTGCAGACAGGCGGAGACACTTACATCCTCCAGCCCATGGGGCTGCTGTTCATCGGCATCTTCTGTCTGCTGCTGCTGTTACAGATCCTCGCTATGCTGAGACACAGGTTGGTGTACATAGATAGACAGTGTAGCTATTCTCATCTCTTTTGTATCTGTTTATTTTTTTTCTTCCTCAGCTAGAGCTCCGAGGTTCACCAATAGTGACATTTTGCAACCGTTTTAACCTAACATTAAGGCAGCTGCTTTCCGACTTCTGGTATTTAAATTTTTTTATTTAGGTAGGCCTATTTGTGTCTGCTTTCTCCTGTCTGTTGCCCTGTTACTTTGTGTGATTTTTTTCCTGTCAAGTTCTGTCTGTCCGTCAGTCTGTCTGTCTGTCTGTCTGTCTCTCTCACTCTCTATCTGTCTCTGTCTGATACTCTCTATATACCGCGTTCCCTAAGATGTTCGCGTAAGATCTTATCATACACGTAATTTTCCAACAAGTATTCAGCCAAAGCCGAGGTAGTCAAGTCAAAAACACTTAGGGTATGCCTATACCCTACCTCTAAGAAACTCGGCCAGACAGATACGACGTCACACTCTTTTCCTTCTGCCCCTCCAGGTATGGGGCCTTGCTGCACATCCTGGCCTTCACTCCGCTCCAACACCATTCCCGGCAACAGCAGGAAGACATGGAGCGACAGCGAGTTCTGGAGGCCCTGCACCCTGACCCTGACTACGATGACCCGGAACCCCAACCCCGCTCAAGACATGCGCAGGAGCGTTCTGCAGGAAATATGGCTTCCCTGGGTATAGACAGTTTGGCAGGAAAGGAGAACTTTGAAAGGACAGGGAGAACCAGACAGTACAGGTCTGCAGAGAAGAGAACAGCATCTGCAGGCGACAGCAGGCAGCAGGCAGGTGGAGCAGTGGCAAATCGCTACAAGAAGCGGGGAGAGGCAGTGCCAGAAGTCACGGCACGCTACCTGGGCCTGACGTCCAGAAAGCCTGTGGACCTGTACGACACTTTTCGCTTCAACACACGCCGGTATCGCCATAGTCTGCACACTCAGTTCTCATCAGCTGAGCTAGTTGACTTCTGAGCTTTCTGAACGACTGGTGACTGGTCTATAAATCACTTAATCGTCAACCCCCAATTTTTTTTTTAAAGAAAAAAGAATAGATGTGCACAAACCTGCACACAGAATGCCACATAGGTCAACATTTACATGCTGTAGTTTTTTTTTTATATTGTATGCATTTCTTTCCAACAGTGTTACTTTGATCTTGGTCATGTTCTAAAGTGCAGCAACCAAAACATAGCCATTTACACTTGCTGGGCTTATTAACTTCAAAATGAATGATTTCATGATTTGAAAGCCTCAGTATGTAACCACACATGTTAGTGTTGAGGAAAGACCTGTGCGTATGGTTTCCAGCTGGATTTTTTTTATTTATAGATAGTCTGAATAATTAAAAGTGACCCATAAGCACGTTTGATCCTATCAGTTTGGTTTATGTCAAGCATTTTTAGTTTACATTTTGTATTTTTATTACAAACTGCAGTCACCTTTACATTTGCTAGCAACAGAACATATTATTCAAGACAACAGGGTTTTTTCTGTTGTTTCGAGTGAACAAAAAAGTAGTTACAGTAACGTATTTGATAAGGATTAACAGCCTAGGTTGATATATTCCGAACATACCTCATGAACTATATGCACTTCTACGGCTTAGGCCAAAAGCTTTGTCAGTTACTACTGTAAGGTGACATGTTGCTATGTTTCGAAATGTTATGTTTGCTATGTTTCAAAATGTATGTCGAGATTGTCTTTATCTATGACGTGCTCTTTGCATAACAACCAGTATTTTCCATTAAAAGAGGGGGGGGGGGAGGGGGGCAATCCTCTGATGTCAGAATATAGCTGTGTCTATGGCAAAGTGGGGACAAGATAGCTCAGTGGTCAAAGCACTCACTTTCCCCAGCTAAAGTTAAGCAGCAACGAGCGTGGTTACCACTTGGACGGGTGACCGTTTGCGCGCCTTGGCTTCAGTATAGTCCCCCCAGTTCATCCAACTGTAAATGGGTACCTGCCTCTTTAGGGTCAGGGAAGGTAAAGCAGCGAGGGAGAGGATATGGGCGCCGCCCTCAGTATGCTGGCCCCATGAGAAGTTGACGTCCCTGATGCCTCACTCCCCAACGACCACATAGATTATGGGACACCTTTATATGGCAAAATATGTCGAAGCCCCATAGGCAAAATTCTTATTCAGAGTGTCTTTAGGTCTCACAGTGATTCGCAGGTGTAACGAGAGAGAGAGAGAGAGAGAGAGCATGCTGTGGAAAACTGCGGGAGCGCTGACGTTCGGGAGTGCTCAGCAATAACATGTCATTATCCACTTCCTGCGCTATACAATGTTTGCAACACAAACCAACAGCAGCATGGATTATGCATGTGTGTAGTCTCAGTGTGCATCTGCTTGCGAGCGGATCTTCTCGTTGTAGTGGACCTGTATACACATGTGTGAAGATCCTAACAATCATTTACACTTGAAAGGTCAATAGACACATAATACTTTACTGTTTTGCACCCTGGTCTGTGTAATGCATACATTTAGTGCGATGTCCTCAAACTTGTTTTTGAATCAATGTTTGGTTTTTGCATGCATGATGGGCACATATACATATGCACATAGTGTGTGTGTGTGTGTGTGTGTGTGTGTGTGTGTGTGTGTGTGATATACCTTTTATGCCTATTAAGAAAAGAAACTGAATGCCTTTCAAGCAAAGAAAACCCTAAGCATCATGACTATATCACAAACACACGGGTTCTTGGGCTGACAGGAATTGCAAGACTCTACTCTCATTGGCTAGGTCATGTACATCGCATGCTGGCCAGAAGGAAGAATTCCCTCACTCCACAAAATCGGTGTACTCTATGGGGAACGGGATAGCTCAGTGGTCGGAGCACTCGCTTTCCCCCGGCCAAGTTAAGCAGCGTCGAGCTGGTTACCAGTTGGATGGGTGACAGTTAGCGCGCCTTGACTTCAGTACAGTTCCCCCAGCTGTAAATGGGTACCTGTCCTCTTTAGGGTCAGGGAAGGTAAAGCAGCGAGGGAGAGGAGATGGGCGCCGCCCTCAATATGCTGGCCCTAGAGAAGTGAGGTCTCTGACGCCTCGCTCCCCTACGACCTTATAGGTTATGGGACTCCTTTACCTTTACCTATGGGAAACTGGCCAACAGAACTAGTCTTTGAGGTCGTTCTCACCTGCGTTTCAAAGATATCTGCAAGAAAGACAGCAGCAGCTGGTATGGATACCAAACATTGGGAAGATAAGGCAGAAAACTGGAGTTTGGAGGTAGGAAATCCACAGAAGACGCTAGCAATAGTAGAGAAGATAGAACAGATGAAGTGGAGGGAACAAAAAGGGAGGCAATAGAGGGAATCACTCCTTCTGACGAAATAAAATTCAGATCAGTGCTACAAAATGCTCTAGAATCTGACTGTTACATGTTGATTTGGACTGCCACAGAAGAAAATGTGCTCAAACTTTGTGTTATGGGACATGGAAGTTGAAGGGTGCCATTGATGATGATGATGATGATTACGACGATGATGATGTGTGTGTGTGTGTGTGTTGTGTGGGATGAGAGAGAGAGAGAGAGAGAGAGAGAGAGAGAGAGAAAGAGAGAGAGAGAGAGAGAGAACAATTTGATATTATCTGTGGCTGGCTCGCCAAAGTGTTCATGTGCAGATACTTTTTGTAACATAACTGCCTTTGTTTTCTCTATATGATTTTATCGTGTTAAACTGTTTTAAAATTTGTAAATAAAACTGAAACAATCATGTACAAAAAGACCAGTAGAATGTACAGAAAACAAGTTGGCCTATCAATTCACATTATGCACATATATTAAAACATTGAAACGTGTCGATGCATGAGTGTTTTGTTTTGAATCGGTGAAGGGTATATACAATCAAAACTGACTGACTGTGGTTGTATGCTTGCATGAATGCGTGTATGTTTGTGTCTCGGTGGGAGGGTGTTATAGAAATTGTTTGAAAACTCATATAAACAAATCAGTCTTTTTTGTTTTGTTATTCTGTTGGCCGTCCTATCAAGCGAGTTCGTCAGGCTTAGACTGCATGACATCATCTATACTGCTGGTCTACCACCTTCGTGAAAGCTCCGTTGACAGATTTCTCGAGCAATACCAGTACTTTATTCTGTCAATAGATAGAGAAAAGCATTTTTAGGGACACACAGCCATACCTTTTTTTGTTCGTTACTGGATTCGTATGGTAGGCTGTGATGCGCATTGCTTGCTTACCTTAAGATATTCATGTAGGATCTTAACTACGGAGATTGCAATCCCACATCCTGCGTTTCTCTGAATGTGATTTGGGGATCTTCTTAGTTGTTCTACAGTGCTGATGGTTCTTTTTGTTGGGTAATTATTGTAATGGGCTGACCTGGATAGCTGTCAGGTTCTTGGTTCCATCTTTCTAACTCTGATTCACTGTGCAATTAACCTTGCATAGACCAAATCATTCCGAAAGTTTGTGTGTGTGTTGTGTGTGTAAAACCATCATATGAATCAGTCACTTTTCAACCTCTTTTAAACTTTGAAGTCATGATGATACATGGCCTGGAAATTGCAAAATTTGTGGGTTCAATAGTGTGATTTCAAAGCATGCTTGAACAGTAGGCTTTCATAAAACCAACCAATACCAAAGTCATTGTGTGTGTGTGTGTGTGTGTGTGTGTGTGTGTGTGTGTGTTCTTGCTGTAGGCCATCAAATACAACCAAACTTGGGTGAATTCTAAACATTACTGGTAGAAATTCTTGCTTGCCCTGACAATCTTGATATGACTGCACAGAAGATTGTTGGCTTTAAGGCCAAAGTGACAAGGAATGAATAGTAAAAGGCTCATAATAACACTCACACACACACACACACACACACATGCATGCCTTGGGGAGTCACGTTGACAACCACACACAAACACAAGGAATATGTTACAAAATTACACACACACACACTCTCTCTCTCATATCAAACAACAAAAATTGTGTTCAAACAATTCTTTAATGTTATAGTTCTGTGCTAACAGCATGGTGAAGAAATAAAAGGTACAAATTACAAAAATATCACCTGCCATGACAATGGATTCCATATGAATAACCCCCTGCTGCACATGAAACATCCCAGCCCCTCACTTTCTCAGCACTCTCTGACTGCACACACACACACACAAACACGCACGCACGCACACACAGATGTCAATCAGAAACCACACATTTCTCTTTGAGTCAGAGGGGAAAAGTATTAGCAGTTGTGAGCATGCATAAGTTCTTTGTCAGGGCACAACTCTTAAAAGTTATAGAATAGAAACTGATTCTCTCTCTCTCTCTCTCCCCCTCAATTCACTCACTCATACACACACACACACACATGTACCAACATACATGCATACAAACATACATGCATGAACACTTTCTCTCTCATTCACACACACACATGTGCCAACATACATGCATAATACGTACATGCATGAACACATACCTATACTGATACACGGCCACATACATACATGATACATAGGCGTGCTTAAAGATTGATACATTTGCCAAAGCAACACACACACACCCCACCCCACACCCACAGAAAAAAAAGAATATTCACACAAAAAAAACAACAAAAAACAAATGCTTTCTTAAAAAACAACAACAAAAGTTGGTGAGCATCTCCTCAGCTGTTTACCACTGAAAGCCATATCAAAAGCTTTGATACTCCGCACAGCAAACAGGTACGATTCTTACTGGCCTCAAAGATTCCAGATAAACACAGGTAACAACAGACAATTTCCACATCATATAAACACACCCCTGTCAGTAACACTAACAGCTACTACTTAAACACTGTTTGAGACATCTGGGTTCTCTTTATTGTTTAGCTTTTCTTTTTAAATAGCATTTGTTAAATTTGGACCCACTTCTGTCCACATTTCCCTACCAGAGGGATCAAAATCACACTGCTGAGAAGTGAAGAAAATGCCTGTCTAACCTTATTTCCCCTTGATAGAGGCTATCTAACTTCATCAACTGTCTTTGGATTCTACACATAGCTAACATTAAAAAAAAACAAAAAAACTAGTACAGCCATGCTGATGTCCTTATAACTCCACAGAAAATAATCATCTTCTCTGTACTGCTACTTCTTTAGGCAAACCAGTAAATTTATACTTTAATGACTCAGTTGTACAGTAGAACAAAAACCCCACAACCAAAATGTATTTCTGGCAAGTGTTTTTAATCATATCAGTATCTAGCAACTCAGAAAATGCACACTTTTGATCATTTCCACTATTTGGTATACTATGAGAATGAAGAGAGACCATCAACAGGGGTGTCAGAACAAACAGGGTTTCCCAAATTGTTACCATCTGATATTATGTTTTGTATGATATTAAACCCATATTTTGTATTGAACACTGAACCACCATTCATACCACCATTCATACCACCATTCATACCACCACACACACACACATAAAAACAATACACAGCATATACACACAATGCCAACATTACACAAAGAATCACATCTACTTGAAGAAAGCCCAAGCAAAGGGGAATGAAAGGAAAGAGAAGAAAGATACCGATCCTTTCAAGCCAAGATTTCAACCATAAAGATATACATCTGCACATAATATCAATTACTTCAAAGCACACTTTCCAGTCACCAGAGTATACTTCTGTACTCAGTACCAATCATTTCAAGCATACATTTCAACCACCAAGATATGTGTCTGCATTCAATATCACTTCAGCACAAACTTCATTCACCAGGGTATATTTCTGCACACAATACCAATCATTTTAACCATACATCTTTAAACACAAAAGTACACTTTTGCATTCAAATTCATTGAAAACTAGCATACATTATAATGACTTTTAATGAAAAAATAGATTACATTACCGCTTTGTACAAAAGTATCATACAGTTTTTTTTTTTTATTAATTGAAAAATAGCATACACAATAAATTCATGTACAAAAATATCCATCAGTTGTAAACCATGGACACTGGCAATATTTACAGCAAGCTGGTTCGTCACACAAAAATATTTTTGCATTGCTAATTGAATGAACAGAATGATGTCAAAAGTCAAAAATGTGTAATTTGTGACCTGATCAAGTTCCTCCACTAAAGATCTGGCAATGCTTTGTACACTGGATGGATACAAAAACACATAGCCTCCTTTCAACAACAAAATAAATTCTAGCTTCGTTTTGACTACAAAATCAACAGAAACAAAATAAAAGGGTGATTCTTACAAAATGAAGTGAGATGCTAGAAGAGAGGAAAAGGTCAAGCTGTCTTTTCTTTCACTAGTATAAATCGTCTTAAACTTATCATTACATGCAAGTTTGCAATGAATTTCTACTACACACTATTTGGTATATCTCTTATATGTAAAGCTCTCTTAACAGCTGCAAATTACATCTAGGCTTTTTGATTTTTTTTCCAGGTATGAATTTACAAACTGCTGCTGAAACCCGCAGGCATGAAACTTGTGCCACTAAAAGTTATTTTTTTATCTTTAAGCCAATTGACATAGATTAAACGCCTGTGACGGCTTGCTGCTGTTGCTCATGAGCTTCTAATCAACATTTACAGAGGAAAATAGAAAAAAACAACAAAAACATTGTACGGTCAGAAATATGAAATAAGAGGCAAGTTACAAAAAAGAATGACTCAATGGTATTCAAATTAAGTCTGTCATAGCAACACTGTGTGGCAGTGAATGTATCACAAGCCATTATGCAGGCTGCTGCATTAGATTTGATTATATTTTTGTTTTAATATCCATTTCAAGGACATAGTTATGATCATCAAGAGCATCACATACAAAATAACTTAAATTGATGATATGTACTTTTTGTTCAAAAGCCAAATAAATTATAGTTTCAGCTATTTTAAAGACGCATAGTCAGACTAGGCTTACAGTAAAATGTTTTTTCACAACAATTTCAAACTTTTTTTTTCTCCTACACTGTAATCATAATTTCATAGGAAATGAAACTGTCTCAGACTTGCTATACTGATGAACAATAAAGCCATAACAAAAAACAAGCCTACCTCTAATTCTCTCCTAATAATGCTGGTGAAAAAACTTGGGCACAATTTTCATAGCTGACCCATCTCCACTGTAAAAACTATACAGTCTTAAAGTTTCTGCAATATACACACATCGAAAGTTAAAATTTTTTTTTTTTTAAAAGACAGATAAATACATATCAATCTAGCAATCTCATCTCTTTCCATAGCACCATAATGCACTGGACTTTGAGAAGCTGATGTACACAATCTTTTTTCCCATCATCACCATCCGCTCTTTGGCTCATTACAATGGACAGCTTCTGGCCAGCAGGTTGGACAGAGAAAAGAAGAAAAACAAAGAAAAGGTGATATACCTGTAGATAAATCAACTGAGTGATCAAATTATCAAAAAATTTACTTCAGGAATGCCATGGGAAAAATTATATCTTCTGAAGAAAAAAATGAGCAGTACAATGAAGTCATAATGGTGAAAACCTACTGTCAAACAGCAGAAACCACCTCTTCCTCAAACAACCCCCACCCCCACCAAACATATATGCACAGTAACAAAACATTAACCAACAACAAAATAAATATTAATATGGAAATCAATGAAAAATATATTGCTGACAAAGTAAACATAAACCAAACCATACCAAATGAAAACAGTCCCCTCTCCTCTTCAAAACGCTACCATAAACATATGCACAAACAACAACAAAATATCAACAGAAAGTAAACAATCCAAAAAGGCTGTCTACTAAAAGCAGAAATTTGGCATGCTTGTTCAAAGAGGAGTTTGCTCAGGATTCCTTTCCTTCTCCTCCTTGTCTTACACTTTGCCCCTTGTCCAGAGCTGCCAACCCGTCCTTGAACACAGTAAACAGGAATGATGCTTTCTTTACAACACTTTTTCATATTTGAAAAGAATTGTACAAAGCAATGCCCTTACAAAATATTTTTCTTAAAAAAATTAAAGCAATGCTACACTCCACACAATGTATTCTACTGCTGTTTCTCTAAACTGATACAATTTACTACAGACTCATTTTTTAAAAATCTTCAACCTTGGCACACATAAATCAAGCCAATGTTATGATTAATCAGGAATTTAAAATGGTAATTTCTCTGCCCTAATCCCCCTGTGGGGCTTCTGTAATGAATGATTAAATATGATTTACAAGGTGCATAAAAAAATCTTTACACCCACATGTGCGATCACAGTGTTGAACATTGTGATGAAATTTGAGGTTGCGCTGATGTGCACAGAGCTCAAAGACGAACGATCTTGTTATACAGACCATATAGTTGTTGGATTTAACCAGAGTAAAACAACTCTCTGGTTCTCTTTTTTTTCTGTTCAATTTCAGATTAAGTCAAAACATGTGGGTTCATTTGGCATTCTGCCATACTGGTGATAGAAATGGAGCTTAAAATCATTTCTGACAGGCTGTTGACTGTCATCTGATTGTTCAGGGGCTATAAACACAGCAACAATGCAGATCTATATGAATTGTGCTAATGAACATGTTTTTGTGCCAACAGAAAGCTACCGTGATACGGAAAGCCGAACAAAGGAGTGAAGTATAACCAAGTAGAACAAAATCTGGAAAAAACGAACAGGTTAGCAGCTCTGCTCAGTCCATTATATGAGTATTATTTCTTTCATGACCACAAACACATGAAAGACTTTTCTTCAGTAAAATGTCTCTGTTTGCCACAAGCATCAAATCATCCCTCATGCAGCTAGTATACTTCAAAGCTAAAGTAACAAAACAAGGCAAAATCACTCTCCACACGCAACAGTTTTCTTTCCATATGACCTTTCACGATGAACAGTGACAAACGGTGTGCATCTGTAACACATGACTTTCCCTCCTGAGGCACAGGAATTTAGCCCAGAATGTCACAAAAACAAACCAAATCTTTCTATGATGCACTGATTTTCCAATGTACACTAAACTTAGGACAGTGTTTCAGATGATAACACTTACCTCTCATTCACCATGACATAAGATAATACAAAAACAAAAAGTCTGCATTGATTTGGGAGTTTCTGAATTGTTGATTATAATCTGCTTGAGATTTCTTCTTAAGTGAAAATCATCAAGAATCTCAAAACAACTATGTGATTGGACCATAAAATTAAATGATTGAACGAACATTGCCCATAAGTTATATGCATGATCTTGGTTGGCTTTTTCTCATGAAACTGACACCTCCGCTACCTCAACTATCACCTGAAATGCCAAGCAAAAAAAAAAAAATTCAAAAAAATTCAGTGACTGTAGCAATGGTCCAATAATCCTATCAACATGATTAGCTCAGACAATTCAAATGCTGCAAGACATAATACAATCTATGTGTGCTTTGGTCAGAGCATGGGTGATCTGTCAATAGTACAAAGAGTAACATACCATTTTTGTTAGAGGTTTCATGAGTTTTCACGATCACCAATCAGTTCTTCTTCATTGCTTAACTTCCTATGGACAAACATTTTAATTTTTCATTTTGAAAACAACTCTCTGTCTCTGTGTCTTTTATAGTATCAAGTAAGCCTGGATGTGTGCACAGATGCATGTGTGTGTGTTTCACTGAATCTCAATGTCTAGGAGCTGGTAGATCACATTCATGCAAATTATGAACAATCTCAACTTCATCAAAATATTTATTTTGTTAATTAAATGATTACAATTTAAATGAGTGCTTCCAAAAATTACTCTGAAATCTCAGTGTATATATCACTCAATTCTTCTCCTGGGCTGAATAGCACGGCTGTGAGTTTCCTTCCTCCATAAGCTTAGAAATAGATCACTTTAAACTTCATGCATAAGATCTGCTGCTGTTGCTTTTTTCCCCCATAAAAACAAGATGGTCATTATCCCTTTTATCTAGCAACAATCAATGCCACTTATTTCTTGCATTTTTTAGGGGTTTTTTCCCTGCATCATCAGAGATCCCCATGCATCTAATTTCAAAAGTCTTACTGACTTCCCAAATTTGGGAGATCCTGATATTCTTTTTATGCTCCCATCAAGGATCACACTCAGGGGAGGAAAATGAATCTACACGTTTTCTCCGTAAGTGCTGTATGACTTTGCATCAAATTCTGCATCAAATTCTAACATACTGATGGGAAAATCTTGAAGGGGATCAATCTGCAGACTTGACTTTTTTTTTCTACTTTCTTCAAATAACAACAACCTTACATTGATTCGAAAAACTGATTTGACAGACTTCTTAGTTAGATTTAAAAAACTTCACTCATGCATACCTGTACACATAGTTTGCGAAAGTAAAACAGTAGTTTGATTTCACAAACAATGCTCACCTGAGAGAAACTGTGTCTAAGAAATGCGGATAGCATATATGTACAACAACACATCATTGTTACTATCAATCAACTCTTTATGTTTATACACCAGTCCGGTATGGCAATCAGACTGTAACCACATCTGCACTATCTGCTTTTTACCATGATCAGCTTGAAATAATGTGCACGTTGGAAAAGGCTTATGCTGTTGATCGTGGCCACCAATATTTACAATATTTGATTTTCAACTAAAGCAAAATCACTATAACACAAAAACTGAACCTCACACATAACTGTGCACATAAGTGCAAGATTACACACACACACACAAACACACACATACAGAGAAGCTATTTTCAATTTACTTCAGATCAAGCAATCCAAAATACAGTTGTCATCTTCCAATCAAAATATGTAATATCAATGAAAACTCAATTGTACTCAAAGCAGTCAATGAAAAGGCCAGCAATATTTCTGAGAGAGAAAAAAAAAAACACTTAGCAAAACAAACTTACATTTTATATTTTTTTTTATTACCCTATTTAAAGAACAAAACCAAAACAGGCACAATTCTTTGAGAAAAAAGTTTACCCTAATGTAAGCAGAGAACATGCAATCTAAAAGACATGTACAAGAATGTCTTTTTTGTGTGTTTCCAGTTCCATTCTTCTTTTCTTGGTTTTTGAAATGAAATAAAAATAAAAATCTGACTTTGACTCTGAAATTTGACTTTGACCTGCACTCGCTCCTTGAAAACATGGAGTGGGATGTAATGTGCCAGCAAGACAGTCTACCTATGTTAGAACATGGGATCTCAGTTTAAAGCCTTATCCACAAAACTGGAAAGGAACTGGAGTCTGCATATATGCTGACTGAGAAGAGAGGTCTTGCTAAACCTGGCCACTACCAGTCAGGACAACCTGTGACCTTTGGACCAATGTCAAATGTCTACTCAACCAACTGGGTCCTGTTGCAAGCATCAACAGATTTGCCCCAAAGTCGAAATGCAGTGGCCTTAATGGTGAGCAAAAATGGTTGCATACCAAAAATCTCACCATTGATGATCCTTGGAGTTGTAGGTGAGGAACAAGGGTGGGGGGGGAGCAGATTTGAAGATGGAAGCAAACCATTATTTGCTGATGAAAGTTGCCACATTAACACTGACTACTTCAGAAATAAGAAGTACAGCACATATGATTCAATACGGAATCAGAACAGTGTCTCATATGCAGTTGTATTTGATAAGTTTCAACATGCAAAGTAAAAACAAAAAAGATACCTACTTATTAATTGTAGTGTGGCTGTTGCTTACATAATTAGCTTCTTCACGCTGTTTTACCCTGAAATTGCACTTCTCCTGTTTGTTGTCTAAAAATCATTTTTTAAAATCTGTTGTTTTGCGAAATGATACCTCATACAATATATCTCCTAAACGTAATACTTTTGCCAGTTCAAAAATAAATCTCAAATGGCAATTGCAGAAAATCTGCCCATCAGCAACAGAACTCTGCTGAGTTTTCTGACAGTTATCTCTGACTGAAGGCGAGGTGTCAGCACACCTGGACCTGTTCTTGAGCAAATGAGTTTGAGGCATGAATGTGGCCACAGTTCACAATGGTTTTGGACATAGCGAAGAAACTGTTTACCTTACACACATGACCACATACACATAAACTTTATACACCTGCATGCGTACACACTGAAGAACATACCAACTGTTCTCAGACACAGAAGCACACTACCAGTCAACACGATCACTACAAACTTTGCACACCTATATTCATTACCGTTTGGCATCACACATACATATAGACAGTCGTTCATATATTTACACCTTTGATAGTTACAAACGATGAGATGAGCTCTATGCTGTCATAATTGAGATGAACATGATGTACTAGCCAAAACCCCCACTGGTCTGCTGACCAACACGAACCACACACACACGCTCCAATCTTGTACAGATCTCTGGTTCAACAAGAAATCACAGACCTCTGCTGTTCCAACTGCTTACATGTCAGGACAACTTCCACTGACCATGTGTTCATCAAGATCACTGATGTTCACCGTCGCATCTGGACATGTATGCTGCTGTCAGGCAGAACTACTTTTGGTGACAAATCTCACAGGACAACCACCACCAGTGGATGGAGTCCTAGACACCATCTTACCCCTACTTAATCACAGATAGACGACTCCAAGGCTGGCAAGACACAGGAAGGTGGGAAAGCTGCCAACAAACCCGGTGCACTCATTGCTAGGAGGTGTCTGCCTTGAAGTCTTTCTTGGTGGCCAGAACTGCGGGGAAGCGGCGCTTGTCAATGTTCATGCGCACAGTGTCGATGGAGCGGAACAGATGGTCAGAGCTCATGTCATCAGGCAACTTGGTGAGGAACTGGGCGACGCTGATGAAATCCATCTTCAACAGCACCACCTCATACAGTTTCAGGATTCCTGTGGAATACAGAGATCACCCAAAGCTCATTATTATGAGCCCTTCTGTCTCACAGCAACTTAAGACCTTGTACAGATATGAGAATTTAGGCGTGATGATGTCACTAAGTTTAAAAATCTCTGCATGAAAAATAAAATGATTATCATTACACACAACAGTACAGATTCACAGTTAAGCATTCTGATTAAGACACAGTAGTCAGCTTTTGAAACATGATGTATGGTGTAGTATGTTAATATACCAGCGAGTTTCACAGATACTGCAGTTAGGGGGGTAAAATGGAATTATTTGAGAGCCCATAGTTTTAACAGTTATTTGTACAAATGCAACTTATATAAAAAGACTGAAAGAGACTGCTGGTCATACAAAGTGTTCAAGGTGGACAGCTCTTCTACGTGAACACTTACATCAGACATACAATGCTGAAGGCAGCGTATTTAGGTGAAGAAACAAGCATTACACATTATGTGTCATCCTGATAGTTTTACAATACTTATGTCACTTTCATCATTTTGTGTCAAAGTTCTCAAAGCCATCACTACACAATGTTTTCAGTTTAAGTTTTTGCAAAGCAGTTTCTTCACAAAGTGGATAGTTCAATGCACTGGTAAATGGGGGGAAAAAAAGTAAACAAAAAAAGAATAGTCAGAAAGATGTGTTTGATGTTCTCACCTAATGCTGACTGGAAGAGAAACTCTTCCCCATCACGGCAGTAAACATCCCACACCCGACAGGCCACATCCAGTGGCAGTGACTTGCTGAACAGCAGGAAGATCCTGACAACAAATACACAACACAGCACTGTAGTTTACTGCCTTGTTTGTTTGTCTTAAAACACATGCCTCGCAGAAAGAGTACAAACAATAGACAGCACATAAACAAAAATGCATACAGCTGCAGAAAAGGCTATGAAAAAAACCCATTTTGCACAGGCAAAGAAAAATCATAACTAACAATCCTAGTGAATTACCAACACACATACACAACAAGTATGGCAGACAGAAGGCAAGTGATATACAAACGCATGTTTGTACAGTTACTGCAAACATACAAGTAAAAGATGCACAACCATAAAGTTTTCAGGAAAACAGAACACACTTACCACTCCATCAGGTACAGGTTTGGTGTGATTTGCAGGGTCTCAAAGTGCTTGCACAGCTCTGGCAAATTCTCACGGAAAAACTCTTCAAATGTCGCATAGTATGCACCCATCTGGAAATGAAAGAGAGTGAGTATTGAGGCTAAAATCTTCTCTGAATCAAAACTATTAGAGAACAGAACAGGTCTTTCTTAACAGTATGTGAATGGCAATGTCGTCTGACTTGACACACTGTCATCTCCACAGATTTCTAATGCTGCTCATACCAGTCTCAGTTTTTCTTTAAATCTTATCATTTCTCCACATTTCTATAATTGTTGATAGAAATGTTCTAATGAGGAACTTACATTTTTTCCTTGCTGTTGAAAGTGATATCTGACTTATGGCATGTTACAATATCATTTATGTCACACGTGTATACATTCACAACACCTTTAAGTTATCTAAGAGAAAAAAATGACAGAAGTTTTGAAAATGAGTTGAACATATGCATATATGTACAGTTACTGATATCTGCAGTTTTGCATATTTGCAAAGTGAAGCCACAATTTTTACTCACACAAACAAGAGATGATATTCACTGTTTGGAAATGATCTTTGTGTTATACTGTATATTTTTGTATAGTCTGTATTATGAATCGTTATAGGGATATACTGCTTCAACTGACACTATCAGTGTACCCTATCCTACGAATTCTGCATCTAACATCTTGAGGATCCCCTCTCCAGATATGTGGATGTACTTCTGTGTCATTTTTGAGGATCCCTGTGTTTCTGAGCCCCTCCCCCCTTTTGAAGTCTATCCCAAAGAATCATGAAAAGAACAGATTTCTTGTAAAAATGTTTGGTTCAGTTTTGACTAGACTATTGCCTTGTATAATTAGCAACATACTCAACATTCCAAAGACAAACCACACTGATGTTAAACTGTGTAAAGTAAATCAAATGACCCCCCCCCCCCCCCCCCCACCACCCAAAACAAAATGACCCCCCCCCCCCCCCCCCCCCCCCCCACACAAATGTATGCTTGGCCATTACGCAGTGTATGTTGTCACCATTTTGACATGAAATTCACTGCCAATCCCATGAAACAGAAAGGAAAGGAGAAAGCCCCTGTGACTGACCATGTCCTGATCCATGCGGAAGAAGGTGACCTGACAGGGCCGGTTCAGGAGATTGGCAAAGCACACAAAGGCATCAGCCACATCCATGTTGAGCAACAGAATGGCTGCGATGAATGACATGCCCTGCACCTGCACATGGCCATAACAGTACATGATTAAAAACCCAAACATCATCAATAAACACTGCTATATACCATGACAGACAAAAAATGAATGAATGAAAATAAAATTGTATCCATTGTCAGGATCACAGAATGTTTACTAACAGAAGATGACCTCTTACAGTCACAATTTGGCCATTTTACACTGACATAGGAGTAGAGTGCCTGCTCTACCTTCTCCACGAGCAAACACAGTCATATACACACCCATAGAGATTAACCACAAAAATAATACAAAGTCAAAAGAATGAAGGTGGCTGGACATTTATCTGTCAAACAAGTAAACCATAAGGTTCTGGATTTGATTCCCGGTCTTGCCCTTTCTTCCCAGTTTGAAGAGAAAATCAAACTGAATGTCAAAGCCTTTGGAAGAGACTATAAACAGAGGCCCCGTGTGTGAATGCAAACAGAACATCTTGCACACACGTTAAAACCCTGTTCTGCCTTTCAGAGGAATAGGCCATTTCATGCCAGAAGGAATGGATGACAAAATCTTAAAACAAATGCACACAGATGTTGTCAGAATGCAGCTACCAAGATGGTTGGGGGGACTGTCACACATGTTAAATATATAGAAGAGAGAAGAGAGAGAGAGAGAGAGAGAGAGAGAGAGAGAGAGAGAGAGAGAGAGAGAGAGAGAGAGAGAAGATAAAATAATCACACACTGACAGAAGGAAAAAGAAAACCACTTACATAACCAACATCAGGACGGTAGCAGGCATAGGCACCAAGCAGATTATGCATGAGGTCATGGTAAGGACCTCCCTGAAACAACAAAATCAACAGTTGGTGTTAAGTGCATAGTATGGTCTCCTGAAGAAAAAAACCATGACAGAGAATAAGTACAGACATATTCCAAACACAAACAATATGTCACTTGACTTGCTTTTTAAAATATATATTTTGCCACAGTTAAGCTCTAGAAATCCTGAATGGACCAAAGTACTCTCTAATGGTTTCATACACTTGTTCCCTACCAATATCCCCAGAGTATTTTTATGCTTAGCATCTTATCGAATATATTCATTAATAGCCTGGGTTCTTTGTCTTAGATTTATTGTTAGAGTTCTTTTGAAAAGTTGTCCTACAAAGTATGGAAATTTGTGCAAATAGTTCAAACAGATTAATTTTCATTGTTAAGAAAATCCACACCCACAGTAATAGTCTACATGCCAACCAGACTCTTACTGAACTTATGAAATATAAAAAACTGTGAGCATGTTTTAAAGAAAAACAACTCATAATTTATCATTACAATTTTGTAATACTATCAACTCATAATTTTTCACAACAAATTTGCAGTAGTATCAATAGGTAAGGTAATATCTTAACCCTAGTGGCGCGGTTCCCGGAATATTCCGGGAAAGGCGGGTCTAGGCTGTGTGGCGGATCCCGGAATATTCCGGGATGACGTGGGTGGTCATAGTTGAAAGCTTACTTTCGCTTTCAAAGGTCAGCCAATGAATGTTAAGGCCGTTGTAGGCCCGCAGAAAGGGGTGAAGGTCGTTTGACACACACAAGCAACGAAGAATCTGATTGGTTAAGAGTGTATTTTAATTTTTTTTCGGACCAGCCGAGATCGTCTTCAACAAAAATGGCGGCCAGCGTTTGCAGTAGAATTTCTTCAAGCGTTTTTCGAGCTTTTTTACAAAATTGACAGCGAGGAGGAGTTTTAGAGGCTGGATTTGGTTGAAATAAACAATGAGAGAGACGATGAGGTAAGGATTGTGGAATATTTTTGAAAAACTTGGTAAAAATCGATCGCGATCGGACTGAATCGAGCGGTGCTAGTTTTGCTGGATGGACTTTTTCGCTACTCGGCGATTTCGACGTCACAGATTGTTTTACTTTATTTTGACGCAACGAGGCTTCGAAATAACTGTTGTTGAGTCAAATCGCTATGCTGCTGAGTACTTTGCATCACATAAAATCAAGCGATCTTTGTATTTTTGTCATAGAAAGCCACCACTTCGCACATCCGCCATGACGGTCGCGATGGCGTCGATCCTGTCGCTGAACTTTTCCGAGTATTTGGTGACCGATAAAGCGATACAAACTCCTTATTTTTTGAAAACTAATGTCAAGAAATAGTGTTTACCTAATCATGACATTTATGCACCGCAAGAACTTTGCTTATCGTGTTAAAATCGATCCGGGGCCCTGACAGTGGAACAGTGATCGGTAGTGCGAACATGATTTTTTTTTTGGATTTTTTTTTTACATAATCATAAACACTACACACTATTATAAAATTATACTCATTTAAAAGCATATTATCTCTTCTTTCCAGTGATCTATAGCTTAACACATTTAATTCAGTTTTATATATCAATATCAAGGGTTGTTTGAGCCCACCATGCTCCAAAACAATGCTAGCCAATGTTAATTCAGCCAATAGAAGTGAGGCTTGTTGCTGTTTATTTAGCGCTACTAGGGTTAAAAGGCATGCATACTATTATCTGATGACTGACCTTCTGGAATATGCACAACTGTGGGAATGTTCTGGACACATCCAGCTTGATGACCTTTACACTGGCTTCTTTACTGGACGGAGGCTCCGTGATGGCTGTTGGGAAAAAATCAAACCCACATGTGATTCAACAGCACAAGATAAGAGTAATGCAAGCTAATGAAGTAATGCAAGTAATGAAGCTAAAATCTGAATGCAGTGTGTGAAGCAAAGTAAATGTCAAACATTTATCAGATACAATAGTTAGTAAGTACATGTAGCTTGTAAGCTTTATTTGGAGAGATTTATATACACTGTATGTCCTGCAACTGTTCAAGTCAATCAAATCTGCAGAGAAAAGCAGGGAGTAAAGTCTGGTTCCTGAGGAATCACGAGAACTGTCAGCAGAAACCTGAACAAGTCAGGCACCACATCTACAGCCGATACCATGACCCCACAGTAATCACAGCAACGATCAAGCAAGTCTGAAATCTAAGAACCTACCTTGTTTTTGATGGTTTGCTTTTAGAACATTAAAATAAGCACACACACACAACACAGGTTAAATCTAGGATGACAACAAGGAGGCTACACACAGGTTCCTTATTCGCATCTTTATACCAATCACACACACAAGCAGCAAACTTCATCACCCAATTATTATCATTCTTTTATTTCGAGGATAATGGAATAAGCACTTATGTGCTTTTGTACATCCAGTCCCTGTGTGTATGCAATTTTGTAAATTATGTCATCCATTCCCACCGGCACACAATGGCCTTCTCTTCCGAAAAGCATAATGGGTTTTAATGTGTGTGCAAGATGTTCAGCGTGCATTCGCTATAATCTCATCCAAAGGACTTTTGGGGGAAGTGGAGTCGGCACTGAAGTTAACTCCAGAGGAAAAATCCTCTTGAACGAGATTTGAACCCGGATACGAGCGTATCACTCTCCACCAGACTATTCCATCTCCCCAATAAATATATTTATCTGTTTTTCACCCCCCTTTTTTTTTAATGAAAAAAATCATCAAAACATTCACATTCTCCTCTTCCAAGTAATAATAATAATAATAATAATAAATGGAACTTATATAGCGCTGTATCTTGCACAGAGAAATCAAAGCGCTTGCACTCAACTCATTCTTACACAGTCATGCAACCAATAATAGTAATAGTTCTAACAAGTCCAAATGCACACACACACACACACACACACAGGTTATACACTTTGGCAAGGTGATGGAATCTTTGGCTGTTGAAAAGCAGGGATAGCTATGAAATGAAACAGGAGAGGAAATTCTTAGGTTTGAAACAAATATGTCTTGAGGCCAGATTTAAAAGTGTCACAAGGTCTTTGGCGAAGAGAGATAGGGAGGCCATTCCAAATCGATGGACCAGAAACAGAGAAAGAGCGACAGCCAACAGTGGACTGGTTGAATCTAGGTATTTGTAAGCACAAGGAATCTGCAGCAGAGCGAAGGGAACAAGAAGGGGTGTACAGGTGGAGACATTCACAGAGGTAGGAGGGTGCTGTTTTGTGGAGACATTTGTAACAGAGGGTACTGATCTTATAGTTTATTCTCTGTGCCACAGGCAGCCAGTGGAGAGATCGCAAGAGAGGGGTAATGTGCTCAGATTTTTTCTTTCTGAGGACTAGTCGAGCTGCAGAGTTTTGAATACGTTGAAGGGAGTGGATAGATGATGCTGGCAGACCAGCCAAATAGTCAATAGTCCAGACGTGAAAGAATGAGAGATGCCACGAGTTTTGATGTTGCGTCTGTGGACAGGTACTTTCGAATTGCACTAATACGCCGTAATTGATAGAAGCACGACTGGCAGGTCTGGGTGATGAATTTTTGCATAGAGAGTGTGTTGTCAATAATGACCCCTAGATACTTTACAGCAGTGGATAGAGGGACTGATGCATTGCCGAATTCTATTGAAGCTGTTGTAATGGAAGAGAGTTTGTTTTTGGTCCCTACAAGCATGGCTTCAGTTTTATCAGCGTTTAGTTGTAACTTGTTCTTTATCATCCAGTTTTGGATATCTTGAAAGCAGTAGGCCATATTTATCAAGAGAGAAGGCAGATTTTCAGGTGTGTCACTGCTTAGAATCTGAGAGTCATCTGCATAAAAGTGATGGTTGATCTGATGACGGTTAATTATATGTGACAGTGGAGCGGTGTAGAGAGTGAAAAGAACAGGGCCCAGAACTGATCCCTGCGGGACTCCACATTCCAGTCTGGCAGGTACTGACTGAATCTTATTTATTGTGACTGTCTGGAATCGGTCAGTCAGGTATGAGCAAAACCAGGTGAGGGCCGTACCAGTAACACCAAATGTTTCTTGAAGACGGGAGAGAAGGATAGAGTGGTCAATAGTGTCGAAGGCTGCAGATAAGTCGAGTAGAGTGAGGAGGGAGATTTTCCCTGAGTCAGAAGCAAGTAGGAGCATGTTTAAGGTGTGAACTAGGGTGGTTTCAGTGCTGTGGTTGGCGCGATAGGCAGACTGAAACGCAGGAAGAAGACTGTTGGAGAGAAGGTGGTTGTTGAGCTGTTTCAGAACTACTCTTTCAAGGACTTTAGAGATAAGAGGAAGGTTGGAAACAGGTCTGTAATTCTTCAGAATGTTAGGGTCAAGGTCATGCTTTTTGAGTAATGGTGTGACTAAAGCAGTTTTGAGAGCTGAAGGAACATTTCCAGAAACAAGAGATGAGTTTACTATCTTTGTGATAGTAGGTATAAGCTGTGGCAGGCACTGTGAGAAAAGAGAAGCAGGTATGGGGTCGAGATCGCAGGATTTTATGGTCATTCCTTTCAGAATTGTCTCGATTTCTTTCTCGCTTGCTGGATGAAAGGACAGGAGAGGAGTGCCAGAAAATTGAGGATCACAAATTACAGGCTGGAAAGGAGTCTGATCCAAGCTAGAGCGAATGTTGCGGATTTTGTCAGAAAAGAATGCAGAAAATATAGAAGGAAGTTCAGAGTGGTTGTAGATAGAAGGCAGAGGGCTAGCCTTCACAGATCCAAGCAGAGTGGATGTGAGGGAAAAGAGAGTAACATACTAGCAAGAAGCAAACTCACTTTCTGGAGAGCCTGGGGCATCTTTGCATTCTTGTATCAACCTTATGCGATCCTCAGCACGGCTCCGGCAAATCTCATAAAGGTCTGCACACATTTAACAGTGAGGTCAACATACAAGTATTAGAAATGGTAGGACCAAAATCCTAAAAACTGTATCGGCAATATCTCCACATCACAAGGAGGTACTGCAACTTCCTTAATCAAATATGGCAAATAGCTCCTACCTTTAACCAAATTTTTTTTTTTTAAAGAAAAAAGGAAGGGAGCAGACCTATAAATTTGAAATGCTGTAAGCTCTATAAAGCAAAGGCAACAGATTTCTGATAAGTAATATCATAACATGTAAACTGCATCAAAGTCAACTCAATGATAGATCCCCACTTTTTAACTTTCTGTAATCATCAAAAGCGCCAAAGTGGACTGCAAGAGCTGAATACTTCCATCCTCCAAATTTCAACCAGTTCTTGTATAAATATGACTGCCTAGCTCTAATATTCCATAACAAAAGTAGTAAGCCTGTATCTCTTAAAGAAAACAAGATGGAGGGTGAAACACATGCTGTGCTGTCGATGTGTACTTGTACTGGAGTTAAAAATACTAAAGCTTGATAATTTCCTAAATCTAATATTTACTGGCAATAGAGAAACACTGAATAAAATGAGAGTGCAACTAGTAAGTTGTTAGAATCATAAAATTCACTATTGAAATATTCAGTCACTACACAAATCAAAAAATTTTATGAATGCTATACTGCTATGATGCTATTCTGGAGAAAAATTCCATTAATCATGAAACTAAATAGATATGAATCAGCAAATAAATAAAGGGGGGGAAAAAACCCATTGAGAAAGGGGCAAGAGTTGACAGGTTGGGTACCTTCAGTGATGTTGAGGTCATTGCCAATTGCCATCTGCCACACTTTGCCCCGCACGTTGGTGGGTAACCCCAACCACCATAACTCCCGTACCTTCTTTGTTTGTTTCCTGTGGACACATGTTACATTACATCACATCATCATCATTCCATGGACATACATCATACTATCATCCAACAGACACGTTTTAATCACATGACATCAACCAATAAGACATTTGATTTACATCATCATCCCATAGGCATACATTATGCCACTGTATCATCCTGTAGACACACATAATCACATCGTCATCCAATAGACATTGATCACACTATCATCTCATGGCCACAAATTACATTCAATGTCATCCTGCACCTTCTTCATCTGTCTGTTTTGCTGACATTATTTCCAAAAGTAATTCACAAACTGCAACTTCCTTGTAACATCCATCCACTACTATATTCCTAGTGTTTAGATCATTTCCTAGCATCCCTTTTAGACACCGACACATCACCAGACTTACATGGTTTCCCAGTGGGGCAAGACGTCTTTGTTCCACATTGCTGCTGCTGCCACCATCCTGTCTTCGTGACGCCGTTGCTGCTGCTGTTTTCGTTTCTTCATCTTCAGATCTCGTTGTTCTGGAACAAAATAATATATCATTTTTAAACAATGGTCTACTTCAAAATGTGAGTTCTTTCTTTACAGTGAAAACAGAAACACTTATATATTTCTGTTTCCTCTACTTCTGGTGAACAAGTGCATCCTGACACTTTCTCACCCAAATGGTTAATCATTAGTGTATTAAGTCTTCAGTTCCTATACAATTCTGTATGGTTTAAACGATTCTGAGACACTACTGCATAATGTTTGTACTTATGATAGCTGTATCAGTATCAGACCTACTATGTATGTATGCTCTAATCATTGTATATCATGAACCTCAGAAAAGATACAGTAATTTTATATTTTACTCCATTTTTGCTTTCAGCTAAATTGTAGCCTGTGGAGGACTGTAAATAATTAGTAAAAAGTAATATGGATCATTTAGGACACAGACAAGATAATGATACTTGTTTTATTGATTTATTTAGCTAATGTTCTGCAAGAGCAGATTTTAAATATTCTATTTCTATTCAGAGGAGCTGTAGTAATATAAATATGAATACAAACACTCTTATCATCTTAAAACACTGAGGGTTAAAGACAGAAAGGATACAGCAAACTGTTTGATTATGTCACTGTACTATTCATTGTTCTAAAATAAGCACATAATACATAAAACATAGTTTCAGTTTTCAGTATAAGTATACAAACTAGTACAGCATCACAGTGAGTTTCAAACAGCATCATGTAATTAATTCTATGTAACAGCATTATATAAATTTTCTTCCCCATAGCTTCAAGCCAACCTTGAAGGCACACACTACAGACAAATACAATGATGGTGACATTTCTTTTTTATGACGACGACAAAATATCACACTGACCTTTCTTTCTGGCTGCCTCCACCATAGCATCATATTCCTGTTTGTGTTTCTCCATTTCCTCGGGAGATTTGGAGGGCAGGCCTCTGAACACAACAATGCAACAAATCCATCATTTGTTTTTCCTATTCCAGCCACTTCAGGGGAAAATCTCTTGAGCACAATCTTAGGACACATTATCATATTCTTGATTGAACCTTTTCCATTCTTTTGTCAGGGGACTCTGATGGCAAGTCTCTGAATATGCACAAGCAACTATGTCCTAATTGATACTGTTCTCTCTATTCTGTAGGTAACAGCTGCAATTTGAATAAGTTCACAACTACTTCATTGTATGAGTCTGCTTTTGTGCAGAGTGTCCAAAGAGATGGACACACTCACACACATACATATATAAATATATATATATATATAATATATATAATATAAAATATATAATATATATATATATATAATATGTGTGTGTGTGTGTGTGTGTGTGTGTGCACATGCATGTGTGTGTGTGTGCGTGCATGTGTGTGTGCATATATATATAGAGAGAAAGAGATAAGAAGAAAGAGAGAGAGAGAGAGAGAGAGAGAGAGAGAGAGAGAGAGAGAGAGAGAGAGAGAGAGAGAGAGAGAGAGAGAGAGAGAGAGATTGTTCAGTTATGGCCGAGGTTCTAACACAATCGTTTCCCCTCAGAGCGGTTGTTTGTTTACCGGTTTCTTCTTATTCACTAGTAGTACACGACATGTCATTGTCAGGGGCCATCAGTATCGGATGACTAATTACTGGGTCGCACGGTCTAAGGACCAGGCAGATGACACTACATGCCAGCTGTGTTTATCGTGGTGTAAAGTGTAACTGGTAACTTTCAGGCCTTTAATCCAAGTCCTTCTCCTTTCTGACTCACTTGTGTTGAACAAAGCGTTGGTTTGTTTTCATCCTCATTGGGTTCTCTGTTAGTGTCTATGTGAACATGTCTGTCTCTAACCCATTTATTGCCACATCGATTACATCCTCACAAACTGCTGTTTACCAAATATATTTTGATCTGCGGCTGGGAGGAAGGATAGGGTAATAATAAACATCTGGACAATGACTTTTCTTCTTCACTGCACACAGCAACTATTGTTGCATGTTATATGGGCGAAAATGTGTTGCGCTGCCATTAAGTGCCTAACAAGTGTGGACCAGTGCATCCAACTTCGGCATAAGAGAGACTTGTTATAATATTTTAAGTCTTTCTGGAAAAAAGGCAGGAAAATGGACCAAGAAGGCAGAAAATAGACAAGAATGACAGGAAGAAAAGGAACAAGGCAGAAACAAAGAGAGAGATAGAAAAAAAGGAAATTTATAGCACAGAATTTCCAAAAGGTGGGGATGCTATTTATACTGACAGGCCCTCAGTATCCCCACAGGGAAATGGACTGTGACTGAATCTTGCAGTTCTGCTAATGAGTACTCCAAGCAGACATGACATAGCATATATGTACTAATGCAGTTAAAGGTTTTACCCGAAATCGGAATGTAGTTACCTTAATGGTAGGGTAAAAACTGTCCCATATGCAACAAAATCACACCACTAGTGAACCTCTGAGCTTTAGCTGAAGATGAAAAAAAAAAAGCTTCGACTTGTAGCAGAACAAGGAAACTTAATCTTTTGATGATGACTGCTTTATCCACAAAGGGTCATTTCAAGGTACACAAAAACAAAACACCAGTAGCAGCCATGGGCACTGAAGAGGTTAACACTACAACTTTCTTAGACTGTACCTCATAAAGAGAAACAAAATTTGGCAGGCTCTTTGCATGAATTCTGCCCATCCATTTGTTCCTTGTGCAACAATTAAGCCACACAAAAAAAGCCAAAGTCTCATGGAAGCTTTAATTAAACATAAGTAAACAAAAGATGGACATTCCTGTTCAAATATTAATAACATTCATCAGAATAGATAATTTCTTAGCTGATAATTTTATATGAGTATGTCAGACGTTATCAAAAGTGAGTCATGTAAGAGTTTTGCCTCATGTCTGAAACAGGATTAAAGCCATACTTGATAAAAACATGCAGCTGATATGGTGTGAACAGACAAGCCTTCTCTTCAAACACAATGAAAGTAAAAAATAACATAACCAGATAATACAAGATAACAATTATTTCATACATAACACAAATTGTACAACTGATATGATATAACACATTCTCCAAGATAACACACTTTTAAACACTGCAAAAACAATGATGCCAAAATAATAGGGCACTACTATACAGCTTTAATGTCCCATTATTAGCCAGCTGAAACAAAATAACATCGGGCTACAAACTCTTTTCAACTGAATATAAACTTCCTGACTAATACTATAGCGTTATGACAGCATTCACTGCTGTGACTACATGCTTGATAACTAACCCAGTACATGACCCTTTTTTCCACCAGCAAAACATAAATATTCTACAGATTCAAAGTACAGAAAATGCAATGATGGAACAATCAACTTTTTTTTTCTTTTGGTCTAATTCTTTAAAAGTGACATGACAGGACAACAGTCTTTCTCCTTCCACTTTATACAAATTCAGTAGCTGAACGTGAAATATTTTTTATGTGTATACTTTACACATATTTATTCCAAAACTACCCGCGTGGGAATGCCGGGGACCCTTTCACTATAAACAGCATCCCCACCTTATGGAAATTCTGTGCGAGAAATTTCCCCTTTTCTATAACTCCCTTTGTTTCTGTCTTTTCTCCTCATCTCCCTATCCTCTCCCTCTTAATGCCTATTTTCTGCCTACCCAGCCCATTCTCCAGCCTTTTTTCATGTAAATCTGAAGATTTTTTGTTATAATCTTTCTGACAAGCTACCCTGAAGTAGCCTGCTGAGTGACAAGCACAGGAGAAGACCAGAAACTGCGCATCCATGCGCTTTGTCTTTGCAAGATATAGCGCTATATAAGTTCCATTTATTATTATTATTATTATTATTCTACCCAATATGGCTATGCAACCAGAAAAAAATTACAGAACTGACATAACACGACACCACAAATTTCCTTTTACCTTACACTCATTTCACAGATGACATACAATACACTTTTCACTGGATACCTTACAAACACAACTGAAAAACTTGCTTTCTTTACCTGGATTACACAAGTTCTACATTTGACATAACAGAAAAACTTACTTTCTCTCTCTCTACATTACACAAATTCCATACCCAACACAATAAAAGAACATATACATTTTACAATCTGCATTACATGACATCCACAGCTGACACAACACCACACTTTTTATTTATACACAGGCAAACATCATACAGAAGTATTCAATCAACACACTTCCCTTTACATAAAATGTAAAGTCAATAAACAAGGTAAAAAGGACCCCCCACCCCCAACCCAACACGCCCACACACACAAAAGAAGGAAAAGGAATTTTTAAAAAAGGAAAAAATGGAGCTCTACAATCTGCAAGAAAAGGGGAAAAGAAGAGGGAAAAAATTCATAACCAACATAATCTGAAACAAGGACATTTCCTTGACACTTATGCAACCTCCATGGCTTATCCAATACTGTGACCACAAAGCACATGTCGCATTCAATAAAATAACTGTAAACTCCACATCCCCTTTGACTTGGGAAACACACAGCCAATAACTATAAACGGCAGAATCAATAAAGCTTTCCTTCAAACATACAACACCAAAATACTTACTCAGGCCTGTCTTCCAAGATCAAAGCAGTGGTAGACATAACCTCCGAGCTCTGTCCCTTGGCCTGGGCTGCTGCAATTTGATTGGCTCGCTGCTTGGCATAGTACTCTGAGGAAATCTGGGTTGAGTCCCGGGAGCCACTGTCTTTCGGCGGAACTCTTCCGAACAGCTTCCAGCCAGGGGCACTGTCCTCTTTGGATTTGCGAGAAAACAGTCCTCTGAAACAGCACAGAATAAAATTGTAATTAGAAAGTGTAAATATATATACATATATATGTACACACACACACACACACACACACACACACACACACACACATATATATATATATATATATATATATATATATATATATATATATATTATAATATACATTTTGCATCTGTGGACAAAAGAGAAAAGACAGACATGGGTTGTTTTGCTGGAGTGTGCTCACAGCCCTGTAAAACCATCAGGAAAAACAAGTCTGACCAATTCTTACAAAATCATCCGTAAAATGAATTTTTATTCTCATGGTTTAAAAAAAAAACCCAAGCAAACAACAACAACCCAACAAAATGAAGCAACGGTGAATGACTTGAAAGAAAAATTCCTCACACACTCAGGAAAGAATATAGTTACATTACGTAAGTCTTAGTGTAATTCATTGATTAACTACACAGGCATGCTGACAAACACCCATATCATATATAGTTATCTATATTTGGCTGCTTGAGTACTGGTATAGCAGCACATTTGCAAGCTATACAAGTGCACATGTAGGCCTACACACATGCCCCCCCCCCCCCCCCCCCCCCCCCCCCCCCGGATATTTTTTTAACATAGGATGCATGGCAACCTTAAAACTAAAGGGGAAAGGAGAGGTGTTGCCTTGAAGAGATGAAAGAAACTCTACAGACTTTTGATCCTTCATGTTCCCTTTGTGTAAAGAAGCTGGCTGAAAGACAAGAGAAGACACTGCAGGAAACCATCAGGCTTGGTAAACTGACACCAAACAACAACACCTGGATGCTAGGAGAGGGAGAGCAGGGTGTACCTTGGGGAAAGGTTAAGCTGGGATACCACAGCTACAGGCTGGGCTGGGATACCACAGCTACAGGTCAAATGCTCAGTCAGCACAACTTGCCAGCACATGCTAAATTGCTTTCCTTATGTATGCTGAAGCCTCACATCTACCTGAACAACCAACAGCTTGAGCTTTGCCAACACACAAAACATGTGTACACTATACATACAGCATTCCTTTCTGTCAAACTTCAAAGATGTTCCTTGGCACACCCCACCTGAGGGAAGCAGTAATCACTAATGAAGACTGCTCTGTTCAAAATAAAAGTTCAGGGTCACCAATCCCCCTGCCCTGCACTTAGTAACACAAAGTTGGTCACGCATGTTGACCCATTCACAGGTGTCATGTCACAGGCATTGAATTCACTTTGCCTCCACACAACATTACCAGTTTATATGTATATTCTATGCTGGTTTCTTGTTTAATCCAGCACAGACACATACCCGCATACATGCAGCAAAGGAAGAAACAGACACACATCATGCAGAGGTGAGATGGTGGACTGGGGAAGGAGCTCAAGTACACTAAGAGTACTTTCATAGAGTAAAGTGCAGGAATTCTATTGTACAGTACTTTGAACAACATATCGTTTTTTGTTGGATTATTTTATTTTTGAAAAGGTTCACCAAAATAAGTGATGAACAACACAGCATCAAAAAACTTTTTTTTTTGTGGGGGGGGTAATTTGTTTCTGAGGTTTCACCAAAGGTAAGATTTTGCACGTATTATATAACTATAGAACAAAGAGGAGGGGGAGGGGGCAAAGCTGGAATTAGTTGTAAAGCCTATCTCTACACACACACACGCGCGTGCGCGTACACACACACACTAATAGGTAAACACACACACACACACACACCACGCACACACACATTCTCTAAATATTGTTCTCTATATATTGTAACACTACACTTTATCTTTGGTCTAATATCACCTTGAGTGAACAGACCTTAAATTAAAGAAAGAACACACACACACTATTTTCTCCTCTGGCTTAAGCTTCAAAGACATTCTTAGCCCTGCACCCCCCCCCCCCCCCTCCCCCCACCAGGACAGTTGTAACATTGAAGACTAAAATCAAGTTCAGGGTCACTGCCCCCTCCATTCTCCCCCCACCATTCCTCAGCTTAGTCATGCATGTTGGTCCATTCACACACATCACAGGCATGGCTCTCACTCTCCTTCATCACAACAGACCCCCCTCCCCTTAAAAAATTTTTTTTAGTTCATGTCTTTGGTGAAGCCATGAAGACAACTGTACCCTTACCAAACATTCACACACATTATTTTGTAACTGTTATGTCTCATTTATTACACACACACACACACACACACACACACACACACACACAAATTATATATACACATACAAGGGGGTCACCAAAAGAAATCATACAGTAGGTAGAATTTAATTTCTGGGTGAGGGTCTGAAAGAGAGTCAGTAGGAATGCATACCTGTCCTGCATATTTCTTTATTTTTCTTAATCATGACTGTAGTTTCTTTGTTCCTTTTGAATCTCAAGTGACAAAGACCAGGAAGAAAATCCTTGCACACAGATCTATAGTTAGATATAACTGAACACATGCTCACACAGACTCTATGATCTCCCTCTCTCTTTCACACATACACTAACACTGTAATAGTACTTACCAAAACACACACACATACACACACATATCCCCCTCTCTCTCTCACACACACGCCCACAAACACCCACATGTGCACACACACACACGTACACACATATGCATGTATGCACACATAAACACACAAACATAAACACACACACACACAGCCTGCAGATAGGCAATTAGACATAACCAGGTTAGGGAGGAGGCAACAACAGAAGAGCTGCATAACATCATAATTCATAGCAGTCAGTGTATATATATCAACAACAGCTCAGACTACTAATATGGAGACTACACAAGGATAGGCAGCTGGGATACTACACTACAGACTAGTGCACCAAGGTCAGATCATACACATATGCACAATCTATCTGCATCATATGCTCACCAACACACAGGCATTCTGCCTCCCCAATGTCTGCAGACGCATCACCTAATTTATTTGTCAGCACCCAGTGAAGGCTTGCTTCTGCACAAGTGATTAACCAGCCAAGGTATACCAATTTCCTTGTGCCTGCTGATGGTTCAAAGATGTTATCAATCTCCCATCAGACATCTGTGATGTAAGTGCACCTGTGTTGTGTATCAGTGATAACACAATGATGGGAAGGGTGCACTGCACCATGCTGAAGTTGGTGTCAATCATGTCTGCACTGGTTGCACTTAAAATTTTAACGGTGAAAAAAGGACTGTGCAGGTCCAGCTCCACTCTCTGGCCTGCCAGGGCTCAGCAGTCTACAGATCTGTGTAGGATGTTGCAGGACAGCCCTGACAGGCACAACAACTTTTTGGGACAGGAGTGTACGTACACGTACCTCCTTGTTAACAACCGATCAGCCCAAAAGTTGGACGAACAAGTGATACAACTTGTTAGACAGCAACTAAAATGACAGGAAAGTAAGAAAGGAAAAAAAAAACACTGGGAAAGTACAACAACAAAAAAGGTATGAGAAAAAAACAAACAAAACCAAATAAAAAGAAGAAAAAAACCTAAGGAGAGTACTGAGTAGAGTACTGATTGTCAAAATCAGGAACTGGCTCTTTTTACTGGGTCATAAGCCCCTTACCCTTTACTTAGTCACGCATGTTTGTCCATTTCCACATCTCACTGAACTAGTGTTGCTCTCACATTTTACTTCTACGCAATGCCCGAGTTCATTTTTCTTTGGTTATGCATAAGTAGTAACTAGCCAACACATAGTATACACACTCATGCATGCATTCACATTAAATTAATTACCTCCTTGGCTTTACTTAAATAAGTGTCTTTGAATACACACACAACCACACACACGAGGCATACACATGAGCATGTGCATATGCACACACAGAGACTTGACTTGACAGACACGCATATATGCACACATGCATGCACGCCCGCATGCACACACAGACTTGACTTGACACAGACACACACTCGCAAACATGTACACATGCATGCATACACACACATGTATAATTTATATATATATATATGTACACACAAAAATCACTGTTCATAAAGAGATATATCATATAGAGGAAGTGTAAGAGGACAAACATTTACTAAATGATTTAGACTAGCAATAGTGCCGTGAATCTCTCCTCGTCAAGTAAATCATGAATTTCAGTAGAAAAATACAGAAAGCAATAAACATCGATAAGGGCAGGGTAGACCAGCTGTGTTATCTTCAGGGTACTGCACCTCGTGATTTGATGGCCCAGGATTGAGCCCAGGTTTGAGCTACTATCTGAGAAGCCCATTCAAGGGGACTTTTTCCCCTTGAGTTAACATCAGTGCAGCCTTTACTCCCCTGAAAGTCCTTTGGATAAGACAATAAAGAAAGATTCCGTGTGTGAACGCAAAACACCTGCACTCGTTAAAACCTGTTGTGCCTTTCATAAGAGTAGGCCATTTCACAGCATTTGTACCAGTAACAACAGATGACAAAATGAAAAACTATACATGCACATTGGTGTCATGTTTAGACATCATCCCCTACAGTAGAAATAAGACTGCCTTAATGATGGGCTATAACAGTCGCTTACCCCCAAAATCTCACTATCAGTTAACCTTGGAGCTCTAACCAGGGAACAACAAAGTACAAACAAACTTAGCTCTGGTCTAAGCCCAAATATTACAACGGATCACTTACAAAGGAGTGACATACACTCTCAAAAAGCAGAGAAATGAATACACATACACGGTCTAAGACTGTTTTCTGTGTGTGTGTGTGTGTGTGCGTGTGTGTGTGTGTGGTGTGTGTGTGTGTGTGTGTGTGTGTTATTTTTCTTCTCTTGAAGAAAACAACAACTGTTGTCGTCCAGCCATAAAACCTTACCTTGTTATCCCCAAAGTTTCTTCATGCCTTGTAAGTTAAATATGCATGTATACACTATACATGTTCACTTCATAAAGTAAACATGTACTTGCTAGCAAGAAAAATAAACATACTTTGCAGGACCATTTCTGACCCTGATGTTAACAGTATGTTGTGTTAGGGGTGGTACACGTTCGTGCATTAATATTCCATTAAGCAACCCATCTAGTGCGGACACTAACCACAGAATCCTTAATGTTCTATATCTGGTCTTCTGCGTGTGTGTGCATAGATAAAGGGAATTACCACATCAGCTGTCTGGTTCATGAATATGTTGGCCTGAGAAATCATGCCCATCATGAAATGGTTTTCTTTCCATGAAACCTAGCATTCACGTTTTAAGATCAAGTGTGTTGAGAAATTTTGTAAGTTCTATTCTTTATTTCTTTACTTTTTTTTATATTTCAATTTATGCTATGTCATGTGAGCATTCTTGAGAGCTTTTTTTCTGTTTTCTTTCACAGCAGTTCATGATCTGTACAGCAGGAAGTTGAATTAAAATAGCTATGCCTATATTCTATTTAATCTAGCTTTGTGCAACATTACTATAAATCTACAGTAACTGAGTAAGCTTGTGTACGTACATGCATGCACGCACGCACACACACACATGCACACACACACACATGCGCATACACACATACACACACACATGCATGCATGCACGCACACACACACACATTATCCTCGATATAAAAGAATAAATAAACACTTGAATTAATACATTACACACACACACACACACATGCACGCACGCATGCACGCACGCACGCACGCACGCACACACACACACACACCCCACACACACACGTATGTATACACACCTACCTGTGCACCAGCACTCGCTCACACAACTTTTCCTACATCCTAACCTCTGAGCCAAAAATAACAACTTGTGACTGACAAGCAAAGGCAACAAAGAAACTTTGCTCTTTATTTATCTGGAGAATCCTAACCTATCTAACATATGTATCAGTGGTAAGCTACACCTCATCACAGATAACATTTTATGCAAGCTGCTGACAAAGTTCAGGTAAAAATGATGGAAGTCACACTGTCATATTTTCCATCTTCATCACTTTCTCACCCACTGTGAAACTGTAACAGTGGAACCTCACTGTAAAAACTTGTTGTTAACAGTTACTTACAGTTAAGGTTTTGCTCACAATAATGGCCTCCAGGCATATACACTGTTCTTTGTCAGGAAACTGATCCCTTCGTTTACACTTTCTGCTTATTTCTTAATTTCTTTTGTGTTCATCAGATAGGCAGCTATGTCTCTGGGGAGAAGACAGTAGATGCTACAGGTAATCTAAGTTGTCTTTCCACTCATTACGACAATGACTTCAATTCAGTTCTAAAGTTTCCAGTGTATACTGTGCACACATTTTACAGCATTCTCTTTTAATGTCCCCACAAACTCAATGGTTTCTTATTCTAGCCCTACATGCATTATCTCTGAAACCAAACTATCTAAAAAAAAAACACCATCACTTGCATGTCAAATAAAACTATTCTCAAATAAAACTATCACTCACGTGTCAAATAAAACTATCACTCTTGTTAGTATCTGCCAAAGATCTATAAAACTTAAAAGTGTGTGTGACTGTAATTTTAAGGTGTTCACTGCTACTGCTGCATTTTTCAATATTCTGGCTGTCATAAGTATATAAAGTCATGATGCATGATGCCTATTTGTTAGTACTGTATAATTTTATGCGCTGGGAGAACACATTAAGTTGCTTATATGGAAGATTTTTCACTAATCAGAATGATTCATTATTCATTATTATCACTACACACTACAATAATCCCTCAATCAAGAGTGTTTAAGGGGGCCCTGAGAAATTAGAAATAATTTCAGTGTCACTGCTCTCTGGACAATATTTTCTATCAACTACTTATGACTGGCAACCTTAACTGTATTTTAAAAGTCTTTTTACCAGTTTCAGTTTGCCTCTGGCAAACATTTCCTTCATGAAAGAGATCCAACCTGTACAAATCTGAGCTGGTCAGCAAACTCCAGCATCACAGTCTGTCTTGCTCAGTTCACCTCATGCCAAATTTGGTACAGTCTAACTTGCTGTCAATCATTATGTGTGACAGTCTGCTCAATCACTGTTGACAAAGTTCACAGGTAATTCAATCACTGCTCACTAAATTTATCCGGTAACATGGCTCTCAATATTCAGTGCAGTTTACTGTCCTTTTTACAGCTGACAGGTATAATATAATGCGAGGTCTTAAATAATAAACTGCTTCCTTCTTTCTGTTTATTTCTGCTTAGTTTCTCCTTTTCATTTTCTTCTCCTGATTTTTTTTTTTCAAATCCTTGTTCTTCCCCTTCTCCCCTTTCCATGTTCTATCTCCTGCTTTTTTTCCCTATGCTTTTACTCTTCTGTTATTTATTTCTTATGAATTCCACTAATCTTAAATATCATAAAGTTCTTTCTTTGTGACAGAAAAATATTTTTAATAGAGCACACAATCTACACCAAAGTGCTTGAGATTGGAATCAAAAGCATACATGTCTGTAAACCTGAGTATGCATCAACTCTCTCTCCCCCTCTCTCTCTTGGTTTTCCTACTGTACATTTCCCCTTCCCAAATATCTTATTACAGCTTTGCTGCATACCACTGATGACTAATGTCTGCTTTAAAAACTTACATTTGGAGGTCCTGATCAACCCATATACTCTTACTAGTCTTAGTATCAATGCCCAGTGCCAAGTAATCACCAAAGAACATTTTCTCATGCTCCATAAATCTTGACAACAATCCAAAGGCAGGACTAGATAAACTATTTTTCAAGAAACAGAGCAGATACAGATCTATGAAAATACAGACACAGACCTTTTTCAGTTTTTGTCCTTCAATAACAGATGATGACGACAAAAGTAGCAACCTCAG
This sequence comes from Rapana venosa, assembly GCA_028751875.1. NCBI lineage: Eukaryota > Metazoa > Mollusca > Gastropoda > Neogastropoda > Muricidae > Rapana > Rapana venosa. The sequence goes on along the minus strand of CM054136.1, from coordinate 24,811,574 downwards.
GAGGGAGAGAGAGAGCCTTAGGGCATGGTATCCCTTTGGAACAGACAGGTCTTTTCCCAAAAGGTGAGGATGAGGATCAAAGGGCAACCTTTTCCTTAGCCTAATCTCACACACCTGACATTTTCGCTCAGCCACTGCCCTCAGCACTGTTTGTTGTTCTCCAGTATTATTTTCTCTCTCTCTCTCTCTCTCTCTCTCTCTCTCTCTCTCTCTCTCTCTCTCTCTCTCTCTCTCTCTCTCTCCATCTTCTCTGCTGTACAAACTGTTTGAGTCCCCCAAACTGATACTCTGGTTGACGCAGTGGCTATTGTTGGGGAACAAGTAATCTTATGTTAATAAAAAATATGTGCCACACATGTGCGTGCACATGCATGCGTGTGTATGTGTATGCGCGTGCATGTGTGTATTTAGGACAAACATATATATATATATATATATATATATATAAAATGCATGAAAGCACAAATGTATGCACTTGAACATCAATAATAATAATAATGTCAAAACTGTCATATTTGTTGCTTCAAAGTAAAACACACGATACATTTTCTTGCTTGAACAATGAGCTCCAAATACAACAATATCCATCAATCTCTAGATTCTGCTTATAATGGCATTACTTGTTGCAAGAAGAACCTCGACAGCCCAATTTGCTTGACAATGCAATTTTTATCCTAGCTTATAACATTTTTACATTTATACCCTTCTTCACACACTCACAAACCGATAAATCCATCCATTTTTTCATGCACTCACACATGCACACACACAAACATATTCAAATAAAGTGCCTGTCTGTCTGGAGCACAAATGTTAACTTTACAAAAGCACAAACTGATTCAAAAACAAAACATGAGAAATGAAGACCAAAATGATATGGTAATGCTGCACCTTGCAATGGAAACAGAACTGTATCACATTAACATGAATAAAGTTTCTAACTGACTTTGCAACAACTTTCCAAATTCAACTGATTTATACCTGTGGATACATTACAAAACTCATGCTAGCAGCACACTGGCCTGCATCAGTGCATGCCTTCACATAGTATACACACACAATCCTCTCTCAGTACAACACACACACACACACACACACACAACACACACACACACACACTAGCTCTCTCTCTCAGATACTCAGACACACACACATGCTATTATGACCCCATTATCACAATCAGCTTCTGACAGCAGTCACAGAAACATACTGGGACCTTTGTAAAAGAAGTGTAAAGTGGTTTACACAAGGATGCTCTTCACACTTCCTTCCTCCTCTTCTGTGTCTACAGGCAATTTACACTTTGCCTAAGAATAATACTGGCCAATCATACCTTCACACAACCAAGGAGTGTCTCAGCATTAAACTAAACACAAAGAAATTGATGCATGATTCTGACTGATGAAAACATAGAAAAGAAAATCATACATTAGTCTTTACAGGTGTTTGGTGAATTCATGTCAGATATGGTTTCGTGAGCTACTTTTGGATGAGAAGTCTAAAGTCGGTTACTTTGCAAGACAGTTAAAATAATATCAGTGGATTGCTGTCAAATAAAAAAGAAAGAAAACAATGCACAAGTTTAACATATTAATGTGAAACAGAGAAAGGGAATGAGGGAGGGGGGGGGGGGGGGGGGTGAGACTGTGTGTATGAGAATGTAGAGAGAAAGCAAGAAAAAACACACACAGAGGGGAATCCTAGGAAAGATTTTAAAGGATATAAATTCATAATCTATATGATTATATATTTAAATATAGATGCATAGTACATCATACATGCCAGTGGCATTTCTGTATATATATCCATAAAGTATCATTTATGATTTGATTATGATTGCTCTTGTAGCTTTTCCTTAATATTTTCAGACTGGTGTGACTGGTCCATTATTTCAATAGCCTGACCATAATGCTATCTAATCTTGGTTCTGAATAGTTGGGGAGAGGCAAAGACTTGTCATCAATATTTTAATTTAAAATTCTTTGCTTTGGTATCAGTCTAACATGGCCCTGATGGTCTGCTGTGCTGTAACTTGACTTGCTTTCTCTGTTCAGGAAGAGTCATTGAGGTACTGCTCTGACACTTTCAGGCAATGTGATTTGAGTAAGATGAACATGGCAAAGGCCATCCTTATCCAGGCAGCAGATCACAATGCTAGATGTAAACTTGCATTGATCATCAATGCCCCCAGCCACTGCTGACCTGCTCCTCCATAAACTTAGATGGAAATATTTTTTAATGTGTTAATATGTTCTGTCAGTGTTTGCACAGTTTGTAGTCTTGGTTTAAAACTCTTACATTCCAAGGACTGAAAATGTGTCTAAATATAAGGCAACCTTTGAATTAGGAGTCCCATGGTCTTATGACCAAGTTAGCTAGGCACTGCCCTGTAAACAAGAACACAAACAAATGGATGAAGGACCAGTTTAGCGTCAGTGTACTCTTTTTCCTGGGGGCAGGTGCCTAGATTGCAGACTAAACCAGGTGAACTAACAAAAGCACAAAAGCCAATGTCCACAGAGGCAGATGAAAGGCAGGCCAAACCATGCCAACTGTGTTACTAATTCATCTCCCCTGAAAGGCCTGTGCTTTTCAGCCTTTAAATAGATCTACACACACACACTGCCTCCACTCCCATACTTTGTCCTTCACAGCTAGCCTCATGCATTATACAAGACTACTAGTGCTACACTAGTTCAGTAGCTGCAACTTGCATGCATGCCTAACTGCTCAGTATTATAACATATTACTCTGTTCTGCATACTGCTCACACTAATCCACATATTTGTTGATGCTCCTAACAATGTGCATGCATGCAATCCAATCAAGACCAAGACAGTTTGCTAATGACAGTGAAAACTTCAGTGAAGTGCCCTAATGGCTCCTCAAGAAGTGGGAGAAGTCAAGTCAAAATAATGATGCTTTACTATTGGTGGTGCAGACTTTAGTTCATCGTTTACATTGTTCATGAATACCCATGACAATAATGGGCTACAACACATTCTATTGTTGTTATGTTGCTTTTTTACCCCTCAACAACCTACAATTCAGTTTCTGAAGGTATCACTGAACCCATTGCATGCAAGATACTGCCTGTGCTGCATTAGTTAATCTGTAGTGTCAAGTCAAGAAGAACTACAATTCAGTGAAAACTTGTTTTCTTAAAAAGTAATATATTTCATCATCATGTTTCAGTTGCACAAGAAGACTCATAGAAGGCCTATCTTATGACAAAACAAGTGCTATCTGCTCTACCAATACTAATGACAGCATTCCTACTTCAATCAATTGAAGGAAATGAAAATGAAAAGTTCTTATGAATATGACCCACCAGTACTAAACTTTACTGAAAATACTTAACTTGGTAAGCTGTTGATAAAAGCTTATTTCCCCAGATTACCATAATTATGGAGAAACATGATCTGAGATCTCAACTGCAATATCACTGATTTAGCTCCGAATGCAAGCTTTTGACTCCAGTCTTGATGTATCAAATGAATAGAGAAGATTTGTGTTTTGCTTTACCAGTTACTGTGTGTTTGTTTACAAGTAAACACTAATGCCATAATGACAGCAGCACCAGGCTATCTTAAACCCTGATATTTAAGTTTAACAGCCAAGGAAAAGCCACTTTTTAACTTCTAGACCACATAATCAGATCTTCAGTAGGTCAGTGAGTCACTCCGTTGATGACATAGCCAAAGCAGTGGTAATTCTATAGTATAATGGGCAGCCACAGATTCAAAAATACTCTGAGCACAGATTTAAGTGCCATGTATAAGTTCCTCCCAATATTTTCATCCCACCCCCACCCCCCACCCCAGCACAATTTTCTAACTTGCATAAGTTGCCATAGCTGAATTACATGGTATACATTACACAGCAATGGTTGAGCAATGTAAGAAAACAGCAAGTGAACACAGAACATCCACCATGCACCATAGTGTAGTGTTTGTAAAAAAAAGAACCAAAAAAGTAAAAATTTTTTTAACCTTTTTCAAAGTTTTTGGCTGACTGGTATTCTTCAGGGTTGGATTTAGACACACTATTTTGCAAATTAAACAGTATCACTTTCTTGCAAAGAGTGTTAAATGAAATAAAACAAACAAACAGAAAAACCCCACTTGCACCATGATATGGTATGATATGGATGTAAAAAAAGCACATGAGTGCTTATTCCATTATCCTCGATGTAAAATAATAAGTAAATAAATAAATAAAATATGGAATTTCACCATGATACAAAACATACGAAAACATGTGCCTTGGCAGATGACATGTTTACTATCATTTTATCAAAATTGTGTTTCTGCCATTGTGTTTGCATCATATTTGTTTTGCTATAGAATTATATGTATACATATAATTCAGCCAGGGCGACTTGCACAAGTTAAAAAACAAAACTGTGCAAGGGTGGGGGTGGGGCAAATTTCAATTTCAATGTGTTGACAGCCCTGATACATACTCTCTGGTTGGCAGGGCTATACTATTTATAAGCAATGTGACTGCATGGGATTGGGAACCATATTGTAAAAAGTTTACAGTACTGCAATTTGTGTGAGTTAACTGAATTCCTCTTATCCAAATTATTATAAACCCCCCTCCCCTCCCCCATTAAAAATCCAAATGAAAAGAAAAACTTTCAGATAAAACCACACACCACATTGAGCTAAAAAGGAAATCTGCAAGAAACAAATACAAAGATTATCATAAGATCATCAAACTGCACAGCCATTACCATTTCAGTTGCCCTTCTAGGCCTCTACTTTATCACTCATCATACTGGAGATTCTTCTTCTTTGTCCAGCACTCAGACAACTATTATATATGGCCCACTATCTGGCTCAGAACATATATTATATTGAAATGGGGTTTTTGTTGCTACCCTGTATTGAACAAGGCATTTTAATGGGCAGAAGCCTGAGAAGGTAGATTAAAAGGTAACTTGAATTGATTCCTGTTCAAGAGGATTTGTCATCTGGAGTTAACATCAATGCCAACTCCACTCTCCTCAAGTCCTTCGGATGAGACTATAAACTGAGGTCCTGTGTGTGAATGCATGCAGAACATCTTGCGCACAGGTTAAAACCCGTTAGAACTGCTTTTTGGTAGAGTAGGCCATTGTGTGTAGGTGGGAACAGATGACAAAATTGACAAAACTGCATGCACACGGGGACTGGATGAAAAAAAGCACATGAGTGCTTATTCAATTATCCTTGAAATAAAAGAGTAAATAAATTTTTTAAATAATAATAATAATAAAAGTAAACTGTTAATGCTTGAAGTTGAGGTAAAAAAAATGCACAGTTACATACTAAAATATCACAAAGCAATAAACCAGTAATGCGCCAACGTGACTGAGTTTTGTGACAACCTAACAAAAAATATAAATTTAACAATACCCATTTTCCAATGTTACTTTATTTCACATAAGTTTGTACATTGTAGCACTTCATAATGATAAGTAGGGCATTGTCCTCTCCTCTCTCTGTCCAGAAGAGTGTATTGATCTTCCATAGATCATAAGACATTCCGCATCTGATCTTACTTTTAAGTGTTGAATTTATTGAATGGCTTCCCTACATCTAAACTAGTGTTCCATCCCGAACAACAAGTATTGAACAATGTAACTGGCCTTCCCCTTTTAGAAGTGCCATATTTCATGCATGTGTGAAGCATATATCCTGTCTGCAATATAAATTATTTATGATGTATTACAGTATGTCAACTAGTGATCTACATGTGTATACTGCATTGTATGCACAGTCCCATATGCAATTGTGGGCTTACTGTACTGTATTTTTCAGTATGTCTACCGTCTTTGCAAACTACTGCAGAATTATTACTACTTTCAATTCTTCATTATGAGCTGTTACCATAGATCATCAAACTTCTTTTTTTTCCATAACAAGAGCTTGGCAAGAGAAAAACTGACGAAGCAAAAATTCAAAACTGACAGAACAAACATAAAAATGTGAACTTTTTAAAAACTTGTTTCCCTAAAATAAACACTGAGTGAAAGAAAGAGATTTATCAGAGAATGAAATCTGAATGAGGGAGAGAGAGTGAGAGACAGACAGAGAGACAGAGAGTCAGACAGACAGACAGACTGACAGAGAGAGACAGAGAGAGAGACCGATCAATACACCAATTTCTATTCATGTGCTGTTAAACACCACGTGAGCCAACAAACCAACAAGCCACACCAGCAAGGTCATCTGCAGCAGACAACGCCCAGCTATATTTTGTCCTTTTTTTTCCTTTCTATTTTTTTCCCTCTGGCACCAACACCACCAGCAGTTGTTTGGTATTGATCACTCCCTCTCATGTGACAGGGAGGTTGACTATTGATTGTTCAGTGCAGTGGACAAGAACCCTGAAACCGGTCCTTAATCCAGCAAAGCAAGTGCTTCCCTCCCCAGCCAGTGTAGCCGCTCTGTGTTCAATTACCACAGGTAGAGAAAATACCAGCTGCATGATACTGATAGTCAATACATCGGTCACTCACAGCTTCATGGCTTACTTAATGGAACTTAATTTTCAATGATTTACTGCAGGGTCTGTGTGACAGTTCCTTGTTTCAAATAAATCTTGCACTTGCAGATGACAAATTTAGTTCAGAGTGCTAACCTATAGATACTATAAAATACTAATCTAAGTATACTGTTCTTTCTCACTCAGTTGCTGACCCAATGTATTTTTCTGTTACCATCAAAATCAGTGGCCTATTCATTAATACCACTGATTCAATAATGAACACTGCAAAGCGCAAGCTATGCTATGAAACATGTGCTGACACAGCTTTAGGCTGAGACAATCCATAGAAGTAAAATGCATGCCTGGCTGAGACAATCACTAATTCAATACTAGTTACTAGTTAGTGACAGTCACTAATAGTGATAGTACCATCAAAATTTATGCTAAAACTGAGGACCTGAGCTCCCACTGTCCATTTCTTGTTTTGTATCATGAGGTACAGAGGTTTTGTCATCAGCAAGAAATGGTACTATCTATCTGACATTGACAGCTTGCTTTATTGTACTTGTTTCATTTTCAATGTTTGTCTTGAACTTTGAAGTACCATGCTAGATAACAGCCCCATAATATTAGCCTTTATTAGGTATTTATTTTTCTATGAAACACCTTTTGGCGTTTTGGTCTTTTAAATATTTTGTTTGGATCCATGTTTCCAAAAACATGTTTCTAACATTGTAACAATATAAGGAAAACACTCCTCTGTAAAATAGTCCTCACCCACTAAGATATAAACTGACCCAAAAGCAAAAAATTTTAAGAAACAGTCGATAGACAGAAATCCATGACTGACATTATGATTTATAAAGTGTACACTATGATCTGTTGAATATACTTTTTAGAAAATCAATCGACCACCAAGGCACCAAACCTAACATTATCTTCTTTTTTCATGTATAAAAACACATAATGCCACTACCCCTTCTATTACAATAATAATTAAGTCAGAATAGACTATAAGTATATGTTATTACTAGTTTTACTGGTGAAACATGTAATGATGTATATCTAGTTCTAACAGTACTTCAAAGAAATATTTTTTGGTTAAGTTCTGCAAGATAAAAATTCTGGCCCATGACCCCTCCAGCAAGCCCTACTCTCTTGAGCATTGATCCATAAGTTTTAATTAGAGAGAGGATAGAAGGGGCCAGTGACTGAGTACGGCACCAATAAGAGGTAGACCTTCACTTCAGGTCTTTTAAAAGAACAAAATCAAAATCACTGAAACAGTACTAGATTACACAGCTCCCTCTGAGTCTGGCTTGTCTAAATCCAAGTTTCAACAATATTCTTTTTAAAAGTTTAATTCTAGAATAAGTATTTCATTTCAGTTTCAAGAGGGATGGAAGGAAATAATGTTACAAAACATACTTTACATTATATACTTTACATTATATATTCTCTCTGATCTATGGTATCTAGATACTGTTACTAATTTTACTATGCTCAGTTTTTAGTTTGTTATTTAAAATTTTAATATTTAATGTAATTGTAAGACTAAGAATATAAAATAAACATTCATTCAAAAGAGGGAGGGAGGAGAGAGAGAGAGAGAGAGAGAGAGAGAGAGAGAGAGAGAGGAGAGAGAGAGGGGAAAGAGAGAGAGAGAGAGAGACAGACAGACACATGCATGCACACACACACATGACACAGACAGACAGAGACAGTCAGAGACTCAGAGAAAGAGACAATGTGTGTGTGTGTGTGTGTGTGTGTGTGTGTGTGTGTGTGTGTGTGTGTGTGTGTGTGTTGTGTGGTGTGTGTTTTGTGGTGTGTGTGTGTGTGTGTGTGTATGTGTGTGTGTGTGTGTGTGTGTGTGTGTGTGTGTGTGTGTGTGAGAGAGAGAGAGAGAGAGAGGAGAGAGAGAGAGAGAGAGAGAGAGAGAGAGAGAGAGAGAGAGAGAGAGAGAGAGAGAGAGAGAGATCAGAGAGAGCATTGTTAATGGTTCCATGAACCCTGTTCAAGTCTGATAGTCCACTTAGGAAAAATAGCACTTGACAAAATTTGCTTTTGATCCTTGTCATCACTTGTGACTCACCATCCTCAAAGACTGAGTCTGTCTCCCCCCCCCCCCCTCCCCCCAAACAAAATTTATTCAGATTTAGTGTATCAAACTTATTAGAAAATGATGCTGCAGTGTCAACACAAAATTTCTTTAAAAGAATCCATTTAAAATAGCATCACCTATGAATGATAAGTGATATTATACATTGATATTATTATAACTTTTTTTGGTGTCAATCCCTCACTGAAAACTGTGAAAAGACTGAGACTGAGTTGGTGGCTGATGGCAGTAATGAGGTTGACCAAATCAGTCAAGATTCTTTTAATTAAAAATTAGACTTTTACTGACCTCAATTGTGATAAATTTAACTAATCTGTTTGGAGAGGGAAGGGGGGGGGGCAGGAGAGTGGAGGGGAAGAAAAGGAAACTGGTAGTTACTCTGTTGATCGATGATGAATTGGTTTGACACAGTTTACTTTAAAAATTAAGCTCAGTACAATTTTGAAAGTTTGTTGTGCTGTTATGAATACTTAAACTGACGTTCAAAACCCGCTATTGTGGCGACGCGCTCTCCCAAGGGAGAGCAGCCCAAATTTCACGCAGAGAAATCTGCTGTGACTTTAAAGTACTATATAAATAAATAAATTTTGATTTGATAATCAACACTACAATACTAATACTGTAAAGTGTAATAGTGGTTACTATGTCTGACTAATTTCCTTTTGTGATTATTCTTTTAAAACTGAATAGAGCCTCCTATTACAAATTACTTAGTATTCACTCAATGTGCACATGCATGCAGGTATGCCACTATGCATTGCACACAGACAAGAAACACAGATCATGCACACACACACACACACACACACACACACACACACACACACACACACTCACTGAGAGTCAGAGTGAGAGTGAGACAGCACCAACTGTCTGTCATACATTCATGTGCAAAAATGTGTTGCTCTGCAATTAAGCATCAGGCCCAGCGCATGCATCTGACTTTGGTGTGGGAGAGAAAAATTTTGTTATCTTTAGACTTTAAGTCTTTCTGGAAAAAGGCAGGAGAAACTTCAGAAAGGACCAAGAACTTGAAGACAGTAGAAAATAGACAAGAAGGGAGTGAAAGGATAAAAACATACAAAATTACAAGGCAGAAACGAAACAGAGGGATAAAAAAGTGGGAATTCCTAGCACAGAATTTCCAGAAGGTAGGGATGCTATTTAT
>CM054136.1:24789307-24796807 GCA_028751875.1 Rapana venosa | reverse complement strand
ACGTGTGTGTGTGTGTGTGTGTGTGTGTGTGTGCATGTGTATGTGTGAGTGTGTGCGTGCTTGCGTACATGTGTGTATGTTTGTGCGTGTGTGCGCGTGCGCCCGCGTGTCTGTGTGTTCTTTCTTTAATTTAACTCTGTTCACTCAAGGTGATATTAGGCCAAAAATAATGTGTTACAATATATAGAGAACGTGTGTGTGCGTGCGTGCGTGCGTGCGTGCGTGTGTGTGTGTGTGTGTGTGTGTGTACCTGTTAGTGTCTGTGCACGAGATAAAAGAAAAAAATACAAAGAAATTATGGGGGGGGGGAAGCATTGAGCTGCTTAAACTGCAGCAAGAACAATTACAAAAGTTTGCCAACAGGGCTTCTAACTAAACTATCTCCAACATAACCATATTATCGGCCAATAATTGTTCAAAGTGTGTGTGTGTGTGTGTGTGTGTGTGTGTGTGTGTGTGTTTTCTTAGGTGTGCTTGCAAGAATGTGAGTAGATGTGTATTTGCGAGCTAAGGTAGGGTGTGCGTGCATGCGTGCGCGCGCGCGCGCGCGTGTGTGTGTGTGTGGCGCGCGCGCGCGCGTGCGTGCATGCGTGCGTGCGTGTGTGTGTGTGTGTGTGTGTGTGTTTACCTATTAGTGTCTTTGCACGAGATAAAAGGAACAAAATACAAAGAACTTATGGGAGGGACAGGGGTGGGGGGTGGGGGAAAGCATTGAACAGCTTAAACTTCAGCAAGAACGATTACAAAATTTTGCGCGCGCGCGCGCGGCGTGTGTGTGTGTGTGTGTGTGTGTGTGTGTGTGTGCGTGCGCGCGCGTGCGTGCGTGCGTGTGTGTGCGTGCGTGCGTAGTAGTTCTTCAGTTTAACGTCCTTCCACTAAATATCAGACAGGAAAGTGTGTGTGTGTATGTGTGTGTGTGCGTGTGTGCGCGTGTGCGTGTGTGTGCGTGCGCACGCGCACGTGCTTGTGTGTGTGTGTAGGGGGGAGGGGTATGCATATAACTAATCAATCGTAATAAACAACTATTATGAAAAAAGCATAAACAAGAATTCTGGAAAAACAAAAACAAAAAACAAAGAAAAAACCAACAACAACCACAAAAAAAAACCAAAAAAAAAACCCCAATAACCAACCCCAGAAACATCAAACAGCAAAAATACCAGCTTTCCAATTCATATAACTTGAAGCTATCCTTATATCAGAGGAGTCTGAAAATAGGAGTATGGCTTAATGACAATACAATTTCTTTCATTAATGGAATGTCTTTAAGAATTTGCTGCAAGCTACGGACTGGGAAGGCAGGTAAGATGTTTTTCAGATCTCTGCATCGTAAAAGAATGTGATCATTGGTAAGATTTTCACCACAGATACATGTTGCTTTTTAAAAAAAAAATTCGTTCTAAAAGCATTGAGCTTAAACCTGTATATAAGAGATACAACATTTCTGTATTCATGTAAATTACGATATTTGATCTTATCAAAAGATAATACATGGGCTACATCATCACTCCAAGAATAACCGGTACTTTGTAGTTTCTTTTTAAAGTGTTTCCAACATGCATTTTGTAACATGCTATAGCCCTCATGGATGGATAGAGGAACACTTATGCTGCAAGACCCATCGATATGCTCAGCTCCACATTTTGCTTTTCTGTCAACTTTTTCATTAAAGTAAATACTCAGTGCGAGGGTATCCAGCAAAAGGTAACACCAGTGCCTCGTATCATCAGAAAATGAATTAGATGACTAATCTCAATTATGAAATCTTGTCTCACTTTTGAACTGAAGTTTCTCAGGGCAAGTAAGACTGACCTGGAATCAACACAGAAAAGTATTTGAAATATGTCTTTAGGAAAATCTAAAAGATAATACAAAGCCATCAAAATAGCAGACAATTCAGCTGTAAAAATAGATCGATTTTTTCCTACATAAAATGATCTCTCTATTTTCAAAGATGGTATGACAAATGCTGCACCCGCCTCATTATTGTTCAAAAGGGAACCATCTGTGTAAATTTTTAAATGATTTGGATATGTAGTTTGTATATATTCTTTTACTGATGCGCTAAGAATATTTTCATTACCTTTTTTCGTTAAAGAGGAATAATTTACGTCAAAATTAGCTCTCTTAAGTTCCCATGGGGGACAAGGCGAGGAGTGAATCTTCGATTTAGCTATTTTTGTGGGATTTATATCTGCTTGATCAAATAATTGAGAAGTATAGGTTCTAGCTGTGGTTACAGAGCGAATAGAATGTGCTCTTTTTGGAAAGTTGACATCAGATCTTATACTAATTTCGTTGTCCACATTAGTTTCTTGTGTTGAACAACGTAAGAGATATTTAGCCACAGCCAGTTGTCGATATTCGTCTAATGGCAAAATTCCTATCTCCTCATAGGTACCCCTGGACGATGCATGAAAAGGAACCCCCAGAGCTAATCGAAAAGCCTTGCAGTCTAGTCTTGTCATTTTCTGTAATAAATATTTTGGAGCACTGAAAAATGCTTCCTGGCCATAAATGAGTCTGGAACGTACTAAAGATAATGCCAAATGTTTTAAAACAGCTACATCATAAGCCCACACTTGTTTACTAATAACTTTCAGAAGATTAAGACTTTTCCGAGCCTTAGTATTTAAATAATCAATATGATAATTCCAACTTAGTGTAGACATAAAATATACTCCTAAAAACTTCACCAAAGTTTTATATTCCAACACTTTCCCATCTATTTGGAAAACAGGTAGAACTGGGGGGTTAGTGCCATTATTGAAAAGTACGAGATTAGTCTTTTCAGGAGACAATGAAAGACCATTCTCAAGAATGTAGTCATTAAGTTTGTTTAGCTCAAGCTGATACATATTTTTTATATAGTTTAGATGCCTCTTTGGTGTTTTCTTTTTCATCGTAACATTCATCCACATACAAATGTCATCAGCATACTGGACGTGGATGGCATTACTGGAGAGGCACTGAGGAAGATCATAAAGAAGAATATTGAAAAGATGTGGAGCGATAACTGATCCCTGTGGAATACCCATTGTTGGAAACCGTAAAGTAGAATAGGAATTTCCAACTTTGGCCTGCATACATCTTTCTGAGAGAAATGCTTTAATATAATGATACATATTACCAGATAAGCCAATAGTTTTTAGTTTATATAGTAATCGTTTATGCCAGACCTGATCATATGCTTTCTTTATATCAAAAAAGGTGGCAAGCACATTTTTCCTACTAGCAAATTGGTGTTTAATATGCGTACTAAGTTTAATCAGATGATCTGCTGTGCATCTACCTTTTCGAAAACCTGCCTGGCTAATGGGGATTATTTTGTTTTTATCGCAATAATGCATTAGTCGGTTTAAAATTATGTTTTCCATAAGTTTTCCTGTGTGAGAGGTTAACGCGATAGGTCTGTAACTGTTTTTATCATTTTTAGGTTTACCCTGCTTTGGGACTGGCACTAAAATGGAATGTTTCCATATGCTTGGAATGACCCCTTGAGACCAGCAACTTTGAAATAATTCAAGTAATAATATTATCCAATTTTCAATTTTGCGTGCGTGCGTGTGTGTGTGTGTGTGTGTGTGTGTGAAATTTAATGTTTGGTAATTCGACAAGTTCATTTCAACCATCAGAGGGTTTTTTGTTTGTCTGTTTTTTGTTTTTTTGTCCCGCAGCCATTCACTCCAAGCCGAATCCATAATTTCAGACCAATCCGCTTTTCATTTGGAAAGGAAAATCAGACGCGCCATTTTCCAAGCACAACGTTGTCAACAAAAACAGTCTGAGTAAGTTGAATCGCATGCTGTTGAAGAGTTAGAAAGCTCTCAAAGTAATTGTATTGTATTTATTCACAAAGTATGTGAAATAACTTGGGTGTTCATTATATTTTTATTAAAGGTTTGAGATCGAAAGGCAAGATCGAGTTTGAAAAAATAAAATTGCCCTAGCCCTAAACTTGAAAGTCGCTTGTCTAGTCATTTTTAACACAGGTCCATATACTGATATAGAAACCTCAGCCAACAATGATGGAAAAGCAAGACTCCTTTGTTTCTTTGTTTTTTTTTGCGTGCAGGCACAATCGTTATTGAGCATGGAAGGGGGGGGGGGGGGGGGGGGGGGGCAAGGGATGAGGAGAGATCTAATTCTTGGCTAGGTAAAGCAGAAGTGTCACGAAACAGGGATGTAAGAGGCCCCAAGCACGCACTAATATGTGTTTTATTTATTTATTTATTCTTTATTCTTTTATATCGTGGATAATTGAATAAGCACTTATGTGCCTTTTTACATCCAGTCCTGGTGTGTATGCCGATTTGTGAATTCTGTCATCTGTTCCCACTGGCACACAATGGCCTACTCTTAGGAAAAGCGGAACAGGATTTAATGTGTGGGCAAGATGTTCTCTGTGTGTGTGTGTGTTTATGCTTTTTTCATAATAGTTGTTTATTGCGATTGATTAGTTATGTGCATACCCCTCCCCCCTACACACACAAGCGCGTGCACACACACACGCACGCACGCACACACGCACACACACACACACACACACACACACACACACACACACACACACATACACACACTTTCCCATCTGGTATCACTATTTAGTGGAAGGACATTAAACTGAAGAACTACCAGTGAGGTGTGTGTGTGTGAAGTACAACCATAGCAAGCCTTAGAGTTAGACCTGGGATTCATTAAACAGGTTTTTACCATACATTTATGCATAGTGTAAATATAAATTGTAAGATGCACACTTGCAAAAAAGTATCAGGAACTCAGCAGCTTTACATCCCATTAGTTTGTGATATACCTGCTTTTATCTTCCAGCCACTTTGGCTTGTTGAATTCTTGGCCTGGAAAATCAGGAGTTAGAACCCTAAAGGAGTCAGGTTTTTGTGATTTAAGAAAACCCCCCAACTCCATCCCACTCTTACCCACAGTGAGTTTCCTATGGCTCATAAGACAGACTTGAGACCACACACTAGTCATTAGTAGTTAAACATCATCCACTTTTCAGATGTGATTTTGAGAATGTTGCTCAAAATTGTTCGAGTCTTGACGAACAATGCAATATCTAGGACCTGGTTGGTGCCAGGTATTACATTACTTGATTAGAATTTGACACAAAAAACATGCTGAAAGAATTGTTTAGAAATAGATTTAAAAAGAACAAGAGGAACAAAAATAAGGGACGAAAATAAAAACTAGATAGATCTGCTGTAGTTTTAGTTCTGAAATGTCATGGACGCGCTACAGATTCTTTTTCTCTGGTTCTTTTTTCTTTAAAGTTATTTTTCTTTTTAAAGTATACATTATATATACTTCACTATGTTTGCCAAGAAATGTAATGAGCAAGAATCTTGGCAAAGCCCTGGGTGTATATTTGTGTTTTTATTACCTATAACTGAGCCAGACATCTTCAAAGGTCAAGATTCATTCATGATCTTTTTTTTATATAATGGGAAATAAGGCATTCATTAGAAAAGAACATTTGTTGCCTTGAGAAACTAGGTAAGCAAGCAATTATTGCTTGCTCTTTTACTTAAATAGGAAAGTGAATATAATAAATTTTAACTAGCCTCTCATTTTTCAAAGTTGTTAAACACTGGAATGGAGACTGGGTTTTACTTATATGTAGGAGTCTACAGCATCATGTAACAGAAATCATGATATTTAGATCTATTACGAGTACTTGGTTAAAAGTATGTTATTTTTCCTTCTTTTAGTTTAAAAACAAATATTAAATTTGATTGATTGTCTTAATTGACTTTAAGAATCAAAGGGAATGATTACAAATAAATAATATAAATAATAACTATGCGTTCTTTGCATATTGGCATTGGAGAAGAATGATATGTTTGGTGGTGTTCGTTTCAGCTTATGGTGTTAAGAACAGTTTTAGATATCAAAGAGGCAGTAGTCCAGATGTGTTTGTTACTTTGTGAGCAGTTGGCTGGCTATAATATAAATATGAAAATATGAAAGATGTTACTTTGAGAGCAGTTGGCTGGCTATAATAAAAATATGAAAGAGAGTGTGTATGTGTGTGTGTGTGTGTGTACGTGCGCACCAAGACTTTTCCAAACAAAAGCAAGACATAAAGGCCATTCAACAATGAAGACGAGTAAAAATACCCACCTCCCTCCCCCAGGTCACCACTTCTAAACTAAAGGAGGCTCATGTAAGAGGATAAAAAAAAAAGGGGGGATGGGGTGGGGAGGAAGCAGAATAAGTCATTGGCTGTAGGCAAAACACATGCCAGATACGCAAGCAAAGAGAAACATTCATACAATTCATGAAAGCTTTTTCCATTATTGGAGAATAGCATTTTTTTTTTAAAAGGTTCTTGGAGTGCATATATTTTAAGTTTCCATACTATTAGGATATTTGCAGTCTGTCAATAGAAGAACTCCTAGGAAATGCTTATGTGTGCAGATTATGATCAAATATTTATGTTCAGATAAAGAACTTGAGACAAAATTCAATAGTTTTGCTAATCAAGTTTTCCAAGATTACTGTTGAGGGAGAGGGTAGGTAGAAAAACCAGTGGATTGGAAACATTGCAGAATGAATAGGGAAACTAGTTTCAGAAACTCAAGCCTTGTCACAAAGGGGGAATGTGATGGATGACTTTTTGTAGCTGTGTTTCATAACCTCTGGGAATTAAAAAAAAGGAAGAGACATCCACAACAGCATTTTTGGGCTTTCAGAACAAAAATATTGCTTACAGTAACTTATAATCTTACCTACTATGGGTATCGTTTAAAAACAATTTGGTAGTCAAAGAGTGTGGTAAAAAAAAGTCATACGTACATGTAAAGATAAAACTGCTTAAGAAATAACTGTATATCAGATCTGTATTCTACAATGAAAGATGATGAGACCAAATGGATAAAGTAGTCCCCTTTTCCCCCTTAAAAAAAATCAAAGCAACAACAAGGAAAACAAAATGAACAAGGAAAACACAACAACATAAAGCAAACAAACAAAAGCAAAACAAACAGAATTGCTTAAGGTGCATTAAAAGTGTACATGTTTTCTAAAAGTAATTACAGAAAAATAGTCTGTTCAGGACCAAATATTTTTTAAAAGAATAACTAATTGAAGCTGATTTGATATGAAACAAAAAAACATTTAACATTTACAGTCATAAAAAACAAAACAAAACAAAACAAACATTTACAGTCATGTTAGCTTTTTCGGCAGGATATGCAGACTGCTTTCGCTGCTTAGCACAGACACTCAGATGAGAAGGAGCAGATCATGGAAGTGTTTTTTTTTTCTCTTTAAAAATTAATAGTGTAATGCTGGTATACTCATTTGAGTTTCTTATTATTTTAAATAATATGTTGTATTTTCAAGATATTCAAATATAAAGCTGCGAGGTCACATCTAGTGGATAGTACATAAGCTGAATTGCAACAAGTATTATGTGTATATTGTACATTTCTTAATGAACTGTAAAGGTGTTTCTCCTGCTAAAGAAGTTTACTGTGT
>CM054136.1:24777517-24788807 GCA_028751875.1 Rapana venosa | reverse complement strand
ATTTCCCGGGGCGAGTCATCTGATTCACACTCACTTGTTTTGATCGCCTGAACTAGTACCCCCCCTTTTCCCAAAACAGTGTGTTTCTTTGCTGCCCCCTAATAGATGCGACACGTTTTGCAGATAGAGTAGAAATTTACTTTTTCCAATACCTATCAGAGTCATCCACTGTGCAGCCAACTGTCAGCTCTTCTGCACATCAGACCCCTCAGAACACACCGATCTTTCTGTCTGTTGCTGGATCACACAGTAGATCAAGTGAATCTGGTGTGGCCAAAGGCATTCACTGCACGCGACACACAGCTCGTTTATAAAATTTGGTTTGTTTTTCTTCTTTTTTCACATCGAGCAGGGAGTAAAGGGTACACAAGACCGGTCTTCCAAGACACTGTCATTGTCACATTGGCGACTTGCCTGTCTTTCTTGGTGTTGTCTGCTTCTTTGGAAATCCGACGAAATTTGACATGGGGGTTTCTTGCGATAGTACTGAACTCGGAGTTAGGGTTCAGCACCAGGTTCCCATTTCTGTTGACACTGACTTGTCAGCGGGCTTCATTCGCAAGACGAACACAACGCTCCCGCTCTCCCCCGCGACTTTCCAACTCGATACGACGTTGTCGATCAGCAGGGCGTTTAAAGTGTTATTACAGTGCTGGAAGGCCAGTAACTGACATTTTGAAGCAAAAATACAAAAATTTGCAGCAGCTTACTAACACCCACACCCGTTCAGTTCTCGTCCCTCCGTTGTTTTCAGGGGAAGAGGAGAGAGAGAGAGAGAGGAGGGGAAGAGAGAGAGAGAGAGGAGAGAGAGAGAAGAGAGAAAAGGGAGAGGGGAAAAGTGACAATGACAATGACAAATTCTTTTATTTCGAGGATAATGAATAAGCACCCATGTGTTTTTTTTACATCCAGTCCCCCCCCTTAGGGATATATATGATAATAAAATAAAATAAAGCCCATAGCAATACACTTACACAGTACATGGAACAAATTTCTACACAAAACCCAAAAAAAAAATCACCAAAGAGAGAGAGAAAAAATTGAACAAGTAAAAAAGAAAGCAAAACAGGAAACACAGAAACAACCGAAAAATAGCAAAGAAACCAAGAGCAAAACAAAAGCGGCAACAGCAACAAGGGGAGAGGGGACAACCGAATAGTACCCCCTCCAAAAAAACAACAACCCCAAACCCAAACCAAAACAGAGCCAAACAAAGCAAAACCTCCATAATATAAAGGAGAACAAACCACTATCATTTTGGCTAACAGAAAGGGAAACGTCAAAAATTCTTTGTGCTTTTATGGGAAGCAACAGCAATAGTAAACTACATGAAACAAATATTGTAAAAAGAAATTTTGGGCATCCCCTTGCACACGTACACAAAACACACGCACATACACACACACTCCTACACACACGTGCCCACACACCATGCATCAATGCCAACATCAAACTGAAATGAATATCATGTATAGTCATAGAAAAGGACATCTGCACTGTGGAATTGCTATACATAATTGGTACGCTCAAGACAAGATGTCAAAATAAAACATTCCTAAATCTAAAATACAGCCAACTTACGCAATAAAAACTGAAATATTAAATCTGAATAAATCATTCAAGGGGTTTACTAATTGTAAACACGACAATTAAATCTAAAAGCAAACAATAAAAGGAGAGGACGAGAGTGAGTGAGTTGAGGGGGGAGGGGGGACGAGAGAGAGAGAGAGAGAGAGAGAGCATAGTACATTTTGAATCCATTTTATATTGCATTTAGTTTTCAATTCATCAACACTATCACCATTAGCACTCACTGTGATTTAACATTGTACATGTTAATATCGTCCTAGAGTCATAATAGAAGTAGGATAGTGGAAAAAATCATTTTTTAGAAGTCATTTTTTAAATAACACAATAGCGATATACAAGTAAAACTTACACTTATACAGAAGAGAGACAGAGAGAGAGGGGGGGGGGGGGAAGGAGGGGGGAGAAAGGGGATAATTTGGTAAAATGTAAGGGGGAGAGAGAGAGAGAGAGGAGAGAGGAGAGGAGAGAGAGAGAGTGTGTGTTGTGTGTGTTTTGTGTGTGTTTTGTGTGTGAATCTAAAGAGGGAGACAATTCTGTATCTAATACAAATGTGTACTATTATCTCCCGTTGTCTGCTGGGCTGGTTTCCCTTCCACCCCATGATACACGTTGTTCATCAAATCATTGGAATTATTTTTTTTCTCCTTGTGTTTTTGCTTGTTTGTGGTTTTTCACGGGCTTAAATGGTCTGTTAGCAAACTTTATTATATTTGGCTTTTTTAGAGGGGTACACACGTATCTTCATCGATAGAAAAAAACTGTTTAAAAAGTTTTCTTTGTGTGTGTGTGTATGTGTGTGTGATGCTTGTTGTTGCTGCTGCTGCTGTGTTTACTAGGCTGCTTGTTTTTTTTCTGCAGTTTTATCAATTTCAGAACCAAATTTTCGTTGGCTTTGTACTGGTGTGTGTGTGTGTGCGCGCGCTAATTATCTCAGCATACATGAATTTTGTTTATGTTTTCTAATGAGTAATTAACATGAGACCCGAACCATCAACCTGAAGATTTCTTGCTGTTTAGATGAGGTGTTTTTTTCGTCTGTGTAAACGCTGATTCCGCTGCTCATTTGCCTTGCCCTTTTAGCAACATCACATAAAGGGAAAAAACCAACGACTAGCTTGTTTTAAAATTTAAATATGAATGGTTTACTCCCTTTAATCACGCTTGTCTGCATGTGGTGTTACTCCGCGCACGCACGCGCACCACGCACGCACACACACACACACACACACACACACACACACACACAACACCACACACACACAGTCATCCTAAAACCAAATAGGTAAAATAGCGAAAGCGAAAAAACTGAATGACCAGTACCCTACGTATTCTTTTCCTTCAATGCAAATACATCCAGGCCGTGCTGAGGACCTCAGCTATTCCTCTTTATTCAATCATCTCAGATTGTACACACACACACACACACGCGCGCGCGGCGCGCGCGCGCGCGCACCGCACACACACACCACACCACACACACACACACACACAGGCAATGACAATAACATATGTTTTATTGTAAAAAGCTGTTAAAGCCCATTTACAAGGGGACAGAGGGAAGGGGACTGGGCACAAAACACGTATTTTCAAAAATTTACAGATGTATTCATTTCTACAGCCCAAGGGTCGACTGGCATGGATTCCACGACATGGTGAAGTGTTTTACTTTACGATTCAGATCAATTGGTGCCTAACACTTTCGCCCATTGCAATGGGGAAAGGGGGGGGGGGGGGGAGGGTAAACAACCCACAAACATCATTTAAACACTGAGTCTGTGACAGGGCTTCGTTTGTCCCTACATTCCGTCTGACCCGGTAACTCGTGCTCTTTCCAACACGTGATAAACCTAACTAAAAAATATGCCTAACCGTCCTGTTTTGCTCTCTCTCTCTCTCTCTCTCTCTCTCTCTTTTCCCTTCTCTCCCCTCTCTCTCTCTCTCTCTCTCTCTCTCTCTCTTTTCCTCCCCTCATCTTCTCACACACACACACACACCACCACACACACACATATGCACACCATATGCATGCACACACGCACACACGCGCGCGCGCACACCACACGCACGAACACACACACACGCACGCACAAACACACGCACGCACACACACCACACACACACACACACACACACGCACATACACAACACACACATACACACACGCGCGCGCGCACGCACAAGGGGGTTTCGCAAGCACAAAACACACACGCTCACACACGCACATATACAGGCAACCACAGTCTCTTCTAACCCGAAAAAATCTGATAGCATCCATCAAAACATGTAAAACATCCAGTCCAGCACTAATTCTGTCTTTGATTCTGTCACGATCGGCGGGTTTGCCACAGCTGCAGCGGGAATAAATGTCTTTTTCCTCCTGAGTCAGTTCCCTGGTGTTCTTTTTTGCAAACCAAAAGTAATCAGCAGGGTTGTAAGTGTCATCTGTCCAGATAAACTGAAAATCATATCTTCATTTTCAAAAAATGATAGGGGTCAGGTATTTCATCAGAGGTATACACATGAAGAAAAGGTCGTTGTTTCTAGAAACGTCCCTGAGATTTCTCTGCAGGGATATGTTTCTCAGCCACCCACATAGTTCTTTATAGTATCTCCACTGTAGCTTCCCATCCCGAATTGATCTAGATATTGGTACAGTCCTCCCCCCCAAATCGTAATGTCAGGTACGGAAACCTCAACCAGGTCAATTCCAACCTTGTTGTTCAGCCACTGTTTTCAGTTCCCAACACTGTGACAGCACTGACGCACAGCGTTTATCATGTGGGGGAAGCAGGGATTGGAAGGCATGTGGTTTGGAGAGGCGGGGTGGTGTTGGTGTGGGGAGACAGACGGGTGATGGGGGGGGGGGGGGGGGGTTGGCATAAACAAACTTGGAAAAATTTTCAGATGCCAACAATGCACTTGCCTTGTCTTCTTGCGCCTCCTCTCCTCTGTCCTTGTCCGGTCCCTGTTGGTCTGACTGGGCGGCTTTCTGCGGAAGTACACAGGGGTTTGTTGACCCGCCATTTTCCCCATCACTTGAGCCAGCCTTCAGTCGCAGCAAACAGTCGTTTGCTCGCCTTCTCCACAGACCTTCCTGAGGTGATGCAGTGTTGTTGCAGCAGGGCACTAGCGTCATTTCCCAGCGTTGTTGGTAACCCGACAACTGGCATGGTGCTGGTTTATTTGGCAGCTTAAACACAAAATTTACGCAGCAAAATTTCGCCCGAGAGAGAGAGAGGAGAGAGAGAGAGAGGGAGGAGAGAGGAGAGGGGAGAGGAGGAGAGGAGAGAGAGAGAGAGAGAGAGAGAGAAAATTTATTCTTTTATTTCGAGGCTAATGTAATAAGCACTCATGTGCTTTTTTTCATCCAGTCCCGTGTGTATGCAGTTTCTGAATCTGTCATCCGTTCCCACCGGCACACAACAGCCTACTCTTCCCGAAAAGTGGAAACCACCAGGCTACCCCGTCCCTCATGGGATTCATGGAAGATGGCCGTTAGAGGCGCAGGACTCTGTGATGTTCGCCACTTCAGATGTCTCAGTCAGTCTGGCTCCGCGACTTGGCAAATATTCATCGTATGAAGGGTTTTAGCAGGTGATATCTTGCCTTTGTCGGTTCAGAGCAGCCCCCACTTGACACCACCCCAAAGAGATACAGCAGCAGTGCAGGGTTTCTCTGACAGGTGACCTCAAGATGGCCTAGCGTTGATAAGGTCCCTGTGAATTTCGGGCCGGAGAGAGGGTACGGCATGAGGAGTCTTAGAATGGCTGGGTGATGAGATAGGAATGTGTAGTGTGGAACAAAAGGATGAATAGTTCACAGACGATGAGGCAGCATAAAAAAAGAAAACAACAACAAACACCAATTAGATAGTTGTCGATTGTTTTTCTGTGCAAAATAATGTTTGTGTACCCCACTTGACCATGGTTCGACAAGCAATGATGGGATCTGTACATGGGACATTGGTTCTTGTTTTAAAACGTATGCACAAAAGAAATAAAGGCACTGTAGTGGCAGGTCAGCCATCTGACTTGTCATACTGTAAGTATCCTACCATGATCCACTACACAAGAATCAAATCTCTGGGCATTTGTTGTACGAGTTCTCCTGCTGCACCACTGGTACTGATGGGACATAGACATATCAAGGATGGGAGCAGGGCCAAACTAAATGTTGCCCCTTCTGCTTATCAATACATCAAGGCTTAACAGACTGATCTAGCTGACAGCTGGTGACAAGAACCTCAAGACAGTTCTGGATTTTCTAATGCTGCTTCATCATCTGCGGCCTATCTAATCTGCTGTTCCCACACAGCTTATCCTGATCTAACCACCCAGCCATTCCCAGGTTTACCATGTCAAATCCCTATGGCCAGCCAAAAGCCTGCAGAGAGCGTATGAATGTAAGGCCATCATGGACTAGCAATCAGAAAGGCCGCCCTGCACCTCTTCTGTATTGTTGGTAGGTGCTTACCAAACTGACATTATGTATGAGAGTTTTGTTCATGTAAAGTGATCAGTCAAGATCAGAGTCCCTGTGTTTATGTTTTTGTCTGTATCAAGTGTTAGTAATTGGTCTGTGAAAAACACAAGAACAGACCAACAAAACGTTTACGTTCTTTGTTTATTCATGTGGCGTTTTTTCAAGTACCACTTTCGTTTTCAGTACTTTCAGTATTTCTGTTTTGTCTGTCTGTTTATTGATTTTTCCCCCAACTCTCAGTGACTATGAAAGGCACCATCACAGACTAATTAATAGGCCTAACAAAGTTTGAAATATTGTAACAACACATAACTTCCCCAATTTGCAAAACCACACAATGCCCAGTCAGCAAAAATTGTCCTCAAAGATAACAAATGGGAATGCCTTTTTGTCACAATGTTAATAGGATTGGACATGCTTCACCCTCAGTCCTTTTCAGATTTCTCTGTTTGCCCTCTGAAAATGCTATGGATCCAGCCAGCAGACGTGACATGCTTCCACCTCCCGTCATTACCTCCCCTCCTCCTTTCAATCCCAGCACCCCCTGTGCACGTGACAACCACTTGACTCTGACACGTGCCACGCACTGCAAACTCAAGAATCAGGTTTCCACTAATCAAATGCACGCGAGGTTCTCAGCTTATCATGTCCACACGAAGTGCTCAGTAACCATGGCAACTACCTAACGCCCACCAACATCATAGATAGATAGATAGATAGATAGATATAGATATATCAGCAGTTTGTCTGGACTCAAGGCTGAGGAGGCGTTGTGAAGGGGAGGAGGAGAAATGAGATAAGAGGAAGAATTCAATTTCACTGAATCATTTTCTATCTACCATGATCACATTTTCTCGACTGAATCAGGTGTAGAGACCCAAATCCTAGGGAGGGAGGGAGGAATTAATGTTGTAAGTGTGTATAAGACATAGGAAGCACTATCAGTTGGTTTATGAATAGTATGCCTGGATTCTATTCTTGTCCACTCTTTCATCACAACTCCCTAGTTTGCTGACTCTGGTCACCTGCTTGATGAGTTGGCCTGCAGAAAATCCCCTCCTTAACAAACTAGACCCCACAGCACACTTTCAGCTTTCCAAGCTTCAGTTTTCAATTCAATTCAGTTCAAATTCTTTATTATCTGACAAAAAAAGAGAAATTGCTCAGCATCAGTTTCTCAAACAGATGTCACAATGCGGGCAGCATTCCATATATGCTACACCATTATGAGGTAAAATGAAAAATCCAAAGTCTCAAAAGTGAAAACAAAACACAAAAAACACCAAACCAACCAAACAAACAAGCAATGAAACAAAAGGGATGGGAGGATCTACAAGGCTTCATGGTCATAAAATGCATTGGTAATTTCTGTTCTGCACTCTGTTTTTTACCGTTCATTCAATTCCTCTTTTTCCAGTAGGTGTCTGGCACTGCACGCAGGAAGTTTCATGCATATGCACAATAAAAGGCAAGTCAGAAAATGCAGAAAGGACAAGAAAGAGGTGGGGGGAACACGTCATTGTCAAAGAAGTCATCATCAATTTTTTAAAAATTCTTGTTTACCACTTTTCTTTTATTCCGTGCTAGAGCTCTGAGGTTTACCAATCGAGGGGTTTTGCATAATTATGCGACCTTTTTTCTCACCATTAAGTTAGCTATATTCTGACTTAAGGTATGATGTCTAAACAAGGAACCAGCATATATGTAATTTTGAAACTTTGTCACCAATTCAGTGGCATTGATGGGCCCACTCTTCAAAAGGCAGAAAGGTTTTAACATTGTGCGCAAGATTTATGTGTTGCATTTGCCAGGGGGAGCTTGGATTTTCGTTGACGTGAAGGGCCTTCAGGGGGAATGTGTTGGGTAATGATGTAATTTCAAGGAGGAAATCACCTCCAATGGGTGCCTTGGTGGGGGCCAAACCAGGCGCCATTTATCCGTTTCTTTGCTCTAACCCTGAGGTAAGTTTGGGATTTTATTTGTTTTTTGAATTTGGGGTTTAAGGGTCTTAAGCTCTTGCGTCATGAGGAATTCAAAGGGCCTGGTAATTTGTTGATTTGGGGGTGGTATGGTGTGAGTAATAAGGGCTTGCAGGGTGTTGTGGACCCCAAAAACCTGAAATCTTTTTGGGGGTTTTTTTTTAGTTTTATACTTAGATTGGTTTTCTTTGTGACATTAACAAAAGCAAAACCTTGTTCATAGTTATACTTTTATGGTAAAAGGCTTTTAAAAAACCCAAAAAAAAAAAGCACAAAACCCAGTAGTTTTAGAATGGGTGGGGGCAGTTCTTTAACTGTGGAATTTGTTTGAGTTAGATTATTTATTTGGAAGGGGGACCATTTATTGTGTGTAACGGGTACTTTGCGATTTGATATCTTGCTTGGATTGCATTTCAACAGTATGTTGTTGGGCCTGGGAGTAATGTTTCAGGGGGGAGTTTTACAGAAGGGTTTGGGGGGGCCCTTGTTAAAATAAATGAACTTGTGGGATTTGAGAATATGTGATTAAAATTCTTTTCTCAATGTTTTCATATGAATCTTTGTATCAGTGTTGAATTATGGGTGTTGCTAAGGATGGAAATTATCAAAACATTTTTTCCCATTACCTTTTAATCGTGCTGTGTGGTTATTTGTCTGAGTTTCTGATCTGTGTTTGTGAGGGGGGGGGGGGAGGTGGGTGGGGCGGGTGGCTGGGGTTGGAGTGGTGGGGTTGGGTGTGGGTGTGGGTATGTTGGATCCTTCTTCCTTTTATGAGTTAATTGATATGGTTAAATTTTCTGAAATTCGAAGTGGATAGGTTAGGATTTTATGGATGGGGCTGGGATGGGTAAGATAATTCGTGCTAAACCTCCCTTCTTGGTTCGAGCCAAGTTGCGGTGAAAACCCTTTTTCGAGGAGGTTGCAACAACTTAGTGTAAAGTGGGGAGGGTGGTAAAGGAGAAAGCATGGTAAAATTGGTTTAGGGGGGACTTGGAGGGAAATCTTTATTGGTTTTCTTGGGTTTTTTCAAATTAGGGTAGGGGGGCGGGGGGGGGGGATTTTGGTTTTTTCCTTTTGTATTTTATGTCTATTTTTTGTGGGAGGTTTTCTTAGTCTTTTAATATACGGGGTGGGTCAGGGGTTTGGGGTAGCTTTGTATTTGAGAAAAGTTTTGTACTACCCCAGGGTTTTTTATTGATGTTTTGGTTGGGTTGGATGCTAAATTTTTTTTTTTTTTTTTGGGGGGGGGGGGAAAAAATTTTTTTTTTTTTTTTTTTTGTTTTTCTTTTTTTGTTTTTTTTTGTTATTTTTTCTTCCCTTTTTTTTTTTCTTTTGGGGGCTTTTTTTAAAATTTTTTTCCCCCTTTTTATTTTTTCCCCCTGTAAAAAATAATTTTTTAAAAATTTTTTTTAAAATCTTTTGGGTTTTTTGGGGGGTTTGGAAAAAAAATTTTTTTTTAAGGGACCCAAATGGGGAAGGCAAACAAATATATCCATTTTTAGGGATTTTTTTCATTTTTTCGGAGGGGGGGGGGGAGATTTTTTAGCACATTTTTTCCTCCCATGTTTTTTTATCTTTCGTTTGGCCCCCTGTTTATCTTCAGTTCTAAATATCAACAGGAAAAAAGACATGGACAAAAAAGGAATACCAGCTAAAAAACCTAAAAATGAAAAGAAATGTCTGCTTGCCCTACAAGTCTACAGAAAGAAACCAGTTTTCAAAAAAAATGAATAAAATCCAAAGATTGCCAGACCCCAAAAAACTCAATCAATATGTATGTTTCCACCCCCTCCGGGGAAATGGCTCTGTTTGTCCCCAAAAAGTTTTTACAGCCTGAGCATCAGGACGGGCTTTCTTCCCTTTTGTTATCTCCCCCCCCTTTGTTCCCCTCCTAGCAAAATCTATGCACGGACAGGTGCCTCCACCTCGTCCCTCGGCTCCCAAACACAGATCAGGTTTAGCTAATCAAATGGCGTGGGGCTCTGGGTTTTTAGCGTCAAAGGCTGTGGCCAGTTACCGGGGCAAACTACTTAACCCCCAAAAACATAAACAGTGTTTTTTTGAGACCAAGGTGGGGGAGGGGGTGGGAAGGGGGGGGTGGAAGAGTGAGGATAAAGGGGGAAGGAAAAGGAAGAATGAACTTTGCCGAATCACGTTTATCAGACGCATTTACAGATAAGTTTTATTGGGACCCGGGTGTATCTTTAAAAGATGGAGGTAAGGGAGAAAGTTAAATTTTGTTATAAGATAAAGTAGAAACAATGGGGGCAGTTCTTTACTTTTTTTAAAGGCTGGAAAAAAATTTATAAATTTTGCATGCTTTTTTTTCTTAATGTGCTTTTTCACAAACCCTTCCTTTCACCTTTTGCCATGAATCCAGTTTTTTCAGAGCCAGATTTTTTATACATTTTCAGTTCCGTTCTGATTTTTTTACTTTTCAGCTTTGTTTTTCGGAAGTGTTCATAGGGGCCCATCCTACATTATTATGTTAAAAACCACACGTTACACACCGATCCCAGTTACCCGATTGACACTAAACATGAGCTATTTTGGCCCTGATTTACATAGACAGGGCACATCACGTGTTATCTGTTATTTTGGGGTCTTTACAGCAAATTTGGTTGGTGTGTGTGTGGTGGAAAAATGTATCCCGCTTACTTAGACACTCCCCTCCATGATGCCTGCATACTTGTGGTTGGTGGGACGGACGTTTGTTTGAAAAATTTGGGTTTTTTTTTTCCTAGAAAAGCAGGGGTCCCGGGCCCAGTTCCCCCGTTTTTTAATTCCCGGTGGAGTTTGCGGTTTGATGGTGAGATTTTGGTTCCCCGTTTACCCCCCATAAGGTAGATGATTTCCCACTTCAAAGGTGATGTCTAAAAAAGACCCTGTGATGCGGTTTTTTCAAATTTTTTCATCCCATGCACAGGCCAATTGGGGCCCATCCTTGGGAAAACTGAAATTTTTTTTAACGTGTATGCAAGATGTTTGCGTGCGTTGCCCCGGGTCGGCCAAAAAATCTCATCGAGGGGTGTCGGGGGAAAGGGGTCGGTAATTTGTTAATTCTTAGGGGGAAAAACCCCCGGATGGTGGGTGGGGACAGTTAAACCCGGGTCATTAGACCCCCAGCACGGCTCTAACCCCTAGACTCCCCTGTCTAGCGAGTTTTTCCTTACACAGCAAAAATCAAGAAGTTAAGTCCCTTTCTAAAAAAAGGGGAAAAAAATGCTCGTGATCACCAT
>CM054136.1:24767506-24772017 GCA_028751875.1 Rapana venosa | reverse complement strand
GTTTCAGTGCAACATGTAAAAGAAGAAGGAAAGAAGAAAGAAGAGGGAGAGAAGAAGAGAGAGAGAGAGAAGAAGAAGAAGAAGAAGAAGAAGAAGAAGAGAAGAAGAAACAACTTCAAAGATTAAGGATCTTACCCCTCTGTCTATCTGTCTGCCTATCAGTTTGTATATCTGTCATCCTACTTCTTTCTCTCTCCACTTCCACTCTCTTTCACACCCCCCCCCCCCCCTGTTTGAAACACTATGCCAACAGTAATCTGCGTGTTTCTGAACAAATTGATTTCATGTTCAGTAAGGCAGGGATGGTCAATATTGATAGACCTCAGAGGCACCCAGCTAGCCAAGTATTCACCTGTCTAACACTCTGCGGATTGCTTGAGTGGAGCAGACGAGGACCCCGAGGCTAATGACGGCATCATCTAGACAGTAAACGACCCCATAGCTTGCTAGATGGACTCATAATGCGTCCTTGGTGTCAGCAGACGGCCATCAAGCACAAATGTCCATTTATTCTTCTGTTGTGGGCTCAGTCCCTAGAGGGCCTGGTTCTCACAGTGTACCGGCAGGAGGTGATGCCCTTCCTCAGTGACTGTTCTCATGGGAGGCAGAGGATGGGCGTTAAAGAGTGTGCAGTGGGTATGGGTGGTTGTTGTCTTGTTGAATGGTTAGTTGTGATTTGGCTTGTATGTTGTCTTGTGAACTGTTGTCGCTGTGGTTTGGCTTGTTTGGTTGTCCTTGTTGAACTGGTTGTTAGTTGTGTTTTGGCTTTCATATGGTCTGTCCTTGTGGAACTGATTGTTAGTTGTGGCTTTGGCTTTGTTATGGTTGTCCTTGTTGAACTGGTTGTTATTTGTGGTTTTGGCTTTTTATGGTTGTCCTTGTTGAACTGGTTGTTAATTGTGGTTTGGCTTTATTATGGTTGTCCTTGTTGAACTGGTTGTTATTTGTGGTTTTGGCTTTGTTATGGTTGTCCTTGTTGAACTGGTTGTTAATTGTGGTTTTGGCTTTTTTATGGTTGTCCTTGTTGAACTGGTTGTTAATTGTGGTTTTGGCTTTGTTATGGTTGTCCTTGTTGAACTGGTTGTTCGTTGTGGTTTTGGCTTTGTGTTGCCCTGTGTTTGCCCGTCACTTGGGGACATAATTCATGTTATGTGTTCGCGCCTCGACAGTGCGTGGTAGACATTGTATACCACCAGATATGGGAATTATTGCACTCTAGAGTCTCACTAGTGTTGTGATGGAGGGTGGGAAAGTACACCCTTAGTTTACGGAACTATGTCTGTGCCTGAAGATGTGTGTCTTGGTTGCCCGCGCGAGCGTGCGCGCGTGTGTTGTGTATGCTTATCAGCGCTTGGTAGTGCGTGCCCTCTACTTTGCTTGTTCACCTTGCCATTAGTTTCATAAAGGAAAAATGCATTCAAGTCTCACAAAAAGGTTTGCGTGTGGGAAGTGAACAATGATGAAACTATTTCTACCAAACCAGTCAGGACCGAAAAGTTACGATGCGCAAATGACTTTAGAACAGTTAAGATTCTTTTGAGTCTGTGGAAAAAAGAAAGTGGTTAAAGTGTGGCCCGAAGATCTGCAGGAATAAGATAACTGCAAGAAAATTGCAGAGCATGGCTCATTAGCAGAGGGCTATAACAGCAAATAATAGGAGGAACACAATAGACTTCATGTAGATTAACTTCTGTGCCAAAAACAGATCCTTCGCTGGCTAAGCAGAGTCACTGGGTATGGAGTCGACTTGGCCTTGAAGTGACAGAACCCTGACAGCACAGGTCTAGTCTAAGATCAAGATAGAGAAAAAGACAACTGCAGGAGGGTATCTAGGAGTCCTGGGAATGTAGTCTAGTTCCTTACAGCGTAATTAGTGACGGCCAGATGAAAACCTTTTCTACGTAGAAGGACACTCTGCAGTCCTGCTCTTTCCTGTTTCTCTTACTGTTGTGCACACTCGTGCCCATAATTATATGGTTGTTTTGGAAACGCCCCAGAAGGATTTGTACTGAACTGCATAGTCATTGGCAATGCCTTCCTTTAACACGAAGTAAACAGACTTGGGTATTTTTCAACATGACAGTTCTTCAAGATTGCAGTCACCAAGAACCTTGATGACAAGAAACATCAATTTACCAATCAATTCACCTGTCATTTTATCAGTCATTTCAAGAGTTGGAAAATGACCAGTAAGGCTTTTTGATGAATTGAACATGTCTTTGTTGATGCTGACTCTTAATGTGAAAACTTACTTTACTGATAAAGGTGTGAACATTAGAAATTGCTTAGAAAATAAACACTTTATTTGGAATGGGTATCAACAAAGTTACAACAAAACCCTATAACAATAGAATACACCACAACACAACACAATACATCACAATGCAAGACAGAGCAGTATATACTATACTATACTATACTATACTATACTATACTATACTATACTATATGATACGATACGATACTATACTATACTATACATAATATTATTCTACTATTACTATACTACACTAGACTACACTACACTACACTACGCTACGTTACGCTACGCCACGCCACGCCACGCCACACCATGTCACGCCACGACACGCCAGGCTATGCTATGCTATGCTATGCTATACTATGTCATATAAAGCAGTGACAGCAAAAGCAGCAGCAGTAGTGACAGCAACTACAACAGCAACCACAAGAACCACAACAGTACCTGCAACTAGACGTGGTTTTCGCCAATTTTTCTCCTCGACTTGAACTGTACATTCCCTAACTGTTCACAGTCCCTAACGCACGCCAGTTGACTTGTTTTGACTGCAATGCATGACTGACAGAGTAGCATGTGCAGTGCACTGCCAGTCGTGTAATGGATTAGTGTCTGGAGATGTCCAGACATCAGAGAATAGGTTGGACAGAGGACGTGCGTTTTGTGGGTAGGGGCGAGTTTAGTCGTCAGTGTGTACTAAGAAGTTAAGAGCTATTTTCAGCTCGCGCACGTGTGTGTATGTGTGTGTGTGTGTGTGTGTGTGTGTGTGTGTGTGTGTGTGTGTTGGGGGGGGGGGCGGTGAGGGGTTGGGGTGGTGGGTGGGGGTGTGTGTAAGTGTGTGTGTGTTACTTGCATGCATCTATGGATAAAAAACACATACAAAGATGCATGCATAGACACGCAGAATCTTATGTACACAGGTACATAGACAAACACATGGATGCATAGATAATATACATTCACATACAAGAATACCTACAGAAATATATTCACGAATACATACACATATATGCATACACACACACACACACTCCCCCCCCACACACAAACAGAACCACACACACAAACAGAACAACACACACACACACACACACACACACACACACACACACACACACACACACACACACACACACACACACACACACACACACACACACACACACACACACACACACACACACACACACACACAACACACACACAGCCACCAGCAGAATCTTGTATTCAGCAGCCACGCTGACAGAAGACAGCAGAAGTCTGCCATGCGGTGTGTTGGCGGCCAGCACGTGTGTCTGATAGAGATAGCCTCCTTCTTCTGCAACTGAGGTTGCTCTGCTCTGCTCTTCTCTGCCTCTACAATTTCCACTTACCATTCCCTCTGCCTGCACCAAATGCTCGATGGGTCGCGCCCACATATTGGTAGTCCTGCTGACAAGCCCAGGCATAAACGCACACGTGCACCCGCCCACACCTGCACCTACATACACACATTCATACTCAACGACACACACACACACTCATACTCTCTTTTATTTTCTTTAGATAGATGTCTTAATGAAAAAAAAAGCAAATTCACTGCTTATTCAATGTACCATCTGAAAATAAAAGTTTGACTTTGACTTTGACATACCACGCACACACACACACACACACACACACACACACACACACACACACACACACACACACACACACACACACACACACACACACACACACACACACACACACACACACACACACACACACACACACACACACACACACACACACACACTTAAGCCCCAGAGATAGACATACACACAGAGGCAGAGATGCAAAAAAAGGGGCAAGCAGGTTCTAAAACTCATTCACTACTTCCCTATCAAATTTCCTTTACGGTCCCTCTTGTCAGGTGGACTTCACTCTGTGTATGCAAACAGGGCACACATATTCCTGATTATCTTTCAGGGAGAAACTGGATTCAGGGAGACTCACAGGCCTGACACGGGTACATGCAATCACTGTGATATTGTATGATTACTTCAAAGTCCACGGATATCAAAGAAAACGGCACTGCATGATCCAGCTGCCTGACTGTCAGACCTTTGAAGTGAAAGGCTTGTTCATCTGTCAGCGTTTATTCCTACTCCCATGCATAGTGCAATACAGGTAATACAGAAAACTCACGCAAAAAGAAAGTAGAACACACACACATCTATCTATCTATCTATCTATCTATCTATCTATCTATCTATCTATCTATCTATCT
>CM054136.1:24745006-24762506 GCA_028751875.1 Rapana venosa | reverse complement strand
AATTCTCGAGACAGCACAGGATCACCATCAATATTCTTTTCGAATATACTCGTACAAATTGAACGCCATGAAAAAGAAAAAGCCCAACGTCAATACACTCAAGCAATAAGGAGAAAAAAATTCGCTAAAGTCATAAAATGAACATCTATACATTGTAAGTAAGAGAGAGAGATGGGGGGAGGGGGGGGGGAAGAAATGAGAGAGAGGAGAGAGGAGAGAGGGAGAGGAGAGAGAGAGCGGAGAGAGGAGAGAGGAGATGAGAGGAGGGGGAGGCGGAGAAGGAGAGAGGAGGAGAGGAGAGAGAGAGGAGAGGAGAGAGAGAGAGGAGAGAGAGAGAGGAGAGAGAGAGAGAGAGAGGAGAGAGAGAGAGAGAGAGAGAGAGAGGAAAGAGCGGGGCAAAGACTGAGACAGACAAAGGGAAGGTGAAACGCACTTGTTCAATGAAGCTCACGAGGATCTGAAACAAACAAACAAACACAAAGACATCGTAAAGAAAAATACAAGATAAATTCATGTCTCCTATACCAAACATTAGAACGTTTTGAGATAGAAAGCAGAAATATACGTATATACCCAGATTTTCTACCAAGATCTCTACATCATTTTGAAAAAAATGAACGGAGGGATGGAAAAGGAAGTTATATTCATTTGACACCATGAATTTAAGATGTTAGTGTGAATTCTGTGCACGGTGAGAAAACCCATCATTTGCTTTTTATTATTTTTGGTATGTATCAATGTAGCCTGGAATGCAAACAATGCTGCCTACTAATTTTACACATAAGGAAGTAACTAAACACCACATAACATGACTTACCAGTGTTTTTTGTAGGCGTTTAGTTAATTCATAATGACACAAACAAGAGTTGAAAATTATACAGTCATTTTTTGTTGCTTTTTCAGGAATACAAGATAATAAACGTAAAGAAACATTCAACTCCCTCCTTCCTTCGTTTGCTTCAAAATTATACACTTGATAAGAATATCAGACACCTACTGAAAAAAAGCTTGGAAATCTTATAGAATATTACCAGATTTAGAAAACCTAATTCGAAGACAGAAGATTTCCAAAGAAATAAAAGGCAATTTTATGGATGCGAATCTGGTTTCTTGCGCTTAAACCAAGCCGCCATGTGAAATTGCCTTCTTTTGCACATGGCAGGGGAAATTTCTTCACTTGTGAGGCTGAATGACAATGAAGTGACACACGTTGGCCAATGAGACATCGCCCTTTTAAGCATGAGTTAATGATCTTAGTGCCAGACTTGATCACACTCTCTGAATGCAGCAACACGGTAGCCACATCTGCTATGCGTCTTTTCTTGGAAGGCGGCTGGCTGTTGCATCATTTTTTTTTTTGGGGGGGGGGGGGGTTCATGATGCACCTGTGCCCTTTGTTGATGCTTTCGGCATTTCCTGAGTGGATCGGTGCTGTGCATTGTTTGTTGTGTTCAGGCTGAAGAGGTTCCTCGCTTGCAGCTGTTTGAGAGCTATGTTGCAACGCCTGGTATAGCAGAGGGAGGGAGAGAGAGAGAGAGAGAGAGAGAGAGAGAGAGAGAGAGAGAGAGAGAGAGAGAGAGAGAGAGAGAGAGAGAGAGGAGGAGGAGAGGAGTATATATAACTTCACATTCAGTTTCTTTTTTTACAATTTTTCTTTTTAGTACGAGATTGCAGTGCTTACATACTTTTGTTTTGATGGGTCACTTTTGTCTGCATTATGCATATACCAGAAATTCCTTTACAGAAAACAATGAATTTATAAACATCTCACAGGTCAGACACAGGAGCACCTCATTGCGATATCCTCTCTGTCCACAAAACTGACTTCATCTTCACTAAGCCACATCAAACATCTCAGCTGTATTGCCAAGACTATCCCACATAAAAACACTTGAGGAAGGAAGGGGCGGACTGTTGAATTATTGGATGGTGGACATCAAAGGCTAGACCGGCCTTAACATGGCCGTGTTACAGCCAAAAGCTGAAGACCAGCCTGGAGAAAACTGTCGACCCTGCGTCCCTCATGTCCCCCCTCTCCCAATCATCATCTAGGTCAAGGGACAGATGCTGCTGCTGCTGCTGATGACGATGATGAAACTACCAACTGTGCTGATATTAGGAGATTTAAATTAAGCATCTTGCAATCAAGTAACTATTAATGCCCCCTCCAAAATATACAAACTTATTAACGTGAGTAATAACTTTAGACAGACACCCTGAGAGAGACAGAGAGAGACACCCTGAGAGAGACACCGTGAGGGCGAGAGACGAGAGGACTGGAGAAAGGTGGTTGACAAAGCTTCGAAGGCGCCCCAAAGGATTCGGAATCTGAGGGATCGGTGACGGAATAACTTTAGACGAAGAAGAAGAAAAGAAAGAGAAGGGAAAGATAGAAGAAATGAAAGAAAGAAAGTAGAAAGATATATGGAACAAAAAGAAACAAGGGCGATGTTAAACAAAAACAGGAAAAAAAGAACTGAAATAACAAACGTAACAAAGGGAGGGCGAGGATGGAGTGGGTAAACAAAAGAGTGTACCCTCCCTTCACCCTTAATCAGTCAAAGAAAACAGATCAAGAAATGTTAAATCGAATTGCTGAAAGAACCATAGAAAAAACAAACACAAACTAGAGAAGAAGGAAGATTGAAAAGAGACAAAACAAAAACACTAACGAATTTAAAGAAAAGAAAAAGGGCTGACAGGAGGCAAGAGAAGAAACACCAAAATAAAGACAAAGAAAGCTACGAAAGAGCAGAAAAAGCAAAGGGAAAATAATTGTGTTGGATAAAAAGAAAAGAAAAAAGAAGAAATAACTAAAATGAATTGTGCAAAACATAGGAAAAGAGATAGAGAATGACGGAAACAAAGACTAGAAAAAAATGTACAGCAGATTACAAAAGAAAGGAAAGAAGAAAGACAGAGAAGTGATGTGCAGGGTTAGAGCCAAAAAAAAAAAGAAGAAAAACATGAACAAAGCAAAGTAAGAAAAAAGCTGAACACAAACAGAAATTTAAAAGAAGAGAAATAGAAATAAGGAAAAAGACAGACAGACAATTAGAAATCAAAGTGTCAAGAAAGTAGTTAAGAAGAAAAATACTACAAAACGAAGAAAAAAGTCACAAAGACAAATTTAAACCACAGAAGTAAAATAGAAGAAGAAAGTGAAAAAGACTTTGTGCCCTCTGAAAAATGTTAAAAAAGAGGAAAGAATAGAAATGAAGGAAAAAATTCAGTGTGCCCTCTGAAAAAAAGAAAAACATGAAAGACATGAGGACGAAACAAAACTATATCAATCAATGAAACAAAGTTGCAAATATGAAAAAAGATGAAAAGACACAAAGACAAGAGAGAGAAAGAAAGAAGAAAAGAAAGAAAGCAAGAAGAGAGAGAGAGAGAGAGAGAGAGGAGAGAGAGAGAGAGAGAGAGAGATGAGAGGAGAGAGAGAGAGGAGAGAGAGAGAGAGAGAGAGAGAGAGAGAGAGAGAGAGAGAGCGAGCTAAGAAAATAAAGACCAGGAAAAAGAAAGAACAACAAAAAAAAGAAAAAAATATAATAAAAATTATCAAGAAAAAGGAAAATTAAACGACGGAAAGAAAAACCCCTAGGAACAAAACAATGAAGAAGAAGAAAAGAACCCAGAAAACTAGACAGATAGAAGACATAAAGAAAAAAAAAACCTAGAAAAAAATAGTGGAAAAGACAAAATAAAGTAGCAAAAATCACAACAGACCACCTACTTTAGTACTTTCAGAGCAACTTGACACAAAAAAATCAGTAGCGAACAGCAATACTAGCACCGGCAAGTTTGATCTGTTCTGCCAAGACATTCACCCATACATTTCTTCGCCTTTTGCACACAGTGTTTCGCAGACGGTGGGTAAACAAACCCGGGTTCTATGTGAAGCCAATCTGGTGCAGGCCTCGCCCCACATATACCTCACCTCTACTTTACGTTCTTCCAGCGAAAAACCCATTAAAACTTCCCAGACACCAAGTGAGGGCGGATGAAAAAAGGACGTTTCGTTTCGGTGCACCAAAAAATCAGGAATGCACTACCACCAGTCTGTTTACATAGAACTCCTGCTCTACCGCCCTCCTTACTGCACGTCTTCTCATACTTTCTGTTGTTTCACTGAGGAGACGATTAGACTTTCCAGATTGCAGAGTGAAAAGAGCAGAGAAGCAGGTGTTTAATTTTGTAGTTCCAAAAGTTTGGAGTTTATTTCCAACTGATCGACATTGACTTTGTTCTGCTTCAAAACACCTCGTCCACAATGAAAAGTAATGTCAAGACAGTTTATTTCGTAAGACTTTCGCATAGTTTTTTCGTAAGTTATTCCCCTTCCCCCTTAGGAAAATTTCTTGCCTTCTCACACAGAAACACACACACACACATATTTAATAAACTCTGAAAACAAAACCCATAAGAAGATGTATTGTAAATTTCGCATAAGCTCTCACAATTTAATGATAGAGAAAGGGAGGCACCAAAATATACCCAGAGAGGACAGAAAATGTAGATACTGTAACAGAATAGAAGATGAATTTCATTTACTCGATGAATGTATTTTATATGATGAACTCAGAAATAATTTGTTATTAAAAATCAAAACGAAAGACAAAGAATGCAAAAACTGTGTACATAAATCAAGTGACATTATCACAGTTGATATGTATCAAGCAGATATCATCAGATATGTGTATGAGTGTTTTGAAAAAAGAGAAAAAGAGAAGTAGAATGCAACATGTTTTTAGTGTACATCACTTTTAGCCAAAATCTTCTTCTTCTTCAAGTGTCCGGTCTGGTCCTGCAGACATCGACGATCATGGCTCTCCATTCTTCCCTGTTCTCGGACCTCTCATGAGCTCATTGTTTGTGCCCTCTTTATTCGTTGCGAATTTGTTTAAGCTGTCTGTGAATTTTGTGCGTTGTCTTCCTCTGCTCTTGTTTCCACAGATTTTGCCACTCCATAACAGTTTCTCTAGTCCGTCAGCCCTGATTATATGGCCGAAAAATTTGAGCTGTCTTTCTCTGATGGTGTTGAGAAGGGATCTCTTGTACCCAGCCATTTCCATTACTTCTGCATTTGTTTTTCTTTTTGTCCATGAGACTTTCATGATTCTCCGGATGAACCACATTTCCACTGCTTCTAGTCGCTGTTCTGTGTCCTTGGCTAGGGTCAGCACTCACATCCGTACAGAAGAATGGACCATACGTAGGCCCTCAAAACATGGATCTTTGTCTTGAGGCTTATCTTACTGATGGTAAAAATGCATTTCATGTTGTTAAAAGTTGCCTTAGATTGACCGATTCTCTTCTTGATTTCTGTGTCACACTTGCCGTCCGGGGTGATAGTACAACCAAGGTATTTAAAGGTGTTTACTTGTCTGATTCTCTCTCCTTTACAGGCTATGTTGCATTGTGGTATAACAGCTTTTTTCGAGATCACCATGCATTCTGTCTTCTTTGCATTGAGCTGTAATCCTTTCTTTTCGCTTTCGTCTGTTACTGTTGTTAAAATCTTTTGCACTTTTTCTTCAGAGTCGGCGATAAGGACTGTGTCATCTGCATATCTCAGGTTGTTGATGTTGTGGCCACTTACACTAATTCCCTCATGATTCTCAATATTTCGTAGAATTATTTCACTATATACATTAAATAAATCAGGCGAGAACACGCAGCCCTGCCTCACACCCCTGCAGATTGGTCTATATTGACTGATGTCATTGTCGACTCTAATGGCTGCCTCCTGTTCCCAATATATGTTTCTGAGGACTCGAAGATCTTTCCCGTCGATGTATAGCCCTGCCAGAATATCAAACAAGTCGGAGTGTCGTACTTTGTCGAACGCTTTTGAGTAGTCAATGAAGCAGAGGTACAGGTCTTTCTGGACCTCGATGGATCTTTCCATGAGAGTTTTCAATGCGAAGATTGCATTTCTGGTGCCTTTGTCTGCCATGAATCCCAATTGCGTTTCTGATATTTCTGGGAGTATTTTATTTCTCATTCTCTTCATGAGTATTCGTAAAAGAACTTTGGTGAGGTGACTCATCAGGCTGATTGTACGATGTTGGTCACATTCAGCTGTACCCAGTTTCTTAGGGATCGCAATGTAGATGGTCTTCTTCATATCTGTCGGAATCTCTCCTGTGTCATAAATAGCCAAAATAGATAACAATTATAATTGATGTTTTTGTTGTGTCAAATAAGTCTACATGACTTAAATGGCAATAACATATTCTGAATCTGAATCTGAATCACACACACACACACACACACACACACACACACACACGCACGCACGCACGCACGCACGCACGCACGCACGCACGCACGCACACACACACACACACACACTCTCTCTCTCTCTCTCTCTCGCAGTTATTAGTTGTGATTATTACGGATAGTCCTTTGTCAGGGTAAGGGCCGGATGAAAAAAATTGTCAATACTTATCTGTAACCCTTGGGAAAAAGATTATCAATTAATCTATCAATCAATCAATCAATACATGTGTGTGAGTGTGCTGCCTGTGTAGTTGTGTAAAATGTTTTGCTACAATTATTCCGCTGCATGCTCTGGTGACTGTCTACAGAGGCTTTAAGGATCCCATCATCCTCAGTGTGGCACAGGAGGAGGTGGTTCACTGTGTGACTGAGGTCGTCACCAGCCCCAGGGTTCCAGTCTGCTCCCCTCAGGCAGCACAGCACACAGACAGCCAGACAGAAGGATACACAGCCAGTTGCTGTCTCTTTGGAGTACCAACATTGACTCGCCCCTGCCATACTGAACATGAAATCACTTTGTTGAGAAACATGACAAGATATTGATAGCCCACGGGGTGTTTGAGTTACGTCGAGTCCTTTTTATGTCTTTTTGTAGCTCTTTCTGTCTTGTTGTCTGTCTGTCTATCTGTTTGTCTGTCTGTCTGTCTGTCTCTGTCTCTATCTCTCTCTCTTCGTTATCTGTGTCTTACTTTTTGTATCCTTGCCTCTGTCCTTTTCTCTCGGTGCGAGAGTGCGTCCCCCCGCGCACGCGCGTGCGTGCATGTGTGTGTGTGTGTGTGTGTGTGTGTGTGCGCGCACGCGCGCGCATCTTCCCTTGCAACAGCGCATGGATACGTTTTTGTCTGCTTTTACCTCTGTCAGTCTCCTAAACTAGAGAGAAAAGACTATCTACATTCATGAAACAAGTTTTGTTAAAAACCAAACAGTATAACCATAGCTACATAGTTGCAAGGTTTGCAGCACTGATTTCTGTGTTTCGTCTTTCCTGAGTGACAGCACGTGTGTTCGGTATACCAAGTTTTTACTCTAACGAAACAAAAAAAATGAAATCAAGATGCTAAGTTAGTTACAGTGTGTTACAGTGCATGCACATCTATTCTGAAGCCTATTCATGATATAGATTTTTATGCTGCTAAGCTATTCACGGATGGTTTCTCGGGCAATATTACTAATTGAGCTTATCTTAAAAATAAATTTTCTACTTGAGTCAAACTAACACACCAGCTCATATTCTTTCCGAACAGCCCTTATGTTCATGTCTTTTATCTCTCTCGGGCACAACCAATTATTTGTTCTCTTGAACCTCTTACTGTGTGTTTGGCCTCAGCAGACTGCTCTATATAGATATCGAGGGCCTAAGTAACAACCATACACATCTCAGCTTCTGGAGGTCTTTGAGTGGTGTGTGTTTTTCAAAAAGGCGTCAGGGTGTAGGGGACAAAAAGGTTAAATCAGAGAAAGCAGAGTAAGGTTATTCAGGACAGGTCATAGAGAACAGGTAGGATTATGCCCAATCCATAGGCTCGCACTGGGAAATGCAGCTTTACTAAACATGCAGCTACAGATCGAAGGCAGTTCAAAGCTGGTTGCATTGGTGACAGATGATGAAAGAGAAAAGAATGGACACGAAACAACTGAGCAGCTTTCTGCACCGGAAATGACATCAAATCAGTTTACGATTTGTCCTGGTAAGTTGTATATTAACTCCCGAGCACCACAGCAAGTCACAGAGATAACTATACCAGAAGCGGAATGTTTCATGTGCTAATATCCACGTGTCAGTCTTCAATTTCTTAAAAGTATTCTTTGAGCTTTGATGATTTTGTTTTGGTATGTAGATCCCAGGTAAGGATTTAGACTGAGCCCTTGAAAAGCAGATCAGCTAAGTGCAACAATTTTATTCCTGACGAAACAGATTAGCCTGAAAAAACAGCATCGTCATCAGGTCCACAACTGGATATCTACCCCCCACCCCCTTCCCCAAGTACTTTTTGTTTAATGTGACACCAGCTTGGGACACCAAATTGAGCCCCGAAACCAAAATATGAAACTATAACTGAAAAGTCCAGAGTAAAGTTGATATGAATATTTGAAAAATAAAACTCCTGAATCTGTCTCTGTTTACATGAACCTGGCCATAGTCCATCAGTAACCTTTGTCTGGAACTTTAGTGCTGCCCTTCATGATACATTCTGTGGACTTAAACCCGTCTACTAGGCTTGTAAGTCTAGCTACCATCAGTCACAACATGCGCGTAGCGTTCTCAAATACTTTCTATTGATGATACATCTTTGCTTTCATATTTCTCAGACCAATACGCATAGACAATTGTAATTCTTTGTTGTCTGATTTGCCAATTTATCTGTCTGCTTCCTACAATGCGTAGGCAGCTTTGCACCACTCAGAAATGAGACACAGTATCATCACTCTAAAATGACATTTCTTACATGACATTTTATGGTAGAGAGAAAGAGAGCCAGGGAAAATATACCCCCCCCCCCCCTCAAGAAAAAGGAACATAGCATAGTAGAGGCAGAGACAAAAACTGCCAACACGGCTTTCTTCCTGGATACGTTGGTAGCCATTTTCATCAGTCTTGATCGCGGCCATCATTCACCCCGGGAGCAGGGCCAGCAGCCCAGGGGGGTAAATCAAGTGGTCTCAGTGACGGCATGAAGTGGTGTGGAGGGATCAGGAAAGGGCGGGGGGAGGAGGGACCGGTAGGTTAGTGCTCCGTGGTGCTAACGGCGGGATTGCCTGTAGAGAGGACGCCTCATAAGGAGCTGTGAAAGAATGGACCAGTTTATGGTCATAGTCTGGCTGATGGTGCCAGACGTTTGGCTGCAGGCTTTGGTGTTCCCTTGTCTCGCCAAGCCATAATCACTGGCTGAATGTATACACATGGGGTAAAGATTATAAATAAGTGTGTGTGTATGTGTGTGTGTGTTTGTGTGCTTGCGTGCGTGCGTGCAGGCGCTTGTATAATTATGTTTTACATCTGTTTTTGTGTGTATTTGTGTGTATGTGCTTGCATAAGCATACAAAAATGTTTAATAACAATAGAAGACAAATACATACAGAAAATTACATAATAGAACCGTAAGAAGACTCTCAAAGCTCAGGTATACAACATATCAAACTATCTACACTGGCCACAGAGACAGTAGCAGTCAGATTCATCATCTCAGCAAAGAGTCGGTAAGTCATCAGCCAGCAGATAGATGTAGATAAAGTACACTTGTTTCTGCTTTCTATCCCGGTGCCTGTCACGCCCTAAAGACACGAAACATTTGAAATAAGCAAGCATCACACGATGCAACAGTCCACTCAGCTCGCAGAGTATGTGGTATATGGACTTTGGAGACACCCCCCTCCACCAGCCCCGCCCCAGTAATTTCAGAGAATCAAGGACAGGACAGAACAGGCACCACAATACAACTAGCTATGTTAAGTGTAATGAAGGGCAGTTACTTAGCAACGCTCCTCTGACTCTAAAGCTGTCTTATTCATCAGACACAGGTACACAGCCTGATCGTTGGCTGTAGGCTCGGGTCATGGTGTTGTTGCTGCACATTCTCCACCTCAACACCAAGGGGTTTCCCCAAAACACGCACTCTGCCTCACTCATCCCACTTGGGAGTCATCGTGAGCTCCTGCAAGATGCGTTGTCCTGCAAGAAAAGGTTGTTTTTAAAGGCAAACTTCAGCAAATAAACGACAGTGTTTTCGTAATGAAGCATTGATTTCACATACATCTGTGTCGGATATGTATTCTAGTACACCCCCTACTCTCCCAGTCAATGAATGTCGATGTCAAGTGCCTCAGCAGAGATAAATGATCTCAGGGGATTGTCAGTTGACAAGGACATATTTCTTACAGGAATGGTGCACGCAACACAAATAGAAGGTACATGTTTGAAAGGAAGGACATGATAAAGTATACACAGGGTGGGGACGGGATAGCCTGGTTGGTTAGAGCGTTGCGCATTGCGCTCGTAATCTGCTGACACGGATTCGAATCTCGTTCAATGGGGATATTTTTTCCCTGGAGTTAACATCAGTGCTGACTCCACTCCTCCCCTCTCCCACCCAGTCCTTCAGATGCGACTATA
Organism: Rapana venosa; assembly: GCA_028751875.1. Classification (NCBI taxonomy): domain Eukaryota; kingdom Metazoa; phylum Mollusca; class Gastropoda; order Neogastropoda; family Muricidae; genus Rapana; species Rapana venosa. Next base: position 24,752,110 of record CM054136.1, on the reverse strand, counting down.
AACCGAGGTCCCGTGTGCGAACGCACGCAGAACATCTTACGCACACGTCAAAATATGTTCCTTTTTTGGAAGAGTAGACATTGTGTGCCGGTGGGAACGGATGACAACATTTACAAAATTGCATACTGGATGTAAAAAGCACATTAGTGCTTATTCCAATATCCTCGAAATAAAAATAATAAAAAGGGCGTTGGGTCGTCTTTGAGAAACCAAAAACTTCTCTGCCTTAACAATAACACCATTTTACAGTGTTTCTGCCATTATATAGTTTTCAGTTGCAAATACAAGGATCGGACATGAAAGTACAGTTTGATAATTATACAAATCTTGCCACAAATAACATTAACTATTGATCGTCAATGATATTGTAATTGTACTGTTTTTTATGCTTCTGCTACCATAAATGGCTTTGTCATTGCTGTTATATTTTTGCACGCTAATTTTGTGATTTTCTTTATTCACGCATTGTTATTTTTCCATGTAACATCTGCCTTTCCTTTTCTGTTTTTTTCGTGGTGCTTTTCTTCTGAGTATACACAGGAGTTAACATCGGTTTCCTATTTTCAATAGTTTCATCGCATTTCACAATATTTTTTCCATATGATATACGCCTTCTTCCACAGAACACACATACACACGCACGCACGCACGCACGCACACACACACACACACATACACAAACCACCGAGCCACCACCGAGACGCCCCTTCAAGTGAAGTTTTCCCCTGGAGTTACCATTAGTGCCGACTCCATTCTCCCGAAAGTCTGTGGATGAGTTATGAGCCGGGGTCCCGTGTGTGAACGGGCGCAGACCATCTTTAGCACAGCTAAAACACGTTTCTGAAGAGTATGCCATTGTGTGTGGGTGGAAGTGAACGACAAACTGTACAAAACATCATGCATAGAGGGACTGAATAGGTTTATAAGAAAAAGCGCATTAGTGCTAAATCATTATCCTTGTAAAAAGAATTGAAACACAAAACACACACCCACGCGCGCGCGCGCGCAGAACAATACCATTGGACCTAATATAACTGGTACCAGTCTACCCTGCGTTCTTGCAAACAGTTTTGTAGCTTTTTTCGTCAGTCTTCAAACATCACTTTCCGTTCACCCGAACAGAAAAAATACCAGCCCTGAGGTGTAAATCAAGTGGTCCCACTGACAGTTGAAAGTGGTGTTAGAGAATGGTGTAGTCTGATACTCCAATCCTGTATGGTGCTTAAACAGCGAGAACTTTTCCTTGGCTGCTGTGAATAATCAGAAAGATGTATTACCTATTTTGCGACGTTTCCTTTGCATCGCATTGCAATCACTGATGCGAGCTTATTTGACAAGCCAAGTTTTGTCATTGATGAAAATGGAGTTGTTTGAACGTGTGAGTGTGTGTGTGTATGTGTGTGTGTGTGTGTGTGTGTGCGCGCGCGGTGTGTACATGCGCGCTCACGCGTGTGTGTGAAGGATACAGTCCCGATATCTACAGAAAGTCAAAGAACAAAACATCATCTTAAAGAGAAACTCAATAAACAAGTGCGAACTCCAATTCAGATTACGTTGCTGGGCGCAGAAAGATGCTGAGCGGGAAGGAGATGGGCGCCGCCAGAGTCAATGTGCACAAGGGGCACGGCCTGAACATCTGAATGTAGTGTCCAGTGTCTCCTCGGACATTAAGGAAAAGAGAATGATAATAGTGATCTGTTACACTCACTTCTATTTCATCTCTTTAAAGCAAAGGGTTCATACATGGTTACAATTTTTTGGGTATTTTTTTGCATTGTATACCCACATTCAGTCTTGAAAGATTTTTTCGATATATAAATCGGGCTGTGCCCTGAGGAGAGCCTGCTGCCAAAAGAGCAGCGTCAGAAAAAAGAAACCCTTGTCCGCATGTTTGTTTGTTTGCGGGTCATGCATACTCTTACCTCTATTCCCCAAATGCCTTAAAAACAAAATCGTCAAAATTCAAACTATTCACAGAATGCAGTAAACAGTTTTCGGGGTTGTGGCTACAGTGAAATAGAGACTGTGACCATGACCTGAAATCTTGAAGAGAGGTCCACCACCGCAATACAGCCAAACATGGCCATTGTAGGACGGGTAGCAGGCAATCACGCGCAACAGCCAATCCACTTACCACCCAGGGAGTCTCTGTGACACAGGAAAACACCCCGCTAGTGGCTCACAATGAGCATGCTGAGAGTGTGTTCGTGTCTCATGCTTGAAAGCTTCTTCTCTAGGTAGAGAAAATAGTCAGGGCCAAGGAGTGTTGATGTGATGAAGATCTTGATTATGTATGCCTCACTGCCAACGTTTGGCCATTATGTGTTATTCTTTTATGTTAAGAGTCTCGATGTTGAGAGATGTACGGAAATAGGCGTTGTCAGTTGTGTCACCTTGAAGTGTCACCAGGAAATTGCCTGCAGCAGTGTCTGACATGAGGAAGGAAGGAAGGAAGGAAGGGGTGACTGCTTGCCTGGTGTCAATTAAGGTTGGATGTGGTACTGAAGAAGCAAAAATAGAATATAAATTATATCTACACTCACATCTCTGGGTTGAATTATTAATGCTGCCTATTTTTCATCATGTCTCTGGAATTTATTTAGTTATTTAGTCTATAAATTTTCTATTTATTTATTTTTGATATGTTCATTTATTATTTTTATCACATCTGGTGAAACTATTTATGTCATGACGTTCAACAGACTAATAAAACACACCCAACAACGAAAGCTAGAACCTGACAATGCCGTTAACGATGACATCTTTGTCCATACTTCAATATTCTACAATGTAGACGTTGATGGCGATGAACCATCGTGAATGTGCTGTATGAACCGATGGTCCAACATTCCTTTTAACATTTTGAACACTAGAACAGGTTGTCATAAACTTATGCTACATTCAAATATTCGGAATCAGGAAGCTGCAATAATCACACAGCCTGCACTAAGCCATATGACAGTTTCTAATGCAGACACTGACTTTGAAACTGAAGTGATGAAGGATTTATAAGGCTTGTCCAGTATGCAGGCTCTTACTTATCAATCTTGTCTCATGTCACAAGAACCATGACTATTCTGATTAAAATAATGTATATGTGTCAAAGTTGATTTCGGTGGTGAAGAAAGAGTACTATTGTTTTTGGAATTTTCTTACTTTTATTTTCTTCAAGGTGTCGCTATCAATTAATTTTTCCTCATTCCTTACTTATTTGCTTTAAGTGTTTTCGTTTTCCCCTTACAATACGAGATTATAATCACTTTAATTTACATTTTCAAAATTGTCTCTAAACAGACATGTAGGCGCATGCACCCATTGACGCAAACACAGACTGACAGACATAGAGATGTACAGACAAATACACACTGACGCACAAATAGACAGAACACACACACACAGGCAGAGGATTTCATTAAACAAAATTCACACACACAGACACACAAACACAGACACACACACACACACCACACGCACGCACGCACGCACGCACGCACGCACGCACGCACGCACGCACACACACACACACCACACACACACACACGAACCCAGATGATCTTGGAGAATAATCAGAACCGGTAACGTAAGATTGCAACCTTGCTTTCCTTTCAACGTTTTTTGTAGCTGTTCTCCTCGAGATTCGAACAACTCTACTTCCCATTCACCCGGAGACCGAAGACACCAGCCTGAGGGTGTAAATCAAGTGGTCCCACTGACGGCTGAAGGTGGGATCAGATGATGGTAAATACAGTACAATGGGCAAGTGGTGTGGCTCACACACTTTGTCAGATATTGGTATCAGCGAAAAAACCAAGTTCTTCACTAAACTGCTATATGCTCAGAATGTTTTCATCCATGACAAGCAAAACAGTCTGCGCTCTCTAATAATTAAAGGGAAAATCCTCTGAAGTTGGAATAAGCGCCTGACCTTTGCGGCGAGGTACTTGAAGATAGTCAAAGACGCAAACTTTTCACCCTCACAATAACTCCCAAGTGGGATGAGGGAGGCAGAGTACATATTCTGGCTGACCTGTTGGCTGTTAAGCTGGATAATACCTCACACTAACAAAAACAGCAGCAGCAGCAGCAGCAAGCAGCAGCAGCAGCAGCAGCAGCAGCAGCAGCAGCAGCAAGAACAACAGTAACAACAGCATATGCAAGTGATCCATGATGCTAAGATGCTGATTGTCTGCAGTGAGAACCTCTACTCCAGAGCTGCCGTGTATCAGCTGAGCTGGGTTATTGAACAGAATTGATGGAACAGGTCCTACTGCATTGCTGTGAGACTTGTCACTTGTGATGGCTTATTTTGGATGCTAGTGTCCGTACGGATGAAATAGAAATAAATATTTGAACATCAAATCATAATGTGTGTGTGTGTGTGTGTGTGTGTGTGTGTGTGTGTGTGTGTGTGCTCGCGCGCGTGCATATGTGTGTTTGCGCGTATACGTACGTGCATCAGAGTGTGTACTTAGATGAGAAAAATGAAAATCGTCTAATATCACTTGTAGTGAAAAGACGTTAAATCGAAAAAACAACTTAGATGAAAAATCCAGATATATACAGAATATCAAATTACAAATATAATCTTGAAGTACAAGACTTTACAGTCGTTTTTGATCACATAAGTTAAAAAACTGTGTTAAGCAGCAGGAATCATATATAGTACAAATATATTCCTGTTCACTTCCTTCTCCTACACCTCAGAAACATAAAAAAACAACTGACTTGAAAGCCATGGCAGAATGCGGTCATCCCCTTATAGAGGTAAACAGCTTTTGTGATATAGACACTGTGACCATGACCTTTAAAAGAGGTCAACGACCTAAATACAGTCAGATATACCCAGTGTAGTGCCAGTAGCCAATCATGTAACACGTCCATCCCTTCCATCCGAAGCAGTCTCATTCAGACAGGGAGATGATTGTGCCAATAGACTCCCACACCACGGAGGTGCTCGTCTTTCTCTGCTTGAAAGCTTCTTCTTCTGTAGGTAGGAAAGAAATGTTTGTCAAGGTGGGGGTGTTAATCGGATAGAAGGCTGGAATGTGTACACCTCACTACCAATATTTTGCCTTTTTCTGCGTTGATGACTCTCAAAGCTAGAGGCTGAAACAGAAGTAAATGTTTTTTTTTTCCGGACCACATGAAAGCGTAGTCAGAAGAAGGCTTACTTTAATTTGTCTTCAACCTTCTAGCAAGATGCACCCTAGTCATTGTGTGGTAGGAAGGACTAATATCTGTTATTCCTTATGACAACGGGACACTTGATTTCTAGACCATTGACTAAATAATTGACGACGACAATTTAGACCTAGTTCTTTGGAAATGTTTATTTTGCTGATTTACGTCCGAAACAAACGCTATCACTGACAGCCAGCTTCCTTTGACTAATTGCAAGTAATTAATCCTAAACACAACCAGAATGCAAAGACATTTAAAAAAACCATCAGCTCATTTCAATCTTCATCCAAGTGTTTTCAAAAAAGTAAAAATAAATAAATTGTGAATAGGTTGTAAGGAACCTTTGCAAGTGCATTGTTTGGATCTATGTTCAGAATTAATCATTTTAATAAGCGAATTCAAACCTAGAATTTCTGGTTTTTTTGTTGCATGTTGCGTTTGCTAATAACACACATACACACACACACACACACACACACACACACACACACACACACACACACACACACACACACACACACACACACACACACACAGAAACACACACACACAAACACACAGACGTAGACATATACAAACACAAGCGCGTTCTGCGCCCAGACATTCATCCACACGCGCACGTACATTTCCAGACAGACACAGACACGTGCGCATTATGCGCGCAGACATCCATTCACACGCACACGTATCTATGCAGGAATAAAGCACGTTTCAGCATACAGCCATTATTTGGGTGTGTACAAATAAAACAACTATGTGTGTGGCTTTGCTGTTCTACTGTGATTGTAAACTGATTTTGTTGTTGCTGTTCTTTTGCCCCCTGGGATCTCTAAGCTAATTTCTATGGAAATGGTTGACGGCGAAGGCTTCCTGTGTCTGTTTTTATCATTTCTTTTTCCACAGTTTTTTTCTAGTTTTTCGTATCTTTAACGCTTCCATGTTCACTTCAGACACATAAATGCGTTAGGATGGCTATGTTTTTGTTTCAATCAAGTGTGCTTGCAACGCACGTGCGTGCGTGCACACATACACACACACGCACACGCACACACCCACACGAACTCACGCAAGAACACACACACACACATACACACACACACACACACACACACACACACACACACACACACACACACATCACACACACACACACACACACACACACACACACACACACACACACACACACACACCACACACACCAAGATGCTAAATAGAACTGTCAATTGGCTGGAATGAGCTAGAAGAGGCAGAAGGAGTAAGAAAATAACACTTTTTTTTTCAACAGACATCATTTGCCCGTGCAGCTGCCAGAATAAGTGATGCTCTCCAAGATATCTGTCTTTAATTCCCAAAGCAGCCATCGCAAATAAACGGTCAGCGATTTTCCTTTCCTTTGGCATTAAAGTACTGCACGGTGCCGTATGCCTTTTCAGTCACTGCAGAATTTCTGTACATGAAACTCGGGTCACTCTCTGCGGGAAGAGTGTGTCGCCACAACAGCAGCGCCACCCATTAACAAGAAAACCGTTTCTATTTGTGTGTTTATTTCCCCACGACAATGGCGTCGCCACAAGAGCAGCACCACCCAGTTAAAAACGAATTTTGTTGATTTCTTTCGAGAGCAGCTTTTCTCTACATAACGTTTCCAGTAACAACTCTCTTGTTGCTGCAGGATATACAATGGGCCGGACATCGGTTTATCCTCTCATCCAATAGACTAGCACCCAGACTACCACTCAAAGTCCAACGGTTTGGGGGAAAAGTTCGGTTTCAAACCGGGAATCGATCCTACGACTTCAAACTTTCTAAGCAAGTGCATTAACTTTTAGACCATTGATCGACTGCAGTGCAGGAACCGGGAAGTAGGAGTAAGGCCAGTAAGATAACACCCACATGCAGGAAAGATCAAATATGCACACA
>CM054136.1:24717506-24730006 GCA_028751875.1 Rapana venosa | reverse complement strand
GCGTGTGTATGTGTGTGTGTGTGTTTTATGGCCTAGAAATTCGTTTACTCAGTTAAGGTTTGCAGCTGCTCATACCTTGCTGACAATTTAAATCAACTTTCTATCTACACACCAGCAGACTCCTTCAAGTGTCCACAGGAATACACACACATAACTTTTCATAAACACAAATGCATGTTGTGCACAACAGACAGACAGAGAGAGAGACAGACAGACATACAGACAGACAGAGACAGAGACAGACACAGAGACAGAGAGAATTTGTTCGCAATTTTGAAATCTTTACCCTCCTCCATAAGTAAAAAGTTTATAAGTGACGTCGACAAAGGTCTTTACCGCCAAGCCCAAATCGGATACCAGCATCATATGCATCTGTCTGTGTCTACCTTCATTCTGTCGTTACCAGTGATGGAGTGTGATCTGTCTGCTGGTTCATTGCACAGGCAAAGTCCTCAGGCATCCATCACATTTTTCATCACAACAGGCTAGAGGCGGACAGGTCTCAGTAGGGGATGTCTGGCTTCTTACACATACACGCACACACGCACGTACGCACGCACACACACACACGCACGTTCGACGCACGCACACACACACACACACGCACACACACACAGCACGTACGCACGCACACACACACGTACGCACACACACACACACACACGCACGTACGCACGCACATACACACACGCGCACGTACGCACGCACACACACACATATGCTATCAGGACATCTTGCGCACACGTTAAATCCTGTTCCGCTTTTCGTAAGAGTAGGCCATTGTGTGCCGGTGGGAACAGATGACAGAATTTACAAAACCGCATACACACACGGGGGCTGGATGTAAAAAAAGCACGTAAGTGGTTATTTTCCATTATCCTCGATATAAAAGAATAAAAGAAAGAAAAGAAAAGAAAAGAAAAGAAAAGAAAAGAAAAGAAACACACACACACACACACACACACACACACACACACACACACACACACACACACACACACACACACACACACACACACACACACACACACACACGCAAGCACACACGCAAGCGCACCCACACCCACCCACCCACACGCACACTCACACATCACGGAATGGACCCCCAAAAGCTTTGTAGAGAGCAGACTTTGGCACACTACCTCCACAGATGGGGACTTTTGTTTCTCTGGGCTGGTCTCCCCCCCCCCCACCCACTCACCCCGCCTCGACCACTTTTGTAGTGTAGTGTAATGTAGTGTAGTGTAATGTAATGTCGTGTAGTGTAGTGTATTGTATTGTAGTGTAGTGCAGTGTTGTGTAGTGTTGTGTAGTGTAGTGTAGTGTATGTCGTGTAGTGTAGTGTAGTGTTGTGTAGTGTGTGTTGTGTAGTGTAGTGTAGTGTATTGTATTGTAGTGTCGTGTCGTGTAGTGTATTGTAGTGTAGTGTCGTGTAGTGTAGTGTAGTGTAGTGTCGTGTAGTGTAGTGAATATAGTGTAGTGTAGTGTCGTGTAGTGTAGTGTGGTGTAGTGTAGTGTCGTGTGGTGTAGTGTAGTGGTGTAGTGTCGTGTAGTGTAGTGTAGTGTCGTGTAGTGTAGTGTCGTGTAGTGTAGCGTCGTGTAGTGTAGTGTCGTGTAGTGTAGCGTAGTGTAGTGTAGTGTCGTGCAGTGCAATGTAGTGTATGTAGTGTAGTGTAATGCAGTGTAGTGTAGTGTCGTGTAGTGTAGTGTAGTGTAGTGTAGTGTCGTGTAGTGTAGTGTAGTGTCGTGTAGTGTAGTGTCGTGTAGTGTAGTTTAGTGTAGTGTAATGTGTGTAGTGTATAGTGAAGTGTAATGTAGTGTAGAGCAGTGTAGTGTAGTGTCGTGTAGTGTAATGTAGTGTAGTGTAGTGTAGTGTCGTGTAGTATAATGTAGTGTAGTGTCGTGTAATGTAGTGTAGTGTAGTGTAGTGTCGTGTAGCGTATGTAGTGTAATGTAATATACTGTATTGTATTGTATTGTATTGTAGTGTCGTGTAGGATAATGTAGTGTAGTGTAGTATAGTGTCGTGTAATGTAATGTTGTGTCGAGTGGTTTCGTGTCGTGTAATGTCGAGCAGTGTAGTGTTGTGTGGTACCTTTTTATAAATCGTTCTCTTTTCTGTCTCCTATTCGTCTCCCGAGAGTCATATTTCTTCCGATGTGAAGATTCATGAGGGGAGATCAAGAGCTGGGTCAGATGAGAGGTCAAACTGTTGGACTTTTGGCTGTGACAGGACTTGGCATTTATTGATGTACACTCTCTGACAGTCATCGTCTTGGCTATTATACATCTACAAACTCATATAAACGTGAACTTCGAAAAACCGTAGGCTTTAACTATAGTTAAACATCTTGTTACTTCTTTTCTTAATCAACTTATCAGTTTATGAGTATTATCTGTTCAACATTTTGCATCATCGTGACTTAATAGATGAAATAAAAAAGCGTGTGGGCCCCCAAGAACCTCTGCTCTCCACCATAAAGAGGAGAAAACTGATGTGGTTTGGTCACACCACAAGACACGACACCTTAGCAAAAACCATCTTGCAGGGAACGGTTGAAGGCAAGAGAAGAAGAGGCCGCCAAAAGAAATCATGGGTTGACAACATCAAAGATTGGACCGCCCAACCCCTGCAACACCTTCTACGAGCCACACAGGATCGTGAAGCATGGAAAAAGATCTCTGTTGCGTCTTCTCTCATGTCCCCCCTACGTCCTTTGGGACATGGGACTGAGTGAGTGAGTGAGTGACTTAATAGATGAACATTTGAGAGTTACTCTGTATTTTATGTGATATTCATTACCGTCTAATGAACTATAGTTGTGAGAAAAATCCTTTCATTTTCTTTTTATATGCTCCAAACAAAAATTGACATGAAGCTTTTAAAGAAAGTTATTAAGCATTTTGTAACGTAATTACAACAAATGTTCTTACAGCGCATTTACGAAAGAGAGCAGTCAAGAATGTACATATCTGAACTTCTTTTTCACAAAGCAAATCAAAACATAATCACGAGGCGCGATGGCATACTAACTAGTGAATTCCATGCTGGAATGTCTAGAGTTTCTCATTAATCAGAGGCATGCATCTGTGGATGGTCAAGAGGGAGATTAAGATCAGACAAGTAAGGGTCAATGTGTCTAGAATTATCGCGTGTATCCTCGCAAGACTGTGACCATGCGGTAAACAACAGGCACAAACCCCGGGGATCGAACCCAGACATCTCTCTCTCTGTTTATGCAGGTGCGGTTCCCTCTAGACCACCGATCCCTAGAGTCCTCAGTCCTCTCCACACACGCACACTATTAGGCAATAGTAGGCAGCAGGCAGAAAGTGTGCCACAAAACTGTTCAGAATTCGTCTTCAGCACTGCAACAGGCAGCAAACAGACACACACACACACTTTCCTTTCTCTTAAAACAGTCGTCTCCTCAGCCGTTCCCACCAACCCTGAAGAAAATGCCTTCATTCGAAGTGCACAGAGGCTGGCCCAAGAGTACGACTATAAATCAAGTGATCCCAGTGACGCCAGGAATAGTCAGGACCCGAGGCAGGCAGGACGAGAGATACCTACGTGCTGTGCAGTGCTGAGAGCTTCATTGGTAGCCGAGTGATGGACACACCTCGCCTCACCTCACGAGCCACTGTTGATGAACAGAATACTAACTTTACTGCCGCAGTCTGCTGGGCTGTTTTGGTTGTTTGACACAAGTCACTGCAGCAGCATTGTGGTTGTCACCGCGAGGTCAATAGAAATGATTAATACATATGTCAAAGGTAGTGTGTGTGTGTGTGTGTGTGTGTGTGTGTGTGTGTGTGAAAACTCATCTGAATTTCTTTGGAAAGCAGCACAGACTTTAGGAAGATGTTGATAAACTTTTCGCCACTGAGTGAACCTTAGAAGCCAGCCTCTCTGTTTTTTCTTTTCCTTTCTTTTATTTTCGTAGGCTGCTGACAGATCAATAGCATTACACCGCCAATCCTCCATCCATCAGCCACTGGGGTACGTTCAGCATTGATGCTGCAGAACCTCTTCCTCTACCTCTCAGAAACAGACACACATACACACACACACACACACACACACACACACACACACACACACACACACACACACACACACACATGCCGCACGCACACACACACGCACGCACGCATGCGCACATACAGACACACACATGAACGCATACATACACACACGTACACACACACACAACACACTTTGTGATAATGCAGTAAGAGATAATTATAGGCTACAGCGAGAGAAGAAGAAGAAGAAGAAGAAAAGAAAAGAATTGCGAAGAAAAAGAATGTGAAGAAAGTTGCGAAGAAGAAATGCAAAGAAGAAGAATGCAAAAGAAGAAGAAGAATGCAAAGAAAAGAATAGAAAGAGAAGAAGAAGAACTGCGAAGAATTGCGAAGAAGAAGACTGCAAGGAAAAATAATGCAAAGAAGAATATGCAAGGAAGAAGAATGTAAAGAAGAAGAAGAAGAAGAAGAAGAAGAAGAAGAAGAAGAAGAAGAAGAAGAAGAAGAAAGAAGAAGAAAAAGAAGAAGAAGAAGAAGAAAAAGAAGATGATGAAGATGAAGAAGAAGAATAAAAGAAGGAGTAGGAGGAATATTGTACTGAATCCTATTGTATCATATTGCGTTGCAGAACAATGTATTGCATTGCATTACTATGTAATATACCCACAAAACCCCCCACACCACTATCAGTGAAGTGTCTACCTAATTCTTATTTTCAGACCTTCCATTCAGCAAACGTTTGATGAATTTCACATTTTACTGATGCTCGGGGTTCCAATCACTTCTATCGCTGATACCTCATATAAATGATAGATTATATGCATCTCACACAAACTCCAAACACAGAAATGAAACATAGAAACTAGAACTATAACCCGTTTTATTTATATGTTCATTTTGGAAAAAAAATCAAACATTTTCCAAAGTTTAAAAATCCTTGGTTCATTAATTTACTGTTATACATTATTACAACACAATCAAAAACCTGGATTGTGCACGAGCCAGGTGAAGAATGGAAGAAGCGGGACATATACTCAGATTCCTTGACGGCATGCAGGACCATCCAGCAAGTCTCTGGTCACAGGACCCAAGGGGTTCAAGGGGATTTTTCCCCTGGAATTAACATCAGTGCAGACTCCACTCTCCCCCAAAAGTCCTTCGGATGAGACTATAAACCCAGGCCCCGTGTGCGAACGCACGCAGAACAACTTGCGCACACGTTAAATCCTGTTCCGCTTTTCGTAAGAGTAAGTAAGCCATTGTGTGCCGGTGGGAACAGATGACATAATTTACAAAACCGCATACACTCGGGGACTGGATGCAAAAAAGCACATAAGTGCTTATTCCATTATCTTCGATATAAAAGAATAAATAAAATAAAAAAGAAAACCCTCTGCACCAATGACCGTGCTGTGCCGAGGCCTGTGCTCTGCCAACCGTAGCCCAGTCTGTCAAGGGGGAAGACTCAAGACTCAAGAATACTACCCCACCAGCACAGTGTTTCTGACTGACTGCAAGTCCATTCTGCAGACTCTTCAGGCGCCAGGGGGAGAGCAACTCCAAAGAAACACGTAGCAAATTTCTGTCTGTCTGTCTATATAACTGTATGTCTTTGTCTTTGTCTGTCTGTCTCTCTGAAATTGTAATATCATAGTTCATTATCACGTCCATCAATTGTTGATTGTATAGTATTTCTTTCCGTCCGTCTCTGTCTTTCTGTCTGTCTGTCTGTCTCTCTCTCTTTGTGTGAAAATGTAACATAGTTCATTTTTATATCTCTCAAATGATGAAGTGTATATTTGTTTGACCGTTCTTTTGACGAATTGTTATTTGTTCACTTAGCCCTTCATTATGGGCAATGTCCTAATGAATACATATCTCTCTATGTCTGTCTGTCTCTCTGAACTTGTAATATCATAGTTCATTATCATGTCCATCAATTGTTGATTGTATATTATTTCTGTCCGTCCGTCTCTGTCTGTATGTCTGTCTCTTTTTGTGTGAAAATGTAACATAGTTCATTTTTTTAAATATCTCTCAAATGTTGAAGTGTATATTTGTTTGAACGTTCTTTTGATGAATTGTTATTTGTTCACTGAGCCCTTCATTATGGGCAATGTCCTAATGAATACATATCTCTCTCTCTGTCTCTCTCTCTCCCCCTCTCTCTCTCTGTCTGTCCCTCCCTCCCTCTCTCCCCCCTCTCTCTCCTCTCTCTCTCCCTCCCTCTGCTTCACTGGATGCTGGCCGAATGGAAGATGACGTCAAAGGGACGCTACCAAAGCACACTTGTTGCTGTCTTTACCTCCGGCCACGGTGGTCAGGTCAGGTCAGGGTGGGGTTGTGTTGTGACTGCAGCTCTCACAGAAGCACAGATTACACAACTTCTTTCTTTGTGACACTGAGATTTATGTTTTTTTCCCTGTGTTCGCCCAGACTTTGTTTAAGCTCTGACGTGGAGAGGCAGGGTGCGAGGAAGGAGGAGAGGAGAAAGGTAGGGAGGGGAGAGAGAGAGAGAGGGATTGAGAGGGAGGGAGGGAGGGAAGGAGAGAGAGAGAGAGAGAGAGAGAGAAGAGAGAGAGAGAGAGAGAGAGAGAGAGAGAGAGAGAGAGAGAGAGAGAGGAGAGAGAGAGAGAGAGAGAGAGAGAGAGAGAGAGAGAGAGAGAGAGAGAGAGAGAGGAGAGAGAGAGAGGAGAGAGAGAGAGAGAGAAGAGAGAGAGAGAGAGAGAGAGAGAGAGAGAGAGAGAGAGAGAGAGAGAGAGAGAGCGGATGTTCATTTTCTTAGGAATTTAAATACTCCATCGATTTTCTGCGACTTTCTGCGATTCTTGGCTTCAAAATTAGTTTGATTTTGTCTTGAATGAAATGGATGCAAGCTGCTTACTACCGCTTAAATATTGTGACTATGTAGAAGTTATCGAAGTTTTGTTTATCTTACTTGGCTATGTTACTGTACGTGCTGTAGCTAGCCCGGTTTTTCAAAAGTGTCTTTCTGTCTTTGCACCGCTTTCTATTAAGGTAACAGAAGACAATAGTAGTTCCCATGTTGCAGACATATGATTAACGATTTTTTTTACAGGCGCAAACATACAATTTCAAGCGCGCCTAATAGAATTGGGCATGTTTATTACAGCACCTAGTTAAGCACAACTCCTTAAGCAAGGCCGCGTGTTTCAGAGCTCTGACACAAAAGCCCGGTGTGAAACATAGAACATGGACACTAAGGTACATCCTAACCACTGTCAAGAACAAGCTATGGTAAACATCTAACATGAAGATTCTTCCCGGTGGGAACGAATGACAAAATTGACAAAATTGCATACACACGGGAACTGGATGTAAAGGCACCGATTGAGTATTTAGCTTATTATCCTCAAAATACAAAGAAAAAAGATTATAGGACGTAGTAACAAGAAAAAATACCCCTGAGACAGTTAATGCTAATGATCTGTCAATGGCTCCACACACTATGTCCATACAACCACGATATACTCTTTGTCACACGGACAGTTAGTGATGCACACTGTCTGGTACCTTGTAGACAGACAACACACCTCTCCAGGGGCTTCTAATCAGGAAGGAGGCGAAAGGAAACAGTTTTCTGTTGACACAGGTTCTCTGTGTACACAGCAACTGCCGGCCGCTGCCAAGGAGCCCATCCTCCTCAGTGTGGCACAGGAGGAGGTGGTTCACTGTGTGACTGAGGTCGTCACCAGCCCCGGGGTTCCAGTCTGCTCCCCTCAGGCAGCACAGCACACAGCCAGCCAGACAGAAGGACACACAGCCAGTTGCTGTCTCTTTGGAGTACCAACATTGACTCACCCCTGCCGCACTGAACATGAAATCAATTTGTTCAGAAAATAGCGTATAACTGTTCGCTAAGAAGTATGGGGAAGGGTTAACCAGGACCATGTCAAGAGTTCCTGGCGCTAGTCATGAAGCGAAAGCTTGAAGTTTCTTCTGTAGTGGCTAGAGATTCCTTCTTTTGCCCCAAACTTAACCAATACTTTCGTTCATATTCATGGAAAACTGGATATGAGAGTAAAAAAAAAGGTAGCATCCGTTTTGAAACTAATGTGTTGATATTTATTATTTGATTCGCCAAGAACAATATAGTACAAGCCATATATTTACTAGC
Organism: Rapana venosa; assembly: GCA_028751875.1. NCBI lineage: Eukaryota > Metazoa > Mollusca > Gastropoda > Neogastropoda > Muricidae > Rapana > Rapana venosa. The sequence goes on along the minus strand of CM054136.1, from coordinate 24,721,839 downwards.
AAACAAACAAACAGTGGAGGAATCTGGTTGCAGAATCTTTATTGGTACTCCCACGGTCCACGGCACTACGGGATAGTGGAGGTGAAGGTGAAACAAACAGTATGACAGCATCGGAATAGGAAACAGTTGGTGATATTTTATATTTGACAACTTTAATTTATATATAAAGTCAAAAGGGTAAAGGTGTCCCATAACCTATGTGGACGTAGGGGAGCGAGGTGTCAGAGACCTCACTTCTCAAGGAGCCAGCATATTGAGGGCAACGCCCATCTCCTCTTCCTCGCTGCTTTACCTTCCCTGACCCTAAAGAGGGCAGGTACCCATTTACAGCTGGGTGAACTGGGGAACTGTACTGAAGCCAAGGTGTGCAAACGGTCACCCATCCACTTGGTAACCACGCTCAATGCTGCATAAACAAACATTGGCTTGGGGAAAGCAAGTGCTCCGACCACTAAGCTATCCTGCCCTGTAATATATTAAAACAGTAGTATGCAGCAAGTTTGAATGTGTCAGAATAAGTCAAGTTTAAAGCAGCGACATGTGTCAGGCTTCAGGACACTATAGCAGAGTGGACAGACCGTTTGATTTTCATCCCTGTGAGTTCCTCAAGCGGTGGGCTCGAATCTCGGCAGTGGCGTCTGGAAAATCAAGGTTGGAGGTATTTACGATCTCCTAAGGCAATGTAAAGTGCAAGCCTGCCTGGGCCTGAATCCCTTTCGTGTATAAACGCATGGACAAGATGGAATATGCACGTAAAGGTCCTGTGTCTCCTGTCTGGATTTGTGGGGTTATGGACACACAAGCATACCTCGCACACCCCCTGCACTTGGAGAGTGATGGGATCTGCCAGCATCACCCACCCTGCCCTAGAGACACAGCCTGCAGAACAAAGCGCCATGCCCTGACAAGTCCTCGAGGAGTTCAGGGAGAGAGAGGAGACATCAAAAGCTGAGAGCGCCAAGAAACAAAAACAAAACAAACACCACAACAAAACAACAACTATAAGCAATGCAGCAGCAGCTTTCTGTCAAACTGGTGTTAGTTGTGTGCGTTTTTTTAAAGTCCCCGGCAAAGGCATTCCTTCCACACTAATTCCACAGCTCGCCCCTGATTCAAAGAGCAAAGACGCTGGCCCAGAGGTATAAATCAAGTGATCCCAGTGAGGCTAAGAATAGCTGGAGCTGAGGCTGGCAGGAATGGTGGATACCTAGCCGCTGTGCAGTGCAGTGCTGAGAGCTTCATAGCTGAGTGATGGACACACCTCGCCTCAGGGGCCACTGTCGATGAATCCAGTTGTTCATGTCGTAGCATCGTGGGCTATTTTGATCGTTTAATGATAGTCAGTGCAGGTGCACTGAAAAAGAAAACTACTGTCACAATAAGTAAAATGGCTGTCTTTGATACATGTTTAGAAGTATTATTTATTTATTTATTATTTTATATCGAGGATAATGGAATAAGCATTCATGTGCTTTTTTACATCCAGTCCCCGAGTGTATGCGGTTTTGTAAATTTTGTCATCTGTTCCCACCGGCACACAATGGCCTACTCTTTCGAAAAGCGGAACAGGATTTAACGTGCGCGCAAGATGTTCTGCATGCGTTCGCACACGGGGCCTCGGTTTATAGTCTCATCCGAAGATGGCGCGCGAGCGTGTTTGTGTGTAAGTGTGTGTGTGTGCGCGCGTGTGTGCGTGTGTGTGTGTGTGTGTGTGCATGTGTGTGCGTGCGTGTATGTGTATGTATGTGTGTGTGTGTGCATGTGAGCGCGCTCGTGCCGGCTTGTGTATGTATGTATGTGTGTATGCGTGTAAGTGTTTGTATGTATGTTTCTCATAGTTTTTCCCTGCCTTAAACAGCCAAGATTCTATTGCCCTGCCAGGGTGTGTGACCTCTGTGTGTGTGTGTATGTGTGTGTGTGTGTGTGTGTGTGTGTGTGTGTGTGTGTGCGCGTGCGTGTGTGCACATTTGGACTTGATGGAACTATTACTTGTCACTGGTTGTATGACTGTGTAAGAATGAGTTGAGTGCAAGCGCTTTGATTTCTCTCTGCAAGATATAGCGCTATATAAATTCCATTTATCATCATTATTATTATGTGTGTGTGTGTGTGCGTATGTGTGCGTGTGTGCACGCGCGTAAGTGCTTGCATATGTATGTATGTCTGTGTGTATGCCTTAGAAAAGGAGAGCAACTTTGAAGAAGTTAACCACCAGGAGGAAGAAAGAAGAAAGTAAGCTCTTTTCCAGCAGGTGTTAGCACTCGTCACTTCTTGCAGCCTGCAGGGAGCCGCCACCCCCCAGTGCACCAGGAGCTGGGAATGCCCCCCCTGCTGCCTGCTGCCTTTCTTTTCCCCTGCTGCCTGCTGCCTTTCTTTTCCCTGCTGCCTGCTGCCTTTCTTTTCCCCTGCTGCCTGCTGCCTTTCTTTTCCCTGCTGCCTGCTGCCTTTCTTTTCCCTGCTGCCTGCTGCCTTTCTTTTCCCTGCTGCCTGCTGCCTTTCCTTTCCCCTGCTGCCTTTCTTTTCCCTGCTGCCTGCTGCCTTTCTTTTCCCAGCTGCCTGCCTGCCGCCTCGACTGACAGTCCTGATCTCAGGATTGTTAGTGCTTCCAGATTCAGTTCCCTTAATCCCCGGAGTCAGAATGTGGCTACCTTCAAGGTGGGCTGAAAACGGTCACATATGTAAAATCTGACCGTTAGTGAACCTCGGACCTCTAGCTGAGGAACGGAAAATATAAAAGTTCCTTTTATAGTCCAGTGTCCAGATATCCCTGAAAATCTGCCTTCTCCCTTGATTAACATGTCCTACTGCCTTCAAGATATCCAAGATTGGATGATTCATAACAGGTTACAGCTAAATCCAGATAAAACCGAAGCCATGCTTGTAGAGACCAAACACAAACTCTCTTCCATCACAACAGCTTAAATAGAATTCGGCAATACGTCTGTCCCTCTATCCACTGCTGTGAAATATCTAGGGGTCGTTATTGACAACACTATCTCCGAGCAAAAATCCATCACCCAAACCTGCAAGTCGTGTTACTATCAATGCCATAGGCATCGAATACTGTCCTGTTTAACTATCAACTAGTCCGCTCTCTCATTCCTCACGTTGGCTAGTTCGCAATGTTCTTCGTCTCCAGATCTCTACCCACTCCCAACATCAAATCTACGCTCCTATCCTCAGTCTGGCACTCTCTTGCGAACTTCACTGGTTGCCTGTCCAGGTGTCAAACATCATCTACCCTCATGCCTTCAAAAACTGCTATTACAAACTCTGGACATGTTTCCTCTTGTTCCTCCGAGATACTAGTGCTAAGAATCTGATTCACAGTCACCGTTGTCCTCGTCTTTCTGTTTTGTCTATCGGTTGGATGTCCTATCCATTCGCAGAAACATAGATTATACGCTTTTAAATGCCTCAAACAAAATTCAACCAATTTCCTCCTCTTGATGTCCATTCATTTTTGTTCCTGCCTCCTGCAACATCATCCTGCGGAGTTACCTTTGTGTAGATGCTAGATGTCTGTGTGCGTTGGTCACTGTCTGCTTACATTTGATTTTTGTCCCTAAGATGTACGGTGCTGGAAATGGATGACTAAACGCTCTGATTTCTTTCTGCAGAAAGCGGTATAGAATTCATTATCATCTTTTAATTCAAATACTATTATTTTATATACTATAATTATTTTATTATTTATTTATTTTATTTCTCCATCTCATCATCATCACAATCACTCCATCATCATCCTCCAGTATTTATTATATTATTATTATATATTATTTGATTATGTGCTATCACAGTGTGTCGTGTGCAGAGGTGTCTGAAAATGATTTTGTGAATCCTCGAAGGACATACTTTCGCAAGTTAAATTTGTGCTTTGTGTGAGTAGACACAAAGCCGCTTTATTTGATTTTTGAAGTCTTAGCTGTTAGAATTCCCAGTAAAGATTTGATAATGTTTTTATAGTTGAACTTGCAAAGCAAATTTAATTTATTTTATCGTACATGCACTTTCCAAATCAATGCATCACAACGCCTTCGCTCATCTATCAGCATTCACTCTCTAGTATTGACTCTGCACAACTTCTCCCTCCTCCTCTCTTTGCCTTAAATTTTCTGCTCTGTCCTTCTTCTGTTCTGTCAGTTTATTCTTTTCTAATATCTTATTGTCTGTCTTTTTTGTCTTTTCTTCTTCACTTTTCATTACATCACTACAGAACAGACCATACAAGCAACTAGCGATACACTCTGTTGACTCCACATACACAACGACACACTCTGCACAGTCACACACAACACACACACACTCACACACACACACACACACACACATT
>CM054136.1:24682506-24712506 GCA_028751875.1 Rapana venosa | reverse complement strand
TAAACACACACGCGCTATCATTAATTTTATGAGATTCTAGTAGAAAATAGCGTACGTTTATGATGCATTTTTATTTTATTTGTTTGTTACTTTCCTATTTTTTTCTTACTGTAGATGAATTAAGTGACATACTTCAATACAAATCCATTAACCCCGTGAAATTCGACAGGAAATTCTAAACACTCAGAACAGGTGATCAACGCTTTAATACTGAATGAACCCTGCAAGTTCTTGCTTTTTCTCTTCTCTCTTTTTCTCTTTCTCTCTTTTCTTGTTCGAACACTGCTTACAAATCAATGGCATCACGCCGCCAGTCCCTCATCCATCAGCCATGGGCACACCCTCAGCCTGGCTGTTGCAGGACCTTGTACTTCCTTTCTTTACTTGCTCTCCAAGTTTTTCTCCCTCTTTCTGTCTCTGTCTGGCTGGCTGTCTGGCTGTCTGGCTGGTGCTCTCTCTCTCCTCCTCCTGTCTGTCTGTCTTTCTCTATTTCTGCCTGTGCTTCTCTCTCTGTCTCTTCTCTCTGTCTCTGTCTTTCTCTCTCTCTGTCTCTCTCTCTTCTCTCTCTCTCTCTCTCTCTCTCTCTCTCTCTCTCTCTCTCTCTCTCTCTCTCTCTCTCTCTCTCTCTCTCCTCCAAACAGAGAAAATAATGTTACAATGATGAACACAACCAAACTTTGCATATGTTGACATATAGAAGTCTTTTTTATATGCAAAAAGAAGAAAAGAAGAAGAAGGAAGAAGAGGAAGAATATTCTACTTAGGTCAAGAATGTTACGAATGGGATAATAATAATAAACACCATGCAGTAATCCACTATAGAAATTTCGAGACAAAGAAAAGGCCAGCCAGACAAAACGCCTCAGTGCAGCCAGACATACTCAAACTCACGAAATGGAAAATCTACTAACCTAATTTAATTTTTTCTTAGATTACAAACAATCAGTTCTCCAGAAAGTGGGTAGGAGGCAGCAGTAATTGGCCCATTGATTGTCACTGAGCACCACCCAGCTTTGTAAAGTCACTGGCTCAGGACAAAGTCTGGAGGACCATCGTCTTTAGACTGCACATTCCACAGACTGTGAGAAGTCTGCATCTCAGGAGACGTTCCATTTATTTAGTGGTGTGTGGACAGGTAAGATTGGTCATTACCTGTGAAAAGCTGGAGGGTTCTCTCTGTCCACTGTTGGAGGCATCCTTTTCTTGCATGAAGAATAGTGCGTGTATACACAGACAGACTGAAGGGTTCACTATGTCATACGATCGCTAAATCTGCAGCATTTCATCTGCATTATTTTAGTAGACGAGAATAAACGTTACTAAAAAGGTCAGGACAGGGGTAAGTACAATAATTTTGAAATGAGTGACTGTAAAAATACTCAACCCAGCTCAACTGCCTCTATCGCTGCTGTTGTTGGTAGATGCTCCACGCAATATCATCAGGGCTTGCCATCTTTCTCTCTGTGTTGAGAATACAGGGAAAGATAACACAATAGAAGGTTCGAACGATTTGGGAGCTATTGTGGAGCAATACAGGCAAGAATTGGTAAATGTATCAACACAAGATAGAAAACAATATTATGATGCAGTATAGAACATATTTATATAAAACAGGTGATGTAAGTGCATTTAAAGCAAAACATATGTGCTGCTGTTGTATTTTCCCTTTGAGTAGTTATGACTTTTTTTCTTGTACTTGTATAAACTACTCTTTGTGGAAAATACTTTCTGTCTGTCTGTCTGTCCATCAGTCTCTGTCTGTCTGTCTGTCTCTATCTCTATATATATATCAAAGGGAAGATAGATTGAACACACACACACACACACACACACACACACACACACACACACACACACACACACACACACACACACACACGCACGCACGCACCACGCACCACGCACGCACGCACGCACGCACGCACGCACGCACGCACGCACGCACGCGCGACAGCACACAGGGTAAAATATAGGAAGTGGGACTCTTATCTCCTCCTATTTGCACTTCTCCACTGCCCAAAGTTGTCAATTATGGGGAAAAGGGGGCAGCAGGTCTGAAGTAATTGGCTCATTGATTGTCACTGAATACCACAGACCTGTCCGAAGTCCCTGGCTTAGGGGAAGTTTGGAGCACCATCGTCTGCAGGGCTGAAGACTCGAGAGAAGTTAGAGAGCTTAGCAACTGTAGAGAGTCTCCCCTTCACGGTGTAAATAGCTAGGAATGGACATCATCTGTGATAAAATGGAAGCTTGATGTTTCCCTCTTTTGGCAATACTTCTCCCGCCCATGTGGAGGAGTGTGTACACAGACAGACTGGAGGGTCATCCCATCACTCAGTGTCAAAGTCTGCATCACGTCTTTATTCCTGCAACAGAGAGGCACGAGTAGAGGGAGGGATTGTATTGAGGTAGGAGGACATTCTATAAATCAGGCAAAAGAGATGAGGAAGAGATTTCGAAACAGGATTTGGAATCAGCGGATAAGCACGGGCAAAGACTTTTGCTAGGTAGCCTTTTTGCCTTTTATTTGCGGGTTATCTTCTCGTGGCTTTGTATGTGAACTACACATTTCTTTGTATTTTTAACGTTATTCTTCGTTTATATTTTGCAAATCTTGAGAAAGATGATTGTTCTAATATTAAAAAGTATTCAAGTAGCTAAAAAATGGACACGGTTATCACCTGTTAATAGCTAAATGCTGCAAAGTATTATTAGTACATAATTATTTCAATTGAGTTTTAAAAAGATACCTTAATGACATGAAATAGTGTTGCATAAAATTCTTTTAGAGTAAAGCAAGTACACGCTGCATGCTATTCCCGCTATTCAGTTATTCAGTTGCACGTTCTAAAGCTTCACACAATAATTCATATTCTTCAAATAGTGATATAGATTATAAACATTTTGCGAACAATATAGCTGTCTTAAATATACACAATTAAAAGAAAAGTGCCTTACATATACACAGTATATCAAAATGATCTAGAAAGAGTGAGGAAAGTTTGCTTAACTAAAAAGCAGGAAGTAAGATTTCATCTTCGTTTTTTCCCCTCCAAAATCAAAAGTTATCACTTCTCCGGAAAGTGGGCGGAGGCCTTGAAGCCATTGTCTCAGTGATTGTTACTGGCAGTGGCAGACCTGTCTGAAACCCCTGGCTCGTGCAAAGTTTGGAGGGCCGTTGTCTCTGAGGGAGCTGAACGTTTTAGAAACTTCGAGAGGTTGGCTGGCAGCTGTCGTGATTTTTCCAGTTATGACCCGTGCAGAGCCGGAGGCCATTACCATCTGAGATAGGCTATATATGACTTGGCTGCTTTTCAGTCCCAGTGATATATACTCTTAGCTACTTTTCAGTCTTACTGATGGTCTTTCCTCACATGGAAGAGAGTGTGTGTATACAGACCAACAAAAGAGTCATCACATCATTTTCTGACTGTTTCTGCACCATCTGATCTTCAAAATCGCTGCAGACCTAGGCAAGGTTTAGACAGGCCAAGACAGAAGAGAGTCAGAGACTGCAAGACTGAAAGAAACAGCCAATGAAAAGCAAAATCTAAAACTCTATGCAGACAGTTTTGGAGTAGCGGCAAAAAGCAGGATAAACTCTTGAGCACCTGCAAGAGGACTGGCAGTACCGTTCAGAAAAAGACCCCCAAAATTTGACGCAATAAACGAAACTATAAAAAGAGGAAAATTTATCATGTGACATGAATTTGCTACATTTTTGTCTTGCTCATCATGTGCAGTTCTTGTATACGTTTTCCTTTTATTCATGTAAATAATTATGCAATCATAATTACACTCTGGAGAGGAGATATCATAAATGTGTTTATTTTGTACATGTTGCAGTTTCTATTCCTTCTTGTTTATTTTAAAAATCATGAAGTGCAAAACAGCACATTGTAAATGATAAATAATACTTAAAAAACTAACAACCCAGGACTGCTTTTGAAACAAAGCAAATAGTAGCAAGCAGCTGGGTACTCAAACATAGTTTGCTGTTGGCAGTTTGATGGGACACCAAAACTGCATAGCTGACAATCTTCGTGCCTGCAATAATAATAATAATAATAATGTATGGAATTTATATAGCGCTGAATCTTGTAAAGCAACAAATCAAAGCGCTCAGATTTTATTTCATACCACTTTAAGTCACGGCAGATTTCTCTCCGTGAAATTCGGGCTGCTCTCCCAAGCAATGACATTATGTCTAAGCTTATGCAGACAACATTGTGTCAAAGCTGGAGCAGACAACATTGTGTCAAAGCGTATGCAGACAACATTGTGTCAAAGCTTGGGCAGACAACATTATGTCAAAACTTCTGCAGACAACATTGTGTCAAAGCGTTTGCAGACAACATTGTGTCAAAGCGTATGCAGATAACATTGTGTCAAAGCGTATGCAGATAACATTGTGGCAAAGCTTATGAAGATAACATTGTGTCAAAGCTTATGAAGATAACATTGTGTCAAAGCTTATGAAGATAACATTGTGTCAAAGCTTATGAAGACAACATTAAGTCTAAACGTATACAGACAACATTGTGTCAAAGCTGGAGCAGACAACATTGTGTCAAAGCTTCTACAGACATTATGTCAAAACTTCTTCAGACAACATTGTGTCAAAGCTTGAGAAGACAACATAGTTTCAAAGCTTGTGCAAATAACTGCACTGATAGGCAGACTTGATAGACCCACTGTCAAAAACACAGCTAGAACAACAGACAGACACAAAGAGGCAAACACAGAAAATAAAACTCTACATGCTCACTTTTGTTTTTAACCTCAGACCCAAACTGAAAATGACCGATTCCCTGCAGAGCGGGCAAAAGCTCTTAAAGCAATGGTGTATTGATTGTCACTGACTACCACACAGGACCTGTCTCAAGTCGCTGGCTTATTGAAAGTTTTAAGGACTATCGCCTGCAGGGGATTGGCGATTCAAGAGACTTTAAAGGGGCGGCTGGGAGTTAACTCCTAGTCTCTCCACTTTTCTTATGTGTGAAAAAGCGCAAGAGGGCTAGACTGTGAGACTTATCAACAAAGACACTGCAGAACTCTGGGGAAAAGATAGAAGTTCGACCGAAAAGTGATAAAAATACTGTGTGTGTGTGTGTTTGTGTGTGTGTGTGTGTGTGTGCGTGCGCGCGTATTCGTGCATGCGTGCGTGTGTACGTGTGTAATAGAGAGAGAGCAAGAGAGAGAGAGAGAGAGAAGAGAGAGAGACAGAGAGGAGAGAGAGAGAGAGAGAGAGAGAGAGAGAGAGAGAGAGAGATGAGAGAGCTAAAACACACACAAGACAAACCATCTATCTTGGGAGGGGAGGGAGAAGGATGTTGCAAGTGCATCATTAGAAAGCCATGCTGACGTGAACGCTTCTGTTCCACGTGCATCACATCCATAATCCTGCAACAAGAACAGTTTACACCTTCGCAATCGTTCCATGACCTTAACGCAGAAGAAACCACAGGATCTCTGTGATCTTAAAGTTTGGAGGAAACGAAAGAGAAAGCACTGAACACCTAAAGTGGTGGCCATTTTTCTATAGCCAGATGAATTGCCATCATCTGCCTGGTTCAGAACTAATGCACCGTGCCTGTATGCTGTCAGTGCCGTAAAACAGCTATCAAGGACACAGTGGGAGGGGGGGGGGGAGGGGAGGCGATAACAAACCAGAAGAGAGACACAGATTGGGTTTGAAAGGAATGGTAAAAAAGAAGAAGAGAAGATGTGAAATGCTTGGTAGAGTGAGCACATGAGGGCAAAGCTAGCTTTATAGTGAGTGGAAGTGTTGTTTCTGTGCTTCATAAACCCGCAAGGGAGATGGAAGGGAAATGGGGCATGTCAAACATGTGCAAGCACAGGTTGAAGCGATGTAAAGAACCGATAGTGTGTGCTGTGTGGAGCATAGCTTCAATTGAGTGTTGTTCCTCCAACCCCTTTATCACTGACCGTGACTAAGAACATAGCTTCCCCCCACCCCACTCCCTGCTACTCTTGGTTTGCTCTGCAGAGGGAATGGATAATGATCACTTGTAGGCTCAAAGCACGGTGAGGTTATGACTGGCTGAGGTATTGCTGATTTGTGGGTGATTTTTATATTGTGACGGGTGCGTGCTGATGTTCCGATACTGTGTTGTGGTATTTTTTCATGATATTATGTTTACATGTTTACTGCTTTTATGTATGGCTTATAACTCACATGGATTTCTCTGTTTCTGAGATAATATAGCGTTTGAATTGAAATGAATTGAATTGAATTTGTAGAGTCATTTGCAGAAGCTGTGGTTTTTACTGGGAAAACTTGCCATCATCTTTCTATCTGCAAAGCTAATTATTTGTTTCTCTCTGGCTCTTTTCCCATCTATATTTGTCAGTATGTTTGTCTCTCTGTTTGATTATCTCTCTTTCCAATATTTTCTGCCTGTCTGTTTGTCTCTTTGTCATAATCACATATCTGTAATTAAAAGTGGTATCAGTTCTTACATTGAAAAAAATCCAAACTTTTTATTTTTCTGTTCGTGGATGTTACACTAACTTGTTAGAGCAGTGAACACGAATTACGCCTGAAAGGAAAAGGAAGTTCAAACAACTAGCAGAAGTAGCCAGTGCATTAATCATTCTTTATTTGTTGTGGACTATGCCCCGACAAGTTTATTTGATTTATCATTCTTATATTTCGAGAAATATGGGATAAACACTCATGTGCTTTTTTTTATCACGTTCCCGTGTGTATGTAGATTTGTCAATTTTGTCATCTGTTCCCACCGACACACAATGGCCTACTCTTCCGAAAAACGGAACGGGTTTTAACGTGTGCGCAAGATGTTCTGCGTGCGTTCGCAGACGGGACCTCGGTTTATAGTCTCATCCGAAGGACTTTTTGGGGGAGAGTGTAGTCGGTACTGATGTTAACTTTCGAGAAAAAATCCTCTTGAACGCTTGTGCTTAATTTTTCTGGTCGAAAACTGTTGAAATAGATAGATTTTTATTTTCGTTTTCATGTTCATACCCACTGTCTCATCCCAGACCACCACTATGGGTCTAACGGATGGGGGAAAGTTTTGGGCCATATGAGGATCAAACCACCGCACACTTCCGACCCGTACTTTTTGCTTTTTAGGCAGGCGTGTTACCTCTAGACCACCGCGTACCAATAGTGAGAGAGAGAGAGAGAGAGAAGATGAGAGAGAGGAGAGAGAGGAGAGAGAGGAGAGAGAGAGAGAGAGAGAGAGAGAGAGAGAGATGTACAAACACACAAAGAGAGCGACGTCAAATCGAAGAACGCTGCCACCATTGTGCATAAACATCTCCCATGACAGGAAGGGGAGAGAATACTGTCTCCTCTGCCACTGTAGTGTAACCATTGATCTTTTCCTGTTCTCCCGTCATGCACATCGGCCACTGCCGTCAGCCCCAGGAAGGAGCAGACAATACACTGTGGGGTGAGGGAGGACGTGGGGGTGGTAGAGGTGATGATGGGAGCTGCAGTGTTCCAAAGTTGACTTTTGTATTTTCTGCAGTAGCTATACTGTTAGGTTTTCTGCAGTTCAACTATCACTGTTAGGTTTTTATCAGTTCAGCTACAATGTTAGGTTTTTTACAATGTTCTTTTGTTCCTATCAATATTATGGTTTTCGGTTCATTTTAATGTTAGACTTTCTGCAGTCCATTCCCCTGCAACGGTTTGTTTCCAGTTTGTTGGCCATGTCATCGATGGCGACAAAGAAGTGTAAAAATCCCAGACAAAATCAAAAGGGAAGTTAAGCTTGTTGCTTAAGTTTTGAATATTCATTAAATAAGCACATTCAGTGTTTAGTATCATCTTCACATTGGGAACCAGCTGATCTGTTCTTTTTTTCTTTCTAGAATTGCAAATATGTCAGCATTTCTTTTACGTTGAATTACTTGACTTATACCTCTGGATTCCCTGGGGAACATAGGGCCGCAACAACACCCCTCCAACGAACTCGGTTCTGGGAGATCCTCTTCAGCTCGGCCCATGTCATTCCGGCTGCCTTCGTTTCAGCGTCAACGCTTCTGCGCCAGGTCTGTTTTGCTCGACCAGCTTTCCGCTTCCCTTGTGGATTCCAGTCAAGGGTCTGCCTGGTGACATTTGAAGCAGGCTTTCTCTTACGTGTTGATCTGAAAATATTTGTGAACTGGAGGAGTTTATGAATCTATAAATTGGTGATTTCAGCTGCTGTAGTTATTCTTTGAGGGTCCTGTGTTTCTGTTATTATTTTTCTTCAGTGTAGCTTTGCCTCTATCCTCGTCAAATCTCTGTACATATGAAAGTTTTTTTGTGTTGTCGTGATTTCAGCATGCCAAATACACTTTTCGCATGCTTCTGAATGCACAAGGAGCTTCTGTAATAAGATATTTTCCACGTTAGCGTGCTTCTAATTCACTAAGTATGTTACACGTGTGTGTGTGGGTGTGTTGTGTGTGTGTGTGTGTGTGTGTGTGTGTGTGTGTGTGTGCGTGTGTGTATGTGTATGTGTGTGCATTCGGAAACGATGGAGGAACATTAATACAGAGAAAAAGCAATATTCACATAGGAAAGAGGAAGCCTGCTAAATGGAGCAGGATTACTATCCCTATACCAAACCAACCAGTCTCAGGAAAGTACACGGTAAAACCTGGCTTGGAGAGATGTAGCTAGAATGAAGCACACACCATTGCGTGCACATGTGTCGTGTGTCATAATCCCGCACAAGGGGGATCAGTGCAGCGGCCTTTGATGGCCAGATCAAAGGGGATCACTGAGGTCTGGGGTCACTGTGGTTTGCAATTAGTCTGTCTGACTGTCTACTAGGGTCAGTTTTAGTGCTCTGTGTATATTGTGTGTGTGTGTGTATGTGTGTGTATGTGTGTGAGTGTGTGTGTGTGCGCCCGCGCACGAGGGCGTGTGTGTGTGTGTGTGTGTTCGCACGCGTGCACGCGCCTATGTGCGGACTTTTTTAAAAGCCATAGTTTACAACGACGTGACGTGAGCATCTTGATAGTTGAACCATGTAAAAGATTAGTCATAATTATTACCTCTAGCTTAGAAATATATAACGCTCTCCTCTAGTTTACCTTTTGCAGCAGCCTCTGGTGATATTGCCTCCGATTTTTGGCCTGCAGTATTCTTTACATATCAACCTTCAGGACATTGTACCAGAAAAAAAAAATCATGTCTCTTTTCTACGACTATAGCAGCACACTGGAAAACAACAAATTCAGACTACATGGAAAGGGGTCCAGGGCATCTCCTTACATGGGTAAAGGAGCAGCAGGAAGCCAGACAGTGTAATGGCGGATCAGTTGTTGATCAGTTCCACTGGCGGAAGCGATGACCAGACAGGAAGTGGGGTGGTCAGCGGTCAGTGACCCGACCTGTCTTCTGCTCATCCCATGCCTGACTGACTTCCGCTGTGCTGTGAAATGGATGGAGCTGAATGGGTGAGGGCCCTGTGCAGTCAGGTTAAATGTCAAGGATTGAATGTTCCCGGCAGGAAAAATGATTACACTTCTGAGCCAAACTTGCGTACTTGATTATAGGGGTTTTTCTCCATCGTCAGATACAGTACACGAAACAACATTTCAAGCAGCAGGGGATAAGTCGAACGAGAGTAATTTTATCAGTTTCATCTGATACTTTTTGTAACTTTAGTTTTCTGTGAATGCAGAATTGTGGGTTATAGTTGGTTTTGGGGGTAATTTTTGTATATTTTGCTGTGTGAAATATCTCTTATGTGCGTGTGAATTTGTGTTGGTGTTTATTTTGCTTCATTTTCTTTTTTTCCAGATCAAAGGCCAACTTTTCAAACCTACAGATAATGTTCACAGGTAGAGCATATTTTCTGGCATGGAAGAAACTAGGTGTGGTGTTATTGTTGGCAGTGATGATGGTGATAGTGTGATGGTGGTGATGATGTTATGTTGTAGTTGTAGTTGTTGGTGTTGGTGTTGTTGGTGGTGGTGGCTGATGATAGTACTAGCTCAGTTGCAGAGCCAGACCGAGTGTGATGCCCACCCAGGGTAGTGATTAATTACAAGGTCCTTCCAACGACCCTCTCCCGGGAACTTCCAACCCCCTAAAACTTTGACACAAACTTACCATAGGCACAAAAGTGTGTGGGTAAACCAAAACTAATTAGTCTTACCTTCAGAATAAATCATTCTATCTAAACAACACTTTTGGAATGTTGCTAATTCTCTTTTTTTCCCTCTTACCTGCAAAAATTGTCTCTCGTGCACGATAACTGTGACTTTGAGGTGAAGAAACAGTTAAAATACAAACGGAGACGGAAAATTAATGGGACTTTTGAGGACAAACAGAGTGGGATGGGGGGGGGGGGGGGAGGGTGTAGGAAGCAGATGGATTTAGTTTTTCTGTTGGTACTAGCCAGCCTCTAACGCAATCAGACTGTCCCAGGCTTAATCCTGCCTGATGGAAAGGAGATAACTTGTAGTCTGTCTGTAACACTGACCATTGCTTTACCTACAGGCACTCCATCTGGGTGCGTGAGGGGCGTGGGGGGAATGTGTGTGTGTGTGTGTGTGTGTGTGTGTGTGTGTGTGTGTGTGTGTGTGACTGCGTGCGTAGGCGTGCATCCATGCATGTGTGAGTGCATACATGTGTGAGCATGCGCGTGTGTGTGCGCATGCGTGTGTGCGCGTGCGTGTGTATGTGTGTGTGAGTAAATGTATGTGACTGATAATGTAAATGCACGGAATCAGGTTGCATGTGCACACGACACATTAAAATTCTTTTCCGATGACACGAGAGGGTTTTTGCCCAAACCACATAGATCAAAGGGGATGGGAGAGAGCTTTAGCCAGACGATTCTGCATTAAGTGGATCACTGATCACGTGTCCTGGATTCTCCCCCTAAAGCCTCTGGTATAGTTCAGTGAGTTTGATCCACCTTTGAATAAGGAGTTACCTGGTGTGTGTTGATTAGCTTTGTCAATTACTCTCTGCTCTCCTGTCTATTCGTTCTTGTATTTAACGTGTGTTCACTATAAGTGAAATTAGACGGGTTTCTGTGTGTGTGTGTGTGTGTGTGTGTGTGTTTGTGTGTGTGTGTGTGTGTGTGTGTGTGTGTGTGTGGTTGTGTGTATATGCTGTGTATGTCTGTGCACACAAGTGATTTTATATGTTTGTAAAAACACCATGATAGGAAATAAATAAACAAAATCAACCAAATAAAATTGGAAGAGTAGAAAAGAAAGGAAAGAGGAAAAGAAAGATGGCAGCAAACTGAACAGAGGGAAAGAAAGAAACAAAGACAGAAAAAAAGAAAGAAAGAAATAACAAACGAACAAAAGAAAAAATGGAAAAGAAAGCAAGTATAAAAATTAAACAATGATCAAAGCAAAAGATAACCACTGAATCAGCTAAGGAAAGAAACCAGATTAGGTTCCAGCTAAATGATCAAACCAAACCTAGCCCAGCATCTGCATTATGAAAGTTACCTCAAGCTGAACACGAACAAAGAGACAGGGATGGCTGATGCTGGGGTCACTCAGTGTGACAGTACCAGGGCGTCAGGTGACTGCACGCACACACTGCCCGCTACATCCACGAGCTAACTAGTGCGGTGTATCCGCCGTGTTCAGCTCACTACAATTATCGAATTATTTTTTCACATAATCCAGAAGCATCTAATTCGCTTATGGTGGCAGAAAAGTTCTATTTCTTGGAACATTCCTGGATATTCATTTCTGGGATATTTCAAGCATAAAAATCTGACGCAAAATGACGGAAAGTGTAAACTAAAAATACAATGATCACTCACTTTACGTGTTCCTGGTTTTCTTGTGCAGCATAGTACAAAGTCAAGAAAAAAATCTTGAACGTTTTATGTTGGGCATCCATGCCAAATAGATGTGATGATCGCTTCTGTATATGTAATGACAGTTGATGTAGAAATTATATGGCCTTGGTCCACAGAACGATGGGTTGAAAGTTTTCATTCACTGTTGAGTCTACAGTCAATGTTTCCTCCACGCTTTAAACATCAGAACCATCAAACGGTGTCTAACATTTTACTGATTACTTTTTTCAATAAATGTTTCAGGAAGCTAATAAAGTATGTGCGCAAATGTAAAAACAACTGAGTGGTTCAGTTAGCTGTTCTGTTGCATCAGGAAGAATGAAAAAGAAGGCGAGGATGGAATGGACATATCTGCCTTCCATTACTGAAATCCTTTTTTCTCTGTCAGAATATAACTCCAATGATGCTCAGATCTCTGCATCCAAAGGTAACATAGATACACACGTGAATCTGTTTTGTATTATTCTTCAAATCATTACCGATTAGAATTTTTCACCTTGATTTTTAGATTGAAACAAGCTACCGATTCTTCCTGAGCTATGGCCGTTTGGTTTCTTTTGAAACTTTTCCAAACCCCAGATTGCCGTCTCGCAACCTCAAAATAAAAAAGAAAAGAAAACAACAATGTTTTTTCTCATAGAACAAAAGCTATTCTGACTTCTAATCAGAAAGAGCTGCCACTACAGTTGCTGATCCTGATACAGAACTCTTATACCTTGGTGTGGATGTTGTCAGAAGAATACAGACTGCGTGGGGAATGAAAGAAACCAGAGTGGTTTTGAAAAGAAAAGTGGGCAGATAGGACATGGTAGTGTGACGCATTCCGCGAAGTCAGCTGTATATTGATCCCCCAGTATAGTACTCAATCAATTAGTAGGGCAAAAGCAGCATGAGAACAGAGGACCTGTTGGTGTTGGCATAACGAAAAACACCCACCGAGCAATCGACACTGCTAGGACATTGTCTATAGACTCTACACACAGACAGACACACAAACACACACACAGACAGGGAGACACACAGACACACAGAGGAACACAAAGACACAGGCAGACAGACACATACACACACTATTCCTCTAGTCATTGTAAGCTTTCTCTGTTTCTCTCTCCCTCCATACATATACATGAATGGCTTGCCTTTAGTTTGGTTGTCTGATGAAACTCCTTTATTATCAGAACCAACTTAAAAAGCTGGCATTGATCTTTACTTCTCTGGAGCACCAGCCCTCATGTCTACTCGTCCCTCTCCTCTTCCATCCATCAAGTCAATGTACTGCCTGTCTAAGCCAGCGGCATTGAAGGGAGTTATGACGGGATGCTAAGCTGTGCAGGGAAGATCAGGAAAATAAAATTATCTAGCGTTAGAGTTAGAAGCTCAAGTTGCACCTAGTTTGGGCTGTTGTTCTGGCCTTTTGGTAAGGAAACAGACTGAAGTGTGACAAAAACAATGTTGCACTATCGTCACAATCCTTAGTTTCATCTAGTTTGAGCTATTGTTCTGGCCTTTTGGTAAGCAAATAGACTAAGGTGTCCTTGTTGAGACCGTGTGTGCTACTTACATAATAATAATAATAATAATAATAATAATAATAATAATAATAAAGAGAACTTATATAGCGCTATATCTTGCAAAGACAAATCAAAGCACATGTACGTCCCTTTCCTGTTTGCCAACACAAAATTGTTGGCAAAAAGTTGTGAAAATTGTTGACACCATACTGTACCACAGCAGTACTAGTAGAGCAACGTTTTATTGATTTTCTTTTTTTTTCTCTCTTAGAAAGCTGAAGAAATTGATGTCATGGGAGAATAGGGTAACATGAGAAAGCGAGATGTGTTGATACAGACCGTGTATTATCTTGAATGATGAACGCACCTAAGTACAAGACTGAAGTTCTTACTGCCTTAGTTTAGCATGAAACTATTATTCGCAAATACGCAGCTTAATATTACAGTGCTCGTTTGATCTTTTTCTTGAGCGTATGACCCCTATCGGCAAACCGTTTAGATCTGAGGCTATGAGATTGGTAAAAAGTGTTTAAAGTACTAACTGTTTTTTTTCTTCATTTCTAAACAATTTTCTGCCATACCATCTTCATCTGAGTCTCGCGAAACTTGTTTTGCATATTAACACAACAAGAAAGCCTCGACTAACAGCAAGACTACAGACAGAGAAGTGAATGGACACGGTCTTCATAACACACCAAAAGCGGGAAGAACAGAGATATAGAGGACCCTCAAAGACGGGTCACATTTGGCCAAACAAACATTTTGGCAGTGTGGAGACTTCCCCTAAGTGCTCAGTGTAAACACCCATGAGGAAATGAAGAGGGAAGTGCGGTCCTGTTGGCATTGCCAGTGCCAGAAGTACCAGCAGGAAATCAAAGCACCATGGCATTGACCACGTAAGCTAGGCCTCTGATGACCTCTTCCTGTTCCAGTCACTGATACCTCCCAAAGTCCTCCTCCATCCTCCTCACACCTTCTGCTCCTTCTCCTTTTGGCAGGATCTTGAGGACTTGTGTGATGGTGCTGACAACACTGGTATATTATTGGTGTTAGAAAAAGCTGTCCCCTCTTCTAAATGTCTATGATGTGATTTACACCCACACACACAGACACAGGGACGCACACACAGACACACATATGCACGCACGCACACACATATGCACGCACGCATACACGCAGCACACACACACACACACACACACACACACACACACACACACACACACACACACACACACACACACACACACACACACACACACACACACACGCACGCACGCACACACGCAAATACGTACGTACGTACGCACGCACACATACATACACATACATACATACATACATACATACATACATACATACATACATACATACATACATACATACATACATACATACATACATACATACATACATACAGACACTTATTTGTTGAACACTACAAACACACACAATACATAGGTACGTACGTACGTACGTACGTACGTACGTATCTATCTATCTATCTATCTATCTATCTATCTATCTATCTATCTATCTGTCTATCTATCTATCTATCTATCTATCTATCTATCTATCTATCTATCTATCTATCTATCTATCTATCTATCTATCTATCTGTCTGTCTGTCTATCTGTCTGTCTGTCTGTCTATCTATCTATCGAGAGAGAGAGAGAGAGCGATTTTTACCAGTTTCACATGTCATTAAAACAATATAAACCTATGCATATTGGGCAGAAATATAACTTCCCTGAAAGCAGATCTACTGAAACGTGTTTTCACAATGAATTCAAAGGCAATTAGTTGTTTAAATTTCAGATTTTGTTATTTTAGCAAATGTATATCTAAAAGTTTTGACACTTGACTGATGAGAGACATGGCAAGCAGCTTCAATCTTTGTCGACAATAATAATTAAAAAAATAACAAGAACAAGTTTTATTCTCCCAAAGTGATAGGTATTTTGTTTCCTGATGAGACTGATGTACCACCCGCTATTTCTGATTGAAAACAAACATGCCACTGGTGTAGGCATGCACTATAGTTACAACAAAGGACAAAGTAAGGGCGGGGTTAGCACAATAAAAGAAAGTCAAGATGGAAAAAAGTGGGAAGTGAAAGCATAGGGTGTGATCAGATCAACCAAAGTAAGTCATGTCCCCGCAGTGTTCAATCAATGAGTGTGGAACATGACACGAGAAAAGAGGCCGTGTTGGTAGTGGCATGACAAGAAGAGCCATCAAGGAATCGATAATGCTAAGATCTGGCCCATCGATTATACACACAGTCTCTTCAGTCTCAACTGAGCCCCTCTGCTGTTCGTCTCCCCACTCTCCATGTACGTATATGTTATGATTGATCGTTTCACCTATGACTGTGTGACAAACTGGAATACTTTTGGCGTTAATGTAAAAAAACCCACCAACGTGGATTAAAAAAAAAGCATTCATCCCTTTTCAACATCCCTTGTTCTGTTCTTTGGATATTTTAACCCGGTGAGCTGGTTTTCTGGCTGCATTGCACTGAGGGCTGTCGTGATGAGATAATGAGAAAGCATCTAAGGTTACTAAGTTGTCAGAAAGGAAAGTGTAAGGAAGCTTTCACCCATCACCAGTTTTTAACAGAATGATTCAAATGTAATTACGACTAGTTTCAGTAGCACAATTCTATCTTGATTTTTTTGGCCTGCTCACAAATGCATGAACTTTCATGCACATAAATAAATAAATAAATACATATCTGTGTGTGTGCACGCGTGTTTTGTGTATATGTATATTCCAGCTGTAAATGTGAATTAGAAAGGTTAATGCACTTGTTGGATCGCTAACCAAGTTTGATATGCATATATACATGAATATGCATATGTATCAATAACTATGTATATGCATAAACACACGACTTTTGGCAAGCCTGAGGATTTCAAAAAATCGAAAGCACAGGTACCTATTTATTCATAAAACTGCCAGTCTCTGATTTTCCTCAACGCGTTTTGTTTTGTCATCTGCTGTATGGATAGCGCCTTTAGAGAGACTCGGGTTTTGCCACTTATGTCTGGAATGGAAGAAATCTGGTCAATTGTTCCTTCGTGCAGTGCTTCAGATATTCCTGATTAAGAAGGAGAAGAACGCGAAAAGAATACGAAGAAAAAACCGAGGAGGAAGAATTGCGAAGAAGAAGAAGGAGAAGAATACAAAGAGGATTGCAAAGAAGAAGAATGCAAAAATGAAGAAGAAGAATGCAAAGAGGAAGAATGCAAAGAAAAATACAAAGAAGAAGAATTCAAAAAAAGAAGAATGAAAAGAAGAAGAAAAATAAGAAGTTCTATATGAACTAATAGTGTTCAGCATGGAAACTAGGTCAACAGGCCACAACAGTATTCATTGATTATTTGAAAAAAATCCCTCAAAGAGGGTTTTTCTTCTTCTGCGATCCCAATTGGGTAGGAGGTGTAGTGTCTGATCTTCCCTTGTGCTTGTAACTCTGAAGGGGGTCAGCCCGCTGGCCTCTGCCAACACATAACGACTTAAGGGAAGGTCACACAAATTTAAATGAATAATGCAAGATTCCATTAGTCAGTTTTCCTTGGAAAAAGGCAGGAGAATAGATTGTTAAAGCAAAAATTAAGAGAGAGAGAGAGAGAGAGGAGAGAGAGAGGGAGAGAGAGAGAGGAGAGAGAGAGGGAGAGAGAGAATGATTAATGACAATGATAATGACAATGGTTTATTGTGGTAAGCTTACTGCCCATTCACAAGGGACAGTGGGAAGAGAACTGGGTACAAACACATATTTAACCAATAAGTAAAACAGTTAACAACTGCCCAAATAAAGCAGAAGAAAGAAGAAGAAGAAGAAGAAGGAGAAGACAGAAGAAGAAGGAGAAAGAGAAAGAAAAGAGGGAAGAAGAAGAAAAAAGAAGAGAAAGAAGAAGAAAGAAAAAGAAGAAAGAAGAAGAAGAAAAGAAGAAGAGAAAGAAGAAGAGAGAAGAAGAGATTTCATAACAAAATTTCCAGAAGGTGGGGGTGCTATCAATACTGAAATCGCCCATGGCATCCCCACAGGGGAGGTAAGGAGGGTTAAACAAGTTTTAGAACTATTCACTATGGTGAATGCCCGAAAGCAATTACATTCAGGAAGTCAATCGTTTTGCAGAGAAACATATCATTGGTTTTTGCCACTGGGTACACTTACCGGAGAAACGAAGTGGACGATCAGACATGCTCGATGTAGGAGAGTCAGCTGACCCGACAGGAAATGACCTCTGCCATGCCCTTGCCCGGATTAAAGTACTCATGTAGCTCCTTCACACCATCATCCGTCTCCCCTTCAATCCATTCCATTTCATTACTTACTCCATCTATGTCCCATCCATTTCATATGATCCCTTACTCCATACATACCTCCATCCATTTCATCTTATCCCTGACACCATCTATGTCCCCATCCATTTCATTTTATCCCTGACATCATCTATGTCCCCATCCATTTCATATTATCCCTTACATCATCTATGTCCCCATCCATTTCATATTATCCCTGACATCATCTATGTCCCCATCCATTTCATTTTATCCCTTACACGATCTATATTTCCATCCGTTTCATATGATCTCTTCCACCATCTATGTCCCCATCCATTTCATATTATCCCTTACATCATCTATGTCCCCATCCATTTCATATTATCCCTTACATCATCTATGTCCCCATCCATTTCATATTATTCCTTACATCATCTATGTCCCCATCCATTTCATATGATCTCTCACACCATCTATGTCCCTATTTATTCCATTTGATCTCTTACTTCATTCTCTTGTTATCTGCAGCAATTTTGTCAGCTTCAATTCCAATACTTTGACCTGATTGCAAATACAAAAAGTAAGAACAAAATCAACTACGTCAGACTCAGTAGAGCACAAACTATTGTGTACACCAGCTGAAAATCTCTGTGGCCCGTTTTTAACGTCAAATATATTTACAACTGCTGTGTGAAGTACATTTTGATCAGAAACAAGATCACAGTATGGCTGTCTACATGTCAAGATATATGAAAACAGCCATAGACACTGACTTATTCAGTATGCACTCACGGCTACAGTGATTTCCAGGCAGGATGAGTGAGACAGAGGGCATTTTTCTGGATCCCCCCCCCCCCCTCCTTTTTCATTCTTTTATTTCGAGTATAATGGAATAAGCACTCATCTTGTTTGCTTAAAAAAAAATCTAGTCCCCGTGTGTATGTGGTTTTGTAAGTTTTGTTATCTGTTCTCTCCAGCACATATGGCATACTCTTCCGAAAGGAGGAACAGGTTTTTAACGTGTGCACAAGATGTTTTCCCTGCAATTTGCACACAGGGCCTCGGTCTATAGCTTTATCCTCTAGGGCATTGGGCTGGAGAACGCTAAAAACCAACAAAATCACGCGGCCGACCAATCTTAGATATCTCATTTTTTGTCGCGCTCTCCATGTGGATTACGTACGGTAAGTGTGGCAAGCAGAAAAAAATCACTTAGCATCCATTAGGAAGACTTAAACCCGAGCACATTGATCAGACATCGTTAAGCGCTAACAGGAAACTGTCTGCTTCCTGCTGTCTTTAGTTCCTGCCTCTCTCTCTATCTCTCACCTTCTATCACGATCAATCAGCTTTCGGTGTACAGCAGTGCACCTGCACTATGTCAGATTGCATGTGAAGTACAACAGAGCAAACTTCTGCAGGTCATGGTGGTTCAATGACAGACCATGTTCTATGTCAGTACAACCTATGGACTCCTATTCCTGTCAAGGCGGGTGGTCTGCTGTGTTTCCTTCATCACACCTGGAGGAAGGATCAACAAGAAAATAAGAGAAAATGTAGAAAAATACTAGCTAAAGGGGAGAGGATGTAAATCGGACGAGTAGATAGCTGATTCTCTTATTTATATGACTGCAGTGCTGAGGTGGTGCTAAGGGGACGGGATAGCTCGGTGGTCGGAGCACTCGCTTTCCCCCAGCCAAGTTAAGCAGCGTCGAGCGTGGTTACCCGTTGGATGGGTGACCGTTTGCGCGCCTTGGCTTCAGTACAGTTCCCCCAGTTCATCCAGCTGTAAATGGGTACCTGCCCTCTTTAGGGTCAGGGAAGGTAAAGCAGCGAGGGAGAGGAGATGGGCGCCGCCCTCAATATGCTGGCCCTAGAGAAGTGAGGTCTCTGACGCCTCGCTCCCCTACGACCTTATAGGTTATGGGACTCCTTTACCTTTACCTTTTTTTAGTGCTGAGGTGGTACGCTACATTCCTATACCGAGAGGGTTCTGAGTGGTTCTACAGTCTGTCTGAGCAAACATATACTCCCACACAACGCAGAAAGATGGCATAAAATGTAAAACTAAAGCCCCGAGACTGTTCACAGTGGACTGTCATAACCACTCGCATCTTTTGATAGGGAGGAATTTCCGTGCCTACAGCCTACCACAAGCTGTTAGTCCTTGCTAGACGATGACCCTCACATCGTATCTCCAAGCAGGGATGTCAAACACTCTGGCAGCATGGAAAATCAATGAACCCATTACCTCCAAGATTTTCGATTACCCATTTTTTAAAAGTTATTTAGAATCTCAGATTTCTGCGAAAAACAGTGTCAGTTGTTTGAGTGTTTGTGTCTGTGCTCCTTGATATGTCTTGGCGCCTATCTTCCACTCAAGCCGTTGTAGATGATGGACCAAGATGTTTGCCATTAAACTGTTTTGTTTGCTTGTTTGTTTGGGATTTTTTAAAACGAAATTTTTTGTCTCAGATATTGTAAGCAAAGAGGCTGTCATTAATTTGTGGCTTTTGTTTTAGAACGTTCTGATTCAGAAAAAAGGTGATTAAAAAAAACTAATAACTGAGCAGATATTTTTATCTCAAGCTGTTTTGGAAAAAGTATCTGCCTGAATATCTTGAAAAGATCTGTTTTGCAAGTCTTGTGTGTGTGTGTATGTGCGTGCGCGCGCACGTACATGCGTGCGTGTATGTGTGCGTGAGTGCATGCACGTGCGCGCGCACGTGTGTGTTTCACATTCTAATCTTTACAAATTTTTCATAAATGAGACAAAAAAGATGATTTTGTACCTTTTATCAAATTGACTTTATTGTGGTAAACGTTATTTAATCAATAAAGATCAAAAGGATATTGGCAAAACTCACCTGATGTGCAGCAAAACTACAGATTTAGCTGAAATAAAACTACTTTCATCCTTCTTCATGTGGTTGCAGGCAAGAGAATATCAATCTTATTCTTTACATACTGTGCTGCCATGTTTGGACACAAATCTAATATAGTTTAATCTGCCATTTCTTGAAGTCCAATGTATAAGACTGCAAATGTTTGTTAAATATCGTTCTTGATTACAAATAGATTGCTGTACTTACAAAATGTCTTTGAGGACATAGACATTACTTCTTAAAAAGAAACTGTACCGAAAACCGTTTTTTCTGGCATGGGGGAAAAGAGAGAAAGAGAGAGAGAGAGAGAGAGAGGGAGAGAGAGAGAGAGAGAGGAGAGAGAGAGAGAGGAGAGAGAGAGAGAGAAGAGAAGAGAAGAGAGAGAGAAGAGAGAGAGAGAGAGAGAGAGAGAAGAGAGAGAGGAGAACAGACAGACAGACAGACAGAGACAGAGAGGGAGAGACAGTGAGAAACAGAGAGAGCCTATAATGAATAGCCACAACAAGATAGTGGCAGTATATTTCCCTCACGTTATCAAGTTACTTGACCAAACGAAAGTTTAAAGTCAATAGGAACCCCCTGACCTCCCAGTGGAAGCACTGACAGAGGACAACTTAGTGGCAGACAACAGCTCTGTAGAAGGCTTACTAATTGCCGTCTGCTTTGACTACACTTGTCTGTGGTCCACTTCGATCTGGTAGCAAAACGGAGGACGATCCCTCAGGGGATGGGTGGGGGGTGGATCGTAATCCGCCAGGCGTGCAGGTAACCTCCCCTGCCATTCAACTTCAGGGCTTCTTTCTCCCCGACGTGTAGCTGGCCTGAGCCACGGTTCAGGCAGAGAGCAGGCCAGTAATCCTGTTTCCATTAGGCAGGATCACAGCCCAGTCCCATTGATTGTCTTGAGCATTGTTCAGCACCAGCAGGAAACTGAGCCTGTCTGTGTCATGCCAACCCCCCCCCCCCACCTCCTCTCTTCTTTCTCCCCTCTCCTTCCCTGTCCTGCCCTGCCCTGCCAGCCTATCCTTTTAAACAGAATCTCTCTTTATACCGCTTGGTTTGTTGATGTCAAAGGCATGCAAATGAGTTCATTATCTTAACTGCAGCAATTTGTTATTTTGTTGCTTTATCTATTTATTTGTTTGTTATCACTGTCTGAACTTCTGTAATGTAGCTATCCTGCTGGCCCTAAGCCATTCAGTTAAATCTAACCATTCTACCTACACCCACGCACATCATGCATTATTCTCAGGTCCAGAAGCTCACGCAGTTTATCAATCTTATGGTGCTGCAAGGACACTCATGACACAATGTGCATAGTTGCAGAACCACACTGAGCAAGGCACCCATCTGTAATGGTGACCACCACCGCATCCCTCCATCAACCCTTCCCTATAAACCTTCAGAGCCTGGGTGCTTTGACATATACTCACTCAAAGTACAGGAGCGTATGAGCCCAGCAAAGTAATTGTTTAATAACTACCTTCAATGCTACACAAAGTGACCCACTAACTGACATTAGCCTTGTTTAATGATCCTATCTTTCTAGTTCTTCTCTCAATGAAAAAATGCTAAGTGCAACAAATCTTTTTTTATAACACATGATAGAACAAGAAACAACCCCCTTGAACATATATATTTTCCTGTCATGCAGTCCAGAGAGCACACAGTCAGGTAATCAGCAAAAAACCATCTCAGTTTCCATTAGCATGGCTTAGAGCAGCATCCTGCTGATTGTATCAGACATCATTAAGCATGAGCCATGAACTTGGACTGTTTCCTACTGTTGTTATCAGTTCTGTCCATTCCTTCTACCCTTCCACTTTGTTGTTGAATCAGCTTTTAGCTTCCAGTTTGCTCCACTACACTATAATGTCATGGTTGCAGTCAAGAATGATTTGTTTAGGTCAGTTACACTTCACTGTTGAACTGTAAAATCTGTTTCATGTGTAACTAGTACTCTTGTATTCCAGTCAATGCTGTTTACTACGTAAAAACTGTCACGGGGAACTAATTCAAACAGTCGTCTTGGATTGAATTAATTGGGATCAATGGCTTTGACCTGAAAAGTCCCTGGGGGGCTTGTTCTGACTAATTTCTTTTGTCATTGGAACCCCAAAAGGAGAGAGAGAGAGGATTCAATCCATACATTTAATTTGCCTCATTTGTATAAAAGGTAAACGTTTACTTAAGCACCACATAGAATACTACATCTGTTACAACATTGGTTTTTTTTCGGAAGTTGTAGCACATAACTGCAGAGATCAAATAGTAATGTTCACACTAAAATGTAAATTCATGGTGGATTAATGTTGAGACAGATATTCACTTAGAGGATAAAGAGAGACAGGTGACCCTCAAGCAACTTTTTTTTAAAAACTAGAGCAGAGAAAGACAAATCACTTGCCGTAATCTCCAATTTTGCCTCATATCACGATTTGATAATTAAATATGTTGATTGCAAAAACCTTACTTTTACTGTAGAGATGGTGACAATGCAACAATTTATTCAAAGCATTTAAAATGTGTTCATAGTTTAAAAAAACAACAAAACCAACCAAAACAAACCAACAATAACAACCTCCTCTACCCCCACTTAACTTTACTACATACTGCTTTCATTAGAGTATCCATAATTATTTTCTTCACTTTATATAACCTACTTTACTGAAATCACTGTGTTAAATCAAAAAACAAATCAGGGTTGACAGAACTTAGATATTATTGTACGGTGCCAGAAGTTGTAAAGAAATTCAATATTTCAGATTTTAATTTTTTTTCTCTTTTCATGCCTCGGTTCAAGCTCTGGAGGTTCACCAATGGTTGTTGTTGTTGTCTTCGATTTTACGTCTGTTCACTCTCAGTGATATTAGACGAGAAAAAACCCCCATATATACAAGGGGTGTATGAGTATTGAGGTGGTGGTGGAGGCCCTACTGAAAAAAGCGAGGGGGGAAAAGTAGTCTAATCATGAAAAGAAACCGCACAAAGCAAAAGATACAATAATTTAAAAAAAAATTAAAAACCGAAACAAAAACATGAAAAGTGATTAACGTTAATGAAACTATAACAAATGTCCTATAGGACTATGCCAGAGACCTTTTGCAATATCAAATGCCAAATTCAAGTTATTGAATATGCTTCTAAGGGAGTTTTCAGAAAATTGGGGTAAAAAAAGCTTTTGTATTGAATGTTTGCATATGCCCCTGTTTTTGCCCACCATTAAGGTAGCCGCTTTTCGACTTCGGAGATAATGTCTAGACACGACATGCGGTTAAAAAAACAACCTATTGTCATTCGTTCTCACCGACACGAATAGCTTACTCTTCCAAAAGGCAACACACAATTTAACGTGTGCACAAGATGTTTAGCATGTGTTCACACACACGGGATCTCGGGTAATAGGCTCGTCTGAAAGACTTTTATGGAAGCGTAGTCAGTAATAATGCTAACTCCAGGAGAACATTTTCACTTGAACGGGCATCTTGGTGGTGGCTCGAACCTAGCTCAATCCTGGGCCATCACATGGCGAGAGTAAAGCTCTAACCACTAGGCTAGACACCCCCCATGTCCCCCCAATGTTTCAAATGTAAATGAAAAACAAACCAAACAAAATTAACAACCCCCCCCCCAAAAAAAAAGCACCATAAGAAAAAAGAAAAAGCAAACAAGCAAGAAGAGTTTTCACAAGGCAATAAAAATAAAAGAAAAGAAAAAAGAAAAATGGAAGAAAACACACACACACACACACACACACACACACACACACACACACACACACACACACACACACACACACACACACACACACACACACACACACACACACACACACACACACACACACACACCAGAGATCCCTTGATACTGATAAGCATTACGATGTGTCTGTATATGAAGTTAGTCACTAAGTATCGTTTCACGGTCCAGTTGTACTCAGTCAAACATGGGATGAGCAGAAGACAGGTCAGGTCATTGACCGCTGGCTACCCCGATGCCTATCTGACCATCACTTCTGCCTGTGGAACTGATCACTAAGAGATGTGTCACTCATCTTGTGGTTTCCTGCAGCATCCCTGATCCCACGGTAAAGAAGCCCTGGTTCCCTTTCTGTGCGGTCATACAGACTCTTTTCTTTTGGTAGTGCACTATGATACTGACTGATGATAGATTATACAACTGTGATATTTCGAAGTGATCGTGTGCTTGATTATCTACAGATGAAGGAGTTGAGGCTTGCAGAGAGAAAAGAGCCATCAGAAAGCTATAGCAATTAAAAGGGGGACCTTCTTCATGATTCTCATGTGATACGGATTTTATTAAAACTTTTTTTTCATGATACATCTGAATGGAAGAAAATAGAGGATGTGCAAAAAAAGCATATGTACCTGATGTATGTTTGAGCCTGAGCAAGCCCACAATACAAAACAACAAATACACACACACACACACACACATACACACACACACACACACACACACACACACACACACACACACACACACACACACACACACACACACACACACACACACACACACACACACACACACACACACACACACACACACACACACACACACACAGAACCATACACGCGCACGCGTATATGAGTGCATGCCTTTACTCATACTCACACACACGGATACACACATTTTGCACACACATGTGTGTATCAACAACTACATATTTAAACATAAGTGCAGATAAATATTCCGTATCATTTAGTTATCATTTTTATTAGTAATTCAAAAGCGGACTGACAAGAGCGCCACTGGATATTACTCAAACAGAAGAACGTAAACAGGTTGCACAGAGAAAAGAACACGAGTGAGTGAGAGAGAGAGAGAGAGAGAGAGAGAGAGAGAGAGAGAGAGAGAGAGAGAGAGAGAGAGAGAGAGAGAGAGAGAGATCCAGTATAGTAACTTACAAGAAGATAGATGATAAAGTTTCATGAACATACAGTATAATTAACAGACATCAGATACCAACACCAATACTTAAAGATGAGAATATACTGAAGACATCTATCAAGTTGCTCTGATGACAGTACCCCATGAATCATTTTGTTCCTAAGTCTTTTACAGGCACAAATTCATTACAGCAGGGGGGGGGGGGGGGGGGTCGGTCGGAATTGAAATCATTGATGAACCAGAGGAAAAGGGGCCAGTGATTCAGAGACAATTTAAAGAAAACCTTTTTTTTACTGCATGGTCATTAACAATAACGAGGATGTAAATAATGGGGATGTGGGACCCACTTTGTTGTAAGGCTAAACGATAGGATTGTTAATGATTTTTGTAATACGTCCTGGTCTATAAAGCATAAAAAAGAAAATTTAACACAGAATTCTTCTTCTTCTTCTTTTTCTTCTTCTTCTTCTTCTTCTTCTTCTTCTTCTTCTTCTTCTTCTTCTTCTTCTTCTTCTTCTTCTTCTTTTCCTCCTCCTCCTCCTACTCCTCCTACTCCTCATCCTCTTTGTTACCTGTATTGTGTGGGATACATAGAATCTGATCGTCTCCTGTGCTCGTGACTCTGTTGGAGGCTTGTCCACTAGCACCTACCAACTTCAGAGCAGCTCACGACCAGTCTAGCCTGCAACCCCTTCTTGGTGGAGGATGCTGAGAACTAGTTTTGTGATCGCGCTGGTTGTCCACACCCGTGCCATGTTACTGCAGCTGGAGGCTGTGTTCCTCACCCTGTCCCATGTCCCCATCAAAGAGAACACCCAGATAAACGGTGTAGAGCTACTACTACTACCAAGTTCACTCTCAACTCAAGAGAGTCGAGATCTTTGTGGATGAGAAATACAGACACCTATCTTGTTATTAAAAATAAACAAAGCTGTCTAAAAATATCTGTATGCTACATTAAGTCTGAATGGGTAGTTCCAATCTTTTCATTGAGCTCTGAGCACGAACAAGAAAGAACCAGCTAAGATACAACAAAACAAAACAAAATGAAACCAAATGTAATAAGCCCTATATCTCATCATCATCATTAGCCATTACACCCAGCGGTGTGTAGGGCAGCAACAAAGCGCTTCTACTCATGTCAATCCTGGGCCAACCTAGTCACTGATCCCCAAGAGTGCTGCATGGCCTTCATCTCACTTTCTACAGTTCTTCTCCACGTTGCTTTTGGTCTTCCTTTCTTTCTCCTTCCTTCTGGGGTCCAGTGCAATGCTGTACTTGTGATTGACTGTGGGTCTCTTCGGAGGATGTGCCCAATCCACTTCCACCGTCGTCTGGTGATGATGGTTCCCATGTCTTCTTGCCTGCATCTCCGTAGTAGGTCTTCATTGGAGATCTTCTCTGGCCAAAAGATCCGGAGAATTCTTCGCAGGCATATGGTGTGGAAGGATCGAAGTTGATAAGATCCACTTCCGTCATCCTCCAGCATTCAGAACTGTACAGGAGTGTAGACACAACACAGCTCTGGTATAGCTTCAGCTTGGTGTTGGTGCTGTACTGAGTTGATCTCCAGATGTTGTTCATCTCCCTAAACACACTCCTGGCCTTGCCCAGTCTGTTGTGGATGTCTTTTGTGCCGCCCTCTGGTTTGATGCTGCTGCCAAGGTATGTGAACTTGTCTGGCGCAGGTCAGTTCCATTCACTTTCACAGGGGCTGGTGCGTTCACATTGAGCGACATTGTCTCTGTTTTCTTGGTGCTAATACAAAGCCCCACTTGCTGTCCGAATGTTTGGAGTCAGCTGGTCTTCTCCTGGATATGTTGGTGTGTGTGGGACAGCAGCGCCAGGTCATCCGCAAAGTCAAGGTCGTCTAGTGTTGAGAGCAGGCTCCAGCGAAGCCCTATATCTGATGGCATTAAAATCCATATTTTGCCAACCGATAATTCACTGTGCTAACCACGCCACATGACAGCTGATATCCCTCTTTATTTCAATGCAATATTGAGATAGTATGTTAAACCTCATTCAGCAAGGTTCTGGTTGGCCTCAGTCGAGTGTGGTATACTTCCATATATGAAAAATGGACGTCATAAATGAGGAGCATAATGCTCACACAGTTCCATAGATGGCTGTCCTAACTACCCCATATCCTTGGTTGGGAAGGGATTTCAGTGGTTAAAACCTCTCATGGGCTCTAGAATCTTTATCCCATGATAGAAATTGAACTTTAATAGTCCCCCAGGGACTGGTAGCATTGAAAATCAATGAAACAAGTTCTTCAGAGCTTCCTGCTTTTTATTTTTTTTAAAAGTATTGACAATTTTAGATTTCTGTGAAAGATGGTTTGTGTGTGTATGTGTGTGTTTGTGTGTGTTTGTGTGTGTGCACCTGTGTGTATGTCCCCACACTAGTACATTTACACATACATACACAGATGCTTGCACATGCTTATGCACACACACGGGTGCACATACATGCACGTGCATAAGTGCATTCAGATAAATACATAAACACAGCTACAAATGCACAAAACATACACGATGAGAGGCAGACAGACAGAGACAGAAACAGATAAACGCAGACAGAGGAGTCATATACTCAACTAATCACCATATCAGAACAATAACCATACATTTCATTCATTTTACAAAGTTCACTTTACCAAACCCAACAGAAACTCTTCGAAATGTCAACAGAACCGTTGAGAGAGAACACAATAAAGGCAGACGACATCTCTGCAGGAGGATTACTAATTGTCCTCTGTTTTGACTACAGCCTTCTGTGGTCCACTTTGATCTGACAACAAAACGGAAGTTGATCCGGATTTTAATCCGCCACGTGTGCACGCAACCTGCTTTGTCATTCAGCCTCAGGGGACTTTCTCCATCCTGCAGCCACTACAAGGCAGGAGTAGAGTGTGGGAGCAGGCCAGTAATCCTGTTTCCATTAGGCAGGATCACAGCCCAGTCCCATTGATTGTCTTGAGCATTGTTCAGCACCAGCAGGAAACTGAGCCTGTCTGTGTCATGCTACCCCGCCCCCCTCCTCTCTTCTGTCTCCCCTCTCCTCCCCTGCACTGCCCTGCCTCCCAGCCTATCCTTTTAAATGAAGTCTTTATTTTTACCCCTTAGTTTGTTGATGTCAAAGGCGTAATTATATGGCATACCAATGAGTTCATTAGGTTAATAGCAAGCATGTGTTAAGATAATTCTAGGCTGATTTCGGCAAATTATAGACTTGACATTAAACTCCACTTTTCTATTAAGGCAAACTATTTCTATGTTGAGAAAAAATTATTAAGACTACTGTATACAATACCTTTAGTGAAACAATTCATATCGTTCAAAGATCCTTTTTTATGTAAGATCATCAATATCACATGTCAGAACCAAGGTTATCTAAAATGTTCTTAGCCACAACTTCTTATTGCAAATTCTTCCTATAGGGAGACGGGATAGCCTAGTGGTCAGAACATTGCGCTCGCAATCTGACGACCCGGGTTCGATTCCCGTTCAAGGGGATATTTTCTCCTGGAGTTAACATCAGTGCAGACTCCACTCTCCCCAAAAGTCCTTCGAATGAGACTATAAACCGAGGTCCCGTGCGCGAACGCACGCAGAACATTTTGCGCACACGTTAAATCCTGTTCCGCTTTTCGTAAGAGTAAGGCCATTGTGTGCCGGTGGGAACAGATGACAAAATTCACAAATCCGCATACACACGGGGAATGGATGTAAAAAAGCACACAAGTGCTTATTCCATTATCCTCGATATAAAGGAATGAAATAAAAAAAAATAAAAAATAAAATTGCAGTCTGATAGCTTATAGTAAAGATGGTGCACTGGCTTAACAAAACAAAAACGCATTCCGGCTTTTCTCAACCCTGCCTTAAGGTTTAAAGATGTATCAGTTGATGCAAACAAACAATATGCTAAGACTTAAACTCACAACTCCATGACCAAAGTCCTGTCTTTTGTTTTGAAGCTCACCTTTCACAACAGAATATTGCTTAACATGAAACATATAACTGACATTTTGGTGGTTTCCCCATTTCCATTTGAGACTTGTCTATAAAAAGTCACAATTGATGACAACTGTGAGATAGCTATGTAATTCATTTACCATTACACAGATACATCAGTAATAACCAAGTGCCCTTAGGGAGACTGAAATATGCCTCCAGTGACTCACGCCACGTAAAATGATGAATTGCCATGGGACTGACTGTCATTAGTTACACTGTTATCCCTGGGTCTGGACTAATATATATATATATTAGAGATAGATAGAGAGACAGATATAAATATATATTGGATAAGGGACCAACCTAGCAATCCTTGCCAGGGAGATTTTAAAGTGATTCATTATATAAGATAACCAGATTAGCCAAGCATCAGGAGGGAATAATTGATAGCACGTGGCAGGCCCTCATGAAAGCTCCATTTCACAGCACAGCGGAAGTCAGTCAGGCATGGGGTGAGCAGAAGACAGGTCAGGTCACTGACCGATGACCACCCTACTGCCTGTCTGGTCATCGCTTCCGCCACAGGAACTGATCAACAACTGAT
>CM054136.1:24675006-24680006 GCA_028751875.1 Rapana venosa | reverse complement strand
ACGTTGCTATGCGTAAACAGGCAGTCAAAACTTAAAAAAAAATATATATATAATATAATATAATATAATATAATATAATATAATATAATATAATATAATATAATATATATCACCAGAACGGATATATCAGATAATATCGATTGGATATCACATTTGGCAGCATTTAAAATGCTATGAAGTAGTTTTCTCTTTTAACTTAAATACTTTTTAATGAAAGGAAGTGTTACTACAATATCAGTTGCTGTTTCCGATATAAGTAAACTTAAACTTAACATTGAAGAAGGTTTTGTATTGCATAGTTTTGATCAACTTCTCAATATATGTTACTTAATTCTAGGCAACAAACGAACAAAGGGCTATTCAGTTTCTTGCAGTTCTGTGTATAAAGAGTAAATTAAGTCAGCTACAGTATAAATGTTCTATTATCTATAATAAAACACTTGGAGGTCCAAATCTCGTACTAAATGCTAGTAATAATGTATTTCAAAAGCCTCTAAATGCTTGGTGTACAGTTACTAGGATGCTAGAGAGAACAGTCAGTCTCAGAATAATGCAAATAACTGCAAATCGAACTTTGGTAAAGTAGGGAGAACAAAACTGACTGCTCTTAGATCCCGGGAACTTTCTGGGAAAACCTTGTTATTAGCCTCTAGTAATGCTAGTTCTACTTTCTTGGAACAATCAAAGCGTGGTGCTCAGTGACTTTGCGAGGCTTACTGAAAGTTTTGTTGAACGGATTGATTCTCACGAATTACCAGTACACACTTCAAAGACTGATCCGTTCCTGGTGGAACAAAAACTTCTAATAAACTTTACCAGTACCGAAGCAGTACGCTTTGCCATAAATGGGTGAGAGAAAACAAACGCACATTTATCTCCCTTACGTTCGTTTGGATTCCTAACGCAAATAAACATTTGCTAATTCTTATTGCTAAATGATACATTTTATTACCATTCTTTGCTAAGTGTATTATATTCCTTTTTATATTGTCTTTGGATGGCGGCTCTGGAAGCCACATGATTGTTGCTTCCAGTTCCTGCGGACAATACCTGACTCTATCGCTGTTGAGGGTCAGAGCTTCATGCAAGGCCGACAGGGTTTTCCATCGTTCTCTGTCTCTACTGAGTTGTACGATCTCCTCTAACCCTCCCAGACCGCCGATCTCAGTGATGTTGGCAATGTAGGATGTTGGTGGTCTACCTCTTTTCTTTCTGCCCGCAGCCTTGCCTTGGAGAACTGGCATAAGATCTGTCTGTGTGTTTCTGTTTGTATGTCCAACATATCTCAATCTGCCCATACCAATTTCAGTTAAAATTCGTCTTTGGACTTAGAGTGCATCAATCGTGCTTTCATGTGTTCATCTGTGTGATCATTTGACTCTCAGAAGCAGTCAAGTCAAGTCAAAAACACTTTAATCTGTAGGCTGTACATCCACATTTCAGCTGCGTTTATTTGGTCTCTTTCCAATGTTTGTAGTGTCCAGGCCTCTAACCCATACAGCAATACGGGACATACTATGGTTTTGACAATTTCAATGATGAGATCTTTAGGTATATTTGATCATAAAGACTGTCAACATCAATGAGACACACAGGGTGCTGTCTGCCTCTGTAACAACATTGCCTCACATGGTCTTTATTCCAGGTATACATCAGTTGGCCGTGATCCCCATCACAGAATGTCTGAAGTGGGACAGGACTGGGGAGTGTGTGCTGGTGCATGTAGACCATGCATCAGAGGCAATGAAGACAACCACTCGTGCAAGGAGCCTTCAGTCTGAAGAGGTGATGTATGTCACAAGGTCTGGTCTCAGCTTAAGATTGGTGACCTGATGTGTCCTGCCTATGTTATAATCACACCTCCCTCCCTGCCAGTGCCAGACTGCTGCCACATGACTTTGCTTAATACCAAACTCTTTGGCCATCCTATAAGCTGTTAGCTTGTTGTTACTCAATATCTGTTGACGTTTTGCAACTGAAAGCTTTCTTCCTGAATAAATCATCATTTAAACCAAGTGTCAGACAATGACCACATGTTTATCCAGGATGTTCTGGCTCCAAATTCTATATCAACGTAATTCTGCCATGCTTGTTGACATTGGAGAGTCTGTAGGTTGCAATCTGATCATAAAAGTCCTATGAACACCTTCACTGGCTATTTCTTTTGTTTAACAGGAGACAGGTGAAGAATGAGTATGGAAATGATAGCTGCCTAATACTGTGAACAATGTTTTAAAAACAGCTGGAAACAATGTTATGGGTCAATAGAGTAGTCGTGGTTTTTTGATTGGCACTTAGAGAACCGGTTAGTGGCATATTGTGGAGTAAACAGAGATTGCTCTGTACAGTGTCATTAAAAGAGGTTTTGTTGCTTCGCTTTTCATCATACGTGACCGAGAGAGAGAGAGAGAGAGAGAGAGAGAGAGAGAGAGAGAGAGAGAGAGAGAGAGAGAGAGAGAGAGAGAGAGAGAGAGAGAGAGAGAGAGAGAGAGAGAGAGAGAAGAGAGAAGAACGACGACACGCACGTACGAACGCACGTACACATTCACACACACAGACACACACACTCATAGGGTTCACTATGCATTGATCTATTAATTGCTTCTCAGACGGTGGGTAAACATTCCTTTTCGATTCACGGGCCAGTAGAGGGACTGGTGGTATCCCGTGTCACAGTTACATGCAGTCTGCGCCCTGCTCCACCACTCCATCGATTGTGCTGACCCTCTTCTCCTGCCACCCCTATCCCCATAGCCAACCCCGCCCCACCCACCCACACATTCATCTCCGTGTCTCCCTTTTCCTGGCCTTCTCTTTCAATCTCACCCACTTCTCAAAGAAGGGAGTGGCAGGGAGCTCCACATCTGATGAGAATGTAAATGTTCCTTTGATGGCGTAATTGTTAGTGCATCAGTCTTAGAAGCAGGAGGCTCTAAGTTCAAATCCTGTCAATACTATAGGTTATACATATGATCTATTTGCTGTACTACATAAACGCCGTTTTCAGTGCCCCGACAGCAAAACAAACAGAAAAAGAAATTGTTTTGTGTCAGTAATCATTCGAATTCTAAATTCACGATGATACTGACAACTTAGTTTTTACTTTCTCTAATTAGTTGTCTGATTGTCATTGTTATACATACATACAAACATACACACACACACACACACACACACACACACACACACACACACACACACACACACACACACACACACACACACACCCCACACACACACACACACACACACACACACACACACACACACACACATCACACACACACAACGATGCAGGTTAATTGCTTTTTAGCTTAGGTTGTATCAGTCAGCGCCTGGCGGACTTCAGCGGGCGAAAATGGCACCAGTCTTCTCCTTCGACGAACGCAGAGACAGAAACTATTGATGTCTGTCATATGAGCAAAATTGCACTGTGCTGCCGTTAGGAGCTTAACAAGTCAGGCCCAGCGCACCCGACTTTGGCTCGGGAGAGAACCTCTTTAAGTTTTTTCTGGAAATGAAAGGAGGAAAATGGACCAAGAAGGCAACACATAGAGAAAAGAAAAAAGCAGAAACTCAGAGAGGGAGAGAAAAGAGGAAAGTCCTAGGACAGAGCTTCC
Source organism: Rapana venosa (assembly GCA_028751875.1). Classification (NCBI taxonomy): domain Eukaryota; kingdom Metazoa; phylum Mollusca; class Gastropoda; order Neogastropoda; family Muricidae; genus Rapana; species Rapana venosa. Next base: position 24,676,386 of record CM054136.1, on the reverse strand, counting down.
AGAAGGTGGGGATGCTGTTTATGATGAATGGCCCCCGACACCCCCCACGGAGAAAATGGCACAAACGGTAAACTAGGGTTCAGTGCCAAGTTCTGTGTATATAGGTAGTTTGAGAAACCGTTTGACGAAACCTATTATTCTGCTCAAACAGACATAACTTATACTATCCACGTGGAAATTAAATTTGAAGTTAGTTCCTTGTATCCATTTGTAAAACAATAGGATGATACTTACCAAATTTTAAAAAAGTCCATTATGTTTGAGTGCAGTGACGGACTTCGTTCATTTTTTCATGTTGTCATGCACTAGAAATACTTGTTCACCTTTAATATCTGTGAGAAACATAAGACAACCACATTTGTTTCAACTCAACCTGCTTCTATCTTCAGAAAAAATATGCTGACATAAAAAAATGGCCTTTTTCTGGATTTTGCTTTCAGAAAAGGTTAATTTGCCATGAACTGATGAAATGAATACCTGTCTTTATGTGTTTTGCTATATTGATGCAGGTGTTCCTTACTTGATGTTGCTAGCTTTATGTTAAATATGCATGCTTTTTGGTGTTTTTTAAAGGCTGTAGGCTAACATTTGGTTTTTTTTTGTCTCTGCACCTTTTCCACTGTGTGTAAGTGTTTAAGCACCATGGCTAACAATGTGTGTGTATGTGTGTGTCTGTATCTGTGTGTGTGTGTTTGTGTCTATGTGTCTGTGTGTGCTTTCAAGTGGACATATACGAGCGCTGGTGAGCGTACATTCTGACGAAAGATAAGAAATTACTCATCAACGTAATTTTGCACGAGTTCATTTCTAACATTGAACCAGCTATATCATTTCGTCAGGCTTATCCAATCAGAAGCCAGCAAACACAACAATGAAATATATCCCCAGTACATACTAAAGAAAGAGAAAGCAACACAGACGATGGGACGTATTGGACTACGCAAAGAAAAGGGACTGTAACGCTATTGTGTATCTTCAACAGATAAATATCCTGATAATGACCCCAGTGTTTGGGTTACAGAGGGTGAGATGTTGCACTGTAAATAAGATGTATCTTTTGCTCTATCAATCGTCTCTCGTTCACGGGTGCAAAAAATCCTTTAAGATGATAGGATGGTTTATCCCCTCTCCATTTTTCTGTAGTCTTTTTCTTTCTCTTCTCTTTTCTTCTCGCTTTCTTTCGCCTCTTTCTTTCTTCCTGCTTTTTTCTTCTTCTTGTCTTTTTTTTAAACCTTTTATTTATTTCTTGCTTTTTTTCTTCCCGTTCTTGTCTCTTTTCTCTCTTTGTACTACTTTGTCTTCGAGCGTGCGTGCATGCAAGCATGCGTGTGTAAGTGCATTCGTATGTGTGTGTGTGTGTGTGGAGTGTGTGTGTGTGTG
>CM054136.1:24657506-24672506 GCA_028751875.1 Rapana venosa | reverse complement strand
TTCATATCACTGGGCTGATGGCGGTGTTTCTGCGCCACAGGTCAGAAGGTGTGTGCATTCGTGTGTTTGGCGTTTTGTTTGTTTCCGTATTTATTACAGTCCGTTCTTTTCCCCCCTTCATTTTGTTGAGAGGAGGGCGCGCGATATCTCTTCTGGATTTCTGAATAAATACTGTGTTGGAAAAGACAAGCTGCTGACTTGGGGAAAGAAGTTTGTTTTGTTTTGTTTTGTTTTGGTTTGTTTTGTCTTTTTGCTTTCTTTTGTTTATTTGTCTGTGTTTGTCTGCCGGTTGATTGGTTGGTTGGTCGTCGGTTGTCGGTTGGTCACTGTGTATGTCTCTCTGGTCTGTCTGTCTACCTGTCTGTCTGTTTATAAACTTTCTCTTTTTAAAAATTTCTTTCCCTTTGTTCGACATATTTTCCAATTTCTTCTTTTTGCTTCTTTTTGTTTTATTCCATATATTGCTTTCTCCTTTGATCTTTCTCTCTGTATATGTATCTTATAGATCTGTCTCTGCCTCTTTGTTTTCGCGCGCGCGCGTGTGTGTGTGTATGTGTGTGTGTAGGATGGGGGTGGGTGGGTGCGTGCATGCGTGTGTGTGTGTGTGTTACTGTTTGTCTATGTTTGTTTTTTGTCTGTCTGTCTGTCTGTTTCTCTGTGTCTGCCTGTCTGTCTGTCTGTTTCTCTGTGTCTGTCTGTCTCTCTGTCTGTTCTCTGTCTCTCTCTGTCTCTGTCTCTCTCTCTTTCCCTCTCTCTCTCTCGCTCTCTTTCACAGTGGCTTCACGCTGGCATCGAACAGTGTTAATCACAGTTCTTTACAACATGCAAAAAGGCGAAGCAAAAGCGACAGGCAACGAGAAACCGTTCATTTTATTGATTGGCCTTATTGATTACAGGATACTGCTTTTTGGCATGCTTTTGCTTTTTGTTTTTTGTTTTTTGTTTTAGTTTTTAGTTTTTGGTTTTTGTTTTGGTCTTGGACTGTCGGAGGGAGGTCTAGCTAGCTGTATTCAGAGTGTGTGGTTTGGCATGGCTGATGGTGTGAGTAATGTGGTTGTTTGGGGCTAAGGGTGGTTTGGGTAACATAACTCTGAGATGCCGGGGGGTGCCTCTTTGTGGTTGTCTGGGTTATGAAATTATCATTCTTGGTGAACTAGTTGTATTAATTCTGGTTAATTTTTCTGATCAAGGTTTTGGGAACAAAATCAAGAAGAGTTTTCTAATCAGTTTTAGTTGCGTTAAGTCTGGTTACGTGTTTTTTCCCCAAATTTTAAAGAAATAGAAGACAGTATTCTGTCTGACTTTAGAAGTAGTTATGTTAACTTTGGTTGAATGCGTTAAAGTTTTTCTTTTTAGTTTTCGTTTAAAAATGAAGAAAAGTAGCACACCTAGCTTTACAGACAAGATATTTTTCTTAGATTTTTTTCTCTTGTAAGCAAAATCTTTGCTTAGGTTACTTTTAGCAAAACAAGCATTTTGCTCGTCCTAGTAGGAACACAAGGAGATTACTTACTATCTTTATGTCAATCTATACGCATTTTGCTGGCAGAGCACGTGATATTATGTTATCTTGAATGTCTATTTTTCCAGTATGCGCACATGCGTGCGTGTGTGTATGTCTGTCTGTGTTTTTGTGCGCGTTTACGCGCGTGTGAATGGATCTGAGGCAGACCCCAAGACAGTAGGCCGTGTGGTCTTGAGGTCTGGCCAGTAATGGTCCATTGTTTGTGGGTGGCCTTCACTTTCCCTCCCTCCAGTCTCTCTCTCTCTCTCTCTCTGTCCTCTTCTCTCCAATCGATTGACCATTTGTGAAAAAGATTGGGATGGGGAAAGTGATGTGCACTGCACGTACAGGGAATGTAGGTGGAAGTCCTGACAGCTGTTCTGACTGTGGCCTTCACATAATTGTTAAAGTCTGGTTGCTAATTCTGTTGGTCTGTTCGTTCATCTGCACTTTAGTCATTTTATGATGACCCTTTTATAAGTCAAATGCGGAAAGTAAAACAAAAGTGGACTAGATTTTAAACTGTGTTAAAAATCACGAGAGAGATATCAAAAGAAAATATACGTAAATATTAATTAAACAATTATGCGTGTTGCCAAACTGGTCAGCTTTGAGAGAAAATTTGACATTCTTACATTGAACACTCGCAACAATGGTCTTATCGGGATTTTTGGCGCAACTACAGAAAATAAAACGTATGCTGCAAAAGATTCAGAGGAAATAACATATAGAACTTGATGGTAAATGCCTGCGTTCATTATTGAATTTTGATACAGGTACTGACGCACAATCAATGTACAGTTTTCAACAAGCTAAGCACAGCTGAAATACTGCAACAACATTCATGCTGCCACTTTTATTTCTCTTGCAAGCCACAGATATTTATTCTTAGAAGAAATTCTTTTCAGTATTGCAGGGTATGTGTTTATAAACGTTTACCTAACTGAAGATAATTTCCTTTATCCCGTCCCTTTATTACATAGTAAAAATCTACTACCCTACAAAATTTGAGAGACACCGTGTATTGTTACATCTATCATACTAACTGCAGAAATTGGCCATGGAATGTGTGTAGTGGAACCCAAACCCAAAGCTCAGTTTCTGTTTCATTTGTAAGTTTATTCATTTGTGTGTTCGTTCGTTTGTTTGTGTGTCTGGTTTGTCTTATGTTTTATTTTCATATCCATGGATGACATCAATTCATTGATGAAGTTATGATAAAAATATTTCTTGTTCTGTTCCCTTCCTCAAATCGATTAATTCTACGACATTGATATATCAAGCTTGACAAAGGTGTAGCATCCAGTGAAAATGACCCCACACTGCTGGAAACAATGACTTAGTTTAAATTCTTCCCTGACTCCTGGAGCACTGGTTGGGGCACTGCGCTGACTGACTGTCTCCGGCCGTGTATTGGGGACAAAAGCTGGGCCTGGCAAAACCCGTCCTTCTCCAGGCAGGAGACGTATGACAGGTATGTCCATGCCATCCATCCCATCAGCTGTCTCTGGCTTTTTCTTCAATGGAAGGTGGGTGGGTTTCCTTAGTTTGACGCCAGACCTCATTGCAACATTTCCTTTCTTTGCCATAAAATGCCTTTCACTCACTGCCCTCTCTGATAGGGAAACAAATACAGCTGCAGAAAAAAAAAAAAAAAGGGTGAAAGGGTGGCGCAGCGCTAAGTGGCGACGCGTTCTCCCGCTCTCCCCGGGGAGAGCAGCCCGAATTTCACGGAGAGAAATCTGCCATGACTTAAAGTGGTATGAAATAAAATCTGAGCGCTTTGATTTGTTGCTTTACAAGATTCAGCGCTATATAAATTCCATACATTATTATTATTATTATTATTATTAAAGGACAAACTACGAAAAGTTTTTTTCCGTTTTTTTCCCTGTTCCTCAGCTAGAGCTCCGAGGTTCACCTATGATGAGGTTTTGCGTTTTGTGACCGCTTTGCCCATCATAAGCTAGCCGCATTCCGGCTTTGGGGAGAGCAGGTTTCAACTCGCTTATAACAAAGAAACCCCACAACTTACAATCAGCACAACCACCAACAGGAGAGGGAAAAGAGGAAGACAGAAAGTTTAAAGGAGGAGACCAAGGAAAGAAAAAGAAAGGCAGGGGGACCCCTCCCCCCAAACCCGCCAGAAAAAACACAAATGGTGAAGAGAACGAAAGGAACACATTCAGCAGGCAAAATAGATGAGAAAGAATGAATCCCAAGAGAGGATCCACACAGGGAAGCAAAACAAAGCTAAGAAAGAGAAAAGCAAAGAAAACAATAGGAAGTTGTACAGAAGAAAATGATAGGGAGGGATGGGGAAAGGTGTTCAGGAAGAAAAAGTAAGTTGCAGAAAAAAACAGCCAAAGAATGGCACTGAAAAAATCGAAAAAAATGACCAAAGAAGAAAGGAAGTAAGAAAAACAGAGGGAATCACAGACACACAAATTTAAAGAAGAAATCAAAGGTTACAACATCATCAACAGTGACACCCTTTTGCATTGCAAGCATAAAAAAACTACTGTATGAAAATCAGAGTCGAAATGCAGATGGATTTTGAAACGTATATATGTCTGTCTATCTGTGTGTGTGTGTGTGTGTGTGTGTGTGTGTGTGTGTGTGTGTGTGTGCGTGCGCTCGCGCGTGTGTGGCGTGCACACACGCATGTGTGTGTACATGCATGCCTGCGTGCCTACGTGCATGCTTGTTCTTGCACTTTCAGATGACTTTAAAAAACACAGATTGCAAAATCACTTCTGTTTCATCGCTTCCTACCAAAAGATTGCCAGCACAGAATAGAAGATAGTAGATATTCCACTATCCCTAAGCAGTGCCGCCACCGACAGGGGACAGAGAGTGATGGACAACACAAAGAGGAGAGCTGGGAAAGAAAGACGAGGCAGCGAGAACCAAACATGAAGACGCTACTGGGAAAGAAGAAACAAGGAAAGCAACACAATTCTTACAGGCCAAACAAATGAGTGAGGTAGAGCCAAACCCAGGAGACAATCTTCACACTGGGGAAGTGTAAGCAAAATAACGAAAGAGAAAATGACTAGAAAACCGTAAAGGAGGAAAAGAATTGCGAGGTATTGGTGTGTGTGTGTGTGTGTGTGTGTGTGTGGTGTGTTGTGTGTGTGTGTGTTGTGTGGTGTGTGTGTGGGGGTGTGTTGAGACTGTGTGTGTGTGTGTGTGTGTGTGTGTGTACGTGGGTTTAAACGGGGAGGGATGGGGTGGGGGGTGAGGAGGGGGAGGGGGCTCAAAGAAGAAAATTGTGTGCAAAGATATCAGAGAGAATTAAAGGAGAAAGAAATGGAGAGAGAGATGTCGAATGGAAAAGAAAAGAAAAGACAGAAAAGAAGGATTCAAAAGAAAATAAGTCAGGGAAAAGAAAAATCTCAAGAATATTGTCAAACAATCAAAAACTAATCTGTTGTAAACACATCAAATGTATCTCCAAACAATTCACAGGAAGACAATTCGAACACAGAAAGATGGATTACACCTTGCTTATCTATCTTACTTGTATGTGAGTTTGTCTTCCTGTCTGTCTGCATGTCTGTCTGCTTACATCTCCATCTATTTCTCTATTAAATTATCATCACATCGTCTTTCTGTCTGTCTACCTGTTTGCCGATCGTCCAGATTTCAATTGTTCAACAAAATGAACGAGTGGCTAAATCAGTTGTTTTCTGTTTCTAGTGGTCCAAGAGTTTTGAGTTCAAATATTAGCAGTGTCTGATGGACTAGAGAGGGGCTGTTTTATTAATTGATCAATCAATCAATTAATTAGTTAATTAACTAACTAATTAATTCTTTATTTCGAGGATAATGGAATAAGCACTCTTGTGGCGTTTAAAAATACTTTTATCATTACTTGTTTATCTTATCATCTTTCAGTAAACTTTTTTGAATGGCAAGCGGCCAATGGCTAACTCATCATACGGATACATGATATGTAACATACAAAGTCAGGTATGCACTTTTAAGATTCTGTGGCTCACGTGTGAGTTGCATGGCAAGGTGAGACAATAAAAAAATAGATGAGGCAAGACAAGACAAAGTTTATTTCAAAATCCCAGTAAAAATATCTAGAGACGTTCCACATTGCATATAGCATTTTCTTTGTCTCTGTCGCTCTGCCTCTGTCTCTATCTGTGTATGTGTGTGTGTGTGTGTCTCTTTCTCTCTCTGTGTTTTTATATGTTACTTGGAGGGTGGGTGGGTGGGGATAGCTTAGTGGTTAGAGCGTGGCGCTGCTAATCTGATCTGTGTGATCTTACACACACACACACATACACACACACATACACATATTTCATTTCTGCAGCCAATTAAAAATTATACAGACACATTTATGAAAGAAAATGACATCGATATATCAACAATTCCAATTTTACCGATTGTTCCACAATTACCTCCTTGGGAACATATTTCAGCTAAATTTGACATTGACTACACGGAAATAAAGAAAAATGAAGATCAAAATCTTCTCACCGTTGATGTAAAAAGTCACTTAGAAAATAATTATTCTAATCACTTAAAAGTGTATACTGACGGATCTGTATTAGAAACAGGCAAAAGTGGTGCTGCGTATGTGATTCCGACTTTAAAAGTTCAAAAATCATTTCATTTAGGAGAGCATTTTTCTATTTTTACTTCTGAATTATTTGCAATTCTTATGGCTTTGAATTTTTTGTCTGATACTACTATTGATGTTTGCCAAATTCTGTTTTGCGTTGACTCAAAGGCAGTGTTAATGGCATTAAAGTCATGGCATGGTAAAATAAGGAATGATATTGTATTTGAGATAAAATTCCTGATACATTCTATTGCAAGCAGAGGCATCAGCATAACTTTTTGCTGGATCCCCTCTCATTGTGGAATTTATTCGAATGAGTTGGTTGATTCTTTGGCAAAACAAGGTGCCTCTGAATACAGTACTGAAGTGTTTGATTCTAATCTTGCATTGTCGTCTTATGAAATTCATTCTAAGTTAATGAAATGCATACATTCAAAGATTATAGAAAAACATTATCAGCAGTTTCCTTGCCCACGGAAATTAGAAATTCTAATACATAAACTGAGATTAAATGCATGGAATACTAAATATTCAAAAAATGTAACATGTTGTTGTTCTATTCCACTTTCAGTCCACCATTTGTTGTTTGATTGCCCAATTCTTCTTGACATGTATAAAAGGAGAGGTTTAGATATTCATAAGAAATATGCCACTATCAAGAAGTTTTATATGACTCTCAGCAATTCATAGTGTCAGTTGCTGAAGTCATATATTCTTCACCTGTAAAACCTTTACTGTAATTACATATATTTATATATAATATATATATTTATATATATGTATATACATATATATATATATATTTATATATATGTATATATTTATATACTTATGTGTGTGTGGATGTGGGTGCGTGTAGGGGAGAGAGAAAGAGGAGAGAGAGAGAGAGAGAGAGAGAGAGAGAGAGAGAGAGAGAGAGAGAGAGAGAGAGAGATGCGGTGTGTAATAATAGGTACTTTGGTATGAATGCGGGTGTGTCTAAATCACCATGTAGTGAATAGACATTAAACAAAACAAAACAAAAACATACACACATACACATACACACATACACACACATACACACACATACACATACACACACATACACACACATACACATACACACAGAGGAAGAGATAGACAGACAGACAGAGCGAGAGAGAGAGACAGACAGACGGACACACACACAGAGCGAGAGAGAGAGAGAGAGAGAGAGAGAGAGAGAGAGAAGAGATAGAGGAGAGAGAGAGAGAGAGAGAGAGAGAGAGAGAGAGAGAGACACGCACACACACACACACACACACACACACACACACACACACACACACACACACACACACACACACACACACACACACACAACACACACACACACACACACACACACAACACAAAACAGACAGACACAGAGTAGACCTAGATTCCAAAATCAGTATTGCCCCCAAAGAACAACAATATAATAAAATATCCTCGACCTCCCCTTGCCCTCCTTTATCACCCCCCCCCCTCCCTGTTGTTTGATCATGTAAATCAACAGCAGAGACAATCACCTAGCTTCGTGCCACTACAGCAAAACGTTGATTTTTCATTTTTTTTCCTGACCTCTCTGCTGCATGGCTGGCTTACAGCTGTACAGCACTCTGGAACAAAGAGAAGCGTCGGGTTTTTTGTCTTTGGTCTTTTTTCCACGTGTCTCAACAGCGGATGCTGAGACTCCACTGTATCTGCGGTGGACAATTTTAGACCTGATGGCATTAAAAAAAACACCCTGGCAAACACGCTTGGTACACAGTAACAGATCTGTCCAGTTCACAATCAGCCATGTCTTTTTCTCTTCCGTTCTTTGTGAATCGCTGGGAAGTTTTGTCGATTTAAAAAAGATTATTGTTATGATGTTGACTGTTTTGTGTCTGTGATTTGCAGGCACACGTGCAGGTATTCATCACGTATTTGCATAAACACGCTGGGACATGCATCCTTGCCTCTTCATAAGCACATGTAGAGACAAACACACACACAGACACAGACAGACACACACACATACACGGACACAGAGACACAGACAGGCAGACACACACACACGCACTTCGTACACACACACGCACGCATGCACGCACGCACGCACATACACACAGACAGACAGACAGACTCGCACACGCACACACTCACATTCACACATATTTTTTTTCTTAGATTGATAAATGAAAGCAAATACATTGCTTATTCAATGTGCCAACTGGAAATAAAAATTGGACTTGACTTCACACGCACATACACACGCACGCACATACACACACACACACACACACTCACACACACACACACACCACACACACACACACACACACACACACACACACACACACACACACACACACACACACACACACCACACACACACACACACACGCACATACACACCATGGTGGCGGTGATAATGATGATGATGATGATGTCCTTGTGTCTTTTCCTCCTCTCCTCTGTAGTTGTTGTTCAACCCCCCCTTCCCATCCCCACCCCTACCCCATCTCCACCCCTGCCCCCACCCCACCCCCTCCTTGTGACTGCGGTCACATCAATGCTACCTGATGTCCCTAATGTCCACAACATATTAAAACAGAGTATAAAGCTGGTATTTCGATACAACCTCTGCTACAAACAGGGTTCAAACTCTAGCGCTGGAAGATGCTGCTGAACACGTTCAGTACACAGAAACACAGTCAGATCCTTTCCCATCCACATGGAGTGATTCTGGTCTGCCTGCCCTCGTCATACTTTACTCTATCTGTTGTCTTCGTTTTCAACTTTTCTCAGGATTCGTTTTTAACCACAACTTTCTTGTGTCTGAACGTCAGTTTCTCGGTGTGCCTCTGTGTGTATGTGTATGTGTTGTGTGTGTGTGTATGTGTTGTGTGTGTGTGTGTGTTGTGTTGTGTGCGTGCGTGCGTGCGTGCGTGCGTGCGTGTGTGTGTGTGTGTGTGCGTGCGTGTGTGTGTGTGTGTGTGTGTGTGTGTGTGTTTTAGTTTCTGTCTTGATGTCTGTCTGTTTCTCCCTCCCTCCCAGCTTCCTCTCCTTCCTTTACCACACACACACACACACACACACACACACACACACACACACACACACACACACAACACACACACACACAACACACACACACAACACACACAAAACACACGCACGCATACACACAGAGAGAAGAGAGAGATAGAAGAGAGAGAGAGAGAGAGAGAGAGAGAGAGAGAGAGAGAGAGAGAGAGAGAGAGGAGAGAGAGAGAGAGAGAGAACGAGAGAGTCAGACAGATAAACGGACAGACACAGAAACAGAGACAGAAAATGACGAAGACAAGGATACAGACAGACAAACATGCAGAGAGAGACAGGGAGACGACAGACAACCCCCCCTCCCCTCTCCACCAAAACACACACCCACATAAACGCACACAAACACACATGCACGCACGCACACACCCAGAGTTAGAGAGAGAGAGCCCCTCTTCCACCCCCCACCCACAAACACATACAGAAAGAGTAACAGATATAGAGAGACAGGCGGGAAGACAGACAGACAGAAGGACTGCCAAACAGGCAGACAGACAGACAATTATTGAGATGTCAAGCAAATTTGGATAACTGCCTACAGGCAGTTGGCTCCAAATGAGTCACATGGTGTCAACAGCCAGTTTTTACATGTACTCTCCTCTTGTGATCCCGACGCCGTACCATAAAACTTGTCAGTGTGTGTGTGTGTGTGTGTGTGTGTGTGTGTGTGTGTGTGTGTGTGTGTGTATGTATGTGTGTGTGCTTGCGTGCGTGTGTGTGTGTGTGTGTGGCGCGTGCGTGTGTGTGCGTGCGTGCGTGTGTGTGCGTTTGTGTGTGTGCGTGCGTGCGTGTGTGTGTATGTGCGCGTGTATGTGTGCATGTGTGTGTGTGTGAGTGTGTGTGTGTGAGTGTGTGTGTGTGTTGTGCGTGTGTGTGTTGTGCGTGTGGTTTTTTTGTTATTCTTTTATAGTTTTATTCTTTTATTTCGAGGATAATGGACATGCGCTTTTTTACATCTAGTCCCCGTGTGTATGTAGTTTTGTAAATTTTGTCATCCGTTCCCAGCGGCACACAATGGCCTACTCTTCCGAAAAGTGGTGTGTGTGTGTTTGTGTGTGTGTGTGTGTGTGTGTCTGTGTGCATGCGTGCACCCACACGCATATATGTGTGTGTGTGTGAGTTTGTGTATATGTGTATGTAATCGCACGCACACACAGCCGTCTTTATTTACGGACAACATTCTGTTTTTCTAGTTGGACTGAGTGCCAGGCAAATGTAACCATGGACTGCAAAAGGTCAACATGAAATAACTCTGTCTTTTGGCTGGGACATTGTTTGAGATTCACTATATTAGTTTAATCATTTTGCGTGATTAATGACATCTTATATGATAAAATCCTACATTCAATAAAAAATCTACAATCGATAAATCTTGGGCGACATTCACGACGTGAAAAACCCTACCATCCCAAGATTCAAGCTTTAATTCCTAGCATCTTTTTTGGGGTATGGAGGATTACAGGCAATTTCAACAGGAGTGTAAACATAGCAGTAATCCACTCAAAATATTGCCAATACTAAAAGGAACTGAAAGCAAGAGTTCGGTATGGAAAGAACAATTGTAGAATGATAAACGAAAATAAAGCCTCAAGACATATTTTTTTAAAAGTACATTGATTTTCTTTAACAAATGCTATCTTCAATTACGAAAAACGACAAGTAACATTTTGAAAACTACGGGTAAATCTTATGAGTTTGAACAGATACAGAAGAACTTTTCGAGAGTTATATTTCATCAGCCAGCAAACATTATAACTTGACATTGGTTGAAGAAAATGCTGAAGAAAAAATCTTCTCGTAAATGTTTGAAGAGGAATAATTCCATGATAAAATGAAATTCATCCCTTTAAAGAGACATACTGCACTCTGAACATACACTTCCGTCCCGTGGAACATTATGGAGACGTCCAACCTCAATAGGAAGCTTTTAATAACTGCAACGCGATTTGTTAAGAGCGTAAACATATACATCTGGTGAACAAGTTCGATCTTTTTCCATACCAAAATCAATCCGAGAGTTCTTTTTAATAAAGGCGTATACTATTATCCCACAGTCAGTTCTTCCTTTATTCACAAAAATATGTTTCAAGAAGGCTTTGATAATTATACTAAGCTTGTAGAATTAATGTTTGAATTAAAGTATCTTGAACAGTTTAGTTTGACCATCTACAATCCATAACCATCCGGACAAACTACTTTACTAATAAATAGCAACCCAAGTGTGTTTTCCCTTATAGGAGAGAGAGACAGGGAGAGCGAGGGAGAGAGATAGAGAGAGAGAGAGAGAGAGAGAGAGAGAGAGAGAGAGAGAGAGAGAGAGAGAGAGAGATAGAGAGAGAGAGAGAGACAGGCAGGCAGAGACAGAGACAGAGAGATGGGAGAAGGAGGGAGATAAATCATAGCAGAATAGGGAAGATGAGAAGAGGAGGAGGAGGAAGGGAAGGAGGAGAAGGAGGAATCGATGACATGCAAAAGTAATGTTTGCCCGCAAGGTAACTGATTCCAAGTTAGTCTGTTTATGTCCTGGGGCAGTGTGTGTGTGTATAGTGTGTGTGTGTGTGTGTGTGTGTGTGTGTGTGTGTGTGTGTGTGTGTGTGTGTGTGTGTGTTCCCATTTGATAAAAATGTGTGTGTTTGTTTGTTTTGTGTGAGTGTAAAGTTGTGAGTGTGTGTGTGTGTTTGTGTGTGAGTGTATTTTGTGTGTGTGAGTGTGTTTTGTGTGCGTGTGTGTTTGTGTGTGTGTTCGTGCGTGCGTGTGTGTATGTGTATGCATATCTGTGCACATACCTGTATACATGCGTATTTTTGTGCAGTGCGTGCGTGCACGCGCGCTTGCTCTTGTGTATGTGTGGTGTGTGCACGCGCAAACGCGCTTAGGTGTGTGCGTGTACATGCGAAAGCGCGAGCGCCCACACGTGTGATTAAGTCTCTGTGTATGTGTAAGTCATTTTGTCTGTAAATGATATTTTTTCCTTACGTTCTCTACACGGGGACAGGATAGCCTGGTGGTTAGAGTGATGTATTCCTGATCTGCTGACCCGGGTTCGATTCTCGTTCGAGAGGATTTTTTCCTCTGGAGTTAACATCAGTGCCGACTCCACTCTCCCCAAAAGCCTTTCGGATGATACTATAAACCGAGGTCCTATGTGGACACGTTAAAACCCGTTCGGCTTTTCGGAAAAGTAGGCCTTTGTGTGCCGGTGGGAACGGATGACAAAATTGACAAAACTGCATACACACGGGGACTGGATAAAAAAAAGCACATGAGTGCTTATTCCATTATCCTCGAAATAAAAGATTAAATAAATAAAGAAATACACACATAAAGATGCTGTAAAGAGAGCGTGTTGAAATGGTTTGTTCATCGTGTGTACTGCTGGCCTGCATGTATGCAGTCCTGGCTGCCTGCCTGCCTCTCCCACCCCGCAGTGATCAGTGTGCAGCCTTTGGCCGCGGGCAGTGGGGTTGCAGGCTAGGCCAGTGTCAGGGTGCACGTGCATTATTGTTGTTGGCACAGGAGATTAAGAATCGACACCGGTATTAGGTTAACCCCGTGCATGTGCTCGCAAACCGACAAATGATATTGTGTCAAGTTGAGTGCAACCGTCTGTTTTGTGTGTGTCTGTCTCTTGCTCTTCCTCCTCCCCTCCATCCCCCCCAATCCCTTGCAAGCACATGCCCAGGTAGACACAGATCAGACAGAGACAGAGACACAAAAAGTATAGCGACATAGATGGGGATCGAAAACCATTTGGTAGATGGAGAGAATACATTTAGAGATAAAGAAAGAGGCTGAGATAGAGAGACATATGTGTGTGTGTTGTGTGTGTGTGTGTGTGTGTGTGTGTGTGTGTGTGTGTGTGTGTGTGTGTGAGAGAGAGAGAGAGAGAGAGAGAGAGAGAGAGAGAGAGAGAGAGAGAGAGAGAGAGAGAGAGAGAGAGAGAGAGAGAGAGAGAGAGAGAGAGAGAGAGAGAGAGAGAGAGAGAGAGAGAGAGAGAAAGAAGGAGTGAGAGGGGAAATGCATGCGAGAGAGAATTTTTATTTATCTATTCAATTTATTTATTTATTTATTTATTTATTCTTTTATATCAAGGATAATGGAATAAGCAATCATGTGCTTTTTACATCCAGTTCCCGTGTTTATGAGGTTTTGTAAATTATGTCTTTCGAATGAGACTATAAACCGAGGCCCCGTGTGAGAACGCACGCAGAACATCTTGCGCACACGTTAAATCCTGTTCCGCTTTTCGTAAGAGTAGGCCATTGTGTGCCGGTGGGAACGGATGACAAAATTAACAAAACCGCATACACACGGGACAGGATGTAAAAAAAGCACACAAGTGCTTATTCCATTATCCTTGATATAAAAGAATAAAAAATAAAATCAAATCAATAAAACTCTGGAAGTGAGTGTGGCGTTAGCTGCACTGGTAATCATTCTGCACTTGATTTCCTTCCCTACTTTTTTCTCATAATACTGTAATGATCAGGTCATTTTGACCAGTGGTTTCATTATACTATTTTTGTCATTTCTCGTTTGGTTATTGCAACTCAAATTTGGTTTCTCTTCCAGCTGCACAAATATGTCGCTGCAGTTTATTCAAAACAGTGCTAGCTGAAATAGTTATTAAACATTAAGAGAAAGAAAGAAAGAAAGAAAATGTGGGCAACCCCAATTGTAAAGATTTCTTGGCTTTCGAATACATATGCACTTAATCTCAAGTTTTATTCAATTTTTGTGTGCTTGAGCTACGGATGTGAGCACATTGCAATCATCTCCAAAAGCAAGATTTTGCAATTTTCAAAAATGATTCAGTAGTAAAAGTAGTAGTAGTAGTAGTAGTAGTAGTAGTAGTAGTAGTAGTAGTAGTAGTAGTAGTAGTAGTAGTAGTAGTAGTAGTAGTAGTAGTAGTAGTAGTAGTAGTGTAGTTGCACAACTCTCGTACTCCTTGTGCACTTTTATGCGCCTTTAAAGAGAGCGTGACTGGCGGTATCCTCAGGGTCACTATTTTCTAAGCTAAGCTCCCTGCTCACACAGAAATAGCTCAGCTGCGGAGCCACACTGAGTGAGCTGTCCACCGAGGGAGGCAACCACGGCAACGTCCCTCCAACAACCTCCTCCCGTGAACCTCCATCCACGAAGGCTGCGACATAAACTCACCCAGGCATTGTAAACTGAAAGTGAGGTCACCATGAGCAACTGGGGCCACCGAAGCAGAGATAATTTTCTGTTATTTTGTGATGATTAATGATGGCGATGATCGTGTCATGATGCTGATATGGAAGTGCATATGCTTTGATACTGCTTGCCAGGGCTGCACTCTACGCTTCCTATTATAACATATCTCGGTGTCTTCCGGTCCCGAGAGATAGACACCTGCAGTGCTGGTCAGGTAATTTGAGCAACACTCTAAAAATCCCTTCTGCACAGTGGACGAGGCTTGACTGGGCCGTCCAGCGTTTCCAACGGGCCCACAGCAAACTCACCCTGGTTAGGGCCGGCTGGAGTCCAAAACCTCACTGTGACTCTCATGGAATTTGACCCACGACCTACTAGTGCCTAATTCAAGGCACTAACTATAGTGCCACGGTGGATGGTCTCTTGTTATCCTTTTTTTTTGCTGTTGAGGATAAAACCAATGGCACCTGAAAGCTGACATGCCATGATATCCGCAACCGGAGCTGTTAATTTGCTGCGTCCTGCTAGGAGGTAATGTAAAAGTCAACATCCACGATCATTTAGCAAATGACTTTAATCAGCTAATGGGGAATCTGAGTGGTGAGGCTGAATAACCCTTATTTCTGCAGCGATTGATTATTTCATGAGG
>CM054136.1:24647506-24652506 GCA_028751875.1 Rapana venosa | reverse complement strand
GGATATCAAGAAAAATAACTATTACAGAAATACGTAAAAGGGGGCCTTGGTATCCCCTCTATTAGTCATTTAATCCAACGCCTTAAAACTCATGTGGATTAGAAAACTTTTATCTGGTAAATCTAAATGGAAATATCTCATTCAAGAAGTTTGCCCAATAGTCAGAGATTTAAGTAAATATGGTTCCAGTCTCCCAGTGAACAAACTAAAAGTAAATGCTTTTTGGAAAAATGCTCTTGAAGCTTATAAGGAATTTGGATGTAAAGTAGAATAGAAAATTCTGCTGAACTTCTGGCAGAAAACTTTTTTTATAATGATAGGTTTAAAGTTGACGGGAAGACTATATTGTATAAAAAGTGGATGGAAAAAGGTATATACCGTGTAGCTGACCTGGTTAATCCAGATGGAACAGTTATGACATATCAACAGTTCAGAGACGTTTACAAATGTTAAAAACAAATTTCCTTGAATTTTTAGGTTGCTTACGTGCAATTAAGGACTATGCTTACAAGTCGAATATAACTTTGCAGGGATATGAATTTAGAGATGTTCCTAAATCCCTCAACACCTTGCTTAGTGTGATAAAAGGGACAAAAGTGTATTACAATATATTGACGGCTGACAGATACCAGCCAAACTGCTGTAAAAAATGGACTAAAGAGATCTTAGATGAAGTTAATTGGGCAAAAACATTCTCTCTTGTACAGAAAATTAAAGAAATAAAACTGAAATGGTTTCAGATAAGACTCATTCACAGGATAGTTGCAAC
This sequence comes from Rapana venosa, assembly GCA_028751875.1. Taxonomy (NCBI): domain Eukaryota; kingdom Metazoa; phylum Mollusca; class Gastropoda; order Neogastropoda; family Muricidae; genus Rapana; species Rapana venosa. The sequence goes on along the minus strand of CM054136.1, from coordinate 24,651,737 downwards.
TAACATCGCTCTGCAAAAGATGTGTGTAGCTGAAAATGATAAATGTACATTTTGCAAAGACGCAAGAGAAACAATAGAACACCTCTTTTGGTCATGCAATATAACATCAGATTTTTGGACTGATTTGCAGAACTTTCTAAACCTTTGTAATAGTGGAAACAATTTGAGTCTAACAAGAAAACTGGTCATATTTGGTAATGATACTCTACACAGTTCTGATGAAGCACTGAATTATATTTTACTTTGTGCAAAGTTCTTCATTTATAAGTGTAAATTTGAAAACAAAAACCCACTTTTTGCACTCTTTAGGCACCATGTAAAAATGAAATATGATACAGAACAGTACATTGCCAGAGTAAACATGCAATTTGCTTGTTTTCAAAGAAAGTGGCATTTCTATCAGCCTCTATTTGAAGACATCTGAAACACCAGTTAAAGCTGCAAAGGACATAATTTCAAAACTCAATGCTTTTGCACAGTGGGAATATTGTAATACATTGTTTCAATACCAATGATGCAATATGGTGAGTGAAACTGTGGCAGTGTATTTTATTTATTGTGTGTCATGAAAAATGAAGATTTTGAAATGTAAAAAGGAAAGGGAGGAAGAGATGGAGGGAGAGGGGGAAAGAAGAGGAAGAATACTGACCTATACGGCCCTCAGTGATATGTAGACTTTTCACACAGGAGTCACTTTTTCCCCGGGAATTGCGTCGTGGGCATGTATGACAGAAGCTGCTGCTGTTCTCTGTGTGTATGTATATGTGTATATGTTTGTGTATGTGTATATGTATGTGTATGTATATATGTATGTATATATGTGTATGTATGTATGTATGTGTACATATATATGTATATGTATATATATGTGTGTGTGTGTATGTGTGTATATATGTGTGTATATGTGTATGTATATGTGTGTGTATATGTATGTGTATATATTTTTCTTTTGGGAATGGAGTTTCTGGGTGCTTTGCTGTTGTTTTCATTGTGATTTCTTTCCCTTTATTTGTTGATGTATTTTGTATTTTTGTGGGGGTTGGGGGGGGTGGGGTTCACTTAAACAAGGGCACTTTTTGATTTTTTTAAAAAGTCTATTCTATTGTGTGAATAAATATAGGCCATTATATTTCAGTGCCCAAAAAATGGAAATGCCAAAAAAATCATAAAATGCATTGTATATGTACTTGCACTAGTGTGAAAAGAGAAGGAATACAATGCTAACTACTATAAAAAAAACAACAAATAAACAAAAAAAAACATTTAAAAAAAAGAAATATTGCAGCAGTAAAAATAATAAAGAAAAAGAAAAAGAGAAAGAAAAAAACAAGTTCCCTGTTAATGCTTAGACACGATCTGGAGGGCTTGTTTTACAATCACACGTATGAAATAAATGGAAATATCGGATTGTAAAAAAAAAAAAAAAAAAAAAAAAAAAGAGACACACACACACATACACAAAGAAAGAAAGAAAGAAACAAGGACACAGACAATGACACAGAAGAACATTACCAACACAAATGAACACACAAGTACAGAGAGACAGACAGAGAGACAGACAGTCAGACAGACAGAAAATGAAATCAGAAATAGATTTTTAAAAATCGTAGACTGATTTTTCTTTGGAACCAGAAGTGTCACACATAATTTCACTCTCAGTCACTCCATTCCAGTCTAAAAAAAACTACTTTATTCATTGTGTCATCATAAAAAATACTTGTAATCATATTTGTACATGGCATTATTCTAATCTGCACCTGAAGAGAACATGCAATCCATTCTTTAAGTAAAAGAACAAACAAACAAAAACATGCACATGACAAGTTTGGTGCAACGCATCAACTACATAAAAATACATTCTCTGCCCTTCCCACTTCCCCCTCCTTCATCTAAACAACACCAACAACAAAGCAACAAAAACAAACAAATCCAAAGGAGCATATAAAAGTATGCCCAACAAAATTGATTGACTATATTATCGAGTACAGGTCAAAAATAAAATGTCAACGGTTTAAAAGAGATTGCTTCTATAAATTGTTCAAAGGATTGAGATGAGAAATGAATAAGAGCTATTGCAACATGTGTCTGACAAAAACGTTCTTATTGTGTGTGTGTGTTATGAGTGAGTGTCTGTGTGTGTATGTGTGTGTGTGTATGTGTGTGTGACTGTGAGTGAGACAGATTAGGAGAGAGACAGAGACAGAAACAGAGACAGAGAGAGAATGATAAATTTTATCTTAAAGACTAACAGACCCACACTGAGATAACTTCTCTTCTGGCCCCTGACTGGAATAAGGATTACAAACGATATACATGTTGACACACAGTGACAGAAGAAAATAAAGATTCCAATATACACAATAACATAAATTGTGGTAATATATAATGTATAACGACATACAATGTCGTACCTCATTCTACACCGGCCCACTGCCTCCTCCTTTACATACTCGATACTGGCCATCTGTAGAGGCTACCAAAAAAAAATGTTGGAACAGATAAGATACAAGCACATACAAATCAATAAGAAATAATGAGGTTCGATGTAAGAGGAAATGAGCTAACCAACAGCAAAGTTTTACGTCATTTTCCATTACCACTGAGTGGTTTTATTGATTTTTTGTGGTGTTCATTTTAAATTTGGGACTTCCACACTTCACAAAATAGGGATGCGATAGTCTCATATCATAGAAAGTTCATGTTACTAAGAGCAGACAAGTAAAAACACAACACCCAAGTGTTTGGCAGAGTGAATTTTCAGTTTATTTAGAATAAAACTTGAAGAAGAAGAAGAGCAATAAAAATAACAATAATAATAACTTAAAATGATAATAATGTATGTATTTATATAGCACAGAATCTTGGCCAACTCTAGAAAATGGAATATATGTTGATTCTTTATAGCCCAGAGACTTTTAAACTGTAGAAATGGAATGGATAAAAATAATGTCTGCACTGTGGGTTTTCACTGTGGAGCCAGTACAACATCAGTGGGCCACATAAAAATCTGACACGTGGCCACAACAGACACCATCTAGCTGAGCAAGTGAGCGAAGAGAGAAACTCAGACCCACACATTCTCTGAGTGTTTTTACTGAAACAAAGGCTTTCACAGCCAGTTTAATGGTACGTTTGCACTCCAGGGTGATTCTAGAAAAGAACTGTATCTTTTAGTTTTGCACATACCCTTTGATTCCTGTGCAACAATTGTTTAATATCAAAATATGCTATGATGTATCTGAGTAAACAACAGGTGTAAACATAAGGTGCGCTAAAAGTGTATCATAGTATTAAGCATGGAAATAGTTGAGGAGTGAAGAAAATATGGCTTACAATATGCTGACATATAAAGAGCTGGGGAAAGAAAAATAAAACAACATAATGGGTGGAGAGCGAGAGAGAGAGAGAGAGAGAGAGAGAGAGAGAGGAGAGAGAGAGAGAGAGAGAGAGAGAGAGAGAGAGAGAGAGAGAATTACCTTTACAACCTTAACAGAAAAAGCCCAGAACATTGATTATGCAATATCTGACACCCAGATTGTGATCAACACCAAACAAAATGAACACATCTCTCTTGTCTTTTTTTGGCAGTATGTGTAAAAATGCTGTTTCCAACATCTCAAAACCACAACAGTAAATGAAAATGACATAAAGATAACAACAAGAGACAGAATAAAATCATCCTGGCCCGCAGTTTTTTCAGAATGACAAAAAGATTAAACCATGAAACACCTAAAACCATGTGTCATGTTCACCTGAGCTACTCTTAAAACATACACACATGCATGCACACACACACACATCTCAAATAAACATTTTTATACAATGAACAATTCATATAGATTCTGTATACTGGCATGCAAAATTTTTTTTTTAAAAACACACAGAAAAAAAGTACATTTATTCCATGAACAGTCCACTGAGATTCTACATACAAAAGCATAAAAAAAAGGAAAATGTAAGCATATGCATGTGTGCATGTGTGTGCCTGCGCACACGCATACATCTGAGGATAATCATCCTAGATTATAACCATATTTTCTGGGATCAGTTCAGTATTGTGACATCCATCAAAGGCTACCTGTATTGAAGCTTTAAACTGCTATGTATTCACGAAAAGCCTGTCTCTTCACATACACTACTATGAATTTTCTGAGTTCAACAAGATTTAATTCATTCAGACAAGGTAAAAACCAATTCATACCTTTTTTTAAGTTTCAATGTGGGAGCAGGA
>CM054136.1:24597506-24645006 GCA_028751875.1 Rapana venosa | reverse complement strand
GAGAGAGGGAGACAGACAGATAGACAGGGATAAATGCAAAGAAATTCAGAGCGACAAACAAAGAAACAGACAAGAGACAGATGAACACTCAAAACCCATAGACCTAACTGAGACAAATATTATATCATAGCGGCTGTTCCCTAACACGGACATTTAGAAGAAGAAAAAGAGAAGAGAAATAAAAAGGAAAACAGCTTTCTAACCACTAAGGCTACAAGTGCATCAACGTGTTTGCTGAAAATGCGCACACACGATGCAGACACTGCGAGGAAACAAAAACAACACCCTTCATCGGAAGTATGTAGGCTGGCTGGCTGTCAGAAGAGCTACCTGCCATTAGGTTCACTGAGTGGGTCGTGGGTGGGAAGGACTGAATGAGTGGTGTAGTAGGTGAGAATGGTAGGATAGTGGTGTGGAGGGTGCTAGAGAAGGAAACTTCCAAAATCCCTGTCCATAGGAATAGCTGACACGCAGGAGACAAAATTCCTTCCCTTTCTCTCTCCCCGTGAGTTTTGCCTCTTTTAAATCTTGCGACATTTTTCCTGCAACGATAAATAAGGCGTCCTTATTGGCTAGTTCTCACTCAGTGATATGGAAATCATCCACTAATACTAATATAATTTCTGGTACTGCTGTTGATCATTATGATCAGTACCTTCTTCGCAGCGGTAACATTATCACTAGTATTGATTATCGAAATTTAGGGGGGAAAAGGGACAAGATGTTGATGCCTTCAAAATACCTAAAACAATAAACATTTATACAACAAGGAAGACAAAGATTGCAACAAAGGCAGGAACAGCAGCAGCTGCTGTAGTAATAGTGGTGGTGGTGGAAGTAGTAGTAGTAGTAATAGTGGTGGTGGAAGTGGTAGTAGTAGTAGTGGTGGTGGTGGTGGTGGTAGTAATAGTGGTGGTGGAGGTGGTAGTAGTAGTAGTGGTGGTGGTGGTAGAACCATTCAGCCACAGCAACAGTGTTAGCAACAACAGTGGAATGAGAACAGCAAATAAACTGATTGATTTTATGAAAAGGATATACGGGTGGGTCACTTATAAGTGCACGCCTCATTTAAGACGCAGGGGATCTAGCGAAAAGTGTATAACAGGGCAAAGGAAGGAAGGAAGAACTTTCAAGCCCCAGCATTCTGTAGTTGTGCTTTGGAAACACAGTACAGAAACAGGCCAGTCCACGCAAATTCAGCAGAGAACAAAACCATGCCATGACATAGAAGCCAAGGTGGAAGAGTGTAGTATTTAAGTCATACTGACAAATCTTGATAGGACAGGGGAAAGAAAGAGACACTCGATGGACTCACAAAGTCTGGCCTTCTTTCTGCAGTCGTGGCACACACCTAGCCTCTTTCTAGCCTCTCGTTAAGGGGAATTTTTCCTTGGAGTTAACATCAGTGCCGACTCCACTCTCCCCAAAGTCCTTCGGATGAGACTATAAACCGACGTCCCGTGTGCGAACGCACGCAGAACATATCGCACACACGTTAAAACCCGTTCCGCTTTTCGGAAGAGTAGGCCATTGTGTGCCGGTGGGAACGGATAACAAAATTTAAATGACTGCATAAACACGGGGACTGGGTGAAAAAAAGCACATGAATGCTTATTCCATTATCCTCGAAATAAAAGAATAAAATAAAATAAAAATGCATTCTTAGAGACAACACAGTGAGAGTAATAGATGGGACAATGAGGATGAGTCTGAAATACTTGTGCATGTGCAGGTGGCAGGGGATACAACTTTGAATGACACTCTCAATTTGCATGTTCTTTAATAGGTCACGGGAGAAGAGGAAACTAGGACGAAAGACAAGCCCCTCTGTCACTCAAGACTGGAGACAGGATAATCAGTAGGTGAGTTAGGGGTGGCTATCGACATGTCCCTTTAGTTAAGAGGAAGGCAGATAAAAGGTGTAGGGAAACAGCATACGTTTCTATTCTAGTCAATTACAAAGTCTGATTTAAGAGAGGGCTTACATGGGCAAAGTGACAGCACTTCACATGGGGAGATCGCGTCTCATGGAAAAATAGGTCACTGCCAGGGCCTGTTCGCTAAGCTGTTTGCGAAATACCTTTGCACTTTCTTTTGCAGTTAACATACTACACACGGTTGTGGTACTAGAAGCAGCATTCTCACTTCACTGCAGCTTGATCAGTTTATCTCTTTCAGTTTAAACCCAAACATTTCATGTGTTCGTTTATAGTCAACCAAGTTTTACGTCATATTGTTTCCGCCTCTGGCTAGGTCACTGTACTGTCATGGTACCTCTGATTGGCTGTTTGGGCATAGCAATTACGAAATAGATGTTTAAAAATAGCGTATTCTAATATGATTTAACTAGTTGTAGTAAAAACTTCATCCACCTGAGATGCTTTTGTCTTGTTGTTTTTTTCTTGTGCTTTAGGCTGTTTTTGTTAAGTTCTTTTTATCCCACTGCAACTCCTCTTGGCAATCCTTTGAAGCGGTACCCGAAAGGAACAAAGCATAAGCCTGTCTGTCAGTCACACAGAACCAAGGGAAAATGTTAGGGTACGATGCAGACACTGCCCCCAGTAGAAGAGAAACCAAGGAAGAGGAGAAAGAGAGACAACTGGAGAAGTAGAAAAAAGGAGAAAAAAAATGTTAGTAGTGTAGTGCCCTAATGATTGTAAATGAACTCTGAGAGAGAAAGTTGCAGCAGCAGCAGCAGCAGCAGCAGCAGTAGTAGTAGTAGTAGTAGTAGTAGTAGTAGTAGTAGTAGCAGCAGCAGCAGCAGCAGCAGCGGCGGCGGCGGCGGCGGCAGCAGCAGTAGTAGTAGTAGCAGCAGCAGCAGCAGCAGCAGCAGCAGCAGCAGCAGCAGCAACAGCAGCAGCAGCAGCAGCAGCGGCAGCAGCAGCAGCAGCAGCAGCAGCAACAGCAGTAGTAGTAGCAGCAGCAGCAGCAGCAGCAGCAGCAGCAGCAGCAGCAGTGAAAGATGAAAAAGAAGTTGCTCTAGTCCTGTTTCCTCTCTACAGTAAATGGAGTGTTCAATTACACCCCTTTCTACTTGATTTAACCCCAACACTGAATCAGGATCCACACAATCACCCACAACATACTGACTTTGATATATTGTGGAGTGTGCGTGCGCGCGTGCGCGCGCGCGCGTGTGTGTATATGTGTGTGAGTGTGTGCGCGTGTGCTCGTTCGTTCGTTCTTTAGATTTTACGTCTTTGCACTATCAGTGATATTAGAGGAAGGGAGACAGGAAGGAAAGAAGAAAAGCAGACGTTTGTGTGTGACTGAGAGTTTGTGTTTTGTCACTTGTAGACAGACAGACAGACGGACAGAGAGAGACAGGCAGACACGAGAATAACAAAACCACAATGCAATACAGAAAACTCTACAGTATTGATCAGGTTGTTTGTTTACCCTCAAAGTATCACGGCTACACTACCAGGGATGCAGCCAGGTGCTGATGATGTGGATGATGTCCTGGTGCAGCATCCTGACTGACGTCATCAGGTGTTGGAGGTGTCCCCTATGGTCCGTTCACACAGTTCACACTTCCTTCACACACCTGGACACGGCACACAGGGAAGGAAGTACAGCACACAGGGAATTAGCTACAGCACACAGGGAATTAGCTACAGCACACGGGATAGCTCAGTGGTCGGAGCACTCGCTTTCCCCCAGCCAAGTTAAGCAGCGTCGAGCGTGGTTACCAGTTGGATGGGTGACCGTTTGCGCGCCTTGGCTTCAGTACAGTCCCCCAGTTCACCCAGCTGTAAATGGGTACCTGCCCTCTTTAGGGTCAGGGAAGGTAAAGCAGCGAGGGAGAGGAGATGGGCGCCGCCTTCAATATGCTGGCCCTAGAGAAGTGAGGTCTCTGACGCCTCGCTCCCCTACGACCTTATAGGTTATGGGACTCCTTTACCTTTACTTTTACATAGGGAATTAGCTACAGCACACAGGGAATTAGCTACAGCACATAGGGAATTAGCTACAGCACACAGGGAAGGAAGTACAGCACACAGGGAATTAGCTACAGCACACAGGGAATTAGCTACAGCACATAGGGAATTAGCTACAGCACACAGGGAATTAGCTACAGCACATAGGGAATTAGCTACAGCACACAGGGAATTAGCTACAGCACACAGGGAATTAGCTACAGAACACAGGGAATTAGCTACAGCACACAGGGAATTAGCTACAGCACACAGGGAAGTACAGCACACAGGGAAGGAAGTACAGCACACAGGGAAGGGAGTACAGCACACAGGGAAGGGAGTACAGCACACAGGGAATTAGTTACAGCACACAGGGAAGGGAGTACAGCACACAGGGAAGGGAGTACAGCACACAGGGAAGGAAGTACAGCACACAGGGAATGAGCTACAGCACACAGGGAAGGAAGTACAGCACACAGGGAAGGGAGTACAGCACACAGGGAAGGAAGTACAGCACACAGGGAACTAGCTACAGCACACAGGGAACTAGCTACAGCACACAGGGAACTAGCTACAGCACACAGGGAACTAGCTACAGCACACAGGGAATTAGCTACAGCACACAGGGAAGGGAGTACAGCACACAGGGAAGGAAGTACAGCACACAGGGAATTAGCTACAGCACACAGGGAATTAGCTACAGCACACAGGGAATTAGCTACAGCACACAGGGAATTAGCTACAGCACATAGGGAATTAGCTACAGCACACAGGGAAGTACAGCACACAGGGAAGGAAGTACAGCACACAGGGAAGTACAGCACACAGGGAAGGAAGTGCAGCACACAGGGAAGGGAGTACAGCACACAGGGAAGGAAGTGCAACACACAGGGAAGGGAGTACAGCAGACAGTCACACATAGATACAATTATTAGTATAGATCACTTTCTGGTTTTCTGTATTTCGATTGCGTCTTTCTGAAATTAAGTTTACTCAGCAAAATCTGTTTTCTTTCTTGTGTTGTCCAGTTTTGTTTCCAATCTAATCTTGACCTTGTTGTTTGGTTGTTGTTGTTTTTCTTTAAAGAAAATCTTAATCTTAGTTCTCGTGGTGGCAATGTTAACTTGGTATGGAAGTTTTGCTTTTCCTGTTTTGTTGTCTGTCCAATCTGCAAGACATCTTGTCTGAAAATAAAACAACCTCACACGTGGTTTTTTTTTAAAATTGTCTATTTGTGCTTACACAGAGGGATCACAGATTTCTGACGCACTGGCAGAGTGGATAGTCCTGTGGACTCCCATCCAGAGTGTTTTAGGTTCAAGTCCTTTCAAGCCCATGCACCTGTGGTAGTTTTCAGGATTCAACCTATTTATACACAAGATAAGGATGGTATGAGCTCATGGAGAAAACTGGTACAACTCAGCTGAATAGGTTTCTCTTTACAGCAGAAAATGTAAAAATATTTATGAAAATCTCAACTCTACACCTTTTCATATTTCTTCTTGCCAGGACAAATTCTTAAAAGGTAAACGTGGCGAAACACCTCGTGCTGCAATCTCTGAGGTAAGTGTAGTTATGTGTTATCATAGTAGTTAACTCATCTTCATCGCTTATCAGTCAGTGCAAATAATGCTTGGGATTCAGTATGTGTACACGCTCTAGTCTCTTGGCGACCTCAGTTTGGAAGCTGTTCTACTTCTATGCCTGTGGCGACTGTGCTTCTTCCAGTCTGTGTGTATCTACTGACAGACAACAGCGTGTGTGGGTTCCTTAGGATGATTACCACCCCAGGGAGGAAACCTTACTTATGCAGTGTTTGTGTTCTAGCTTTGACTGGCACCATCAGGAAGCTCGTTATGTGCTGTGTCGTGTATGCAGGAGTCAAAGAGGCACTACAGAACATCACTGAAGTCACCCTGCAGCCTTGCAAAGCCTCTTCTAGTCGGTGTCCTCCTCGAGGTCTGACACTGCTATCTCCATTTAAACTGCTGAATTTCAGATTTAGCCACAGCAAGTTTGGGTGTAGGTGTGTGATGAGAACGGGATGAGTGGGGTGGGAGCAGCAGCGTTAGCATGTAGCAAACAGTGATAAAGCAGATATTAGCTGAAAAAGAGCTATCAAAACATCGGCCACAACTACTGATAGTTGACAGAAACATATAGAAGAGGGACGCTTAAATGAACTCTCACCTCCCCTTTGTGTGCGCTTGCGGGCATACATGCGCGTGTGCGTGCGTGGGTGTGTCATGGTATTGCCAGATGTTAAAGAAAGTTACACAATGTGTGCCCTGACACCAATAATTATCTTCAATAAAGAAAGGGGGATGGTTGAAATTCAGAATGTTTAGTATTTACGTCAATTGTAACAATGTTGTGTTGATTTAATTTCTACTTTGACCAATTATCTATTTATTTTGTCATACATTGTCTAAAAGGTCGTGTACAACAGTAAGAGGAGAAGAAGTAAAAAAAAAAAAAGAACCCTAGAAACAAGGGTTTCAGCATTAATATAACACCTTGGTTGTAAGCATGATTAAGATATATATATAGAGAGAGATAGATAGATAGGTAGATTGATAGACAGATATATACATACATACTTACATAGACACATAGATAAAAAGGTAGATAGGTAGATAGATAGATATACAGACAGACAGATCGATAGATAGATAGAGAGAGAGAGGCAGACAGACAGATAGACAGATAGACAGACATACAGAAAAACAAAAGAAGAAAGAAAGAACAAACAAAGAAACCAAACAATAAAACATAGAGCGAAAAGAACAAAAAGACAGAAAAAAGAAAGGTAAAGAGTCGAAAGGGCGCGAAGAATAACCACCAAAAATAAAAGCAAGACAAAGAAGGGAATGATAGTGAAAAGAAGGAGGAGGAGAAAGAAGAACTGCGAAGAAGATGAATTGCGAAGAAGAAGAAGAATTGCGAATAAGAAGAATTGGGAAGAATTGCGAAGAATTGCGAAGCAGAAGAAGAAGAAGAAGAAGAAGAAGAATTGCGAAGAAGAAAGACGACGAAGAGGGTGTCAGGGAACTGTGTGGCCCTCCAGCCAAGGCTTCAGTGCCGGGATGACTTGTTTGTTTCTGATGGAGAAGTAGTTGCATTTCTAAGGCCGCGCTCTTTCAGTGGATTGCTCATTCTCTCTCTTTCCCCCCCCGGCAAAATCCTTGATTGTGTGCGCCTACACACAAGCAAATATTGTGTGTGTGTGTGTATGTTTGTACTTGTGTTTGTGATTGTGTGTGTGTGTGTGTGTGTGTGTGTGTGTGTGTGTGTAGTGTGTGTGTTGTGTGTTGTGTGTGGTGTGTGTGTGTGTGTGTACGTGTGTCTTACAGCATAAATTCAGATGCGAAGTCAAACCACACTAAATGGAAATAGGTACCTTCTTAACAATGTGCATATCTTCTTTTTCGAAGACAGATGAAGAGTTGAAGAGAACGAATCAAGGAATGGACCTACCTTGATATACCAGTGCTACTGTGAAGAGCTGAGTAGAGACCAGCCTGAGGAGAGACAATTGACCAATGCAGCCCTCACGTTCAATTCACGTCCATCTCAATCAAAGAAATGATCACGATGAGAAGGATAATCAAAATGAAGAAGAAGAAGAAGAAGAAGATGATGACGATAATAACGACGACGTCGACGGTGATAATAATGATGAGAATAAGTGTGATGGTGATACGTGATATGCATCCAGTAAAACGTATGAGGTATATGGTATATTTAACATTTCTTAAGAAGTAACACCTCACTGAAAAGAAAAAAAACCCACCCAACTACAACCAAGGTTGATCTCTTACTACTTCACTTCCTCTCCATTTCCCTACTTTCTCTCTGTTTCAGCCATCTCCCGTAGCTGGGTCTATTTTACGGACCATTGTTGTTCTTTTCTTTCTTTCGCCGAGTAAGCCCATGTCATTCAAACTCTCATTCCCAGCAAATAGGCAATGCAGCCACTGCAGGAATGCCGCCATTGTCCCAAAGACTCGGTATGAGAGGGGGATGGGAGGGAAATGAAGAGAGATACGATTGCATCAGGAAAAAAAAAAAGGTCAAGCATTTGCAGCAGCAGCCCGAGGTGTATAGCCAGTGCATGAAAGGTAAAGAAAGAAGGAGAGAGAGAGAGAGAGAGAGAGAGAGAGAGAGAGAGAGAGAGAGAGAGAGAGAGAGAGAGAGAGAGAGAGAGAGAGAGAGAGAGAGAGAGAGAGAGAGAGAGAGGAAGGAAGGAAGAGAGAGGAAAGGAAGGAAGGAAGGAAGAAGAAGAAGAAGGGAAACAAAGAAGAAGAAGAGAGAAGCAAGGGGAAAGAGAGAGAGAGAGAAAGAAGAGAGAAAGAGAGAGAGAGACAACAATAACAGTAACTGAATACAGAAGCAAAAAGAAGAGAGAGAGAAGAAAGAAAGAGAGGAGGAGAGATAATATAGAAGGGAAAGAAGGAACAGAAATGCAAGGGAGACAAGGGGGTGGGGGTGGAGGGGAGATGAAGACGAAACCAAAACAAAACAACAACAAAAGACTAGAGAATACTAGAGCAGAGGAGAAGAAAAAAGAAAGCAGAAAAAGCAGAAAGACGAAAATGCATGATAAAAAGTTTTAATAAAGAAGAAACAACAACAAATAACACAAAATAACAATTAGCAAAATAAAGTAATCAATTCCAAAAAGAAGAAAAAGATGAATGAATGAATAAAACATAACGGAGTGGGAGAGTAGAACATGGGGAGGAGAAAATGATACAAGAGGGGGGGGGGGGGAAAAAAGGGGGGGGGGAGAAGGAGGGGGGATAATGAAGAAGGAAACAACAGAAAGTGATAGAAAAGGAAAGATAGAAAGAAAGAAGCAAAAGAAAGGAAGTTGTGGTCAACGTTTTGCTGCCTCATCTTCTGTGACGTTCCTGTCTTTCTGTTCCCACGCCGCCCATTTCAATCTCTCCGCTTCAGCCATTCCCAGATTCGTTTTGTCACACCATCAGGGGATAACAGTCTTCAGAGAGTCTGCTAATGTCAGGCCGCCGTGGGGCCACCAGCCAGAGGGGCCAAGCGCTGCTTCTGGGTCCCTTTGGTGGTCATCTGTTTTGAGCGAACGCACAGAGGACACTGCCTACTAAGCCCCCTACTGACGACAGTATTGGCTCAGTCGCGAAGCCTGACTAAGTGAGATGCCCACCTGTCTGGTGACCACCACAACGTCCCTCCGTTGACCTTGTCCCCTGAACCTCCGACCCTGAAGGTTTTGATACAAACTCATTACAGTCACGGAAGCGTATTGAGAAACTAGAACTAAGGTCACCATTAGACCAGAGCAACCGGGGACCACCGAATAACGGATAATTTTCCTTAATGCGTGATGCTCAGAGGGGATGAGGATGATGTGATGCTGCTGCTATGGATATGCGTATGATTTAGAGACTATTTAACAAGCTGCACTCTACGCTTACTACCATAATATATATCTACCACACCTGAGAGATACGGACACCTGCAGTGTTGGTCAGGTACTTTGAGCATCCTCCTCAAAATCGCATCCGTAAAGTAGATGAAACTTGACTGAGTGGTCCCAGTCTTCCCACTGAGCCCACAGCACACTCACTCTGGCTAGGACCCTCCCGGAGTCCGAAAAGAACCGTATGCCTCTTATGGGATTTGAACCTGAGACCTTCCAGCCCGTAACCCAAAGCACTAACCACAGGCGGCTTGGGAATAATGACTGACTCGTTTGATTGCTTTCATAACTCCTTGAGCTGGGGTACTGCACTGAAGTTTTCTTGCCGGGCGCTTTGGGAAAGTAACTTCTCATAGGGCCTGTCCCTTTTCAAGTCATCTGAAGGACGAAGAGAGCAGATTCCAATGGAAGCATCACTCAGAAGTGGGATCAAACTGTACAGCGTCCTTCACAGTGCTGATGTTACTTTTTGATACAGGTGATTGCAACGTCGTTATCGTTTCCCTCTTCTTTTTTTAAAATCTATGTTACTACATTATCTATTAGTTTTCTTTCTTTCTTTCTTTTTCTTTCTTTTTTCTTCTGTCTGTCTTCTGTTATCTTTTCTATTCTTTCTTCCCTCTTTCCTTATTTTCTTTCTTCTCTTCTCCATTTTCTTTTTTTTCTATTTCTTCTTTGTTCTATTTGCTCCTTTGTTAGTTGGGTGGGTTGTCTTTTTCGAAGATGTAGCGCTGTTCATTTTTTTTTTTTTGCTTGTTGTCTTTTTTCCAGGTTTTTGTGTCCTTTTTTAAATATATATAGATGGTCTGTTAGATTATTGCTATTCTTCTCTTTCACCATTTCCTTTTCTTTAGTGCAGACTGATATATTCCATTTCCATCAGTTGTTGTCCTTTGCACATACAGTCAGTCACCCCTGCCTCAGGGTATCAGTGTTCACCCTACCAGCAAACAGGCTGACTTTGATGCATTGCAAATATCAATAAAAACGGATCTGCTAACGAGTGTGTGTGTGTGTGTGAGTGTGTGTGTTGTGTGTGTGTGTGTGTGTGTGTGTGTGTGTGAGTGTGGTGTGTTGTAGTGTGTTATGTCGTGTTAGTGTGTGTTTGTGTGTGATAGTGTGTGTAGTGTAGTTTTAGGTTGTTAGTGTGTTTGTTATTGTGAGTGTGTGTGTGGTGTGGTGTGTGGTGATAGTGTGTAGTGTGTGTGTAGTGTGTGTGTGTGTGTGTGTGTGTGTGTGTGTAGTGTGTAGTGTGTGTGCGCTTGTGTGTGTGTGTTTGTGTGTGTGTGTGTGTAGTGTGTGTGTTTTTTTGTAGAAAATTAGGCGGTCACTGACTTGGGTGAACTTTACCATGTAATAATAATCAGGACGTTTGGCTTAAACCTGATATTACAATCTGCATGTGTTTGACAGACGTGATAAATCACATTCAAAAAAGCGCACGCACGTGAGAAGTTAGAGAGAGAGAGAGAGAGAGAGAGAGAGAGAGAGAGAGAGAGAGAGAGATAGAGGAAGGGAGAGAGAGACAGACAGACAGAGACAGACAGAGACAGACAGACAGACAGACAGACATTCAGACGGAGATAGAGATTGATAAATCGCACTCAAAAGCGCGCGCACACTTGAGATGTTAGAGCGAGGGGAAGGGGGGTGGGGGTGAGGAAGGGAGGGAGAGAGAGAGGCAGACACAGACAGACAAACATATATTACAATCTGCATGTGTTTGACAGACGTGATAAATCACATTCAAAAGTGCGCACGTACGTGAGAAGTTAGAGAGAGAGAGAGAAGGAGAGAGAAGAGAGAGAGATAGAGAGAGAGAGACAGAGACAGAGACAGAGACAGACAGAATCAGACAGACAGAGACAGAGACGGAGACAGACAGTCAGACGGAGATAGAGAATGGCAGAGATGCACAGACGGCAGAAAAACAAACTAAGAGAAAGAAAGACGGGATAGCCTAGTGGTTACAACATTGCGCTCGCAATCTGACGACCCGGGTTCGATTCCCGTTCAAGGGGATATTTTCCCCTGGAGTTAACATCAGTGCAGACTCCACTCTCCCCCAGTTCTTCGGATGATACTATTAACCGAGACCCCGTGTGCGAACGCACGCAGAAAATCTCGCGCACACGTTAAATCCAGTCTCGCTTTTCGTAAGAGTAATGCCATTGTGTGCCGGTGGGAACAGATGACAAAATTTACAAAACCGCATACACACGCGGACTGGATGTAAAAAAGCACATAAGTGTTTATTCCATTATCCTCGACATAAAAGAATAAAATGAATAAATAAATATAAAAAGAAACAATGCAAGGCAAGGCAAGGCAAAATTCTTTATTTTAATGAAAACAAAATTAATTAATAAGCACTCTGTGCATTTTTTTACATTCACAAAAAAAAGAAAAACACCAAGGCAGACAGAAAGAGAGAATCTTCAAATTGATCAAGACGTATGTTTAATCTCCAATGTTACGGCTACAATTTCAGGGATGCAGCCAGGTGCTGTTGATGTGGATGGTATTATCCTGGTTTAGCATCCTGACTGACGTCATCAGGTGATGGAGGTGCCAGCTGTGCTCCACTCACACCGTACAACGGCACAAAGGCACAAAGGGAGGGAGCTGCAGCACACAGTCACACAGGTGTGCAAACACAAATGTTGAACATCTCTAGCGTTGGGGCAGTTCAAAGCATGCAGATAGATGAAAAATTGTTCATGTATCTCTATGTTTGTTTGGTTTCTTTTTTTCTTTGTTTGATGGTCTGTTTCTTTTGCTTTCGTTGTGGGAAGACCTCTTCCCCCCTACCTCTTTATTTCTATTCGTCTTTTCTTTGTTCAAGATTTGCAAATTCCTTTTCATTTGGAATCAAAGAGCAGAGAAGAAAAGCGTGTCCTTTCTTTTGGGGAACCTTCCGTGGGCGTTTGAAATTAGTTTTGCTCGCGTAGGCCATGTTATGGCTATAGTAATAACGATGATGAGTCATGCATGTCGTCAATATCAGGTGACAATATGACGCGTGCCTAAATCAGTTTTATTCCCCTGCGTTGTGATGGAATATGCAATCATGACACGTACGAAAAGTAAGTGTTCTATGTGCATCTTTTATCTGTATGTCTGTTCATATGGATGTATGCCTGTTACCTTCATTGCTTCGTTAATATGGCATCGTTACGCCCACTAAGCCATCAACGATGCAAAGTTATAGCATGAGGAGAAAGAAATAACATTCTTGAGGGGATAGAAGTTAGCATGAAAATTACTTTTCAGGTGGTTGCTCAGATTTTCGGTTTTGTAAACCATACAGCGCAACTCAAACAAAACTGATGCAGACAGAGAATGCATGGTACTTATGTAGAAATATGATCGAGCATGGACAGGAAGAATGACTGCAATTTCAGTAAGTTATATTCCATGAACAAAAGACAAAGGCTACAACAGCAACAACAACAGCAATAGCAGCAGCAGCAGCGAGCAACAACAAAGCATCAACAACATTTAAACTAAATCCACTTTAGGTAGAAGATATAACAAAAAAAGCAACAACCTGCAATATCAGAACAGCCTTTGGTAATGACAGCCATGGACAAGGTCTCCATTTCAGCTCACCTCTTGCTTCATTCTGCCATCGTCTTTCTTGCCCCAGTAGCTGAAATTTCCAATTCCGCGGGCTCGTCTTTTTACTCTTTTCTCCCAGCAGCATCTTCATGCCCTTCAGACGTCCATTTTGGCCTAACAGCCAATTGCTGTTTTTGTCTGAAATTGTGCAAATGATGCTATGTAGAAAGAGTGAAGGGGAAAGAGGGAGACAACAAGTTGGATAATGTGGTGTGGTGTTGTGGTGTGGTGGGGGGGGTGGGTGGGGGGGGGAGGAGGTGATGTAATGCCAACAACACGAGACATGGTGTGTGTGCAGGGAGGACCAGCCCTCTGGCAGCATTGTCCTGCAGGTCTCCACTTCTGGTGCCTGGATCAGTGCACAGTGGTATGTGACAGTGGTTTCCTGAATGAAATCTCTCTCTTCCCCCCCCCCCCCCCCCTCTCTCTCCCTCCCTCTCTCTCTCTGCAGCCAATATCCTTTTCCCCCCTTTTATAACTAAACCAAACCATTAACCTGTTACCAGTTGTTTAGATTAAAAAAAACCAGTTCACGCCATGGGACGTGGCAGTTTATCACCAGCTGAAACTACAGTCACCATTCAACATGGTGTCTTATTTGCAGAGAGCGTCCCTGGTGCTATGTAACAATGTAGTAAATGGCTCAGTAAATAGATACTTGTTACCACTTCTCACACAGCGACAGAATCAGGAGTGGTTTGAAGTTTCTTCAATTTCAATATCATAGAAAGCGGCACTCCCCACCGCCCCCCTGTTCCTAATGGCAAACAAAACATCTCTAATGTTTAAAAGTGTTTTTTTAAAGTTAAAATACTCTTGCGTGTTTGACTAGAACAGAATCCTCTTTGAGAATGAATATAGCGTACTTGTATCTGATGATTATTATCAGCATACATTTTTTTTTAGTAACAAAGGGTTTTAGAAAAACTAATTTTTTCCCACTCATTATGTAGGGTTATGAGGTTCAGTAATAGAGAGATTTGCAACCGTTTTCCCACCGTTAAGGTAGCCACATTCCAGCTTTGAGTAAGATGTCTAAGCAGGACATCAATCTGCAAGGTTTTAAAAAAATGTTTCATCTGTTCCTTCAGGCACGCATTGGTCTGTTCTTGCCAAAGGCAAACAGGTTTTAACGTGTAGGCAAGCTGTTCTGCGCGCGTTCATATGAGCATGGGACATCGGTTTATAGTGACATCTGAAGGACTTTCTTGGGGGATGGGAGCCGGTTCTGGTGTTACCTCAAAGGGAAAGGCGGGGGTCTCAGTGGTGGCTCAAACCTGCAGTCATAAAGCGAGCTCAACGCTGCAGCCACTAGGCTATTCGGGGCCCCAATAAATTGATTAAAGTGTGAGTTTTTTAAGCCAGCAAGATAATAACTGCAGATAGTTTTATAACAGAATGCTACCCTTCATTAGGAACTCATTTGGACAGTTAATAGCTGCTTGAGGGGCTTAAAAAGAACAAAACAAAATTGTTCGTTTCGCTTCTTCATAATTTGATGATTTCGTGTTGGCTGAAGTCTGAATTAATCACATCACAATATTGATTAAAAGGCAGCAGCACAATAAACTTTAATGATTGTAGTTATTATAATATTATTATCTACTACTTTCAGTTCCTACATATTTCTCTGCATTTGAATTGGGCTAGTCGGTGCCGGGGAGATCGTATCACTTTCATGGCAGCCCCTGCCCTTGGAGTCCGCATGACTATTGCTGCGCCTCATAAAAATAATCCTATCTACCGGGACTTGCCTCCCTAGGAGAGTGCTATTGCTCCACTTTTCGGCATGGGAGGACACACTTGTCTGCAGAGCAGTAAACTTTTTTCCACATAGGACCTTGGTTTATAATTTCACCCAAAAGATTAGTACCTAGACCACATAGTAAAGGTATGATAGTTGGGAGAAAACTCCAAATTTGGATGAGAATAGATCCCACGACCTTTTCGCTTCCTAGATGGGTGCTTTACAATGCTGGTTGGTGCAGAACACTGATTCTCATACGGCTTTACTGTGGCATTCACCAATCTTTTGTTTGCTTGTAATGGAGGGCTGCCTTGCCTGACTTCTAAATCATTTTGTGGGAGGTGGTCACAATGCTATCATCTGACTAAACCTGTCAAAAGCTGGGGTAAAGGTATTGTGACCTCACCTGTCAATACTTTGGAATGGATATTTCGGTAACAAATACAGCCAGCTGTCGATATCAGTTGTTCTGTGGAAGATATTGTAAGCTATAAGTGGAGGGAAGTGATTCTATTGTTTTGAGTGATATTGCGCATTTTGGATGTTCCAGTGGAGATGGTGGATAGTTTTTTCTTTTTATATATTCGTGGAGAAGCAGCATTTTTGTATTTTAGATATCACAGAGGAAGAAAATGTGTTTTGATGTTGCAGTAAGTGTTGTTGATTTTAGAGGTCAAAGTGGAGAGTAAGTAATGTATTTTAGATGTTGCGGTAAAGGGGAAATGTATTTTAGATGTAGCAATGAGGGAAAGTGCTGTTTTTTAGATTTTGCAGTTGATGGGGAAATAATAATAATTTTTTTAGATGTGGCAGTAGAGAGAAGATAATGTATCTTAGATGTCCCAGTGAATGAAAGTGTTGTCAGGGAATGAAATTGCTATATTATAGATGTCCCAGTGAATGAAAGTGTTGTCAGTGAATGAAAGTGCTGTATTTTAGATGTTCCAGTAAATGAAAGTGTTGTCAGTGAATGAAAGTGCTATATTATAGATGTCCCAGTGAATGAAAGTGTTGTCAGTGAATGAAAGTGCTATATCATAGATGTCCCAGTGAATGAAAGTGCTGTAGTTTAGATGTCCCAGTGAATGAAAGTGTTGTAGTTTAGATGTCCCAGTGAATGAAAGTGTTGTAGTTTAGATGTCCCAGTGAATGAAAGTGTTGTCAGTGAATGAAAGTGCTATATCATAGATGTCCCAGTGAATGAAAGTGCTGTATTTTAGATGTCCCAGTGAATGAAAGTGTTGTAGTTTAGATGTCCCATTGAATGAAAGTGCTGTAGTTTAGATGTCCCAGTGAATGAAAGTGTTGTATTTTAGATGTCCCAGTGAATGAAAGTGCTGTATTTTAGATGTCCCAGTGAATGAAAGTGCTGTATTTTAGATGTCCCAGTGAATGAAAGTGCTGTATTTTAGATGTCCCAGTGAATGAAAGTGCTGTAGTTTACATGTCCCAGTGAATGAAAGTGCTGTATTCTTCTCTCATTCTTTCACGTCTGGGCTATTGTAATTCTCTTTTGTCTGGTCTGCCAGCATCATCTATCCACTCCCTTCAACGTATACAAAACTCCGCAGCTCGACTAGTTCTCAGAAAGAAAAAATCTGAGCACATTACCCCTCTCTTGCGATCTCTCCACTGGCTGCCTGTGCCACAGAGAGTAAATTAGTACCCTCTGTTACAAATGTCTCCACAAAACTGCACCCTCCTACCTCTGTGAATGTCTTAACCTGTACACTCCTTCACGTTTCCTCCGCTCTACTGCAGATACCTTGTGCCTACGAATACCTAGATTCAACCAATCCACTGTTGGCCGCCGCTCTTTCTCTATTTCTGGTCCATCGACCTGGAATGAGCTCCCTCTCTCTCTTCGCCAGGAACCTAGTTATGACACTTTTAAATCCAGCCTCAAGACATATTTATTTCAAACCTAAGATTTCCCCCCTCCTGTTTCATATCAGAGCTATCCCACCCTCACTAACCCATGTCCTATCACCCTGCTAAAGTATAGGACCTAAATGAGTGTGTGTGTGTGCTTTTGTAAAAATTTGACTATTGAAATTGTATTTAATAGATTTTGTCTGCAGCGCACTATGTTTGTAAATATCTGTTTGTTTAAACTATTGATCATTTATCATTGATTGCATGACTGTGTAAGATTAGGTTGAATGCATGCGCTTTGATTTGTCTTTTCAAGATATAGCGCTATATAAGTTCCATGTATTATTATTATTTATTATTATTTTAGATGACCCAGTGAATGAAAGTGTTGTATTTTAGATGACCCAGTGAATGAAAGTGTTGTATTTTAGATGACCCAGTGAATGAAAGTGCAGTATTTTAGATGTCCCAGTGAATGAAAGTGTTGTATTTTAGATGACCCAGTGAATGAAAGTGCAGTATTTTAGATGTCCCAGTGAATGAAAGTGCTGTATTTTAGATGACCCAGTGAATGAAAGTGCTGTATTTTAGATGACCCAGTGAATGAAAGTGTTGTATTTTAGATGACCCAGTGAATGAAAGTGCTGTATTTTAGATGACCCAGTGAATGAAAGTGCTGTATTTTAGATGACCCAGTGAATGAAAGTGCAGTATTTTAGATGTCCTAGTGAATGAAAGTGTTGTCAGTGAATGAAAGTTTTGTATTTTAGATGTCCCAGTGAATGAAAGTGCTGTATTATATATGTCCCAATGAATGAGAGTGTTGTATTTTAGATGACCCAGTGGAGGGAAGTTTTGCCAAAAGCTGGAAGTGAGGTTGCGTTTTTGGAACAAATGGCAGCCTTCTTGTCAGAGATAGACAGCTCCTGGTCAGCGCAAGGCGCAGTTTGTGGTGGTCATCCTGGGGTGAATGGGAGATTGACATTGAATTTTTGGCCGCTGGTTTATCAGGTTAGTTGGATGATGGATTTGCTATTTTGGTCGGCACTAATTCTTTGAAGTTGAAATGGAACTGCAATTTTACTTCTGTTGTAGGTGAAGTTGATTCGTTGTCCTCAGGCTGAGAGTAAAAGCTTTGCTTGATATTTTGTTTGTTTATATTAGCGGTACTCCGACATGTCTGGACTGTAGCAAATTACTAAATCATAACTTTCACAGTTTTAAAGGTTGTGAAACAAAAGAAAGTAGTTGATTTCATCGTATCAAAGGAGATATATCAGTAAACAGTTATGATGAAAGATAGATCTACAGATTTCGTTCTCTTTGATCTAAAATGTAGACAAGTGAATAACATAATCTTTTATTGATTGAATGTGACAAAAATGGTTTATAAAGAAAACCTAGTAAAAGAAAAAAGGAACTAAATGCATACAAGCTAGAAACTAAAAGTCAAGGCTAGGAATACTAACAAGAACAAATAGAGTGTAAACATGTTCACAGTCCTGTTGCAGCTTGACAGACGGCTACTGAAGGGATTGAATATGGCGAGAACTTGTTCTGAGCTATGGGTCCATACTGTATTGTGCAGCAGGCGAGCAGGGCTAGGAAGAGATAGTACACTATAGGTACAGGGTGTGGTGTGGTGTGAGGCCGCCCAGATTTCTTCCACGCTGGCCTGGGGCATGGAATTCCAGCGCTCAGATTTGTGAATTATTTATTTTTTTAGGGGATCAAAGTTTGTGTGTGAACTAAGCAAAGACTGAGATGAGAGTAGCTTGTGAAGTGCTGATATTACGTTATGTGGCTGGGACAGTGGGCGACAAGAAAAGGGATAATTGATATGAATTGATATTAGCTATGTAAAGCCAGTGTGGGTGTGAGTGTAACATGGTTGTGTATGTTGACTAGTTGATGGTTTCTTTCTGATAATTATATGTGTGAAATCTCAGTGAAGTTTCCGGATATTTTGTGTGCGCATGCTTGTGACTGTGAGAACAAGATTGCGACATATAAGAGAAAGAGACCATGATATTTTATTCTGTCTTTCCAGTCAGTATGAATTTCTGAATGGATGTGTGTATCCACGTATACACATAGTGTAGTTGATCTTTAATGTGCACAAGAGTTCTGTAAGCGGGAGTATTGCTGACTCCCGGGTTATAACATTTACCCATACACTTCTGTGCCTGTGGTGAGTTGGTGTCAAAGCCTTGGGGGTTGGAAGTTCATGGGAGAAGGTTGCTTGGGGGGGGGGGGGGGGGGGTGGGGGGGAGGAACGCTGTAGTGGTCCCCACCCCGGGTGCACGTCTCATGCAGTCTGGCTCTGCGACTAAGCTGTCACTGTTGTCAGGACAGGGGCTTAGTAAAGGTGTCCTGCGTATGTTAGCCTGGAATACGCATCACTAAACATCACAAAAGTGACCCTGCAGCAGTGCAGAGCCGCTCTGGCTGGTGGCCTGAAGACAGCTTGACATTGGGAGGCTCCTTGTGGACTTCAGACCTGAGGATGCGACATGGCAGATCTGGGTGTGGCTGGAGTGGGGAGATTGAAATAAGCAGTGTGGAAACAGCAGGAGAGGAATTTACAGAATATGAGACAGCACCCCCCTCCCCCACCTCCCCCCGAAAAAACCAACGACAACAACAAAAACCAAACAAAAAACATAGAATGATAAACACTGGTGTCAGATTATGAAGTTGAAAAGAAGACATAAGTGCAATTTTAATATGTTTGTGAGTTCGCGAGTGTGTGTGCGCGCACGCGCGGGAGAAAGAAGAAAAAGCAAATTAAAAAAAAGAAAATGGAGCAATTAAGAAATATAATAAGTCAACCGGGAGATGACAAAGAAAACAAAGAAAAGGACAAGAAAATAAACATTTCCTTCAAAGCAATGGCAGAGAAAAAGAGGAAACCAAACCAAACCAAGCCTAAAGAAAGAATAATAATTATAGGAGAAGAAACAAAGAAGCGCAACAACCAAGAAAGAAAAGAAACATACAAGTAAACACACAAGCTCTGAGCAGCTATACAGACATTTTCTAACAACCAAAAAAAGGTTAAGACAAAACAAAAAGAACAAACAAAAAAGCCCCAGATGGTCTCAGTTTTACTGTCTTAGCTAAAGGGGAAACAATTTAAACTGGGAGAGAAGTTGTGTGAGGATATCTCAACCTCCCTGATGGAGTCACACAAACTGAAACAGCATAAAAACAGAGAGAACGTGCGGGGAAAAAAGCACAAAAGGAGCCAGGACACAAGGGGGAAACTGAGGATTGGTAGTAGATGTGGTAAGAAAGGGGCATCTATGGCTCTGCGGTGGAGAGGGAAGTAAGTGTGTGTGTGTGTGTGTGTGTGTGTGTGTGTGTGTGTGTGTGTGTGTGTGTATGTGTGTGTGTGTGTGTAGTGTGTGTGTGTGTGTGTGAGAGAGGGAGAGAGAGAGAGAGAGAGAGAGAGAGAGAGAGAGAGAGAGAGAGAGAGAGAGAGAGAGAGAGAGAGAGGAGAGCTGGCTATAAAAAGAGACAGGGTCAGACAGAGGGACAGGCAGCAGACATACAGACAGACGTAGGCACGAAAAGAGTGAGGTGCAGAGAGAGAAAGAGGAGTGGGGAACCCACAGACTTACAGACAAACAGACAGAAAGACAAACAAACAAACAAACAGCACGCATTATATTGTGTATAATTATGTTTGCCTGTGTGTCTGCCTTTGATAGATCTTGAGTAGTCTGCAGTCAACGCACCAGTAGTAATCTAGTTTCCTTAATTTTCTCTATGTATTCTGTGCTAGTTAAGAATAACCATCCCTAACTTGGTCTGACTCGAGAGAAAACACAGAGGAAGTAAAGCAAAATAACAAAACAAAACAATATATCAAAGAAAAAATACAACCAACCAAATAGTCAAGATAACTGAAAACGGCACGTGTTTTGTTACCCCGGTGGCTCTGCCCCGCTTGTTTGGGCTTATCACCTGATAGAACGATAACCATGTTGGACACAGTACAAACAGCAATCAGATAATATTAACGCAATACAAATTAAATTATGCCCTCCAGTCCTCTAGCTCTTCTTCTTCTTATTCTTCGGAGGGCCGGGGTGCTGTAGCAGAGTGGTTAAGATTGTTGGGTTCAATCCTGCGGGTTCATGACTTGAGGGTACGAATCCCGGTATAAGTATCTGTTGAATTAACGTGGGTTTGGTTTTTTTACGATTTCCCAGCTCGACTTAAAGGGGCAGGCTTGCCTGTGTCTTACTTCTCTTCTTGTAAATACAAATCTTATGCAGAAGATCAAACATGCATGGCAAAGATCCCGTAGTTTATGTTAGCGTTTGGTGGGTTACGATAACACGAACATACCCAGCATGCATCTTGTAATCAAATGAGCCCCTTTGAAGTCGGACTATGCTGTCTGAATCCTGCGGGCAGACTTGTGCAGAATGACAAGCACGAGAAGACCAGGCACTGCACACCCCACCAGGAAAGTGAAGGCAGAGAAGAGAAGAAGATTCCGCCAGCTGCTGTCCATAGATAGTAACATAATGTATTTGAGTCAAACCCTCACGGCTTGGATGGTTGTCTGAAAAATAATCTGTTTTAGAGTAATCTGCAAACTTGTCGGAATAGATTGTACACATAGACAATAGTCTAATAGAAGAGGTAACGCCCCGCTTAGAAAGTAAGCAGTCACAGGTGCGATTCCTTTTTAAAACTCAACTTTTCCTACATCCACTGGAGTTTGAGTGATAGTCTGAAATGAGGTCTTGTGTGCAACACATTGTTTGGTGTACATAAAAACTCAGGGGAACAAGAGAGCAAGTGATCTCTGGTAAAATTATGTTGAAAAAAGCCCCTTTCATACAGAAACAAATAGAAAAATAAAGAAAAACGGGTAGCGCTGTTCTTGTGGTGACGCGCCCTTTTAGGAGTGTGCAGCCGACATTTGTCACCCACAAATCTGCCTGGACTGAAAATGGCATACGGGACAATAAAATGCTGATTTGCAATGTTAAATCAATGAAGGTAAACATTCATGTTCTCCCTTTTGATTAAATTTCCCTGTGACGGTCAATGAAGCGGTGTTATGTAGCAGTACGTAGAACTTCTGCACATGTCCCTAGGCACACAGGTCAACATTGGTGGTAATGAGATTAAAGTTTTGTGAATATTTCCTTTATACATCTTGTTTTTGTTGGGCATACCGTCACTTTACAACCTGATAGCAAATTCTGAAAAGTAAAAAAGTTTTTTAAGACATAGATACAGGACATAGCCAAATCTAGATCAGAACATAAAATCAATTTACTGAACTGAAAGAGAGGTAGGACCATCCAAATAAAACTTGCGTGAAAACAGTTCCCACTTCGTTCAGATTTGCCCAGGTGTGTCAGGCGATTGAAGAAGCAGTCAGTGTAGCAGAGATAGGGAATTAAGCTGCTCGACTTCTTGTGTCATTGTACTCTTCAATCTCTGCCTGTGCTGGCTCCTCTCTTGTGCTGTCTTCATTTTCTTCACACGCTGACTGGCAGGGTAGTACAGGAAGACTGAAATAGCACAGACAAGAAGTGGAATGTATGTATATAACCGACAGAGAGAAACAACAGACTACTTTACATGCAAAGAAGTGAAAAGTGTGTGGACACAGAAAAAAATATATAAAGCTAAGACAGATATTGTAGAAGAAACTGCAGAGAACCACAAGTGAACAGGCAAATGCATTGTTTTTTTAACAGGGAAATAATGTCTAAAGTCTCCTTCTAAGCGTAGCCCACACGTCCAAATACAAATAGGAGTTGTGTTAGTCTGTCGGTTCTTTTTCCCAGTTCAGCGGTGTTCCTTTTCCGTAACTCAGCCTGAGTTGATGTATTCCAGTACACGAGGCAGAGTGATATTCACATCAAAAGGCAAAGGTGTCCCATAACCTATGTGGTCGTAGGGAAGTCAGACATCAGAGACCTCACTTCTCCAGGGGCCAGCATATTGAGGGCGGCGCCAATCTCCTCTCCCTCGCTGCTGTTCCTTCCCTGACCCTAGAGAGGCAGGTACCCATTTACAGCTGGGTGAACTGGCGGACTGCATTGAAGCCAAGGCGCGCAGACGGTCACCCGTCCAAGTGGTAACCACGCTCGATGCTGCTTAACTTGGCTGGGGGAAAGCGAGTGCCCTGACCACTGAGCTATCCCGTCGCCCTTAGCATGGGTTTAATAAAAGACCCACGCCTTATTTAGGAACAAAATTGGAGTCAACGTTTTTGCCATGTGCAGCCAATTCGCTTTTTCTTTCTTCGAATTTTGTTCTGTAAGGTTCGGCTTTTACAAACGTAGAAACCAAAGTTAAAAAAAAAGAATAAGCGTTTATAATTATATATTTGATGATGGTTTCTTAAGAAATAGAAACAAGATTTTAAATATGAAAATGTCATTTCCTTAAATCTGTTGAACCTTGAATTGACAATACAGCGAGGCCTAAGGGCACAAAGCTAATATAAATAAAACTGTCCACACGTAGGTTTGTATATACTCTATCAGATGTGAACAAGCCATATTTACCAAAAGTAACATTTTTCTTTTTCAATTATTTTCACAGCATTAAAGTTAAAAAATGAATTTAACCAAATATTTTGGTCTCCATCGGCATGGAAATACTAATGTAAGCCTTTCGTTTAAGAATAATGTGTTATACAAACATGATAAAGAATTTTTGGTAAGCATATAAAATAAACAACTGTATTTTCTTTATTTTATTATGAATATGAAACAGCTGAAGTTATTGCTGTGCGATTTTTACGTGCATTCTGTATTCAAATTTTTTTTTTTTTTGGGGGGGGGGGGGGGGGGGAGGGCGGGTGAGAGGGATATAGTCTTTTGGGTTTTGCATATACATGTGTAGGTTTGACATGGTTCGGCCACGTCACCCGACACAACACTCTGCCAAAAACAGTACTGCAGGGAACACTCGAAAGTGGCAGAAAGAGGGGAAGACAGAACAAGTCATGGATGGACAACATCAGAGAATGGACCAGGATGAATGACTCGGCACTACTGCGCAGAGCCGAGGACCGAGATGGATGGAGGAGGCTTACCACGGCATCGTCTTTCGTGTCTCCTCCACGACCGCCAAGGTCACGGGACTGATGATGATGATGATGTATAGGTTTATCGAAGTCTGTATGGAAGCTAATGTACTCTTATTTCTGCAATAGCATTGAGTCTGTAATAATGGCGCTCCATAACTTGTTCATGCTTCCGACAGATGAGAATTATAGAATTCTGGAAAAAAAGAGAAAAAAACAACAACTTAGCTGCAATAGCAAACCGAAGATAACTTCACCCCAAATTAAATCTGAAAATGATCAAACACAAACACCCACACAAAGATAGAGAGAGAACAAAATGAACAAATGCATTATTTTAATTAGTGTGGAAATGAGCTTTGGCGAACATTGCATTGTTTTCGCTTTAACACCTAATCAAAAAGACAGTGGGCGAAAGCACACACACATGCGCGCGTGCGCGCACACACATCGTAAACTCAAGCATACAAACACACACGTACCTACGCGCACACACACGCACACGCACGCACACACACGCGCGCGCGCGCATGGGCGCCTACGTGCACGCACACGGGGAGCCGGTGATAATGCCAAAAAAAACCCAACCCATTTTGCTTATCCCAGTTGTTGGCGTGAGGTGGTGGTGTTGGCGTGAGGTGGTGGTGTTGGCGTGAGGTTGTGGTGTTGGCGTGTGGCGTGAGGTGTTGGTGTTGGCGTGAGGTGGTGGTGTTGGCGTGAGGTGGTGGTGTTGGCGTGAGGTGGTGGTGTTGGCGTGAGGTGGTGGTGTTGGCGTGTGGCGTGAGGTGTTGGTGTTGGCGTGAGGTGGTGGTGTTGGCGTGAGGTGGTGGTGTTGGCGTGAGGTGGTGGTGTTGGCGTGTGGCGTGAGGTGGTGGTGTTGGCGTGAGGTGGTGGTGTTGGCGTGAGGTGGTGGTGTTGGCGTGAGGTGTGTGGTGTTGGCGTGAGGTGGTGGTGTTGGCGTGAGGTGGTGGTGTTGGCGTGAGGTGGTGGTGTTGGCGTGAGGTGGTGGTGTTGGCGTGAGGTGGTGGTGTTGGCGGCAGTGGCTGTACGTCACAGCCAGGCAGTATCGCCTCACTGGACCAATGTTCTCTGCAACTACATGCAGTTGTTTTGTTTTTAGTGCCAGTCGTTTTCTGCGCTTTATTTTGTGGAAGAGAGAGAGAGAGAGAGAGAGAAGAGTTGGAGGGAGGGAGGGAGGGAGGGAGAGAGAGAGAGAGAGAAGAGAGAGAGAGAGAGAGAGAGAGAGAGAGAGAGAGAGAGAGAGAGAGAGAGAGAGAGAGAGAGAGAGAGAGATGGATGATAATGATGATGATGTCAACGACGATGATGACTGTGTGTGTGTGCGCGCGCTTGAAGATATGTTGTGCTTTTATGTATATTTCTACTTATAATTTTGTCACTTCTCTCTTTGTCTTCACCCTCCCCATTTATATCACCTTCTCTTAAATTTTCTAAACCCTTCCCCCCACAGGAACTGCTGTCAGTCCTATGTATGTTGAGGTTTTCAAGCGCTCTGTTATCAATCAATGTCAATAAGCCATTTCATTTGTTAATGCAGTCATTCATTCATTTCTTCATTCGTTTATTTATCCGTTTATTAATTTATTCTTTCATTCATTGTTGTGCAAAAGTGACGATACATACATACTCAGAAAATAATCAATATGCAGACTATACCATGATATACTATAATAATTAAATTGAATGATTCAAATCTACAAGAAAATGAAAAAAAATTACACAAAAAAGAAATCATCCCGCCAACAAACCACCCGTTCCTCTTTACTGACCTGAAAGAAAAGATATCACAAGTAACTTCAACCATTCACACATGAAGATGTTTGGTTATAGGCAAACCGTGGATAGGAGACAACAATCCTTTCCCTTCCCACATCTCTGTACTAAAGATCCTTTAATGGACTTCACGGAGGACTGTTGCATAAAAGTTGCTGTTGCCGACTTTTGTTTATTGGGAGTACTGTATGTGCTCTTGCTCTGTCCTTGTCTAATATTAATTTTGTTGCTTTCCAAATAAAAACAGAACTATAGTATAAACCTGACGAGGTCAGTGAAGCCATGACAGCAGAGACTGTTACCTTTTGTGACCGAATGGCGATCTCTAAAACAACCCCATGCCCCAAAGAACACGGATCGAAAGAAAGGTTATAATTTTAGCAGGCTTTGACAAACGCTGTAATCGAATGGTTAAGACAGTTTTACTTCAATCCCGTGTGTCTACGAAGTCGTGAGTTCAAATTTAGTTTCTTCATTCCCTTAGTGTATATACACATGCAGAAGACCAATAGCCACGTCAAAGATTCCGTAGTTTATGTCAAGAGCTACACTGAAAGCGGAACGTGTCGGCTGAGACCAGCAGACAGACCTGCAGAGTTACAAACACAGCAGAAGACAAGGCACTACCACCCCACACGGATAGGGACGGCATAGCCTGGTGGTTAGAGTGATGCGCTGTGATCTGCTGACCCAGGCTCCAAACTCGTTCAAGAGGACTTTTCCTCCGGAGTCAACATCAGTGCCGACTCCACTACCCCTAAAAGTCTTTCGGATGAGACTATAAACCGAGGTGACGTGTACGAACGCACGTAGAAGATCTTGCGCACATGTTATAACCTGATCCGCTTTTCGGAAGAGTAGTCTATTGTGTGTCGGTGGCAACGGATGACAAAATTTACGAAACTACTCACGCACGGTGACTGGCTGTAGAAAAGCACACGAGAGCTTATTCCATTATCCTCGGAATGAAACAATGATATGAAAATAATTTTAAAATAAAACGTAAGGGAAGGCAGCGGAGGGATATAGAGATATGGGAGAGACAACGGAACACGATATCTATTTGTGCAGTTCTGTTACATCCACACATCAAAATCTCTGTGTTTTTCTAGAAATTTTTTAAAGTCTTATATATGGTTTAATTTATGACTTCATTGTTGATTTCAACGAAATATGAATATTCTACTTCTAAGCCACATTATTTAGAAATGGTAACGCATTAAAAGAAATATGGGGAATTTGATAGAGAATTATTTTTTAAAAAGGAATAAGGATGCCGTGTTAGTTTCATAACGACCATTTAAAGTTTAACCATTTAGCAACGTCGATGATAATGTATGAATACATAACCATGCTGGCAAAATAAGAACAAAACAATTCACTTCAAAGCATGTTTCACACAGCTAACGGAAACACCACTACCCAGCATTGTCTAACAACGTACTTTATAAATCAACGCTCTATGAATGTCACAATCTGTTTTCTTAGAGCAGAACGATTACGATCTTTACAGCAGGGTCTCAAAAACTGTGTAGGCACACATAGGAACACACTCATAGACTCACTCTTGTACAAACGCAATATTCTGTCGGTCTGCCAGTCTCTCTCTCTCCCTCTATCTGCCTCTGTCTCTGTTTCACTCTCTCCTGTGCCTTGCTCACAAGCATGCATTCAGGCACACAATGACACAGACGCATTTACTTACTCGCACAGAGACAGAGAGCGAGAGCAAGAGAGAGAGAGAGAGAGAGAGAGAGAGAGAGAGAGAGAGAGAGAGAGAGAGAGAGAGAGAGAGAGAGAGAGAGGCAGACAGCCAGACAGACAGAGACAGACAGACAGACAGAGACAGACAGACAGAGAGTTTGACCAACCAACTTACCGACAGATACAAAGAGACAAACACAGACAGACAAACAGACTGAAAGACAGAAGAAAGCGTGACAGAGCTAGCTAGGAAAGCTTAATTGCTTATCCACTTACGATCCTAATTGGACTGTCCTGCTGAGAAGAAGAGGAGTGGAGTAAGGGAGGCGGGAGGAAGAAAGGGGGGGGGGGGGAGAATGAACAGTGCAGGGTGGAAGGGATCCTGTTGAAAAGGGGACAGAGGTGGAATAAACAACCCAACGAAGACATGATTTTTAGGGGATTCATTTAGGGAGGCAATTAATGTGAAGAACTCTTTTTTGTTTTCTTGGGAATATCCAGCCAACGTGGACAAATGAAGAAGACGAGAGAGAGAGAGAGAGAGAGAGAGAGAGAGAGAGAGAGAGAGAGAGAGAGAGAGACAGAGACAGACAGACAGAGACAGACAGACAGACGGATAGACGGACAGACGGACAGACAGACACACCCAGACACCCAGGCACAAAACACACACACACACATACACACACACACACACACACACACACCACACACACACACACACACACACACACACACACACACACACACACACACACACACACACACACACACACACACACACACACACACACACACACACGCATGCACGCACGCACGCAGAGAGAGAGAGAGAGAGAGAGAGAGAGAGAGACAGACAGACAGACAGAACAGACAGACAGACAGACAGACAGACAGACAGACAGAGACAGAGAGCAATAAAAGATGGAAAAGGCTTAACACAAACATTTTTTTCCCGACGCATACTTTC
Organism: Rapana venosa; assembly: GCA_028751875.1. Lineage (NCBI taxonomy): Eukaryota > Metazoa > Mollusca > Gastropoda > Neogastropoda > Muricidae > Rapana > Rapana venosa. The sequence goes on along the minus strand of CM054136.1, from coordinate 24,616,845 downwards.
CTTAATCAACGCACGCACTCTCTTACGCCCCTTTAATCAAAGATGGAAGAGGGCGTGGTGTAGGAGGAGAACACTGTGGGGGAGGGGGAGGGGTGGAGGATGGGGGAGAGAGGTGGGTGAGTGTGGGGGGGTGGGGGGTCAACATTAATAAACAACAATCATTGTCATCGCCTTTGCTTTGCTACTGCTGCACAGTGTAGATTCTATTACCTCAGTTTTCCTCCAGTAGTTCTGTTGTCAGTTTGTTTGTCTGTTTGCCTGTCTGTCTGTCTGTCTGTATGTATGTATGTATGTATGTTTGTATACATATATATGTGTGTGTGTATGTGCGAGTGTGTATGTATGCATGTATAATGCATGTGTCTATACCCTATCAATGCATGTAAGCATAAGATATAGGCCTGCAGACGCACAATCACATCATAGTCATGTTAACAATAACATAGATAACTCTATCAAGTGATGATGCCGCCCAAGACGTGTTACTCATAACTCTGTAGACTCAGTGTTGTTCTCCAGTTTCTGCCTGAGGATACCACAACAGCTCCAGTTTGGTTCTAACCTTCCCATCCTTCTCAAATTGCCCTAGGTCACTGTCTATTGCCGAGAGCAAATTTTCTGTACACTTTAGAAGACTGAGGAAAACGTAGACCATTTCATAGCCGTAAAAACCAGACCTGATCTTATATCTCTTGTTCTTTTTAATTATCACTGGCTACCAGCTGATAAAAGCATAACATTAAGAAAAACCAGCCAGCCAGCCAGCTTACAGTTCAGCCTATTGATCAACCAACCAACCAACCAACCAACCAAAGAGACAAACAAACAAACGACAAAATCAAAGTTCCCTGTATCTTCCCGTCCCTCTTTATAACCAGAATCCTGGTTTTTTTCCCCCGTTGTCTGTTTTTTTGTTTTCAATGTGTGATGGTCTGGTACTGATTGTTTCCATTTCTGAAGGGAACAGAGTACATCGCCAAGCGTTCTTATAAATTATGGAAGATTCCAGTGAATTGGGCGTGGCTCTGTTCCTGGGGTGGCGGTTTGTTCTATATTTGTACCTATATCCGCTCATTTCAATCTCCCCGCCACAGCCATACCAGATTCGTTATATCTCATCTCCAAGGATCAGAGGTCCACTGGGAGCCCATCAATATCAGGCCGCCCTGGGGCCATCATCCAGAATGGCCCTTCACTTCTGCTGGGTCACTTTGGTGGGGTTCAGTGGTGCCTGTTCTGAGCTAAAATACGCAGGACACCACCTACTAAGCCCCCTACTAACGACAGTATTAGCTCAGTCGCGGAGCCAGACTGAGTGAGATGCCCACCCGAGGTGGCAACCACCATAACGTCCCTCCATCGACCGCTCCCCACGAACCTCCAACCCCCAAAGGCTTTGACACAAACTCACCACAGGCACAGAAGTGTATGGGCAAACCGAATGTGAGGTCACCATGAGACCAGAGCAACTGGGACCACCGACTCAGAGGCATTTTTTTTTTATTGCATGATGATCAATGATAATGAGGATGATGTAATGCTGTTGCTGTGGAAGAGCATATGCTTTGAGACTACTTGACAGGGTTGTACTCTACGCTTACTATCATAATATATCCCCGGCGTCAACCGGGCCCGAGAGATACAGACACCTGCAGTGTTGGTCAGGTAATTTGAGCAACACTCTCAAACTCGCATCCCGTTAAGTGGATGAAGCTCGACTGTGTGGTCCCAGTCTTCTCACTGAGCCCACAGCACACTCACTCTGGGTAGGAGCCGGCCGGAGTCCGAAAAATCCCTATGACTGATGGGATTCAAACCAGCGACCTTCCAGTCCGAAATCCAAGGCGCATACCATTGCGCCATGGCGGCTGGTAAATTGTCCATTTTCTGGTTGTGCTTCGTAGTCCCTAGTTGCTCCAGACATTGGATGTCATATATCTCAACCACGTGTCTTTTCTTTATCTACTTTCTGGATTGACCGTTCTTTTTACATGCATGGCTTGTAACTCAGATGGGTTTTTTCCCGTCATTGCGATAATGGTGTATCAAGTAATGCTAGTTTTTTTAACAGATAGTTTTTTTCAACCATTTTTTTTGCTGTCATCTTAAAACTGCTGGGTGTCCTCCTCTAAGTGATTATGCAAAACGACAATCAAATATGGGTAAGAACGAATACTAGTTCAGGAGACGGAGAGAAGATTTGAAGAAACTTAGGAAACCACACTGCTTTATTTGACAAGAAGGGATGTTTCAAAGAGATGGGGATTTGACAAGAGAAAGGGTGACATAGAATGCGTGTGTGTTTGTCAACATTGTGAGGGTTGAATTGTTCGTTTTCATTTATGATACGTTAACAAACCCACAAAATACGTAAATATCTGAAATGAAAAAGGGCAAATTAATCCTCAAATTTCAGATGTGTGTGTATGTGTGAGAGAGAGAGAGAGAGAGAGAGAGGGGGGGGGGGGAGACGAGAGAGAGAGAGAGAGAGAGAGAGAGAGAGAGAGAGAGAGAGAGAGAGAGAGAGAGAGAGAGAGAGAGAGAGAGAGAGAGAGAGAGAGTGTATACGTCTGCGTATGTCATTGCTTTGAGCGTATGCGTGGGGAACTCGGAGGGTGCATGCTTGTAAAAAAAAAAAAAGCATGAACACTTGAATGTGTGGAAGTATGTAAAGGGGGTAATGGACAACTTACTCTAGTAACTTCGTCATTCATACATTTTGAATCCCACTAAAAAAAACGCTCAGCTCACAAAATAGGAAAGATTTGTCAGATTCATTCATGGGGGAAAAAGCTGACAAAGTAATTGAGATATAATTTAGGAAAGAGTTATATTTTTTCATCCCACCACACCAAAAACTTAATTCGAATTCTATGAAACTTTTTGACTATCCCCACAACTCCTCTAAACAAAAGCTATACAGACTCTACAACAAAGAAACAAACTACCTAACTCTATATCACTGCCAGCAACAGTTTTTTGGGTTTTTTTAAAAGGCGACCGAGTCAAAAATCAGAGGATCATCATCCATGCTGGTGGCGTGAGTCTGGCTGTCAGTTTCTTACATGGAAGCACTCCAGCATTAGCCACCTCTCCCTGCTCTATGCAAATGCCATTGTTGCGCCACTTGCTCCCTCCTTCCTCTCAATCTTTATCATCATCTACTTCTGTCACCAATCAATAAAAGGCTCTGACAGGAATTGTGTATGGACGGAGAGTCGGAGAATGGGACTGATGCACTTGAAGTCATTGTGAGACTCCTCTTCTGGGAGCTTGGCAGATCTTTCACCCTTTTTTTTTTATAGTTTGCCAGTCAATATTGGTCAGTGAAGTTTCCAACTTTCTGATGACTTTTCTCAGTTTCTGTCTGGGGTCTGACCTCAAGGGGGACATCAGGAGACAAGTCATCCATTGCTGTCTGCCCTTCTGCACACTGACCACACCCCGTGTCTGCCTTCAACCTCCCCCCCCCCCCCCCCCTTTCTTCCTTTAGCCCCTAGTTTTGTGACCTGTCCGAGAGAGGATTGAAAATGGGGACTGTTTTGTTTAAGTGGCATTTCAGACCATCATGTCCAAAGTCAATCTTGGAGATGGAGTCAGCTTCCACAGCATACAGCATGGGCTGTTTTCTTGGCTCTCAAAGGACCGTCCTTTTCTGTTCACGAGTTGATTTTGAAGAGTCTGGATATTATCAGCTGATGTAGAGGATAAATGTCATGACAGACTTCTGTCTGTGCCTATGTGTCTGTCTATATGTCTGTCTGACTTTCTGTATGTCTGTCTGTCTGTCTGTCTCTTTCTTTGTAGATGTCTCTGTTTCTCTCTCAGTCTGTCTGACTTTCTGTCTGTCTGTCTGTCTGTCTGTCTCTTTCTTTGTAGATGTCTCTGTTTCTCTCCCAGTCTGTCTGTCTGTCTGTCTGTCTCTCTGGATTTATGCTTTCATGTTTATATGCATTTTGTATACTAAAGATATATAAATTCATTGTTTTCACTGTTGATACTTTCTGCTATTTCATGTTCATTTATCTGGTTGATTTTCTCTCTTTTTATAAGATATAATTGATTCTTATTGTATGTTCTATTCTTTTTTAATTTAAATCTTTATAAGGATTTCAGGAAAAATTTCTCTTTACTCTTTCCCCCTAAATTAATGGCACTATCATTATATTTTGAAAGTTCTCTCTCTTTTTTTGGGGGGGCTTCAGATGCCTTTGTATTTTCTTTGTATCTAAGCTTTGTTGCTGTTGTTTACTCTTTTCTTGATATGCTTGATTTTTTGCCCTAGATTTAAAAAAATCTTATCATTTACAATAATCACTATTCACAGAAAGTATTGGATGAGAAAATAAAAGGCGAAAGAAAAAAGAATAGAGTTAGAAAATCAGACAGACAGAAAGACAGACAGAAAGACAGACAGACAGACAGACAGACAGCGATCTAATTAATTACCTCCTTTTCAGGGAAAAGATGACGCTTACATGGTATATTTTCCTGTACATCTAATTTTCAACCTTTTCTTGTATAAATTAAACAGCATGAAAGAAAAATATCGAATGAACAAGAAATCAGAAAAACTAATGCGTCAAGAATTACAAAACAAGTTAATTAAGCAATTAAAGATTACCAATGTATCAATAAATGCTAAAACTGATTCTTATTCAAAAGAGAGAGAGACAGAGACAGACAGAGACAGACAGATACAGATAGAGACACAGACACAGACACAGACACACAGAGACATAAATCCATCAGGGGTGTAGATTTAGTTAGACAGACAATTACAAGAATTAGGACACGAGCTGAGGGTGTGCTTTTTGTCCCAAAGAGTCAGACGAAAGTTCAGCCTTAAATGCAAAACGAGACATTGCTGTTTCGCAAGTGATCTTGTCAAGGAGCCTGCCTGGAATTCAGATATGTTCGCCGAGATCTTCTTACACAATGCCCCAGACATTATAATTGAATCACTGATCCCTCGGGGGTCACCCCAGGGTAGTTTGAAAGACAAAGACACCAGTGTAACAATTGTCTGGGGACAAAGCTACCAGATGTCGTACGTTTAAACGGATTAGAGGCCTGGATATCATTGTGGGATTGCTCCTGGCTTCAGTTAAGTGTGTTATGGTCTCGCACTTGGGGACCCTCCCTCCTCCCGCCCCCCCCCCCCCCCCCCCCAGCAAACCAGGAAATACACAGCCAAATTTGATTCTCCTTCCAGCCTGGTGGTGTAGTGATTAGATCGAGGTGATGTTGATGTTGAAGATGTGGTTTGATTCTTCTAGCCAGCCCCTGTACAAAAGTGAAAGTGTTATGAGCTTGATAAATGGATTGAAGATCAATTCAATTCAATTCAATTCAAATACTGTATTGTCTCTCAAATAAATATACACAATCCAATGCCATCTGTAATACGGTACCATCTTCTTTTTGACTTGATTTGACTCATCTCTTAATTCTTCGAGGAATTTACGGATTACTGCATGGAGTTTTTCAGTTAATGTGTCCTGGGTAAGTTAAACCTGGTGGAAGCTAATCATTTCCCAACAGCAGGGTGTGTGCTGAACTGGTCGTATCGTCCATTCCGCCGGCTGTAGCCGATCTAATGACAGGTAGATGGGCTTTTCACTTGCATGCATTTGGTATATTTTTCATGCGTTCTCTCACAAGATCTCAGTTTATAGTCTCATCCGGACCTAGGGGAGTGGGATTAGTTCTAATGTTAACTTCAAGGGGTAAATTCATACATACAGACACCTCAGTGGAGATTCGTATCTGCGCCCTCAGTGACAGATGACAAGTTCGATGCCATAAGCACTTGGGTATGCTGCCCCTGCGCCCCCTCCCTCCCCACACACACACTCCCCACCTGCTTCATCTATGCAATTCTAGAAATTCAAATCCTCTGTCAACAGGACATATGTCTGTCTGCATCAACTTCTTAAGATCTGCTAAAGGCAGTGTGCACAAAGAAAAAAGTTCACCAATAACGTTTCCGTTATCCACCGGGTGAAGAGAACATGAACCAGGCTGAGCAATAAGTCTATATCTTATTCTTTCGTGTATATAGTTCTTTACTTCTAACTTCATCACTCGACTTTACTTTAATTTAATGCTGGAATTTTTTTAAATTGCATCGTCCTGAAGTGAGATCAGAAATGTTCACATTAGTTTATGTATATAGGTAACGTGTGTCACATTTGACAGCAGCAATAAAAGTCCTACCCTTAGTATAGCCAAAGGCCGATATGTCATGAAATAATCTCTCTCTCTCTCTCTCTCTCTCTCTCTCTCTCTCTCTCTCGCTCTCTCTCTCTCTCTCTCGTTGGGTTTCTATGATTAGACAAATTTTATGTGATGCAGGATTCAGCTTTGTATGGCTTCAAAGTATTCTTACATCTGTTTAAGCAAAGACTAGTTGATATGTTTATCCAGGAATGGTATAGTACAATCAGAGACCGAGACAGATATGACAGCTACAGGTGTTTCAAAACAATATTTGCTAAAGAAGAATATCTTCTACACTTAGATACCTACTGCTTTAGAGTTGCTGTGTCACAGGTGAGATGTAATGTTTTACCACTCAACAACAATGTACATCGATATAGTGCACAGAATCAGAAGAAACAATGTCCATTTTGTAAACCCAAAGTTGAAGATGAAAAGCATTTCCTTTATGAATGTTTTGTGTATAATGATTTAAGAATTAAATTTTTAAGGGATTGTGTTGATACACCTTTGCATGATCTACTTAAAGCAGAAAACAGTAGTAAAAATCACTGCCTGTCTAGATATATATTCCACGCCATCAATAAGAGAAAAAGTTTGTTGTATTAGGATATTTACATCACAAACGAAGATATGGTATCGTCTTGTTATGATTTTGAAAAAACTATATATGTATATTGATTTTATCCAGACATAAGGAAGATACATTTAGATCAAAATAGTGAATTGTGTTTGATACATATGGATTTTTATGTATTTGTGCATTGTCTTCATTATTTCTTTCACTGAAAGTGAGCTTGGTATTGTGTATGTTATCCGGTTTTTGCCCACTCTGTGGCATTTTCAATTCCTTCTACGCCAACCATGTATTATGGCCTAAGGCTGAGATACATTAAATTTCTGAGTTTTCTGAGTTCTGAGTTCTCTCTCTCTCTCTCTCTCTCTCTCTCTCTCTCTCTCTCTCTCTCTCTCTCTCTCTCTCTCTCTCTCTCTCTCTCTCTATCTCTGTGTGTGTGTGTGTGTGTGTGTGTGTGTGTGTGTGTGTGTGTGTGTGTGTACCACGTTTCAATAGCCTGTTTTGCCTGGCGTGGTACCTGACCTGATGAAGCCGTGGTGTCTGTGGCATAGAAATAGCGTCATAAAAGCAGGGGACGTCAGTTACATCGTCATCAGAAGACCCCCAATCAGACAGCTGTCATCAACACCGCAAGATCTTTGACATGTCCTGTTGTGGCGAAATTAGATTTATAGACACTCTGCTAGTCCTTTGCATTGTTGTTAATGGGTTTGGTGGTGGTGGTGTGTGTGTGTATGTGTGTATGTGGGAAGGGGGGGGGGTGTCTAGTGGTGTTGTTTGTTGTTGTCTCTACCTGAACATGTTCCAGAATTAGGGTGGGGAGAAAGAGAGAGAGACAACTTTTTAGGAAGAAGGGTAAGACAACTCCCTGTCTGTCTCTGTCAGTCTTTGTCTCTGTCTCTCTTTCTCTGATTACAGGGTAATCACTGCCTTTACTTGACACTGCTTCTTAAACTTTGTGATGACTGCAGCATAGACATGACGTCTGAGAGTGTCAGCAGCCCGGTTATGACGTCATTGGAACATACTACGTCACTCAGCTGTCAGCAATGCTACATGTTTCTTTTGCGCATCGATAGGTCCTCCCTCCCGCCCCCGCCCCCCCCCCCCCCTTCTCCCCCCCCCCTCTCTCTCTCTCTCTCTCTCTCTCTCTCTCTCTCTCTCCTCTCTCTCTCTCTCTCTCTCTCTCTCAGAACTCTGTGGCATTGTCAATTTCTCTTACGCCAACCATGTATTATGGCCTAAGGCCGAGATACATTAAATTTCTGAGTTCTGAGTTCTGAGTTCTTCTCTCTCTCTCTCCTCTCTCTCTCTCCTCTCTCTCTCTCTCTCTCTCTCTCTCTCTCTCTCTCTCCTCTCTCTCTCTCTCTCCTCTCTCTCTCTCTTTGTCTGTGAACCTGTGTTTAGAAACGTGTGCATAGTGTGTGTGTGTGTGCGTGCGTGCGCGTGTGTGTGTGCGTGTCCGTCCGTGAGCACACGGGAGAGCGCGCTCGCATTTTATTTATTTATTTATTTATTATGTTTTATTCTATTCTCTTATATCGAGGATAATGGAATAAATGCTTATGTGCTTTTTTCTTACAATCAGTCCCGTGTGTATGCGGTTTTGTAAATTCTGTCATCTGTTCGCACCGGAACACAATGGCCTACTCTTACGAAAACCGGGGCAGGATTTAACGAGTGTGCAAGATGTTCTGCGTGCATTCGCACACGGGGCTTCGGTTTATAGTCTCATCCGAAGGACTTTTGGGGAGAGTGGAGTCTGCACTGATGTTAACTCCAGGGAAAATTGTGTGTGTGTGTGTGTGTGTGTGTGTGTGTGTGTGTGTGTGTGTGTTGTGTTGTTGTTTGTGTGTGTGTGCGTGCGTGCGTGTTCGTGAATATTCGATGGCATCGTTTTTTTGCGATATGTTCTACATGCATTTACAGTCTGTGCCTTGCATAGTCACTGCGTTTGCTCTGTGTTAAATTGTGCACTTATTTTATAATCGATTTATGCAGCGATCAGTTTGTATGTTCATGGGGTTTTCTTTCTATTGAGTGTATCAATGGCTGTTTTCGAACAACAGGGTGTATTTCTCAGTGTGACATTGGGGCTACTCAGAAGCAGCGCCTCTAATTTCTTAGATTTCTTGGTGTATGTGAATTTGTCTCCAAATGAAACTGTCTTTTTCTACAGAATTTTGACAAGGAAAGCCCCTTCTTGCTATGGAATTTTTTTTTATGTGCGCTCAATGTATTACAAACAGGACTTGGATTTTTTGTCTGTTATAAAAGACTAGCACCTAGATCACCACTCAAAATCAACTGGAGGGGGTAAAAGTTTGGGTTGAAGCGGGGCAGGATCAAACCCAACACTTCTTGCATTCTAAATGGGTGTGTTACCTTCAGACCTAGACCATCAAAAGGGGGAAGCTAGACCCCCCAAAACCCCACCCTAAAACAAACAAAAACAATAAAACAAAACAAACCCCCCCAACAAAACCAAACCTACACACATGCATTAGACAACACTATGACACATAGCTAGGCAACTCTGCTAAAAGTCACCTCCCGTATTTCTGTGTGTGTGCCCATTTTAATAATGACTAGTTCAGTTATGAAAGTTTAATTGTTTCAAAAAATGTTCATAAAAGAATCGTGTTACCCCCCTCCCTCCCCTCCCCCCCCCTCGTTAAGGTTCCAAGACGGGTTGTTGCTCTCCATCAAACAAAAGTAGAGCAACGGCTTAAGAAATGTCAGCAGATTAATTTTTCCTCCTCGGGTTTTTTTGCTTTCGGGCCAAGCAAAGGCAATGGTTTTGCCGTGGGGGACGGGATAGCTCAGTGGTCGGAGCACCCGCTTTCCCTCAGCCAAGTTAAGCAGCGTCGAGCGTGTTACCAGTTGGATGGTGACCGTTTGCGCGCCTTGGCTTCAGTACAGTTCCTCCGGTTCACCCAGCTGTAATTGGGTACCTGCCCTCTTTAGGGTCAGGGAAGGTAAAGCAGCGAGGGAGAGGAGATGGGCGCCGCCCTCAATATGCTGGCCCTAGAGAAGTGAGGTCTCTGACGCCTCATTCCCCTACGACCTTATAGGTTATGGGACTCCTTTACCTTTTTTTTACCTCGGGTTTTTTGCTTTCGGTCCAAGCAAAGGCAATGGTTTTGTCATTGCTGTATTCATTGTTGCATTTCCATATGGAAAAGACGCAGCAACACGCTCAATCATTTTCACATCACATCGACGAATGCCCTGACGCGGCAGTGAGAAGGTAGATCGTCTTGCATCAGACAATATCTGGGTTCAGAATTCAGAACACTTTCTGGCAGTCCCATATGTCTTCCACACTCTTCTTTGGATTTATTCAGAACGTACGAATTATTCTTTCAAACGAACTTGCTTGCAGTTTATTATGTAAGCATCAAATCAGAATAATGGATTATATTTGAGTTCTGTCTGTCTGGCATGTCTTGATTTCATTCATGGGTAATTCTGTGCAAGGCTATTGTGTTCTTGCACAATTCATTCAAATGGGCGTGAGGATTTTTCTGCACATTACAGAATTTGTCCCTGCCGGTTGGATAATATGGAAATGCTAATCTTGTTATCCGCTTTTGACGACAATTGGACACCATACAGTTTTAGATTGACGGTATTGTTATGTGTTATCATGTTTAAATGTTTATTGTTTTTATGTATGGCGAGTAACCCGCCGGAATTTATCTGTCTTTGAGATAATAAAGCTTTTGAATTTGAATATGAATTTTGAATTTCATCAGGAGGCGTCATCTTGCCAGAACACTAACGCTGTAGGTGATTTTGTTTGTATCAAAACCACCAAAGAAGTAAACGTTTTTCATTTCTATGTCAGTTTAGAGAAACATCTCCCCAGTCACTCGCAAGCTTCTCCCAGTCAAAACAACACCTTTAACTTTAAATTCAACATGCTGTGTTAGCAGGACACACACACACAACACACACACAGGCCACACACACAACACACACACACCACACACACACACACACACACACACACACACACACACACACACACACACACACACACACACACACACGTGCATCTCTCTATCACTCTCTCTACATTATCGCATTACTAACAGTTATAGTTTTGGGATTAATATAAACTTTGAGTAACACACATGCCATTTGAAGAGAGAGAAGAAGGAGGAGGAGGAGGAGAAGGAGGAGGAGGAGAAAGAGGACGATGAGCAGAAGAAGAAGAAGAAGAATAGCATTAAGAACAACCACAAGAAAGTAAGAAACAAAAGCAACGAGGAGGACAGCATAAAGAAGAAAGAACAAAAAGAGCAAATAGAACACAAACAAACAATAGATCAACAAACAATAGAACACGAACTAGAATCACGAAAAACAACAACATGACAACAACAGACACATACACTGGAAGAGAACGACCCTCAGAAAAGACCCATGCATAATGATAACAAAATCAAGAAGAACGTCAACAGAAAGTCCCAAATCATAGCAACAAACAATGGCCAACATTCCAGTCAGAACCCAGATGTCCAGAAACAGGTCGGCATCCAAGCAACTTTAAATTTACTCCAACACAGGCCCTGCCATTTCCATTCATAAACGCAGTAAAGCTCATGGTTTTCCGAACAAAATTTAATGCCTTCATGCATGATGTTTGCCAACAGTGACAAAAGCAGTGCAGTCTCCGTAGATGAATGGGTGGTGTCAACATCTGCTTTGATTCATTCATCTTCTGTAGCGTTAAAAGATGGAATTTTGATGAAATATGCATTTAAAATATGAATAATGAATAATATTATGCATGAACATCTTTATCAGTTGTGTTAACCTCTCTCTCTGTCTCTCTCTTTCTCTCTCTCTCTTTCTCTCTCTCTCTCTCTGTCTGGGCTGTGAATGGGCATCTTGCTTATCACAATAAACTTTTGTCATTGTCATTGTCTCTCTCTGTCTGTCTGCCTGTCTGCCTGTCTGTCTCTGTCTCTCTCTGTCTGTCTGTCTGTCTCTTTCTCTGTCTGTCTCTCTCTGTGTCTGTCTCTCTGTCTCTGTCTCTGTCTGTCTGTCTGTCTGTCTGTCTGTCTCTCTGTCTCTTCTCTCTCTCTCTCTCTCTCTCTCTCTCTCTCTCTCTCTCCTCTCTCTCTCTCTCTCTCTGGCAGGCAAACAGACAGACAGACGGACACTCAACCTAAAGACAAACAGAAACACACAGAACCAAAACAAGAACCCCACACAACTGACTGATTACTTCCAGAAAACCAATAACCCACGCTAATGATCACTGACCCAGATGCCAGAAGTGCAGAGCTACCTTTCAAAAAAAGTATATATGCCTACAGCCCTGGTCCCCACTGCGCAGTTGCCATGTTACATTTCACGATGCCGGACACACCACACCCCATCTGTTCCCAAAGACTCTGCCTCCTGCCTTCATCTCACCTCCATCACCTACCGTTAAGCAGTCATCTGGAAAACATCACCAATACAGACACACACACAAAAAGAGAGAGGGGGATTGCCTGTTACGGGAAAAACCGAAGCTGAAACAAAACGAGGATGCTAATGGAAGGAACGATTGAACTGAAAGCCCGTGAAAATGAAAACTGAACTTGATGGAAGGAAACAAGGTGGAAGAGTGGAGGGAAAAACAACAACCCCGAAATGAAATGAAGAGCCAATCCATGAATGACATGAGGAGAGGGGAAAAAAGAGAGTGTTTTAACTGCCAGCGATTTTGCCCTATTATTGTTATCGTTATTGTTGTTGTTATCGTTGTTAATGTCGTCAGTGTTGTCGTTATTATTGGGCTTTTCCCAGTTTTATACCCTGGTGGTCACCCAGATTGTGTTCTCTATGTCTCTCTGTCTCTGTGTCTCTCTGTCTCTGTGTCTCTCTGCCTGTGTCTGCCTCTGACTCTCTCTCTCTCTCTCTCTCACACACACACATACATACACGCACACGCAAACGCACACACACATTTCAGATTTACTGTGACACTAAGTTTTTTCTCTCTGGAGGAAAAGTGTGGGTCTATGGTTATTTGAAGTACTTCTAGGTAATAGACAGTCCTTTCAAGGAAAGTACATAGTTTCATTGTTATACTGTAAACCTGTCATATATGGAGACAATTCCAACAAAACATTTAAAAAAAGTGATGAGGGTTATTCACCTTTGCTTATACATATAACCACTACAGCTTCTGGCATGAGCTCAAGGGTTTGTTTCATAGCTCTGAGGGAGAACGTGTTCTTCTAGCGTCTTTTATCATGAACTTGCTTTTGGTGATGATAATTTTCCCTCTGTTTTCTTTCAGAGAATGTTATCATCAAATTGCTTTTTGTGGTGATAATTTTCTCTGATCATGTATTCTTAGATCGCCTTTTTACCATGAAATTGCTTTTGGTGATGATAATTCCAGAGATTTTTTATCCTAAAATAGCTTTTTAATGATGGTAATTTTCTCTAATTATATGTTCTAGCGGTTTTTAAAAATCATGATATTGCTTTTTGTAATGATAATTCTCTCTATGTTCAAAGGAAATTTGTCACGAAATTGCTTTTTGTGATGATAATTTTCTCTAATGATATTTTCCTCCAGCATCTTTAATCATAAAATTGCTTGTTGTGATGGCCATCCAGGTTGACTCTAATTACATTGCCTCTTTCGTTATGAAGTGAAAGTTACAATATCTGAACAATAAAACAAAGAAATTAAAGAAGATGTCATCTCTCTTTTCATGAATCAGTTAACTTTATTCTAAGGTGTATGAAATGATCACTGTTCATTATTGGTCTTTTACAAGAAAAGCTGTATTTTGATTCTTTAAAACTCTGTAAATCAACAAAATTCAGAAGGGATAAAAACCCATACTGGTACCATCTTCTCTCTTCTCCTATCAGCTATGTTGAACTTTCCATTTGCATTCTTAGTTTTACTTTTACTTTATCTGGGTAATATTAGAAGCCTAAAAATGTGTAATAAATAAAATCTTTAACAATTAAATGTTTGATCAGACAACACAGATAAAACCAGGATGATATTAAGTATTAGCCCTAAATACCTTTTTATGACCACAAAATCAGTCCTTTCTATGGTATTTAAAGCTAGGCAATTTTCTAAACAAAATTTCAAATGGAGAATAACGGAAAAAAAAAAACAACGCACATAAAAGATACAGTTTTTAAAAAGTTGAAAATGAGGCGAAGAGAAAAAAATGCAGAAAAGCAAGAAACTAAATGTTACATGAAACAGTGAAGTAAAAAACAGAAAAAGCTTCAATTTACCCACTCTCCGAAGTCGGAATGCGGCTACCTTGATTGTGGGCAAAAACGATCGCAAGCGCAAAATCTCACCATTGGTAAACCTTGATGCTCCAGTCGAAGAACGACAAAATGTCCTTCACACACTGCCTAAAGATTCAGTGTAATGTCCTTACGGTATCTCAATGACTCAGGGGTAAAGTCAACTCAAGTCAAAGGAAAGGAGGAAAGATGCACACAAAAAGAGCAGCATTTCTGAAGAAACCCTCCAAAAGGAAGCATTTTGAACCTCCAACCAAAATATCAATCTACAGTACATGTGTTTGATTCGGTGTCTGGCTGTGTGCTGTATCACCTTCCCTGTGTGCCATGTCCAGTGTGTGAAGGAAGTGTGAACTGTGTGAATGGACCCCAGCTGACACCTCCATCACCTGATGACGTCAGTCAGGATGCTGCACCAGGCTCATCATCATCATCATCATCATCATCATCATCATCATCATCATCATCATCATCAGCGCCCAGCTGCGTCCCTGATGTTTTGTATCTAAAGTGGGAAGCTGTGCAGACCTCTTGTCAATGCTTGTGTTTATTTGGCCTCCTTTCCTCTCTGTATCTCACAAATCCCTTGCCTATTCTCTTAACCAGCTTCATCATGATTATATCTTTGCTCTCTCACAGAACAGCATACACATACACACACACACACGTGCGCGCGCGCGCGCACCCCCCCCCCTTCCCCGCACGCGCGCGCGCATACACACAAACACTCACACAGCACGCACGTATGCACGTATGCACACACACAAACACGCACGTAGGAACGCACGCACGTACGTACGCACGCACGCACGCACACACACACATATGCACGTGGGAGAGAGAGAGAGAGAGAGAGAGAGAGAGAGAGAGAGAGAGAGAGAGAGAGAGAGAGAGAGAGAGAGAGAGAGAGAGAGAGAGAGAGAACTCGACCGCAAACTCGAACTCGAACTCCAATGATTTATTCACAAAAAGGCCATTGGCCCATACATGAAGGGGGTTGCCGAGCTGCTTAGTATTTTGGTGGGAGGGGGGGGGGGGAGGGGGAGCAATAGTAACGACAAAATGTTACTGTATAACAAAAAGTTAGTTACAAAAATATAACTTAGGATAACAATATATCTCATATTCTGCAAGCTTTACACAAACAATAAAGTGAGGCTGTGCACAACCTCAGGATGACTTGACGCCATGAGTAAACAGTCTAAATAAATAAGGCGGTCTACTATATTTTACAGGGATGTAATTCTGCCTAACATCCTCTAATACTGGACAGCACAACAGAAAATGTACTTCATCCTCCGGTGCTTGCTTACATAATGGACATAGCAGCCTGAGGTCATCAACATCATGTTCTCTGTATCTGAATTTATGAACATTTATATCTCATACACCAAGTCTAAA
Source organism: Rapana venosa (assembly GCA_028751875.1). Taxonomy (NCBI): domain Eukaryota; kingdom Metazoa; phylum Mollusca; class Gastropoda; order Neogastropoda; family Muricidae; genus Rapana; species Rapana venosa. The sequence goes on along the minus strand of CM054136.1, from coordinate 24,601,352 downwards.
CTTAGACATAATTCTTTTCAAATGCATGTCCATATCAAGTTCTAGATAAGATTTGACATCATGCGAACTTATAAATTGTCTATACATTTGAAATATTCCACTGCTTTGTATATGATCACTCCATTACTGCCATCGGCAGTCAATCAATCTTTGCCTGAAAGCGTTAAGAAACTCTCTATGGCTGTAATCACATCATTCTCTCCCTCTCTATCTCTCTCTTTGCTTGGCTCAATCAAGGAGAGAGAGAGAGAGAGGTGAATACAGCCATAAAACCAATGTTCCATATCAGTGTGCACTGATCCAGGCACTAGAAGTGGAGACCTGCAGGACAATGCTGCCTGAGCCCTAGTCCTCACTGCATACACACACCTCCTTCCTTACTTAACACTGGCAGAAACATCTCTCTCTCTCTCTCTCTCTCTCTCTCTCCTCTCCACTCTCTCTCTCTCTCTCTCTCTCTAACGCGGGCATGAATGTACACACACAGACACAGACAGACAGACAGACAGACAGACAGCAGACAGACACACCACACACACACACACACACACACACACACACACACACACACACACACACACCACACACACAAACAGAGCAAATGCATTGCTTATTCAATGTACCATCTGGAAATAAAAGTTTGACTTGACTTGACTTTACACACACACTACACACACACTACGCGCGCGCACGCCCCCACACACACACACACACACACACACACACACACACACACACACACACACACACACACACACACACACACACACACACACACACACAACACACACAGCCCTCCCTTTCTTCACCCCCCTCTCAAATCAGCCATTTCTACACAGTTATCTGAACAATCTCTGAGAAGAAGAAGAAGAAGAAAAAAAGCAATTGGCTTTTAGGCCCAAGATGGAATTTAAATGACATGAAGTTGCTGGTGGAGAGCCAGAATGAAAAGGGACAGCATGAAAATGAACACTGAAAAATGGACAAACACACAACAGACAAGAAAAGGAACAAAACAAAAAGTGTCCATGTGAAATGAAGAGTGGATCTTGAGGTGACGTGAGAAAACACACAGCTCACAGCCAGTCATAATATTGTCCACTCCATCATCAGACGGGCCTTTTTATTTTACGAGAAAAAAACCTCTTAGCAGTAACTGAGATTGTTATATTCCTTGTCTTTATAGTCATTCATCTGCATCATGAAAGCAACATTGCTCACTGTTGAAGGCATTCAACTTGTTACCTGGAGAGGTCCCCAAAGTCGGAATGCGGCTATCTTCATGAATGGCATAAACGGTTGCACACCGCAAAATCGCTCTGTTGCTAAACTTCTAGCAGAGGAACAAAAACAAAAATGTGGAGAGCGTGTGCTGGAGCTGCGTCCTCTCTGACAGGTTAAGGTGAGTCAGCAGTGTAGAGGTAGTAACGCGCCTGTGGAAGAAGAGAAGTCAGGGGCTTGACTCCTGTTGGAACTTAAACTACTACTCCCATCCACTGGATCTTGAGTGATGGTCAGGGGTGCAAGCATGCTAGTCTACTGGATGAGGTGATAGGTGACATAATTTACAAAACCGCATACACACGGGGACTGGATGTAAAATAACATATAAGTGCTTATTCCATTATCCTCGAAATAAAAGAATAAAAACAAAAGAAAAGAAAAAAAATGTCCTATGTGAAACACACATTTTATGCTCGTAATGTTAAAAAGAATATGTTAGCAGTATAATTGTGATCAAATTATACACAAAAAGCTGATTTCATACGGCAGTAAATGTTTGTGTGCAAACAGGATTTTTTTTTAAAGCGAGTGGCACTGTTTCTGTGGCAACACTCTCTCCTCCGAAAAAAGCAGACCACATTTTTCACACGGAGAAAACCGCCATTACTGAAAGTGGCATTCAAGACAATGCAATTAGTGGGTTTTCCTTGGGGATTAACATTGGCTCTGGCTCAATTCTCCTGCATGGGGTTTTTCCCCCCCGATGAGATGCTCTATCGGTTTTTCCTCCACAAATACAGTCACAACATCTTGTCCATTCATTCTAGATTGCTACGTCTGTCATAGAAAAGTAGCAAAGTATAGTTCGTGGTTAAGATTGACACGGTATTAAAGTACCCAAATGTACCTGAAGAGTCAGAATTCCACGAGTCATGCAGAGTGTGCAGAGCATGCCATGTCTCCTATGTGTTGTCCTGGTCAGAGATTTTTGTGCTCCTTGTCTTATCTCCTTCGGATGAGACTATAAACCGAGGTCCAGTGTGCGAACGCACGCAGGACATCTTGCGCACTCGTTAAACACGTTCCGCTTTTCGGAAGAGTAGGCCATTGTGTGCCGGTGGGAACGGATGACAAAATTTTACAAAACTGCATACACACGGGGACTGAATTTATTAAAAAAGCACACGAGTGCTCATTCCAGCATCCTGGAAATAAAAGAATAAAATAAAAAATAAAAATAAAGGAAAACGCCAAACAGAAGCCATTCTTTTGCAGATCATTCAGATGTGACTACGCGCTACAGTTCTAAATGACGACAGGTGTGATACATTGAGTGAAGATCAATTAAAACTATTCATCTGTCCATACTTTGGGGGAGTGTGGGTCTGTCATTGCGGGCAGTCTGGGTAACACGCAGTATATAGCCAATTCTTTACCAACGCATTGAGATTCACAATCAATGGACCATACATCTATCAAGAGTGGATTGGTATCCGGTGTGGTGCATTATACACGGATTGATCCCCTCATGTTAATGCTTTCTTTTGAAAGCAGAAGCTGATACTTCGTGTAAATGCCAGGATAAGTCTTCTGGCCATACTTTTTTTTTGTCAAGCTAGCCCCTTTTATGCTTACATTCATTTCAGCAGATAATAACAGTCTAAGCATGCATGAGTTACAATATTCAGTTATTTCTTAACTCAGATAAAAGAGTTACAACACTTTCTACTCTTTACATTAAAAAAAAAGTTTTTGAAGTTTTGGCTTAGTAGCGAGCTACAATAACCAGAAATATTTCAAAATTATCATTCAACACTCTTCCTTCTTCTGAAATTCCAAAACATAACGGTGGATTAACAATTTGAGATTAGAAAAAATATCTACCCAGAACCCCATACCCCACCCGCTTCCTTTCAACCTAACCTTGTTTTTGTCATTTTCAATTAACGATGTCACTTTGTTTTAGCATGGGCTAAATGGGTTAATGGTCGAGAGAGTGATACAGTCAGCCATTGGCCACATGACCGGACAGCTCAGAAAAACAAAAGTGTGATGACGATCAACAGTTATAAGTGTCTTGTCATTTTGTCTGACTCTCTCTAGTTCCAAACGATGATATCACAATATTGTGCATAAACTGAAAAGAACAGAAAAGTAAACTTCTGAGTATTGAACTTTTAGGATCGATATGCTCTGTTAGCTTTTACACAAGAAGGCGTGGTTTGAAATGGATGGAAAACAGGGGAGAGAAAAATCAACTCTAGAAAGAAAATAATCAAAGAACGAAACTAAGTAGATGAGTGGACGAAATAATCATTATTGAATAATCAATAGATGAACCAACGGATCAATAAACAAAAAAAATGAATGAATGAACAAACGAATGTGAATGAACAAGTATAACAGTGACCAAAGATACAAGAGCACGATGACCCATAGAAATAAGGACCGAATACTGAATACATCAAAAGTGAAAACATTTTTGAGATTTCTGCGAGTGCATATTATAAATCCCAAAACAATATCATATTTTAGCAGCTGTGTCTGTGTCTCTGTGTGACTGTGTGTTGCAGCTCCTTCCCTGTGTGCCATGTCCAGGTGTGTGAAGGAAGTGTGAACTGT
>CM054136.1:24582506-24595006 GCA_028751875.1 Rapana venosa | reverse complement strand
TGTAAATAATTTTTGTTATTCAATCCCACAGGCAGAAACGTCCCACTCTTCCGAAAGGTGGAACAGGTTTTAAGTGTATGCAAGACGTTTTCCCCGCGTGTGTCCTTTCCTGAACACCCATGGCGACATATATTTCGAACCCTGACAACACCCCCCACCCCCACCTCTCTCTCTCTCCCTCTCAAAGAAAAAGAACACCACCTTCAAGTGTACCCCCCCAAAAAAAAAAAAAATCCAAAGAAAAGAAACCGATCCACCCTGTTGCTTGCACGTGAAGAAAACAGAGGCTATTTTCAAACAAGTTTAATTATTTTTTTCAGAGCCCATCCTCATATCGTCTTCCTGCTCACCTCACTCCTGCTCCTTTCTGCCCTGAATTAGGCAGGGGAGGTAGGATGTTTGCAGAACGTGAGGCACCAAGGAGAGGCTGTGGGCCAGAAATAGACAGACACCACTTTGCTTCGCTGGCCTGCAGCTGTGTGCACTTTGGAGTTTAGCTCAGCTAGGTGGAGTGCACGGTGCCTCGAGTGCTGTGGTCAACAGTTTCCAATGAACAATAGTTTTAACAAAAAACAAAACCGTCCTTAAGCGTGTGTTTCTTAAGTGATAAGTTCATCTTCAAAGCAGCTGGTCAGACAAAAAACTAGTTTGGCTTACGACAAAAATCACTGTTATGAGAAAGTAATGATCATGTCTTTCTTTATATATTTGTTGACTTAAAAAACCCACCAACATCCTGTAATGCTTTATCTTAGGTCCGTACGTGTGTATGTGTGTGTGTGTGTGTGTGTGTGTGTGTGTGCGCCCGCGCACGCGCGTGCATGCACACACACGCGTGTAAAATTGAGTGTGCACCCCTACCCACCTGTGTGCGTGTATACATGAGCGCACTTTCATCCTTACATACAAACATGTGTGTGTGTGTGTGGTGGGGGGGGGGGGGGTATTCATTCCGAAATGCATTAGTAACATTTCCCTAACCTTTGAACTACAGACCACCCCCACCCCCAAAAAAAGATATCTACGCGTTCATCCACAGAAAGTCTTTATAGTACATGGACATGTACCCAGCAGAGATGCTTCCCTGACCTTTATCATTAGAATCTACCGTCATCCTCCCCCACAACTTCTTTTTTCTTCAGCCCCCACTGACCCCTAGAAAAACTCTGGAGTGTTTTCATGTCAAAGGAGAGGGAGGGATGGAGGGCAAGCTGTTGTCCTGAAATAGATCGTACTTTTGTTTCATTCTGTGGTGTTTGTGCTTTAGCCGACCCCCCAAAAAGCCGCATCGGTGTTCTCACCACGTAGGAAAAGAAACTCAGAAAACATTAAATTGTCACCTAAAACTTCAAGACCAGAGTCAGAGAGTCGAATTCTCTATTCCTAAAAAAAAATAAAAAAAGAGCAAAATGCACTGTTTATATCTACAATTTAAAATATGACAGACATGCTACTGTTTTGCTTAAAAATGATAGCATTGTGTCAGCTGGGTTTTTTTGTAAGCATTTCTCCAACTTTAGTTTGGATTTCTGTGTGTGTGTGTGTGTGTGTGTGTGTGTGTGTGTGTGTGTGTGTGTGTGTGTTACTCGTGTGTGTTCGATGGAAAGAGAGAGAGAGAGCGAAGAGAGAGAGAGAGAGAGAGAGAGAGAGAGAGAGAGGCAACCAGACAGACAGAGAGAGACAGACACAGAGACTGAAACAGAGACAGAAAAACAGGTCAGGTACAGAAGAGCATACAGAGAGAGAGATAGCAAGAGAGAGGTTTGGAGGTGGGCAGGTGAATGCGTAAGTGTGCACACGTGTGTGTGTGTGTGTGTGTGCGTGTGTGTGTGTGTGTGTGTGTGTGTGCTATGTGAACACCCTACCTTCCTTCGCTAAATGCCCTACTGACATTTTCTTCGAACCCCTGACCTACACAACCCAAAAATCTCCTCCCTCCCTTGCGTTTTCCTTCCTTCCCCTCTGTTCATCCAAACAATGTTGCGGATGTGGACTGTTTCCAAAGTATTTCAGATGTGGGCTGAAGCTTTCTAGAAATAAGCACCTCGGTGTTGTACGCCACGCAGTATATAACAGCCAAGCTGACTTGTTAAAAACAGACCTCATCAGTATTTCTGCCGAATAGAAAAAGTCACTGAAACTTTCGTTTTGAAATCAGCACAGTGAAACTTCACGACTGTAATCAAGAAAAAGCAACTTTGGTCCTGTCAGGTCATGATTCGTTTTGCTCCTTTATCTCCAGTTTTTCCCCTGTATATTCGTATGCGGGCACACGCACGCGTGCATGCACGTGGGTGTGTGTGTGTTTTGTTGGGGGGGGGAGGTGGATGAGGGGACGAAGGTGTGAAGAAGAGAGGAAAGGAATGAGAGCAGACAGACACGACAAAGATACAGACAGAAAGAGAGAGAAATCGAGAGTGAAAATCTTTATTTCCAACAGTTAGAGATAAGCATCAACCTACTTATTTATTAATTTTATTCGGTCGTTATCCTGAACATGAACTGTAGTAATAGAGTTGTAACTAATTTCAGTTCCAAGATTGGCGTATATTCAACATGCTGATTTCAAACTAACTTAAAATAAAAGGAGTAGTATAGCATACATATATAAATTATTATCAACCAAAACATAAACATTAACTGGCATAAACATTAGTATTTAACTATATTTCATGTCTTGGATTATAGTTAATAATAAATGAAATTTATATAGCGCTATATCATGCAAAATCAAATCTATTTACTTATTCATTTTTTCTCTTATTTCGAGGATGAAGGAATAAGTGCTCATGTGCTTTGTTTCTCTACACCCATTCCCCCATGTGCATGTTGTTTTGTAAGTATTCTCACCTGTTCTCAACGGCACGAATGGCCTACTCTTACGAAAAGCGGAACAGGTATTAACGTGTGCGCAAACTGTTCTGTTTGTGTTGCACACAGGACCTTGGTTTATAGTTGCATCCGAAAGATAAGAGCGAGGTTAATTGATTGATAATCTTTATTCCCAGGGTTACAGATAAGTATGGACATACTTTTGATTCACCAGGCTCTTGCCCTGAGAAGAGACTATCCTTAATAATCACAAGTAATAATTTTAAGTAAACGGAGATAGATAGATAGATAGATAGACAGACAGACAGACAGCCAGACAGACAGACAGACTGACAGAGAGAGAGAGAGAGAAGAGAGAGAGAGAGAGAGAGAGAGAGAGAGAGAGAGAGAGAGAGAGAGAGAGAGAGAGAGAGAGAGAGAGATGTAAATAAGCAGGTGGAGACACAAAGAAGACCTCAAGTTAGCACTACACCGACAGATTAGCCTACACCTAAACGTGAGGACGAATCCTCAGTTTAGAGACCAGAATACCCGACAGCGTCAGTTACAGGTTAAGTCAGGATCAGAATGCAAATGCGACACACTTTTTTCACATCTGACCTTGTCATAAACTACTGGATGAGATGAATTGAAGGCCTAAGTTTAGCTGAGCCTTTCATAAAAACCCCCAAAGCATCAGTTTGACCAATCTTCAGTCCGCAGGAAGGTCAAGCATTAGTTGCTTATTTTTGTATGTATGTAAGCTTATACTTAGATGTTGGAAATGCAAATGATATGCACCTTAAAATCACAGATCATCAAACTGTTGTTGGGATAGTCTATAATTTTCATAACTTTTTTGCTATCTTGTCGCAGATTCGATACCACAGGTGTCTAGAAATTAGATGACAAGAGCAAGCTCCATAATACAAATACTATGTATTTTTAGATTTGTTGTTGTATTTTTTAGATAGATGGCTTGATGAAAAAATGCAACTGCACACTTATTCATTGTGATCCATCTGAAAACAAAAGTTTGACTTTGACAACAGGATGAGAGAGAGATTTCTTTGTTCATCATAATGTTGTTGCATATAATTCTCTTACATACATTATCTACATACATACATACATACATCACATCAACAACGTATATAGATACAATACTGATGGACTTAAAGGTGGCTGGTTGTGGGGGTTGGGGCGGGTGGGTGGAGGGTGTGGGACGTGACAACAACTTTTAAAGCGCGCACACAAACTGGCGTACTGATTAGCAGCTCGCTGACTAATACACTCTCCAACTGACATCATGACTGTGACGTTCCCTTTATGACGTCTTTGTAAGCCGCAGGGGACAAAACTTCTTCCATGCCATTTAGTACAGACAGCGATATATAGACTGGGAAATAATAAGAGAAAAATATAAACAAGAAGATATGTACGAGAGAGTTCTAAATATGGTAAACAATCATGTGCTCTTTAGCTCTTCCTTCAAATGGTTCACACATACAAAAATGCATATGTATGAATAGTTAAAAGCATATTGCTTACACAATATGTGCTTATGGGTCGATCCCAGGTTCGACTCACCACCGAAATGCCCGTTCAAGGGGACTTTTCCCCTGGTGTTAACATCAGTGCCGACTCTACTGCCCCAAATGTCCTTTGGATGAGAATATAGTCAAGTCAAATCAAGTCAAAAACACTTTAAACCGAGGCCCCGTGAGCGAACGCGCGCAGAACATCTTGCACACATGATAAAACTTGTCTACCTTTAAGTAGAGCAGGCCATTTGTGCTAGTGGGAACAGATGACAAAATCTATTAAATCACATGGACACGGGGTGTTCTTGTTCCATTATCCTCGAAATAAAAGAATGAATAAATAAAAATAGATCAATGTTTGACCACACGCATACAAACAAGAGCACGTACATTGCATTTGAATAAAGAATAAAGCTTTAATGACAGCGTTCGCTTTTTTCAGAATGATACCCTGATTTTTCCAAGTCTTGCTGATAAGTATCTATCTTCAAGCATACTGATCTTTGAGGCTGGATCCTCGTCGAAGCTTCATCATTTCTTCGTGCCTTTCAAAAAGACATTCAAAAATTGTGTTTGGGAAAGGCACCCCAAATTGTGATTTATTGGTGAGGTCCTACCACACCCATCCCATTATGCATTGCTTTATGCTTTCCTCCTACCTATATTCCTCCCCTTCCACTTATTCGAAAGTCCTCTGCAATGATGTGGATTTCTTTAGAATCAGACCTCATTGCCTCTCAGGTTGCTAGTCTGCGATGCTAATCGAGCTGTGTCACGGTATTTGGCCATAAACCATTTTAACAGTCCCGCCCTAACCCCGGTAATCAGATCAACATGTCTCAAACGCTTATCAGGTCCTAAGTAGACTGTCCAGACAGCAAATCTGTGATCTGATTGATTTTTAAATTAGCATGAATAATTTCGCGTTTTCCTGCTAACTGAAGCGCTATCAGACACTGTGGGAAGTTCGTCTGCAAAGTCAGCGTTTGGCCACAGCCCCGCTGTGATTAATCTGAATAGATTTCTTTCGATGCCTATCAAGAAATTCGTAGAATTAGAGACTGAAAAAAACAACGAAAATGGGACAAAGGAGAAAGAAGCAACAACAACACGAATGATTACAACAGTATCAACAACAGCGACAAGAGCAACACCAAATCAAATCGGTGGTCTAGAGGTTACGCACCTAACTAGAAAGCGGAAAGTACGGGTTCTATCTTCGTTTGTGCCCAAACTCCCCCTCCCCCCACCCTCCTTCATCCACTAGACCTTGAGTCGTGGTCTATGTGCTAGTATTTCGGATGAGACGATAGACGGAGGTTTCGGTTGTCAATCGCATTCAGCGCACCTAAAAGGATTCACAGTAATAAAAGTTGTTTCTTTAAAAAAAAATACGTGGAAAAAATTCGCCCTGATAGGTGAGTACATACACTTGCAGAAAAAATGAAAGAAATGGGTGGCGCTGCTCCTGTGGCGACGTCATCTCCACGGGGAGAGCAGCTGTAAGTCCACGTGAAGAAATCTATGACTGAAAGTGGTATCCAGTAGACTACACTACACTACACTACACTACACTTCACTACACTATACTACACTACTACACTACACTACATTACACTACACTACAACACAATGCAAACCCAACAACTGGCCCAGCCAAAAGCTTTGTCAGTTACTGATGTAAGTTAAGTGGCAAGGTCTATGTTCAAATGTTGTAATGCTTGAAATGCTATGATGGAATTATCTTTAGTCGGGGCAAGCTCTAAGTACAATAACCCACATACAGTATTCTTTAGTTGAGGAAAAAAACCTTCTGCAGTTGAAGTATGGCAGTTTATATAGCTAAGAAGCCTACTTCAAAACATTCATACACGTACACGCAAACTTTTCACCCAGTGTGTGTACTTAACCGTCTTACAGTGATTCCCAGATGGGATGAGGGAGTCAGAATTCTAGGTGACCCAAAAAATGTTAAGCTAGGGAACGCGTGGCAACAACAACAACAAAAAACAACATCCCATAACTGCCCAAGCAACAACAGTGCCTGCAGCGATGGAAGGCGGCCTACATCAGCTTCCTTACTAACCAAAGCAGACATTATGCCATTTGTATTCATAAATACACCGAGTCTCGCAGATTCCATTACAAATGCGTGAGTCCACATTGTTAACCCATATCTGAGTAAGCAGGCAGTAAAAATGAATGGTTTGTACTGGATATTGCTCTTACTCATACATATCTTGAGGAGATATTGGATGGTCATGTTTTCACTATCATGTCATTTTTTTTTATAAATCGAAAGCGGTGCTATATGTATATTTATGCATTCGTGCATAGACATGCCCTCGCGTCTAGGTTTCTCTCTTCACTCCCGTCTCTCTGTCTGTCTATCTATCTCTGGCTCTGTCTGCTTGTCTCTGTGTCTGTGTTTCTATTTGTCTATCTGTTTCTGCCTCGGTTCATGTCTGTCTCTCTGTCTCTGTCTCTCTCTCACACACAAACTACTTTCATTTCAAACACACACACACAAACACACACAGACAGATAGACAAACAGACACATGCACACCACATCTCCTAATGCTGGGAAGAATGTTACCCCCTCCCCCCCCCCTACCTATGACACACTCCTTCCTGTCTTCATGTCATCTTCATCATCAACTGCTATGCAGTAGCCTCAGCACAATATCGACAATGCAGATAAAAACAATGGCTGCCACTTAATCTAAGATCAAATTTATAGCAACACGAGAACGCCAGTGGAAGATTAAAGACAAAAGACCGTAAAAATAAAAACTAAATATGGCGGCAGAAAGGTAAAAGAGTGTGTGTGGAGGAGGGAGGGGGGAGCAGGAGGGAGGAGGGTGCAGAGGAATGAGGTGAAATAAAAAGTTCGATCTGTGGCTGTTAGAAAATCACTTTTGACAGCCATCAATTTTGTCCAATCAGTCACCGGAATGGGCCTGTTTCAGAAAACTAAAATCGTTTCTTCTGACATTTTTACTTCCACAATCTGTTGTTGTTTTAAACGTTCCCCCCATTAGTGCAACTATCAGTTTCCCAGCCAAACCCTCAGCTTTCCCTCCCTTGAGCATCTGTGATTGTTATATTGAGGAAGAATTCAACGGTCCAAGCTGACATTTTTCATAAGATCTTTACTTCTTCAAAGCAGAAAACAACAAGAAATAAACAATCAACCAAAGAGTATTGGAAACGGTTTTTTCCAGAGCATGACTGAACTCTGTAACAAGCAAGATAAACAACCAACGGCGTTTGAATATCTGTATTTTGTTAAGCACTTTTTTCTTCCAAAAAACCCAAAACTGCAAATCATTGGGACTACAGAATAAAACAAGGAATAACGCTATTCCTTCTGGCCTAGCATGATCATTTTGGAGACAGATTAAGTCAAGCCAATAAAATAGTTAACTGCTAGCCACACGAAGAGACCACGCAAATGAAATGGTGAACCTGATATCTTAACGTTTTGCCACATTAGGATGTTTATCCATTTTCTGATAGTGGCACCGAACATGATTATAATAATGGGTGGCGCTGCTCTTGTGGCGACGCACTCTCCCCGAGGAGAGCAGCCCGAATTTCACGCAGAGAAATATGCTAGACCTTAAAGTGGTATGAAAATGAAAAAAATGAAAAAATTATTGTCAGCATCAAAAAGAGCACAAGCACAGAAAAGGAAGGAAAACTAAGATTTTTTTAAATTACTTAAACATTTAATTCATGTTTGTTTCAGAAAACTTTGTATAAAATGGAGACAAGAATATGTGTAACAAAAAAAGTACAAGAGAGAGAGAGCAAATAGATTGATTATTAAAAGCAAAATATAACGTAAATATTCACACATCAGCCATCTCTACACAGTCTCCTGAACAACCTCAGACAAAAAGGCAAACAGCTATTCAGCCAAGATGGGTTTTAAATGACATGAAGATGCTATTGGCATGAGAGAACTTGAAGGAAGAATATAAAATTGGACAGTGAAAATGGAGGAACAAAGAGCAAAGGAAGTTTTTTTATTTTTTTAAAATGGAAAGTTAAATTGAGGAACAAAGAGCAATCAAAAAATTGGGGAAATACTGAAGTGAAATGAAGAGTTTATCTTTGGGTGACATCACAAAACGCTCCTCTCACACGCAGTGATATTGTCCAATTAGTTCAAATGAGCTCGCGGAAGACAACATGAAAAAATCCTTCTTTTCAAGCATGTCAGATTTCAGCAGAGTGGCTCCAGAATTAAAATATTAGATTTTGCAATCTGGAAAGTGCTGGTTTGAGTTGCTGCTTAGCTGTTGGGTTAAAAAGATTTCCTCCCCAAAATTAACACTGGAATCAACTCACCTGTGGGTCTTTGAGATAAGACGATAAAATGAGGTTCCGTGTAGCAATTCGTGCTTGACTTCATGTCCATATATTCAGACTAGTTTAGTTTTTATTTGACAAAAAGTATCAAATGTCATGTAATCCAAGAGCAAAAAAGCCTTATTGTTTCTGATTCTAGAGCAGAAGTTTTGCCTTATTCTAAACTATAATCCCAAAGTAAGTTTTCAAAATATTTTTATGATACACACTTATTTTCAGTTTGTGAATTAGCCCACTAAGGTCTAAGTTAAAAGTAAAAAGGTAAAGGAGTCCCATAACCTATAAGGTCGTAGGGGAGCGAGGCGTCAGAGACCTCACTTCTCTAGGGCCAGCATATTGAGGGCAGCGCCCATCTCCTCTCCCTCGCTGCTTTACCTTCCCTGACCCTAAAGAGGGCAGGTACCCATTTACAGCTGGGTGAACTGGGGCACTGCACTGAAGCCAAGGCGCGCAAACGGTCACCCATCCAACTGGTAACCACGCTCGACGCTGCTGAACTTGGCTGGGGGAAAGCGAGTGCTCCGACCACTGAGCTATCCCGTCCCCCTAAGTTAACAAGAATGTAAATAAAAATACTCAGAATTCTACCCCTCTCTTTTATCCCGTTTGCACATCTTGCATACCTCGTTTTTCCGTACCCTGGGCTGATTGAAATTAGAAAATTGTTAATGTTTGAGGGAGAAAAAGCAATGAGAAATTCCTCACATGGCTAAACAGCTAGGAAGAAATTAGGATAGTGGTGAATTAAAAAGTGCAACCACCTTTCCAAATTACAAAACGTGGCCTTTTGAAAACATCATGGAGCAAAGTGAACACATCGCCGCCATGATCTTTAGGCTTGATGTTGACGATCTATTGCGTCACAAGAAAACAACTTGCTTTTGGTGCCGACACATGAAAGGGAAAAAGCACTTCTGGATCGTAAAATGAATGGGAAAAAAAGAGAAACAGATAGAAAGAAAGAATAGAATGAATGAATGAATGAACAAATGGATGGATGAATCGATGAATGAATTGATAAAATTATTATTTATTTTATTTAGTTATTCTTTTATTTCGAGGATAATGGAATAAGCACTCATGTGCTTCGATGAATGAATGAATTGTTTTTTATTCCTCACTAGAGCGTCAAAGTTTACCAATGATTAGATTATACATGTGCCACTTTTTTTTTAACCCATCATGGAGGTAGCCGCATTCCGACTTTGGGGCTGATGTTTAAACACGACACTAGTGTGCATGCTTTTAAAAAAAAATCATCATCTTCCGTTCCTACCGGCACGCATTGGCCTACTCTTCCGAAAGGCCGAACGGGTTTTATAACATGTGCGCAAGATGTTCTGTGTGCGTTTGTACACATGACTTCAATTTATAGTCTTATCTGAAGGACTTAAGGGGTTGCGGAGTTGGTACTGGCGTTAACTCCAGGGGGAAAAACTCCCTTGAACGGCCGTCTCGGGATGGCTGGATCCCGGGCCACGCCATGCAGTCTATCCCACCCCCCCTCTCTCTCTCTCTCTCTCTCACTCTCCTCTCTCTCTCTCTCTCTCCCTCTCTCTCTCCCTCTCTCTCTCTCTCTCCCCTCTCTCTCTCTCTCTCTCTCTCCCTCTCTCTCTCTCCCTCTCTCTCTCTCTCTCTCTCACCTCTCTCTCTCTCTCTCTCTCTCCCTCTCTCTCTCTTGATGTATGCCTTCAGTCAGTCAGTCAGTCAGTCTGACAATAATCTACCTGTCTGTCTGTCTGTCTGTCTGTCTGTCTATTAATCTATCTATATTAGTGTGTGTGTGTGTGTGTGTGTGTGTGTGTGTGTGTGTGGTGGTGGGTGGTGTCGTGGAGGAGGGGTGCATGTTGCGTGCGTGCGTGGCGCGCGTGTATGTGTGTGTATGCGTGCATGCGTCGTAAACGTGCGTGATGCTGCTGCGTGTGTCTGTGTTTGTCTATGCGTGTCTGTGTGTGTGTGTGTTTGTGTGTGTTTGTGCGTGTTCTGTGTATCTGTGTGTGTGTCTGTGTGTGTATTTTCTCTCCTTTGCTAAACACCTCGTGGCGTCCTGTTTAAACCCTGACCTACACACATCACAAGCCCTTCTGGATAGATACAACCTCACCACACAAGCCCTCCCGTCATGTTGCTTGCACGTGTAACAAGATGGATGGAGTCTCAGTCAATCCCGCCTGTATCAGAAGAACAATCTCCCCCCCCCCCCCCCCCCCCCCCACTTCCAGGTCGCTGCACTCTATCTTCTAGTCTTCCTCCTCAATTGTGGGAGAGAATGCGGAGGAGTATATGTAAAATAAATCAATGACGATATACACAAAGGTTGTCATGTACACTATGTATTGCGGTCCGGGATTTTTACAGCACAGCATGCAAAACACAGTTGCTGTATCAGTAAATGAATGTCCATACTTTGAAAAAGATGATAATAATTATTATTTCTAAAGTAATATCCACAATTCAAATCAGCTGTGGAATTCGCCAACTTTAATTATCTATGACAAAGAAAATCGTTTGCCTTCCGAAGCAATCGCTTTGCGTTTTATGTCTTGTCTTTATTCCCTTATTCAGAAACTGCTTAAGTTACCTGATTTGCAATTTCTCTCTCTCTCTCTCTCTCTCTCTCTCTCTCTCTCTCTCTCTCTCTCTCTCTCTCTCTCTCTCTCTCTCTCTCTGTGCACGCCTGTGCGTGTGTATTGCGCTTGCACACATGCAAGTGCATGTGTGTTCCCTTTCCTCTGCTGAACGCCTAAGTGACATTTTCTTGACCCCGTGACCTACACTTCACACACACACACACACACACACACACAACACAGACAGAGCACCACGCACACACACACACACACACACACACACACCACACACACAACACTCTTTTCGGAGTCTATTGACAGAGCCTTTCTCTGTTACTTGCAGGTATACAACACTAAGAGGCCACTCCTTCCACTGTTATCAGAACCTACTTTTCCTCCTTCCCCACTCCCTCCCTTCTGGTCACCAGCTGAATGGTGCTGTGGGTGGGAGATGTTTGCAGAACGTGTGTGGTGTCGTTAAACGCGTTCCTTTGTCCTTAACTGTATTGAGACATTAAACAGCGCAAACCCGGTCAAAAAGCAGCTTCAAACAATCTGTGAATTACTTAACACATTGTTTTCTATCAGCACACCTGAAAACACGAACCAAAATAATGGTAATAAGAAGATATTACACAAATGAAAACTCAGTCAAGACTGAAGGTAAAACAAGCTTCTCCCGAACTCTGTTGTTTTACCAATGTAGACGCTCACAAAGACAGCAGGCATTGTCAGATTTGGAACCGTTTGTCTTCTGATTTGCAGTTTGTACATTGGCAGCCCACCTGGTGAAGGAAAGGAGGTGTGTTTTTTCCCGCAGGAAGTTTCCAGACCCAGAGAGTTCCTATCTTCGCTGAGCCTGTCCACGTTACGATGAAAGCCATTGAACAACCCAACAGCGTCAGACGAGCAGGCACACAGCTTTCTGTAGTCTCCTACAGGTAGAAATCCTTCTGTTTTGTGTGATGTTGTTTCTAGCACTACTGACAGCAAACACCAGATCAAAGTTCTCAAACAGTAGTAAAGAAACTTAACGAAGGTGTCCAAAAGCAAACATTTAAGATTACAGCCCACTTATCTGTTGTTGTTGCACGTTCACCAGATCACCATCTCGGCAGTTACCCAGAATATGCAGCCCATTCACCCCACCTCAGAATCATTGTGGGACTATAAGTACACACTGGATGGGAAGTTTG
>CM054136.1:24567506-24570006 GCA_028751875.1 Rapana venosa | reverse complement strand
CAGCCAATTCTGCAGGAATGGCTTTTCCTTGCACCTCCCTTTAATCCCCTTCCCTCCCTTGAGACACTCATTATTTTAGCAATGTAGAACCAGACTGCAGTGACAATGATGGCACAAGACAGAGAGAAGAGAGAGAGACAGGCGGGGGGATACCACAGTGTGTGTGTGTGTGTGTGTGTGTGTGTGTGTGTGTGTGTGTGTGTGTGTGTGTGTGTGTGTGTGTGTGTGTGTGTGTGTGCGTGTGTGTGTGTACACAGCAAGCAGACGACAAGACGCTACAGCAGAGCAGAGTGCACTCAATGAGCATGTGTGCTGTGGGTGGCAAACTTTCATCCAATAATTATGTCAGTGGACATTGTCACTAATTCGATGTGTTATCTGTTGTCCCTGAAAGATACAATTATCACGTTGGCACAATTTCTGCAGTTTTCAGTCTGATTGTGATTTTTTCAATTTTAGCTAAGGTCATTTCTTGATCCAAGGTCAGCATTTTCTTGTACATAAACTAATCTGATAAATATACTTCCAGATTAATGGTTAAACTTAAATTCTGTAGAAAAGCTTTGTCCCAGTCCTCCTGGTTTTATTTTCCAACTTGTCCCAGTTACTAAGTTACTTGTCAGTATGATATCACTAAGTGTAAAACTCCTATAAACTTACCCGCTTACTGCGTTTATTTATGCAGATGTGCTAGTTGTTGTTTTTTAAACCAGTGTTTACTCTGATGAACTGTTTATGTCTAATAGAACTTTTCACTGGCCTTCTTAGTGCAGGATGGTTTGGTGGTCTGGAAGTAGCGCATTCACCTAGACAACAGCATGTGGCTCAATGTCATCTGAAGTAAGGCATCTTTTTCACTCACTGGACTATAGGTGGTGGCCTGGTTGTCAGTATTTGGGGTGAAATATGTCAAAAGCTTTATGAGCAACAAGCCGTCATATCGCATACAAATTTCTACCATTGAAAATTTCAAGAAAACACCCAGCATATTTACGAAAAAAGATTTGCTGTGGGCAAGAAAGATAGGTAAAGGAGGTAAAGGAGTCCCATAACCTATAAGGTCGTAGGGGAGCGAAGCGTCAGAGACCTCACTTCTCTAGGGCCAGCATATTGAGGGCGGCGCCCATCTCCTCTCCCTCGCTGCTTTACCTTCCCTGACCCTAAAGAGGGCAGGTACCCATTTACAGCTGGGGAACTGGGGGAACTGTACTGAAGCCAAGGCGCGCAAACGGTCACCCATCCAACTGGCAACCACGCTCGACGCTGCTTAACTTGGCTGGGGGAAAGCGAGTGCTCCGACCACTGAGCTATCCCGAAAGATAGGAGTTGCAATACTTGATGATCTCTCCCTGTGAATTGCAGCCCAGATAAAATCTGCCGTGGTCATAAGGGCAATCCGCTACAATGCAAGGCTGTCTAATACAACCTACTACAACCTATTGCAATGAAATATACTACAATGCAGTACAACTTAAAAAGATACAGGTCAATGCAATGTAACATACCACAGCACAATGCAACCCGACACAACACAACACAGCTCAACACAAAGGACGGCAAGGTAAGACAAGGCAAAACAAAGCAAGGCAAGACAAGGTAAAGCAATGTAAATTAACACGCTACAGTTCAATGTTCCGCTTTTCGTAAGAGTAGGCCATTGTGTGCCGGTGGGAACCGATGACAAAATTTACAAAACCGCATACACACAGGGACTGGATGTAAAAAGCACATAAGTGCTTATTCCATTATCCTCGATATAAAAGAATAATTAATAAATAAATAAATAAAAATGAACAAGACAATCGAGAATCATCGTACTACTTACTACAACAAGGCTGATTTCAGTTATTGATGCACTGGGGGAGGGGGCTTTGCTCTTTTAGTGACAATGATCTGCCTTTCTCTTTGTTTTACTTTCTTTGCTTTGATCCCGTGTTTGTGGCTCATTAGGCCTATAATCTTGTTTAAAAGACAAACATTCCAGTTTTTTTAATCATAATATTGTATTGCCCGCAAAGTGGGCAGGGTTATCCTGAATGTGACAGCATTCTGCGTCTGCAACATATCATAGCACTGGCAGAGAGAGAGAGAGAGAGAGAGAGAGAGAGAGAGAGAGAGAGGAGAGAGAGAGAGAGAGAGAGATAGAGAGAGAGAGAGAGGAGGAGACAGAGAGAGAGAGAGGAAGAGAGACAGACAGACAGACAGAGACGGAAAGAGACAGAGACATACAGAGAGAGACAGAGACAGATAGAGACACCGAGAGAGAGAGAGAGAGAGAGAGAGAGAGAGAGAGAGAGAGAGAGAGAGAGAGAGAGAGAGAGAGAGAGAGAGAGAGAGAGATACAGAGAGAGACACAGAGAGAGAGGAACACTGAACACTGACAGTAATTTAATGCCATTAACAACACAGTCGTTTTGGCAAGGAGCACAGTATGAACACAATTTAAACAATATGCTTTTTGCAACAAGCAAATAATGAAAACCGAAAGAGGAAACGGAAT
>CM054136.1:24505006-24565006 GCA_028751875.1 Rapana venosa | reverse complement strand
CGCTCGATAACACGTCGTTTAGCAACGCTTTCCATCCAACTGCGTATTGACACAATCCCAAATTCAGTTACGAACATTCGCTGGTCACTTTATGCCTAGCCGTTATGGGGACACCTTCATTAGGGCCGTGTGACAGACTCTTTAGAGTGTACAGTGGAGGAAGAAGAAGAGGAGACCGGGGTTGGGGGTTAGCAGAGAAGTGAGGTAATGGGATTTACATAGTAAGCAGAAACACGACCACAGCCGGCTGATTGTGTAAAGTAGACATGTCTGGAGTTGATCAGCAGATTCCAGTCACTTACACAGCCGATAGACATCCACGTGGTTTTCCTGTCTCTCTGGGTCTCTTTGGCTTTTCATCATCAATACAATACGGAGTCTGATTAGCTTTTTCCCCATTCTCCTGTGTTCATCATCAATACTATACGGAATCTGATTAGCTTTTTATGTTTTTTCCCCATTCTCCTGTGTTCATCGTCAATACAATATGGAGTCTGATTAGCTTTTTCTTTTCCCCCATTCTCCTGTGTTCATCATCAAAACAATACGGAGTCTGATTAGCTTTTTTCTTTTTTCCCATTCTCCTGTGTTCATCGTCAATACAATATGGAGTCTGATTAGCTTTTTCTTTTCCCCCATTCTCCTGTGTTCATCATCAAAACAATACGGAGTCTGATTAGCTTTTTCTTTTTTCCCATTCTCCAGTGTTCATAATCATACAATATGGAGTCTGATTAGCTCCCCCCCCCCCCCCCATTCTCTTGTGTTCATCATGAATATAATATGGAGTTTGATTATTTCCCCCATTCTCCTGTGTTCATCATCAATACAATATGAAGTCTGATTAGCTTTTTCTTGTATCCTATTCTTCTGTGTTCATCATCAATACAATATGAAGTCTGATTAGCCTTTTCTTTTCCCCCATTCTCCTGTGTTCATCATCAATGCAATATGAAGTCTGATTAGCCTTTTCTTTTTCCCACATTCTCCTGTGTTCATCATCAATACAATACGGAGTCTGATTAGCTTTTTCTTTTTTTCTCCAATCTCCTGAGTTCATCTTCAATACAATATGGAGTCTGATTAGCCTTTTCTTTTTTCCCCCAGTCTCCTGGGACGTGTCTACGTTAATGTAAATACTTAGTCTGATGATTGATTACTGTCTTTGAAGTTGACTCAGTCTTGAAGCCCAAAATGAATGTAATGAGTTGGATGTTCGGTTCTCTTGGACTGGGCTTTTAAAACATTTGCTTTACTTGTTTGTTATCGCTAGTAGCTACTACACGATATTTTCCAGCTGGTTGTAAGCTGGCTTTCTTGCTGTTGTTGTTGGCGTTTCAGTTTGTCTTGAGCACAACTGAATGTACATAAAGTAGTTTTTATAATCAGCATTAAGTTGTAGTATGCAGTAACGAAAAATGTTTTATTTTATATTAGGTTTTTTTGGTTTTGTTTCTGTATGTTTTTTGTTGTTTTGTCTTTTTCCGGGGAAGTGGGGTGGCAACAACAATGACAAGAATAACATCAACATCAGCAACAGCAGTAAGCAAAACAGAACAACACAGCAACAATAACAACATCAACATCTGTTATAACATTAACAACACATCAGTAACAACAATAACGACAGAAGCAGCAACAACAAAAACAACAACATCAGTAGCAACATTAAAACAACAACAACAACATCTCCACTGGTTCACCACTCCATAAGCTATCATTTCTACTGCTTTATTAGAAGCTGCAACAGCACGCATTTCACACACTCTCACACAGGCAAGGAATAGCATTCATTTTAGACAGCGGCTGGAGGCGTTGACCTGTCTCTTGTTTCGAAAATGGGCTTCTAGGACAAAAATTCCACTGTCTACACGTCAATGTGCCGCAGGGCAGCTTAGCCACAAAGAAAGACATTGATCTCGTGCACAGATTGATAACTGAGGTCGAAGTGTATCCCATTAAAAGTCACAATGTCAAAAAGTTGGCCGTTTCTTCAATATCATGTTATCTATCAGGTATGACCTCTGCTAAGAAGAGAGGGTGAACATGGAAATATTAAAGAAAAAGAACAGAGTAGAAAAGTAATTTTAAAAACCAACAACATTTTAGTCTAATTTGAGAAAGAAGACTTGATAAGCTGTTTTTATTACCATAGCCTGTTGTTGTTGTTTTTGTTGTTGTTGATGATGATGTTGTCGTTATTGTGGATGGTGCTGCTGCAATTGTTTCTGAAAATTGCTTGTTTAGTTGCATGTTTTATTCAGCACTCCTATGAGGTGTGATTCTATGATCTTACAGCCGACTCCACTGAATTATGCACTGCGCCAAAGTGACTAGCTAACTAGTTAGCCAGCCAGCCAGCTGGATAGAGAGAACGATAGAGAGAACGATAGATAGAGAGAACGATAGATAGATAGATAGATAGAGAGAGAGATAGAGAGAGATAGATAGATAGATAGATAGATAAATAGATAGATAGGTAGATAGATAGATAGGTAGATAGATAGATAGGTAGATAGATGATAGATAGATAGATAGATAGATAGATAGATAGATAGATAGATAGATAGATAGATAGATAGATAGATAGATTGGGCAGTCAGTTAGTCAGTCAGTCAGTCAGTCTGTCTACTCGCTAATTAGTTGCTCAGTTTCTTGGTTTGTTGTTTAGCTAACTTTTAGATTCATTGTTTCTTACATCACTTAGTTAACTGACTCAGCTTCTTCGATATAGATTGACTGCCCGACTGAAACACTATTATCAGCTGACAAGCTATCTGTCTCCTGACACATTAACAGCAGAGCTGGCGGCAGAAACCACAGCAGAAAAAACACCCCAAACTATCTAAGAAACAAATGTACAGCGAGCTTGTTAGAGACACACTTCTCGTTACCAGACAGCACAACCGCCAACAGTGACCACGCAGACCATAAGAAACAAACACATTCTGCCTTTCGTTCCTCTCCCATGTAGACAGTTAATGGCTTCTTCAGATAGATCTTCTTTCATTTACCTTCCCCATCGACTACCCCCCTCCCCCCCCCCCCCCCCCCCCCCACATCCCCCCCTCCTTATGTCCACCCCCTTCATCTCATTTCTTGCCTCGCTGTGGAGGCAGGCAGGCAGGCAGGCAGGCAGGCAGCAGCTAGGGGAAGAGCAGAGGACCTCATTGATGTGGGGGTGGCATGCCGATGACCCTTCCTAAGCTGGTGGACCTTACTCACGCCCTGTCCATAATGAGGGCCGTGTTTGTGTCTGCAGCGCACAAAGGAAGAGACTGGCTGCTGTGTGGATAGCCAGGAAGTAGCAGGCCATCTTAATGGCGGATAGGAAGTGTAGGTGATGATGAAGTAAGTGTAGGTCTGAGCTAGACATGAATGTGCCAGTGTCTGCTTCTTTTTTAAGCTAATGAGGTGGAGAGGAGGGAATGGGAGGAGACATTTCAGTAACTAAGCGCTATGATAATAATGATAATAATGATTATTTGGTCATTGTCAAGTTGTGTGTACTTTTAATATATTGTGCAGTTTTTTCTTTTATTTTCTCTCTTCAAATTGAGTTATACGCTTAGTTTTGCACAATAAAAAGAAAGTTTAAGGATTAAAAAGCAAATAATTATGTTTGAAGCAGAAATTATGAAGACGTAGCGATCTGTTCTTTTCTCTCAGTTTTCTGGGTTTTCCTTAGGCTATCTCCAAGAATTCTAGGGCCACGGTTAATTTAAAGAAATTATCAAAACTCCCAAGCTAACTTAGGCTAAATAACCAGTTTTCTTCTATGCAAGAGTATACACTGCTCTGGTCTTGATCAAGTGCACGTATATTATATGGCTTTTCTTGTTTTGTAGATGATGATTCATGTATATATTGACCCATAGTAAACATTCGTATAACTGTCATTAACATTCACACTCAGTGTGTGTGTGTGTGTGTGTGTGTGTGTGTGTGTGTGTGTGTGTGTGTGTGTGTGTGTGTGTGTGTGTGTTGTGTGTGTGTGTGTGTGGTGTGTGTGTTTTGTTGTTGTTGTTGGGGCCAACAAGTAACAGTATTGTTGAGGGCCAGTCTGGGGGCCAACAGTGACTCCCCATACTGCTGGCGGCCATTTGTTGACACTTAGCGATGTCAGTCCATATCTTCTTGTCTGCATAGCGCAAAGAAAGCCGCTAATAGCTGTGGGGATAGTCAGAAAACGAATGTGCATCTGAATGGTGAAGAGCAGAAATATCAGCGCAGAGGACTTGAGCTGTGTCTGTATGTTTGTTGACTGCCCCTGCAACTTGTCTATGCAATCAATCACAGCGAATAGAGAGAGATTGAGAAAGTTTCGTTTCAAGAGGCCAATATTTGACTTAGTCCAGACAGAACAAGTCTATCATACTTCCTAGCTGGTATGCTTTTTCTTATACAAAGTTCAGCAACAGGGCACGGTTCCAAAAGGTTGATGCATCATGGCAACACATACATTTGGTCAATGTTTGCTCATCAGCTGGGGTCAATCATGAAATATGTTCAAAACAGGATCAACTCCATTCAAGCAACATGAAGGGTATCGGAAGGAATAATCGACCAGTTTGCACATAAGGTCAATATATGTTTTCCCCAAAACGTCTGGGTAGTGTATATCTTATCCTTCGTAGGAATTTTGGTGGTGGCGGTGGTGGTAGTAGTGATTGTGTGGCAATGGTGGTGTAGATGGTAATGATGGTGATGGTGGTAGTGTTGTGACGTGACGTTGTGATGTTGGTGGGTGGAGAGATGGGTGACAGTGTTGTGTAGTAATGATGGCTGGATTGTGTTGATGGCGTGATGGTAGTGCTGACGGCGTGTGTGTGTGTGTCGGGTGTGTGTGTGTGTGTGTGTGTGGTGTGTGTGTGTGTGTGTGTGTGTGTGTGTGTGTGTGTGTGTGTGTGTGTGTGTGTGTGTGTTTGATGAGAATTGGGAAGCCATCATCCTAATTTCCAGCTGCCTGTTTGTTAAGTGTCGGTCATGTCACTATTTTCTCACAGGAGACATGTTAGAGATAATTCACACGAAGTCTATATTGACTTCTGATCACAATGAGCAGTGCGTAATCAACACCATTCAGCCAATGTACCTTTTAATTCATTTGGTATGTGTTATTTTAGCAATAAACAGCACCATCAGAATCTTCGATGTGTACGAGCTCCGAGAGTGTGAGAAGAGTTGTACATACATACATGTCAACACTGACAAGATCACATATGTATTACATCTGGACAAAATATGCAGACGAAATTCTTAGTATGACCACAAATATACGGGAAACATAACACCTGTCACTGAAACAGATACAGAACAAAATACATAAATACAACAGTTTGTAGATAAGAAACTGTACAATATTGACTTCAGTTCAAGAGAGGAAAACTTGTATGCACAGAAGGAAAAAAAACTGTTGAGAAGTTTTGTGTGGGGATATTTTATCAAATGGGAGAGATTTCTAAGCAGATCAATATCTGGAGGAGCAATGAACTTGAAGAGCAACACGTAGAATGTAAACTGATACGTCAATCAATACACGGGAGGGGGATCTCTCATTGACATCTGCACGTACAGGTAGAGCTCTGTATAGAACTCATCACTCAGGAATGAAATAGGCCCACAATATGGACACCGACACGTGAAAGACGGCCGCTTCTCGGAAGACTCCACAAGATGGAGAGAGACAGACCCGAGAGGCAGACAGACAGGTGGAGACATAGTTTACGACAAAACAACACCGTCGAATGTCAAGTGTGTCCAACCAAACACATTTGACGTTTTGGGTAACGTTGTACTACAGGTACATATTCTCAGAAATCTGTCAACTTTTGTTGCACAAAACCCTAAAAATAGTCAAAAGCTATTCTTTGTTCCATTCATTAAACCATGCTCTTGCTGAAAAAAGCCAATCAGATTATCTCAATGCCTATGTGTAGGTTTACTGAAATTTAAGTGAGTTTTCTCTGAAACACAACAGGGTTAGTTTTAATCGTCAGAATTGTCTTTGAAAGTCGTAGTATTTTCTGTAACTTATACTATTTGCGTGTGTGCATGTCTGATAATTCTTCCAAGGGAATAGTAGTACTATCAAAAACTCTTCTTAGGAGGATGTAGAATTGCGTAGCTGTTGTTGAAACCCTATAGTAAAACAAACACACATGCCAGCTAAAATCACCTTCCAGTTTTACTTACTCACTCAAACATCTGTTTAGATGAAACTAATGCATAGAAAAATTGCCACTAATCTTTGCTAGAAAATAGACTTTAACAAATTTCCTCATTCTGATGTTTTACTTTGGTAAAAATATGATGATTTATTCGATTTATTCCTTTCCTAACAAAGTCAAAGTCAAATTCTTATTTCCAGATGGTACATTGAATAAGCAACCCATTTACATTTTTCATCAAGCCATCTATCTAGAAACAAAAATTACTTAATGATAAGATTTAACTACAACATTATTACAACCTATAACAAGTATTTTCGTATTTTCTTTTCAAAACGTATATCTGAAATATAATGTTTTCTACTGTAATAAAAATACGTTATGATTTGCTATATCAGCGTTTTGCACGGACTGAATTAACTTTCATGCAGAAGAAGGTTCGGCAGAATGTATCAAGAGGAACATCGGGTGTATGGAGGGATATCAGCCCTAATAATAACCAACAATGCCTTGCACCAGACAACTTTCATTAACAGCAGCCACAACAAATTCCCGAAATTGAATGCCTAAGGCTTTTCAATAATAGACAGCAAATGAACGAACAAAAACGACCACCAGAGAGACGTTTTCACGACAGGAGGAACAGCTTTGGCGTCTGTGGGGGTGGGGGGGGGGGGGAAGAGTGGGGGAGGGGCGAATGAGAGGACAAACTATGATGATGTGGTTTAAGATATGTTCAGTTACGAAAAAAGAAAACCAAATCAAGCCAGCCAAATATATCCAACTGGACAAAATTGATGTTTTTGGTAACGATGTACTTAAGGTAGGCCTACATATTCTGAAAAAAGTGTCCGTTTTTAAAAAAAAAACAGAACCCTAAAAGTAGTTATAAACTATTTTTTATTCCAAAAAGGAGACCACCAGCCCACGAAAAGCTTGGAAAAGCTGGTGGAAAGAGGAGCACGAACAACAATGAAGAGCTTTAGCCGAGAGACTCTGTCTACAAACAACTTACTAACACCAAGATGCTGGATGACCAACAGCGTCTGTAGTGTCCACACCGGAAAGAACGGGCGTTGCGTTTACAGATTGTACTGGGTATCTGTGTCCTTTGACATTTGGAATATGAATGAATGAATGAATAAATGAATAACTGAATGAATGAATGAATGAATGAATGATGGAAAGAAGAAAGGGCGAAAGGTGGAAGGAAAGAAGGAAGGAAAGAAATGAATGAATGGATGAATGAATAAATGAGTGAATGAATGAATGAATGAAAAGAATGGGCATCACTGATGCAGATTGTACAGGGTAACTGTGTCATTGGAATATGAATAGGAATAGGTGAATAAATGAATGAATGAATGCATGGATGCAGATAGCAAGGATGGAAGAAGGGAGGAAGAAAGGAAGGAAGTATTGAATGAATGAATGAATGAATGAATAAATGAATGAATGGATGAATGAAAGGATGAATGAATGAATGAATGAATGAATGAATTATCAAGCGCATAAAACCCTTTGACACCCAAAGCTGGGATCGCAAGTAAAAACGCAGAATGGACAAAAAAGAAAACACTCGTACAGAACTCACTCTCTGTCTCTGTCTATGTCTCTGTCTCTGTCTCTGTCTCTCTCTCTCTCTCTCTCTCTCTCTCTCTCTCTCTCTCTCTCTCTCTCTCTCTCTCTCTCTCTCTCTCTCTCTCTCTCTCTCTCTCTGAAGAAAGCCAGGGAGGGACAGAGCCAGTGAGGAGGACGCAGGCCTTATTACAACACTGTCCTTGAGGACATGATTATACAGCTAGCAAAGCAACTCCTTAAGACCAGCAGATAGCACTGGTGCTGAACTCTTATCGATGTGCTGGAGCATCCACTGGTGTGGGGCAGCGAGGTGTCTGTGTGTGCACACCTGCAGCTGCGTGCAGGTGACCTGTTGGGCCTGCGAGCTGGGAACCGACAGCCCTTTTCTTCTCTTCCAGTTGGATTGAGGAATAAGTGGTTTTCTCATGGGATCGTTATTATGTTCTTGATGGGGTGAATAGTCGGCTGGCTGGCTGGCTGGTTGGCTGGCTGGCTGGTTGGCTGGCTGGCTGGCTGGCTGGTCGGTAGGACGGCTTGTTGAGCTGACTTTGGATTTTTGTTTATAATAAAGGTAATAATGATGATAATGACTGTGAGGGTGATGCAATTTTTGCTTTATTATAGTTAATATAGGAGGAGGAGGAGGAGGTTTGTAATTATTATCATTGTTATTATTATTACTATTGTTATTATTGTTAAAAATGTTATTATAGTTGTTCTTGTTATAATTTTATTATTATTATTATTATTATTGCTTCACAATACGTTTTGAAGATGATTGCTAAATGGCATAGCTCCTGCAAAATAGTCACTTCAATATACACATGACAAACAGAAAAAAATGTTCATACCACAAGAACCTTTTTAAAAGAAAACATCTTGGAGATAAGCTGTCAGTAATCAACGATTTATAGGAAAAGAGTTGCGTAAGGGGTGTCATTATTTGGGGAAAAGTGGAAATTAACATGGACAAGTGAATGAAGAATTGCAGACGTGTATAGCTAGTGGTCGGAGCACTCGCTTTCCCCCAGCCAAGTTAAGCAGCGTCGACTGTGGTTACCAGTTGGATGGGTGATCGTTTGCGCGCCTTGGCTTCAGTACAGTTCCCCCAGTTCACCCAGCTGTAAATGGGTACCTGCCTCTTTAGGGTCAGGGAAGGTAAAGCAGCGAGGGAGAGGAGATGGGCGCCGCCTCAATATGCTGGCCCTAGAGAAGTGAGGTCTCTGACACCTCGCTCCCCTACGACCTTATAGGTTATGGGGATTCCTTTACCTTTTTGTACCTTTTATATCCATTTTGAAGGAGAATGACTATTAGTGTTAACACATAGAAGTTACACGGCAAAGAAAATCAATGGCATGTAGGAGACAGGTTATAAACTTTGCCTGGTTGGGATGGAGACACGAGTCTAAAGTTATACAAAGATAAGACACTATGAATGACATTTAACAATAAATAGAAGCTCTCATTTAGAAGCATTTCTGAAGAAGAGAAGATTTCAAACTGCTTCTAGGCATTACACATCAAAGCATATTAACAGGGGGATTAAATTTGAAACCCTGATTAAGAGTCCATTACTTGATTCACTCTCTTGCTCCTTTGTCTTTGACGATTGTATTAGCACACACTGATTTTCAGCAGTTGAGGATTTGGGCATTTTGGTTGCGTGATTTGATTATGGGCTGATAATTAAAATTTTTTAATTAAGTTTTCAATGGTTTGTTATTGTAATGTTACACAGTGCCTCTATTGATCTGGGATGGCCCGCATACGAAAACAGTGAACTGACAATCCTTAAATGACGGACAGACAGACAAACGCACAAACACATAGTCAGATAGTCAGTCAGACTGATAGAAAGAAACCACGTGAAATAATGACTAAATACAAACTTAGCATCATTCCATCACATCTTTCTTTTCCCTCCTCCCATTCTCACCACCTCACTCTGCCTTCCTCTCTCCCATTCCAGTCTTTCACAACCCTAAGTCAAGCACACTGCACTGCACTGCACTGCCCTCGTTCGGAAGGAACGCCCCCATACTGCAGACAAACCTTTCAGAAGCTGAAGACCACAGCTACAGGCCTGTCAGAGTGACCAATCAATATGGTAGGAAAAAGATGTGGGGAACTTATTCACCTTGTTCAAACAAGACACAGCTTAAACGTAATATCAGCATGAGGCTTACAGAGCTCCCCAAGAAAACAATTAAGTGGTAAAACGCCGAACAAGTTAATCAGAATGCTTCAACACTACTTTATTGTGTTAGTAAAGGACTCAAAATAATTGTTTAGCAGTGCGTACATCAGGATTTCTAGCAGACACTCGTGTTTTATGGCACTACATGAAGAGAAAACAGGTGACGCTGAGAGCCAAGATGCATCCAACACTGACCCGTTGCTTTAAAATAAGGCAAATATTCTGACAAAACTATTAAGACAAGACACTTTGTTCAATACCAAAGGGCTGATAACTCCTAACAGAGACATGTACGTGATTCATTCTTTTATCCTTTAGATGTGAAACCTTTACTCGTAACTTAACTGAATTTCTCTGTGTTGAGATAAAAAGTATTTGGAATTAGAAGTGTTAAGAATCGGCAAGGTCAAAGCAGCAAAAGATGTCATGTCATGCAGTGCAGTGCTTTGAGGCTGTACAAACAGGCCAACATCAGATTGTAGTGTTTAGATATTCTTGATTCCTTTGTCATTGATTTATAAACATTAGCTCCTTTTCTGCATTCATCATTGACGTACTTACATAACTTTTTATCGCTATGGTCTATTACTCCGCTCAAAGTCTGTTTGCTGCAACTTAATATTTATCAGGAATTTATTCGTTGTGCTCTTTCATGCTAGCCTGTGAATTCGTAGTTCATTTAGACATGAACAAAATAATTGTTTAGCAGTGCGTACATCATGCTTTCTAGCAGACACTCGTGTTGTATGGCACTACATGGTGAGAAAACAGTTGACACTGAGAGCCAAGATACATCCGAAAAATCAAACACCTCAGCCATACAGATCAATTCAATTCATCACTGCACTTCTGAATGCTGATTACAATAATTATATTCATCAACCTACACATGTGCATTCGTGTTATTGATTTATTCCCATGTGCGATGCTCGAACTAAAGGCAAAAACTTGCCGAACGAGTACTGACAGACGTAACAACCGTAGTACGCCCTCCAGCCATTTTTCAAAAAAGGATGAAAGACTACAAGCTAGATAGACAACAAGAGAGTGGGTGTATTATGTACTCCCTCCTGCTTCCCAATTTCCCAATCTCCCAGTCTCATTTCTCCTCACACTGTCAAAGTGCTGGGAGCGTGGGCGGAATAGTAGCTCCTTCCAGCCCCTCAGTGTCTGACACGGGGCAGCTTTGGCTGGTGGCGGCCAGACAAAAAAGTGGACGTCGTTGAAGGTCAAGGGCCTTTGATAGAGAGACAATGACCGATGGTCAAGAGCGTGCAGTGGAATAGCGTTTCACCAGCAATGGAGGGACAGGCAAGCAAAAGTGTGTGTCTGTGTCAGAGATAAGTAGAGGGGATCTGTGAGGCCCCATGTCACTTTGTTCTAACTCACTGATCTTTGTAAGATCAAGGGGATTAGTTGGGGGTTTTTGTGATTAAGAAAGAATAGACTCTTTGAAGAGGTACGAGGTCTACAAGGTAGAAATGAAAATTTAACATTGAAAACACAAACAAGATATAAATGACAAATTGACTTTGAGAACACCAATTGGGGTGAAGGAGCCATTACTTCACGATATTCTCTGCACATCGACTTCAAGTGCAGAACAGAGTCCTGTCTGCAAAACTGTAACTTTAACTTTTGTGCATGCATAGGAGATGAGCTGATATCATCAAGACACAGTAAAACAAAACAAAAAACAGACAGAATATCTGACAGACAGACATTGACCCTTGGGATAGAAACTGCTTATAAATGACAAGAAAAAGAATCTCATGTTAGGTCAATACTACATGAGAAAGAAAATGCAACAACAGAACACAAAAACCCCAAAACAAAAAAGAATGGAGAAGTGGGAGGAGAAGTGTACATAAACATCTCTATTGTGGAAGGGAAGGAACATCAACACCACCACGTGGAAGGTAAATGGATAGGAAGATCAACACGCCAAGGGCGGGCACTTAAGCATCGGTACGTTGGGGAAAGCAATGCCCGCAGCAACGTATACACAAAGAAGAAAACCTAAGAAGGAAGCAGGAATCTCAACGGTTAGACAGAAGAAGGGTCTCAGAGAGATGCCTTGAAGATAAGAACAATCCACGATAACACAACACGTCAAAGCATATTAGCAAGACGATTAAAACTGGGAGATGAAATTAAGGTTCCATTGCTTTGTTCACTGGCCTGTGTCCCTGTGGATGACAATTGTATTAACACGGGGGGGGGGGGGGGGGGGGATTTGGGGAGCAGTCCTAGCTTCCGGCTTTTTAGAAAAAAAGCTGGAATAATTCGATATGGGATGGTTATCAACACATAGTTCTTCTTTGCTTTCCTCTTCCTTGTTTGTGTTTAATCGTTTGTCAAGGAAACGTCATCTTTTGCTCATATTTCAATAATTGTATGTCATCTGGGATGCCCAATATATATTTTTAAAAATTCTGGCTGATTTGCATTTCGAACTCTGTGTGTGTGAGTGTGTGTGTAAGTTTGTGTGTGTGTGTGTGTGTGTGTGTGTGTGTGTGTGTGTGTGTGTGTGTGTGTGCTGCTTTAGTATTTCACGGGCATAACAACACTAAATAAGCAGTACAATTGATGCAGTGCTATATAGAAAGAACAGATATGTCCTACCAAACAGGACACGTATCTCACACCACGATTTCTAACACCACGTAAGTCAGGACATTGCGCTCTCAAGATTCAAGATTTCAAGATTAAGATTTTATTTTAAGAAAAAACCCCAAGAGGTACATGAATTTATTGCTTTACAGACATGATAGCATATGATGATTGTATATGCTTGGATACGCTTGACTTCTGTAGAGGGGATATAACGCCATGACTACTGTCCGCTTCGGCTGTTGATTCATTCATAATCAACGCTGATCACTTGTGGTCATTTTCACTACTATGTTCAAATCCATTTGATGTCTTTTGAATTTTCATGGCTTTATTCACCCGTTTCTTTTGGTCAGGGCATTAAGAACACAACTGGTTTACATGTATCATTCAATTCATTTCTCTAAATCTTTCATTGATTTTCTATCAACAAGATTAATGTACATATTGGCCATTCATTTACTCGTAGGTTAATCTTACTCAAAGTAAATAGCTGTTTAACAACTATCGGCATGCAAGCGTCCCATCGATTCTTTCAAATCCCAACTGATTTACCCATCGACCATTTTGCCATGAGTGAAAAAGCACCACAAACTATTTGACGAGACAGCGGATATACTCCTGTAACCCTACAACTGTCCAGTCCCCGAATCTCATCTATCTTCCACATTGAGGACAGACAGTTGTGAGTTATGGTGAAATATGAGGTTCAGCAACCCCAACAATGTCTGGTACCCGACAACTGTTACTGTTGGCACCCAGAAAAAAGTAATTATACTGTTGTACACCTGGCTTGGGGCTGGATAGTGAGTCCCAAACCTCAACGATCAGGGGCATGGACAAAAGATGTGTTTACAAGATGACAAAGAGGAGAAGGGTGAAGATGTATCCGGGATAAGCAGAGAGAGTCTGGATATCAACTCTGTCAGGTAGTGTGTAGTCAAGGAAGAGAGAGTGGCACCAAAACACGTGAAGCAGATCGTAAACTAGGAAACACGTATTCTAATTGGCTGGGGATAGACTGATATGATGCACTATGGTCCAAGCAGTCGTGTGTCATACTGCGTATACCCCCTCCACTAAACACGCACAGCTATATCAAATTCGCTTAAAAGTGAGATATGGTGATGTACTTTTTGATGATTTCATAGTTATCACATGAGCTCCGTCAAGCATCAGGATACAGTGTAGTCTGTACTTTTTCAGTCTGCCGGCCCTGACAAAAGGAAACGGCTCCATAAAAATTGGTTACCAAATTACTGATCTTGTATGGATGACTTTATAGCAATCTCTTTTTAAAAAACAACAACTAAGATCAGTTTATTTTGAAAAATGCGATGAACTCTAATTTTAAAAAAATGTCTGAAGATTGGCATATGGCACCTTCACAATACACAGAGGAAAACCATTTTCTTTTGGAAAAATGTGAAGTTGTCTAAGCTGTACACACAGAAATGTAACTTCATGACTTGAAAGGTAGCACGTGGAATAGTGTGTGTGGTATGTTATCTCTCCACAATGCAGAAAGAAATACCATCAGCGAGATGAAGAAAGAAACCATGTCCTAATGGAGAGCTATCCCTTAGGAACTACACTTGACCACAGGATGAAGAGAGTGTGGTTACCAAGGGATTTTCCCATAGGGAATACAGAAAAATCTGGAGCATAGTGGACTTGGACTGTAGGTCTCAAGGGAGCGGTAGCGGAAGCAAAGGAAGTGGACAGAGATAGAATGTCAGTGCATAGCTGTTCTGGAAAAGACATGTCAACAAGGGAAGAGAGGAGTACACAGACAGAAAACAGGACAGGTTCGTAACCCGATATAGCATACAATACAAATAGACAAAGAAAGGACCAGAAGCTGCAAAGGGGCATAATGTAATATGACTGTGCAAACTATACTTGACAAAAAGACAGAATAAAAAGCAGAACAGAACAAAATCTCATTTTCACAGGATGACAGAGTAGGAACAAAAACTTTTTTCATCAAGGGATTGTGAACAGGGTTTCAAGACATCCCTACTGAACTGTATTGTAGGAACTGTAACTGACAGAAAAGGGAAGGGTACATGACAGAATGTCACTTATTGGCCTCCAAAATTGTCATGATAGGACGAAGTTATTGAAGCAGTATACCACCGCATGTGACTGGCGAGTAAATGCACTTGCACAGAAATAAAGAAGATGGATGAGGACATCATGCCCCCACAAAAGGGGAAACTGAAGAGGAAGAATCAAGACATAACTTGTCTGAGGTTAAAAAACCCCAAAATAGTTCAGATAAAATCAGAAACAGTGTCAGAAAACGAGGGAAGGAGAGGAGGTGGGTGGATGGAGAATTAGATTGGGAATTTCACATTGTTATGCAATATTTGAACTGTTTTGCTTTCCGTTTAGGTTGCTTATTAGCTTTTGATCTTTGAAAGAAATAAAATTTCTTTGCAGTTATCTTGATAATCAGGAAATTTACAGAAACAATACCAAAGAAATCAAGCTGCAAGCAGCAAAGAGAACAACAAGTTAGAAGTAACCATCTGTTCATGATAATCTGTGCACATGGACTCCAACCATGAAGAAAAGTTGTGTCCACTTAATAGCAGCTTTAACATACAGAGCAGAAAGTGGATCTTGTCCTTGAAATACTGGAATGAATGGATGCTGAGATAGAAACAGCTTTTAAATCGACAATTTACAGGGGGGA
Organism: Rapana venosa; assembly: GCA_028751875.1. NCBI lineage: Eukaryota > Metazoa > Mollusca > Gastropoda > Neogastropoda > Muricidae > Rapana > Rapana venosa. The sequence continues at coordinate 24,549,741 of CM054136.1, read as the reverse complement.
GGGGAGAAACTGTATAAGAAGCATCGATCTCTAGAAGGAAAAATCTGCTGAGGAGGCACAGCACGCAAATCCAGCAGAACTCAGTCAAAAGTCCAGGCCAGTGTGCTAAATTTAGCACACCCCTTCCTGTTACCATGTCCAAGTGTGGTCAGTTTCTGCTATGATTAGCACCAGGCTGGCATGGAATGGACAGCAGCTGAGAGAAGCTGAAAGTGGGGGAAACTGACAGCTGTGGGGGTGGGGAAATGGGAGAAAAATTTGCATATAAACGTTCTCATGTGCAAGGAAAATCAATATCAATACCAACACATTGTTGTCAACGAATATAAAGCCAGTATGCGAGAAAGGGGTTTCAGTAACCAACATGCAGAGAAAAAAAACTTACGTGAACATTTTTTCATAGATTAGAGACTAGAAACAAATTTCAACAACTGGAGACGAAGTCGTTGAGAACTCTCTCCACAGTTGAACCATAACTGTCCGAAAAACATAACCCAAAACACACCATCAAGCATATTAACAAGGAAATTAAAATGAGATTACATTTGGATGTCATTGCTCGACTCACTCTTCAGTGCCCCAGTCGATGACAATGACATTAGTGAAGGTTATTTCCAGCAGTGGCCTGTTTAGGTTTTTCCACAATGATTTGATTTGTGGTGATAATTAAAACATAGTTCTTTGGGATGGGGTGTCAGGGGGGATGTCATATATTGCCCTAAATTCAATAAGCGTTTGTCATTTGGAATGCACAGAATCCAAAAACGGCAAATTGGGCAATTCTTCACGGGTGTGTGCTTGTGTGTTTGCGTGCTCGAGCATGAGCGTGTGAGTAAGTGTGTGTTGTGTGTGTGTTGTGTGTGTGTGTGTGTGTGTGTGTGTGTGTGTGTGTGTGTGTGTGTGGTGTGTGTGTGTGTGTGTATGTGTGTGTGAGTGTGTGCGTGCGTGCGTGAGTGTGTGTGTGTGACATTTTTTCTGTGGCTGTGTCTGTGTGTCTGTTTGTTACAGTGAATGTATGTCTGCACAGATGAATGTTATCTCTCTCCATCTCCTTCTCCCTCTCCCCTCTCTCTCTCTCCCATCTCTCTCTCTTCTCTCTCCCCCTCTTTTTTTCCTTCTCCCTCTCTCTCTCTCTCTCTCTCTCTCTCTCTCTCTCTCTCTCTCTCTCTCTCTCTCTCCTCTCTCTCTCTCTCTCCCTACTTGTGTGTGAGGGAGACGGCAGAGAGAAGAGAAAGAGAGGGAGAGAGAGACGGGGGAAAAGAGAAAGAGAGACTCTTTGTGTGTAAATTACAAAGACAGACAGACAGAAACATTTTTAAACTTTTAACATATGTTGAAGTAAAAACCAATTCACCCATTACTCATTCATCCCGAAGTAAAGAGAGACCACCCATTAGTTTACAAAGCTGAGGATGTACTTCCTCCCGGTTCACAATTTCCTAATTCCCCAGTCTCCGTTCTCTCCAGCGTTGACAGAAGATGAATGGAAAGGCGAGGAGAGGTATCAGCTCCAGCAGACTCCTAAAGTGTCTGGCACCCAGCTACTTTCACTGGGGCTGCCCAGAAACATTCATCAAATAGAACGTCTTCAATTTTTCATGGTGACCCAGAAATATTAATGATCGACGACGCCTTCTAAGAGATTTTGTACAAGAAGAGAAGAGAAATGTGGGTCAGAAGTGTGCGCTGTGAAAGTGCAGAGGCAGTCTACAGCAATCCAGGTCGATCTAGGAAGAAAGAGCAGGGGCACGACAATATAAACGAAAAGATCCGTCCCAAAAGAGAAGTGCTATTTCTCTTAGATGGTGATATATCTTTGCAATATGGTTCAGCCTGTCCCATGTTATGTTGTTTATAGCTCCCTAAATGCACACAGTTTTGCCAAATCAAAGTCGAGGCAAACGCAGTTATGCCTGGTGAGGTGCAATGCTATTTTATATTTGTCATATCAAGTTTGTGGAGCATCAAGGTAGGAATAGTTTATGTCTACAGTCGTTTGCTGTATGCTTGGCAAGTCAGCTATGAACCAACAGCTCCATAAGACAGCATGTACACAGAGGACTTTGAGCTGCACAAACTCATGCGCCATGTCTGTTCTTATATCACTTGATGTCAATCCTTTTTTTTCCAAAACCAAGATCAGATCGACTTTATTTCCGTTCAACGGCTAGAGCTCCGAAGTTCAACAAAGGTGAAAATTTTTGTTTGCGATCGTCCGTTTCGAGATCGAAATAGGAAACATGATGTTCTCTAATGTCATGACATGTCTAAAGTTAGACACACATCGTCTTCACAGTACACATGGAAATCACTACCACTACATTATTGGAGAGCAATCAAATAGTCTGGGTTTCATACACACAAAGGCAAGTTCATGACTTGGAATCCAGAACAGGGAGAAGAATAGCCGGTTTGTTGTACTATATAGTTCAGAAAGGACACTGAGCAGGCAGAGGAAGAAAACATATTCTACTGGAGAGCTGGCCCTCAGGACCTATGACTGACCAGAGAATGGGGAGAAGGCATAAGGAAACGTTCTCATGGGAAATAAAGTGAAGGAGAGCCAAATGAGCCTCTACCAGACACCACAACACAACTACGGCGTGGACAAACAGAGGCAGACAGGGATGGAATGTCAGTAGGTACTTGCTGGGTAAGAGATAGGCCAACAATGGAACAGCGGGATGAATAGGGAACACGGTCAATCCGTGCAACACCTCTCTTGCCAAAAAATGTAACCGATGAAATGGAGAGTCAGATGGGTAACAGTGATACCAATAGAATAAATCTAATGAACAATGAATGAAGGGAAGGAAATGGTCGTGGATAGGATTTCAAAACATTAATATATAACTGCACTATAGGAAATATGTCTGGGTATCCAATCAAGAAAGAAAGCAAAGCACAAAATATCCACTTCAGGCTATATCCCCTTTGAGAACATGTCGTTTCTGTAAAATGGTGATATATTGAGGCAATAATTAGGGTCCAAATTGCCGTGATTCTTGTGACATGTAAATCCCGAAACACATACAGCTCTCTAAAATTCGCTTAGAATCTCATTAAAGTATAACTGTACATCGTCTACAAGTGATTAATCCATAACCATCACTTGAAGTCAACAAAGCACCAGTATAAGACTTGTCCCCGCTTCTTTCCTGCTTGTCAGTGCTACAGCTCCTCAGTAACTGTTTTATAAGAGAGGGTGGCCACATAAGACTTCTGCGTCATATCCCGCCATTTATGCTCCCGCGTTACTTCACAGCACAATCTCATTTATGAAACCAAAACCAGATTGAAATCTCAAAGTGTCCAGAACCGTCTAAAGTAGGTATCACGTGATGTCATCAGTGCGCAAGGGAAATCACTCCATTGTCAAACCGGAAGGGAAGTTGTGTGATTATGCACAAAAGCAACTCTGTGACTTGAAGGTGAATCACACCATTGTCGTCAAGCTAATCAGTCCAGGCTTGTTGTTTTTAGTCCCGCCAACCACAGAAGCCAAATTAGGGCTGCCAGCTCGTAAAATTTTAAATCACAGATTAAAACTGTCCCACTCTATAAAACTTAAAACGGGGTATAAAATCAACTCTTCAGTCCTTCCTTGTATCAAGCTTTCGGAACAGTCTGCTTGCGCGCACAGAACAGCTATACGTTATGGCATGAATGTTAGAACAGAGTGCTGAAGAAGAGGCAGCGTGTTGACATCATGCTATTCAATATTATTTGGGAGTAGAACGAGAGAGAAAACATATGTATATGTTATCAAAGAACCGTCTCTTCCTTTCATTGTTTCTTTTTTTGTCTTTCTTTCTTTCCTTTATCCCCCCTATTTCCTTATTTTATTATTTTTCTTTCTTTTTCCTTGTTTCTGTCTTTCTTGTTTCTTTCCTTTCTTTCGTTTCTTTCTGTCTTTCTTTCTTTCTTCCCTCTTTCTTCCTTTTCTTTCTTTTTTTCTGTCTTAGTGTCTTTTCTTTTCCTTCTTTTTTTATTTTTCTTATCCACTGTTTTTCTCTTGTTCATTTCTTTCCTTCTTTTACTCCTCTTTTGTTCATGTTTTCTCGGGTAAATTCGTTGCCTTGGATCAAGTAAAAACAATCACACTACCTAAACAAATGCAGCCTGTCGCTTTCTTCACGAAACAGGACAGAGTCATTTTCCCCTTCACTGGACTTCACAAAGACGCTGTACAGAACATCACTTGTGGTTAAAAGGGCGTGTAGCCGTACCCCTGTGTGTGTGTGTGTGTGTGTGTGTGTGTGTCTGTGTGTCTGTGTGTGTGTGTGTGGTGTGTGTGTGTGTTTTGTGGTGTTGTGTGTGTGTGTGGGGTGTGTTGTTCATGGGAAATTGTGTGTTGCAGGTGTCTGCGCTCGCTTGCCCGCTAATGTGCATGCACGATTATGCAAATATTTATTGACACCCCTGAAGATCATTTCTTGCAAGTGTGACGAACTGATGTCAACAGACAAACTAAATAAAATAAAAAATAAATAGCACCCCTTCCTCTCCCTTTTTCACAGAATGAAACCAACTAAAAGACACAAAGCAGGAGATAAATCACAAAACCGCGCGCGCCACACTACACGCATACACACACACGCGCGCGCGAACAAACACACCAGACACACACAGACACACGACACAGAGATACAGACAGAAATACACACACACACACACACACACACACACCACACACACCACACACACACACACCACACACACACAACAACAACACACACACACACACACACACACACACACACACACACACACACACACAACACACACACCACACACACACACAACACACACACACAACACAACACACAACCTAATATCACTTAGAGTGAACAGACGTTAAATTGAAGACAACAACAACAAAAACAACACACAACCTAGGTGTTTTGTTTCTAAGACATTTAAAACCGGGCAAAAAGCAGAAATGAACACCACACCCTCCCATCACCTTTCATTGCTGTCGCTGGTTAACAGTTTTGTGTTAGTTTGGAAATTGCTAATCAATGACGGGAGATGCAACAAGTTTCTCTCATTTGCCAGTCGATCACCAGCCAATTCCCCTCCAATTTAGAAACAACCTTCACAGCGGAAACATTTTTTAACAGATTGTAGGGGTGAGAGAAAGAGAGTGGGCGGAGAAGACGAGCGAGAGAGGATGGAGGAAGGGAGAAGACAGACAGACAGCAGAAGAGACAGACAGCAGACACAGAAGAAGCATAGAGAGAAAGAGACAAGCAGAAACAGACAGAAAACACAGAGAGTGAGTTATGAACTGATGAAAGAACCAACATACTAACACGCACGCACGCACGCAATATAATAATAATAATATTATAAATATGTATATTATATAATATATATATATATCATATATATATAAATAGATAAACATATATATATTTCCCTGTTCTCCATCAGAGAAAAGATATCGCTTGTGACCAGCGTAAAGATGAGGAGAGAGTGAGATCTGGAGCAGTGTTATACCATGGGCATGGAGGGAGAACAAAATGGCGAGACCAAAACACGGATAAACTACCGAAACAGACACAGAGAGGAAAGTAAGCCAAAGCCACTTTAACGTTCCATAACGTCTAAGTGCAGCTTCTCCCCACGTATGATCTGTCACCCCTTCAGGTTCAGTATTGCACACAGGACTACCCATGGTAAGCCACCACCAGGCCTTAAACCTGAAGAGATCCTACAGTTCTGCCGGATCTACTCTGGTAGTGTTCTATGGTGCCTGCTCTGCTCCAATATAAGCAGGACATTGTCGATCTATCTCCTGGATGACGATAGTACCAGATTCTCAGGGCGAGAGACTTCATGAAATGTCTATACAATAGTGATGGTCTTTAAATCGTCCCTTTTTTTTTTACATGAATCTTTAGACAAAGAGGATGTTGACATTATTAACCTATCACAGAATTGGAAGTGGTGAAAAAGATGAGACTGAGGTCATCATGAGGTCAGGGCAGGAAGGATTCGTAAATACTTACTTTTTTAAAAGAGTGTACAGAGTCAGTGTGCTATCTAGTTCACCGACCTTGTGCAGATTAGAAATATATAAAAAATCCAATGCGGAAAATTATTATCATGATTTTAGGATGAACTATGTTTTACAAGTTTTTAGATACTTTTATGGATTATAAATGTTTGTCTTTTTTATTGATTGTTGTCGCTCTTTCTAATTACTTTTTTTTGCTCATTGCCAATGTGCTTTTCACTTTGAACAATTGCTTTTTAAAGTTGCAGATATTACTCCTTCTTTGGTCAATGTCGTGTGTAAAATAAAATTATAGTTTAAGATAAGGAAAACTAGGATGAGTAATTAAGATCCAGAAAAATGAAATGCTAGTTAGATTTATTTTAGGCAAATCGCATTACATGAAAGGAAGCAACATTTTCTGAGATGAAGTGTTTGAAAACAGCTTTTACTTAAACGGGCAACGTTAAATTGGTACAGTTCGTAGCGTCACTGACACAAAACATGATTTTAGTCGAGTTGATACTCCGTGTCCTGAAAACCATTCATTATTCACATAAATGGTGCTGATCCGATTACCTTTCTTCTTCTGGTAAATTACCACACGGAACTGATCTTCTTTCTGTGCTCTGTAATTTCGCTCCTACGTTAATCCATCTACTCCTTAACTCCTACATTGATTCTTCCATCCTTCGGTGGCTCGATGGCCCAAGTTTCATTTTCATCTGCTGACTGGTTGTGTAAGTAAATGTTAGCTCAGAAATAACCAGCTACTATTTTGTTAGGCACTGATATCAATTTATTAAAACAGCTTTGACCACTTCATGATCACTTTCGACTGTTTCCCACTCCTTACTGTGCCTGTGCCTGTGATGCTGGATCGTTGTCAGCAGAATGTGAAGACAACACATCAGTCCCTGTGATTCCCGGCAGTGCCTGTGTCAGACAGTGTCCATTGGTAACGTGAAGAAAAAGTTATTAAGTTGGACGCCTAGGGCTTTTTTAATAGCGGGCAGCGAATCAGTAAGCAAGAATGCTTGCTAGAGAGGTTTTGTTTTTGGGTTTGTTGTTGCTGTTTCTTCTGTGTAACAATGCAGTGTGTGTGTGTGCGTGTGCGTGCGTGCGCGTGTTTTGTGTGTGCGTGTGTGTGTGTGTGTGTGTAGAACGAGAAGGGAGGGACTAATGAATAAAGTTTAACAATGCAGCTAAAGGATTCAAGCGTTTTATTATTGTGTTTTTGGCAAAATGGTGTCTATCTGGTTTTCGAAAGAAACCAAAAGACTTCCATAGAAACAGCCACACAAGCATCTGTGACATAACAATATTAACAACAACAACAATCAAAGTAAAGGGGAAAGCAAAGCTCCTATAGGTCAAAGGAACCACCATGTTGACGTAACTGGTGACGTCACAGACACACGCCATGACCTTCAGCGACTTGATGGTTAGGTCTGCACGTTGTCTGCCCAACTGTGGCTGATCCAGCTGCTTCTGCATGCTGCCTGACGGGTTAACCGCTTGGCAGATTGGATCGTGGATTGGTACTTTGCAGCTGTTACCAAAGTCCACAGATCAGGAGATACTTGAACAAAGCCAGGCCACTCTACGCTTGTCTACATAAAAGAAAGCGAACAAAGGGGGAGAAGGACAAGAGGCAGAGTTTAGAATGTCATTTCAAAGCGAGACTGTAGGAGAATCCAGCCAACAGAAAAACAAGGGTTAAAGGGGCGTGAAGGAGATGAACGATAGGCAAGATATTACATGAAAATTGTTCTGGAACAACAAAAAATGAACAGAGAAAAGGAAGAAAGGGGCAGAAGAGTTATCATTGTCCAGCAAGAAACGTAAGTAAAGAGAGAGGGTAGGGTGGAAACAGAATGTAAATATATCCCTATCATGTCTCAAAGATACATGAATTGGAAGAAAATATGAGATGCGAAGAGAAAAACTGTCAAAACAGAGTGTCTGCGTGCAAAATACAGCAGCAAAATATATGTCAAAACGAAACCATTATGTGTACTGAGGGACGGGAGAGAAAGCAGGTTAGAAGCATGACAAGAAGTTTTATCTTTAAAATCAGCTTTTAAAAAGAAAAGACAAGACCGTAAACAGAATAGAACAAACATTGTGGGTATACAATTAGCTTGTCACAAACACCGTGAACAAAAATATTAATGTATTCATGAAATGAATTGTTAGCATAAAGGTTTAAATGTCCCTATCACCAGCAATTCTTTCCGTTGCAGTGTGTTGAAAACCTCTGGTTGAAAAAAAAATACTGTCGAGCGATAAGAATTCTAGGGGCACACGTTTGAATCCGATTTTGGTGTTAAAAAGGCAGCAGCAAGGGAACATCCAGAAACTAAGGGGAAAAAACTTTTTCAGAAGGGGTAGCCTCTGTCACCACTTCCTCGAGTCCAGCTATGTCCCGACAATGTCTTTCTTCTCATTGCCCTATGTATAATGGGCGTCTCCGTAGCGCAGTGGCAAAGTCCTAATTATCTCACTTAAAGGCCTTTGGGTGCCCTGAATCTTGAGGGCACGGGTTCAGAACCAGGTCCAGACAGAACAAAAGTGCAGGAGCAGAGGGGAGTACAGAAGTCAAGATCTGGATATAGCCCCACCCCACCCTTCCTCCTCACCCTCCCTCCCACTCTCCCTTCTTCCGTTCCTCCAGCCCCCCCCCCCCCCCCCCCCTCCATCCCTAGATGAAAGAAGTTAAAGGGCATATACTTGCAAGAAGGAAGCTTCTTTTCTAGAAAAAAGCCAAAAACTTTCAGGTGTTCAGCTTTCCCTATTAGTTTTTTTTTCTTCCTTCCTTTCTTCCTTTCTTATCTTGTTCCTTTTTATCTATCTATTCTCCTTTTTCTTCCTTTTATGTTTTCTTTCTTTTTGTTTATATCTATCCTCTCTTTCATCCATTTTTCCTTTTGTTTTCTTTTTTCCTTTGGTTTTTAGTTTTAGTTCTTTCGTTTTCCTCTTCCTGCTTTTTTTCTTTCTTTTTTTGCAATCAGTTGAGTCGTCTATTCTTTTCAGAACACATTTTTTTCATTAAAAAATACACTCAAAAAGAAAAAAGCCAAGAAAGCCTATCAATCTATTACGTTGTGCACTTCCATCCAAAGAAGCAAGCAATTTCCCCCCTCCTTGATTTGTGATAAAATGTTGGCAGACATGGGGCTGGTTAATTTTTAATGCAGTTACAAACCATGCGCTTGCGCGTGCATGCATGCATGCGCGCGCGCGCGCGCGCGCGTGTGTGTGTGTGTTTGTTATCTTTTACTTCGAGGATGATGGAATAAGCATTCATGTGCTTTTTACATTCTGTCCCCGTTTGTATGTAGTTTTGTAAATTTTAACATCCATTCCCACCAGCACACAATGGCCTACTCTTCCGAAAAGCAGAACAGATTTTAACGTGTGTGCAAGATGTTCTTCGTGGGTTCGCACACGGGACCTCGGTTTATAGTCTCATCCAAAGGACTTTTGGGGAGTGTGGAGTCGGCTTTGATATTAACTCTAGGGGAAAGATCCCCTTGAACGAGATTCGAACCCCGGTCAGCAGATCATGAGCGCATTGCGCAACGCTCTAACCAACCAAGCTATCCCGTGTTGTGTTATGTTGTGTTGTGTTGTGTTGTGTTGTGTTGTGTTGTGATGTGTGTGTTTGTGGTGTGTGCGTGCGTGCGTGCGTGCGTGCGTGCGTGCGTGCGTGTGTGTGTGTGTGTGTGTGTGTGTGTGTGTGTGTGTGTGTGTACGCAAGTGGTTGGTTGTCTGTCTGATTTTCCATCACTATGTATTCCTCTCTCTCTCTCTTCTCTCCTCTCTCTCTCTCTCTCTCTCTCTCTCTCTTCTCTCTCTTTCTCTCTCTCTCTCTCTCTCTCTCTCTCTCTCTCTCTCTCTCTCTCTCTCTCTCTCTCTCTCTCTCCCCCACCCTCTTCCTCTCTCCCTTAGACCTTTCTCTCTTTCTACTTCCCCCCCCCCCACCTCTCTCTCTCTCTGAGTCTGATATGATCTCTTGCTGGAAGGGATTCTACATATATTTTTTATTTTACTTAATGTTAAGGACATGGTTCAAAATTGGAAGGAAATTGGCTGATGATTGACTGGCCAAACGAAGAAGAACTGGCCGCATCTTCCACAGGCTGGTGATGCAAGTCATCAGAACTGATCATCAGTGCCTGATCACCGATCGCATCAATCCAGATAGCTGGCTTCTCTCTTTCGTCCCGCTATCTTGTGGCTCTGATGGCTTGAGAGATTCTGCAATGGGTTTTGACGATGAATTCATCTGCGTTTGTCACAACTGTGTTTGGGTTGTCTTTTTTTCGTTCCTTGGCTAGAGCTCTGCCGTTTACCTATGGTGAGGCTTTGTGTATGTGACCGTTTTATAGTCACTGTAAAGGTGGTCGTATTAAATGGGTGTTTTAAATGCACAGGCTATTGGAGGGTCTGTTGTTAATGACAGCATAATTCTGTCTGTTTTGTTTCCTCTCTGTGTCTGTCTGTGTGAGTCTGTCTGCCTGTCTGTCTGTGTGTGTCCGTATAAATCTGTCTCTCTGTCTCTTTCTGTCTTTCTGTGTCTGTTTCTCCCTCTCTCTCAATGCAGGCATGTGGAACTCCGTGTGTGTGTGTGTGTGTGTGTGTGTGTGTGTGTGTGTGTGTGTCTCACGCGCGCATGCATGTGTTCCTCTAAAGATAAAACTTTCTTGAACATATGACAATATTCAGAGTAACAAATGAACAATACGACATGTAAGCGTTATGCATGAAGATGATCACAACAATTTTTACTATTCACATCGATTTTCATCATAGAAGAAATAAAGAAGAGGAAATCTTAACACTCTCGTAGAGATATAAAATGACTTTAACATTGCAACGTTAAAGGATGAAAGAAAGAAACAAACAAAGAAACAAACAATTATGTGAAAAAGAATGAAGCTAATAAACAAACAACAACAAACACACATACAAACAAAACGTACCCAAATTGAAAAGAAAATCCCATTTCAACAACGCATTTTGGTGCTCATCTCCCACATCCCACCCTGTCTTTTGTTTTATCTTCTTTTTTATTTCTATTTGCTCACCACTCAGTCGTTGTTTCCAAGCATTACAGCATTAAAAAACACAACCTTCCTATGCTCAGGTCTTTTCTGTTTGTTTCTTTGTTTGTTGTTTTGTTTGCTTGCTTTATTGTTTTTGCCTGGACAGAAGGTTATTGCCCTGAGGCCACGCCCTCCGGCTAACAACTTAACACTGTTTAACTCTGTTTTCCTACACACACAGCTAAGGACATTCTTGTCTGCTGTGTTTTGTTTTCACTCACATTTGACCCTTTCACAATGTAGAGCAACAGTTTGAAAAGAAAGAAACAAAGAAACAAACAAACAAACAAACAACAAACAAACAAAACAAAAACCAGAAAGAAAGTTAACAACGGAAGATGGAAAGAAGTGAGGGAAGCAAAAACATAAAGAAAATAACAAAGATAAAATGGAAAAAGAGGAAAAGAGAAAGGAAGGAAAGAAGGAAGGAAGAGACAAAGACAGACAGACAGACAAACAGATAGATGGAAAAAGCTAAGAAAGTACAAAGGAAGGACTGCTACTGATAAAGACAAACTGAAAACCACAATACAAATGCATTTTACGTTGTTTCAATTTCAAAAGAAAACATAAAAGAGAAAGAAGTGGTAGAAAATTAGAAAATAGATATGACAGTGAAAGAAGAAAAGATGACAACAAAGTTTACTGTCTAATTCAACATAAAACAGAAAGAAAGATGGACAAGACACTAAAAGAATACATTTTGCATCATTTCCATCATAAACATAACAAATCGTAAATATACAAAGAAAAAATATATAATTTAAAAAGCCAAGGCTGGAAGTTATTTAAAGATAGAGGAAGAGAAAGATAAAAAAAAAAATAAAAGTAAGAGAAAGGAGGATAGAAAGAAAATGAAGGACACTAAAGAAGAAAGAGCAAAAAAAGAAAAAAATAGAATGAAGGAAGGAAGGAAGAATGGAAGAAGGAAGGAAAGAGGAAAGAAAAGAAGAAAGGAAGAAAGGAATGAGAGAATTAATAAATAGAAAAGAAAGAAGAATGAAAAAGGGGAAAAAGAAAAAAAAGAAAGAAAGAAAGAAATCAAATGGAAACAAGCACACAAACACCATGTAAACGAACGAACAAAAAAAAACACAAATAAACAAACAAACAAATAAACAGATAATAACGCACATACAAACTGAAAATAAAATCCAATTTCAACAACGCATTTCTATTTTCTTTTCTTTTTCATCCCCTCTTTGGGCTCCTTGGCTTATTTGTTTCCACACTGCAGTCGCTCAGGCATGAAACCAAAAATTCTTATGCATGTTGTTTGTTTGTTTGTTTGTTTGCTTGAAAGCCTAGACAAAGCCTGTAACCTAGTTGCCACTCCCTCGGGAAAACAGCCTAACATTGTTGTACTGCACACAGTACAGCAATAGACAGCTTGTCTTCTGTGGGCATATCACCTTTGTCCCTTTGACAATTTAGGGCAACAGATTCACCTTCACCTATCCCGTAGTCCCGTGGACAGTGGGGGCACCAATGAAGATTTTGCAACCACCTTCCTCCACTCCATGCGGTCCTCTGCTTTCTGTAGCAAATCTTTCCACTCAAGATCAGTCCACTCTCTGATGTTGTTTTCCCATCGTTTTCTCTGTTGTGACTCTTCATCTCCCTCCCTGTGCTGTTCCCTGTAGGACAGTCTTGACCAGTACAGGTGTTCTACCACTTTAGTTTGCTTTTTTTTCACTGAAGTCAAGAGCTCTTTGGCAACAGATTGAAAACAAAGAAAGAGAGAGAGAGGGGGGGGGGGGGGGGAGACAGACAGACAAACAAACAGCCATACTATATAAAGGAAAACTGAAAACAGATCACTAACAGGTGTTTCATGGGTTAAGTATTAACAAAAATAAAACAATACAAAAATAGAAAATCATTCACACACAAAAGAAATTTACAAGCATATAGTGAAGAAAAGATAGACATCCACACAATATAATGTCCCTCTTAATCAAAGGTACATAATAGGAAGAAACAGAAAGGAAGCTGTAGAATAGAGTCTGCAATCTCTCAATCAAAGACAAACAGAACCACAAATAAAACAAATAAATCTGAGAAAAGCAAAATGTATGAATGAATGAATGAATGAATGAATAAATCTGCAAGGTAAAGGAAGAGGTAACAACAAAGAGGATGAAGAAAAGGAGAATAAAAGAGAAATAAACAAACGACCTTATGAAGGAAAAGGAAGGAAGCAAATAACAAATAGTCAGAAAAAAAAGACTGACCAAAGAAGCAAAGAAACAGTTACAAAAAGAAATGAAATATGTATTTAAAAAAATAAAAATAGAAAATCTGTACTTTACTGTGCTGCGTTCTGTTGTTTTCTTGCTTTTCTGATGCTGCTTTCTTATTTGTTTTCGAACTACAAGCAGTCTAGCGAAAAACTAAAATTCTTATGCTAAGATGCTTTTGTTTAGTTCTTGTTTGTTGGTTTCTTTGTTGATTTTTTGTTTGGTTTGCTTGTTTTCTTTTAAAGGTAAACAAAAAGCAGTTACCCAGTGACCATACCCATATAGCCCAACATTGCTTTCCCGCACACAGCAAAAACACAGCCCTTGTCTCCTGTGGGTTAAGTTATACACCTTTGACTGTTTCACTGTGTTGGGTAGCAGTTTGAAAAGAAAGAAAGACAGAGATAAAGAAAGAAAGAACATACAAAGAAAACTTCAAGCAGACTACAACTGCGTTTTTCATAGCTTCAGTATAAGAAATAAATTCTTCCTAAGATATTAAGAAAGATACAAAACAACAAGGAAATAAAAATGATGACCATGTTTGGTAGATGTGTAGACATCATTCCTTTGTTATAGATGCAAGACAGGGATCAAACAGTTCGTTAGAAACATGTAAGATCTAAAACACAAAGACAACAATAAAAGAAAAAGTCTAGGCCAAAAACAAAGACAAATCAGAGAGAAAGAAAGAAACAAAGAATGAATGAATGAATGAATAAATGAATAAATAAACTATCAAAAAATAGGAATAGGGATGGGAAAAACCGGGAGACAGAAAGAATGAAACAGACATAAAATAAACAAAATAACGAAATAAAAGAAGAAAAAAAACACAAGCAAACAAACAAAAACACAACAACAAAAAAGATTACCCATACAAATTGAAAAGAAAATCTCACTTCAGCAACACCTTTGCACTGTATTTTGCTTTTGCTTTTCTTGCACTTGTTTTTATTTATTTTTTGTTTCCAACATCCCTATCCAACATCGTCTTTTGTTTTATTTGTTTGGCTGCTTACCATGATTCATTTATTTCTTTGTTCCTTTTAAACCTCAGACAAAAGCCTGTTACCCAGTTACCACACCCTCGGGCAAACAGCCTAACATTGTTTTCCTGCACACAGCAAAGGACAGCCTTGTCTGCTGTGGGGTAGCACATATTTGTCCCTTCACAATTTACACAATCAGATTTTTTTTAAAGAGTCAATAGAAAAACAAAGAAACCAGAAAGAAAGAAAGAAAGAAGGAAGGAAAGAAAGAAAAAAGATAAAGGGTCAGAAAGAGATATAGAAAGACAGGAAGAAAACACAATGAAAGAGTGAGCAGAAACATGAAAGAAAAAAGAAAAAATAATATGAATAGAGAAAAGAAAAAAAGAAGAAAGAAAGGAAGGAAGGAAGAGAAGAAAGAAAGACACACAGAAACAAAGAAAGGAACGAAGAAAAAAAGGGGTGCATAAAGAAAAGCTCAAATCAGATATCAAGTATGATTTCATAGTTTTATTTTGAAAACAAAAACAAAGAAAGAAAACGAGAAATAAAGAAGAACATGTCAAACAAAGAAGTAACAAAGAAAGTAAACATCAACACAGAAAGCGCTATTGATTTAAACTTACAAAACACTTAAAATCTGAAAAGAAAAAAAGAACTGCAAAATTTTTTTCGACATTTTCTCCATCATAAAAATACACACTTCTTGATGGGAAAATGAAGAAAGAAGGGAAAAAATAGAAAATTTACAATTTTAAAAAACGACAAAACGAAAAATATTGAAAGAAAAAGGAAAATCACAAAATAATGCAAAAGACAGAAAAAAATAACGAAAGGAATGAAAGGGAGAATGAATGAATGATCGAAAGAATGAACAAAAAGAAAAGGAAAAAGGACAAATAGGTGGACATATAGACGGACAGACACACTGGAGAGAGGGGAGGAGAGAGGAGAGAGAGAAGAGACAGAGAGAAGACAGACAGAAGACAGACAGACAGAGGACAGAGACGTAGAGAGAGGAAGATAGAGAGAGAGAGGGAAGGAAGATAAGGATGGAAGTAAGGGAGGAAGAAAGAATGAATCAATGAATTGGTGGATCACTGAATCAATCAACGAATAAATGAATCAACGTGGGAAGCAATTAATAACACAAGGAAGGAAAGAAAACAGAAAATTAAAAGAATGAAAACTAGAAATAACAGAAAAAAAATGAACGAATAATTTTTTTAAAAGACACAGACAAAATCCTTTTTGTTTACAGGCAGAAACTATGTATACAGATTACTAATGCGATTTTCATATCCGCCGGATAAACAAACAAATAAATATGCCAGAATAGATGGTCACTGCCAGAAAAATAGACTATGCCATTCAGTTTATTTTCATGAAAAAAGAAATAGAGAAGAGGGGTTGCATGGATTCTTCACCCTAGCCATCACAATATATCGAATATATAGAGACCCAAAGAAAAATAAATTAACAAGGAGGGGGAGGTAAGGGGGAAAGAAGGAGAGGGAGTAGGGAGAGAGGAGAGGAGAGAGAGGGATAACGATAACGAAATTTTATTTTCTAAAGGTAATAAGAATAAAAGAGAGAGAGAGAGAGAGAGGTGTGTGTGGTGTGGTGTGGTGTGTGTGTGTGTGTGTTGTGTGTGTGTGTGTGGTGTGTGTGTGTGTGTGTGGTGTTGTGTGTGTGTGTGTGTGCGTGCGTGCGTGCGTGTGGTGTGTGTGTGTGACAGAGACAGACAGACAGATTAACAGACACAGAGACATAGAGAGAGACAGACGGACACACAGAGAGAGAGACAGACACAGAGACAGAGAGAGACACAGAGAGAGAGAGAGTTTCAATTTCAATTTCAGTGTTTTTTTCAATTCTTTTGTTTCAAGAATGATGAACAAGCAGCACTCATGCGCTTCATTTTACATTCGGTCCCCGTGTGCATTAAGTTTTATGAAAATTAATGTTGTCATCTGTTCCCGCAGGCACACAACGATGTATTCTTCCGAAAAGTGGAACAGGTTTTAATTGTGCACAAGATGATCTGCCTGCGTGAATCTGCGCACGGGACCTCGGTTTATAACCTCATCCGAAGGGAGAGATAAAGAGAGAGAGAGAGAGACAGACAGACAGACAGACAGACAGACAGACAGAGACAGACAGAGACAGAACAAGACAGACAGAGACTGACTGATTGATCGATTGATTGAATGATTGATTGATTGATTTGTAATCTTTATTCCTTAGGGCTACAGATAAGTAGCGATATTTTTGAGATTGATTGATTGGATGATTGGTGGGTTGATTGATTGGTTGATTGGTTGATTGATTGATTGATATTTTATTCCTTAGGGCTACAAATACGTAGCGACATAGTTGAGAGGGGAGAGAGACAGAGACAGAGAGAGAGATATGTTAGAAAAAAGCAATTCAAAAGTGTCAAAGAAGAATAAAAAACAACAACGCCCGTTATGAGAGTTCTTTCTGTTTTTTACAAAAGTGCATGCACTGCAGCGGAAAATATACTGCCCAGGGATATTGAAGAAAAAAGTAATTAAATGTTTTCTTGTTTTTTAAGCATTTTCTTTTCTTCCTTTTTTACGCTATCCTTTTCTCTCTCTCTCAGGCAAGCAGTATATATGTCTAATTGCTTTTCTGTGTAAACGCAGGCTTGGTGGTTAAAACACACTGTACTTTGAGTGTTGTAAAAAAAAATCTTGTAAGAGTCAGAGAAACCATCAGGTCATTTTTTTAAGATCCTTCCATTAGTCGATACACAATTGGCCATCTTCTGAAACCATCTCATTCAGGCCTAGGGTCATGTGACTTCATCTTTGCTGTCTGCAGCCCTCTGTAGGTTCCAACAGCATCTTCGGAGATCTGGAAACCTGTTCCTGCAGCTGTTTGTTTCTTTCATTTATTTGTTTATTTTTTTATTTACTTATTTTACTTTACTCTTTTCTTTCGAGGATGATGGAATAAGCACTTATATGCTTTATTTTTACATCTAGTCCCCGTTTGTATGCGCTTTGTAAATGTAATCATTCAGTTCTCACAGAAACACAATGGCCTACTTTTACGAAAAGCGGAGCCGGTTTTAACGTGTTTCTGGACATGAGGTAACAGGAGAAAGTTCCGTTGGGAGAGCTCTGGAGAACCCAGTTTGGCTCCGTGTCTGAGCTAATACTGTCGTCAGTGGAAGGCTTAGTAGGTGATGTCCTGCGAATGTTAGTACAGAACAGGCACCACTGAACCCCACCAAAGGGACCAGCAGCAGTGCAGGGCCCCTCTGGCTAGTGGCCTTACATTGATGGACTTCCTGTGGACTTCTGACCCTGAGGATCCTACATAACGAGTCTGTGCGTTTGCACACGGGACCTCGACATATAGTCTCATCCGAAGGACTTATAGGGGGAAAAGGAGAGAGGAGTGGAGTCGGCACTGATGTTAACACCTGGGGAAAAATATCCCCTTGAACGGAATTCGAACCCTGGTAAGAAGATGACGAGCGCAATGCACAACACTCTAACCAACCAGGCTATCCCGTCCCCCTCATCAATTTATTTATGCATTCATGATTTTTTTTCCCTCTCTCTTTTCCTTTCTGTCTTTCTTTGTTGTAAGTCTCTGCTTGCTTTTTTCGTTAATATGATGTCTCACTTGTTCATTAAACCTATGTGGAGGAGCAAACCCAAGTTTTTATTGATGCAAAGTTTCGATATTCTTAATCATAGAAAGCAGTAACAAAGCTTTTTGACGAAATGATCCTCCATAACTGTAGACCTTGACAGATGAGAAAACTGAGGAGAAGTAGGGATAGGAGATGCTGTATATTGCAAGGGAAGGGAGGGAGTGACTGTGTGTGCAAGGGATGGGGGATTAAGGAGGGGGGTGGGTGCAAGGCGAGGGAGGCGATGGATAATGGTGAAGGGGCTAGTTAGCCCAATGGCCTGAGGGCTATCACACCCCTCACGATCAATAACACCAACACTGATCATTAACCCACACTCCCATCTTCACCTTCCTCTTTCACCGACACCACTCTCTCCTGCTTCTTTCTGAAATTGGTAGACTTCTGCTGCTGCTGCTACCAAGCAGTGATGCTGAGGCTGTGAGGGGCCATGGCCCGGTTGGTGTCTAAGCTGAGGAGATGGGGAAAGGAAGGAAGGAAGGAAGGCCGGGGCAGAGGCTCCAGAACTGGGGTGTGTAGTGCTGGTAGAGAAAGACAGAATCGGAAGGAGGGAGGGCATGGGGGAGTCAGTTGCCGATCCATCTTTGTGGCTTGTCTATATCAGGACGTAGGGTAGTGTCTGCTAGCTCTTTCCACCCTCTCTCTGTTCTCTGTGCTTTTTTTCCTCTTGTCATCTCTGCCGCTGTTTGCTGCACTGTGCTGTTACTCATTGGGGACTTCGAGGACTCGCTGTGTCCCTGCTATAGCTCAGTGTGTCCTTAGTATAGTCACTTTCTGTGTTCCTGGGTTTTTTCCGTGTGGTTCCCATCACTCTTTATGCAAAAAAGTATGTTTGCTTATGCATTACCATCTTTAAATAAATTCATTCATTCATTTATTCAGCACTTTGCTTGGAAAGAGAAAAAGAACATGAGAAAGAAGAACGAAAAGAAAGATTAAGACGGACAGAAAGAAATCTAGACAAAGAAACAAAGAGCGAAAAAGGAAAGAAAATGATGAATGAATGAATGAATGAATGAATGAATGAATGAATGAATGAATGATACAAAAGAAAAGCATACAAACACGCAGACAAGTTTTAAAATATAATATAATTCAAAAGTGTGCTAGTATCCTTTTCTAAAAATTTTGCTTATTCAGCTCCTCGTTTGTTTGGGGTTTTTTCTAAAAAAAACTACAAACTATCCAGCTTTAAGCCGGAATCTATTCATGTGCTAGGGTGAAAACATAAAGGGTGGCAGAAAACCTCCTGATACCTAGTGTCCACAGTCTCTGGCAAACATCTCAATGTCAGGTGTTCTACACACAGCAAAAGTGCAGCTTTGGCTGATGTACGTTAAGACACATTTTCCATTTCAAATTTTCACGCAACTGGTTCAAAATGAAGAAAGAAAGAAAGAAAGAAAGAAAGGAAGAAAGGAAGGAAGAAAGAAAGAAAGAAAGAAAGAAAGAAAGAAAGAAAGAAAGAAAAGACAGAAAGACAGAAAAGGAGAAAGAAAGAGAAGAAGAAAGAAAGAAAAGGAAGACTGGGATAGCACAGTCGAGCTTCATCTACTTTACAGATGCGATTTTGATAGTGTTGCTCAAATTACCTGAACAACACTGCAGGTGTCTGTATCTCTCAGGCCCTACTGACGCTGGGACACATTATGATATAGTATAACCCTGTCACGTCGTCTCAAAGCACATGCACTTCCACAGCAGAATCATTACAACATCCGCATCCTTATTGATCATCATGAACTAAATGAAAACTATCTCAGATTCTGTGTCCCGGGTTGCTCTAGTCTCATGATGACCTCAGGATTGTTTCTCCCACACATTTCTGTGCCTGTGGTGAGTTTTTGTCAAAGCCTTCGGGGATGGAGGCTGACTGAAGAAGGCCGTTGGGTGGACGTTGCGGTGGTAGGTAGTGTCCTGTGTATATTAGCTCAAAATAGGCACAACTGAACACTACCAGTGACCCAGAAGCAGCGCAGAGCTCCTTTGTCAGGTGGCCCCCACAGCGGCCTGAAATTGATAGGCTCCCTGTGGACTTTTGACCCTGAGGTTGCGACATGACGAACAAGGGCGGAGAGATTGAAATGAGCGGCGTGGGAATAGCAGGACAGGGACGTCACAGAAGATGAAGCAGCCACAAAACAAAGAAAGAAAGAAAAACAAGAAACAAAAAATGTAGAGTTTACAGAAGGAAGTGGTAAACACAAACAGACTACTAATGCGTTTTTCACAGATTCGGATGCACAGAAAACATAGAAAAAATAACGCAAGCAAACACACGGAAAGAAAAGAAGCAAGCAAAGAATTGAAGCCAGACAAAAATAAATGTTAACCCAAAAAACACCATATTTTGCTATTCATCTCAGCATCCTTTGATATGGAAAAAAACCGACGGCTGGTTTGTTGTTTTACTATCGCTTTTATCTTTGCCATTATAGAGATGAGAATAAAATCATAAAAAACCAAGAAAGAGAGAAGGACAGAAAGAAAAAAAACCGAGAGGGAGAGACAGACAGACGGACAGACAGACAGAAAAACGAAAGAAAGAAAGAGAGAAGAATAGAAAGAAAGAAAAAGACATAGGGATAGACAGACAGATAGAAAAAAAGAAAGAATTTTTTGTTAAAAACGAGAAAGAAAGAAACGAAAGAAAGAAAGAAAAAGAAAAAAAAGGAAAGAAATCAAGAAAAAAGAAACAAAAAGAACGAAAACTACTATTCCAAAACCGCATAAACCACTTGACACACTAGGAACTCATGCTAACAGATTTGGGGTGTTTTGATTATTGTTTTCTGGCTGTGGTGTTGCTTGCTTGCTGATTTGTCTCTTAATGTCAAGCCCTCCAGCTTCAAAGTTAAGATTCCTCTGCTAAGAAAAAATCCAAAGACACTCCCCCCCCCCCCCCCCCCCCCAGTTACCCAGCTGCAATAGCCACCGGGGAAACAACGTGACATTGTTTTCCCATAGAAAGCACCACAGAAGAGTGTTTTCGTTCTGCTAGCAGTGAGCTAACACACATCCACCCATTTCACAACTTAGGACAGGGAAAGAAAGAGAGAAACATATAAACAAAACGACGAAGAGACAAAGCATTTCATGTTTACACAAAGAACTAAACGCATACAGATAGCAAGTGTGACTTTTTGTAGATTTCAACGAACATGAAGCAACAACCGAACGGAAAACAAACAGAAAATCAGGAAACGTTATCATTAAAAAAGTTTGCTGCTACGTTCAGTTATCATGGAAACGGGGAAAACATAGAGAGGAAGAAAAGGTTCAGTATATCACATTCTCGATTTTTGCCATCAACGATATCGAAATTTTTAAAACCCGGATAGACCAAGTAGAAAAAAGAAGGAAAGGAAACAGAAAAAAAGCTGTCTTTGATAAAAACAACAATATCAAAGGAAAAAAGTGTACAAACAACCAAGAAAAAAATTAAGATAAACAAAACGTACACAGGGAAGACATAAAAAAGTGAAACAGAAACAAGTACAAAAATGCAAAAAGGATTAAATAAAGATGAAAAAAAACAAAGAAAACAAACTCTGAAAATGCAGACACAATTTGACCAACACACACACCCTTCCTCATTTCCAAGAGTTTCACTCTTTGTTTCCCTTGCTTGTTTAGATGTTTTTCTCCAAACTACCAGTCAGCACTTCAGCTTCAAGCTCAAATTCCTCTGTGAAGGAAAAACACAAACACAACCAAATCTCTTACCCCATCAACAATACCCTCCGGAAATAACAGCCCAACATTATTTTTTCCCTACAAACCAAGAGGTTGTTTTTTTCTCCCGTGGTTAACCCATTTGCTCAGTTCACACTTTAGGGCAACAGTCTAAACGAAAGAAAGATGGAAAGAAAGAAAGAAAGAAAGAAAGAAAGAAAGAAAGAAAGAAAGAAAGAAAGAAAGAAAGAAAAGAAAAGAAAGAAAGAAACGAAAGAGTAAAATACACAAACAAACAAACAAACAAACAAACAAACAACAAACAAACAATCAAACAAGAAAACAAACAAAACGAAAAAAGAAGTATTGTGTTTACAGTAATAAGAAGGGCTAAACACAAGCAAATTACTCGGTGCCGTTTATTGTTTTTGAATAAACAGCAAACCACAAACATACACAAATTCAAACAAAACAGAAAAGGGTGAACGCTGCCACACAACACACATTGCTGTTAAGCTCAGTTTCCACGAAAAGCTAGCAGAAAAAACCGAAATAGAGGTTCTTTGACATATCCTTGATCGTCACTGTAGTAGGTATTAAAATATTACAAAATAAATAAATAAATAAATAAAGAAATGGAGAAGGAAAGAAAAAAGAGAAAGAAAGAAAGAAAAGAAGAAAGAAGAAAAGAAAGAAAGAAAGAAAGAAAGAGAGAAAGAGGGAAAGAAAGAAAAGAAAGAAAGAAGCAATGGGTGAAGGAATGAATGAATAAATTAATTTTTTTGAAGCACAGAGAGAGAGAGAAAGAGAGAGAGACAGATACAGAGACAGAGACAGAGACACAGAGAGAGAACAAAAGAAGAAAATAAAAAGAAACATGAAGTAAAGAAAGGAAAAAGTGATAACAAAAGCACATAAAACAATAGAAAACAAGAGGACAAAATAGATCATAGAAAGAACGACCGACAGAAAGGTCAAGAGAAAAACATAAAAGGTGAGACAGAAGAAGCAAACAACATGAGGGAGACTGAGAAAGACGCAAGGTAAAAACACACACACACACACACACACACACACACACACACACACACACACACACACACACACACACACACAAATAAACACAGACACACAGAAACACAAACACACACACACAGATACACACACAGACACACACAGACACACACAGACACAAACAGACACACACAGACACACAGACACACACTTCACAAAATACAGGGAAAGAAGGAAGAAACTGAAATGGGGAGTGGAGGTGCCATGTTAGAAATAGAGAGAGCGAGAGAGGAAAAGTGAATGAAATATGAGAACAATCAGAAATATATTAAAAGAAAGAAAGAACCACACAAACAGGCAACAAAAAAACAGTAAAACAAAACAGTAAAAAAAAAAAAAGTAGTAAACAAAGTAGTAAATGATCAAACAACTCAACCAAACATGCAAACAGACCAAAAACGAAAACCAAGAAAGAAACAAAGATCAAGGACACTTTAACAGAGCTGTCTGGCAGTGTGTGTGTGTGTGTGTGTGTGTGTGTGTGTGTGCGTGCGTGCGTGCGTGCGTGCTGTGCGTGCGTGCGTGTGTGTGTGTGTGTGTGTGTGTGTGTGTGTGGTGTGTGTGTGTGTGTGTGTGTGTGTGTGTGTGTGTGTGTGTGTGTGTGTGTGTGTGTGTGTGTTTCGGTGATTATTTCCAGTTTTTTTTCTGGCACTGTAGTCAGATGACATTCTTCTGAATTTATCATCTCTTCTTTCTTGCTCACAATATCTTCAACGTGGTGTCGTGTAGTGTAATGTGGAGTTGTGTATAATTATGGTGAAATGACGACGACAATTGTGATAATAAATATGAACAAGGAATGCAAGTAGAAGAAAAGAAAATAGAAAAGGCTTAACCAAATTATATTTTGAAAAAGTTCAAGGAAACATGTAAACGAAGACACAAATAAAAAGAAGTTAGGAAACCTGTTAAAAGAAAGAAAGAAAGAAAGATTAGATTAGATAGATAGATAGATAGATAGATAGATAGATAGATAGATAGATAGATAGATAGATAGATAGATAGATAGATAGATAGATAGATAGATAGATAGATAGATAGATAGATAGAAAATAACTAACTGAAAGAAATTTGTATAAATCAATAAAAGAAGATTTTTAAAAACCGAAGTCAGATATTAAAGGGTCTGCTCAGGTTTGGGTTTTTTTTTTGTGTGTGTGTGGGGGGGGGGATTGTATTTTCAAATTTTGATCTTCAAAAGCGTGTACTCTCCAGCGGAAAATTTAAAGCCAAGGGGTAAATAAAGAAACAATAAAATTTAATTTGTTGTTGTTGTTGTTGTTGTCGTCGCTGTTTTTGCGTTTTTGATATACAGTCACTGTATTTTCAAACAAACAGCGTACAATTTACTTCCTATCTGAAAACAAATTTTAAGATGTACCTACATGGTGACTGACAGAGACATACACCTTTTCAAACGTAGGGAATAAGCAGTGTCATATCTTTTCCATGAAGCGCGCTTAAACAACAAACTATGGGACATACATCTTGTTGCCCTCTACCTCGGTCACAGAGACAAAGATGCTTAAAGTCAGCCGACAGTTTTTATGCTACACATCATTGATATAAATGAGAAAACCAAAAAACGATGATTCCCGCAGCTGTCCTTTACCTTGATATTGTTCTTGCGGATACCAAAACATATTTGCTTCTTGGGGAAACCAAGCAGATGCTTTCTTGCTTATACATTTATGTATCTCTTTGGTGTGCGTTTAGTTTTTCTTTGCTTATATTTTTATAGGTTTATTTATCTTTATCATTATCTGTTATCTATCTTATCCGTTTGTCTGATTCATTGATATTCATTTTCTTTCGTTCTGTCCTTTTTCTTCTGAGAGCATCCAACTTCGAAAAAACAAATGTACTCTTAGGAGGATGCAGGTTCAACTGACTCTCAAGGATACAGCAATTACCTCAGCGCTTCCGTTTATACCATCTCTTGTAACAAGTGGACTATGGGAGAAGACAGAACTGAAGGTAGGGAGGTTAGGAAAAAAGGCTGGTGATGATGGCGGTTGGAAATGCAGAGATCAGAGGGTCTGGACCTTTATGGATGGGGATGGAGATTGATGGTATATATGGCAAAAGGGAAGGAGGTGAGTGAGGAAGGGGGTATGGGTGATAGATGGTGAAGGAGTTAGTTAGCCCAATAGCCGGAGGGCTATCACAGCTCTCACAGCCACTGACACCACTGCCAATCACTAACTTCACCCCCACCCCCACACCCTGACTCTCCTCCACCCTCACCCACCACCCTTTTTCTTCTTCTTCCTCTTTTCTTAATTCGTAGACTGCTGGTACCAGTAATGGTTTGTGTGTGAGAGCCAGAGATTGGCATCTTGGAGGGAGTAAGTGGGTGGGTGGAGAGAGGACAGTCTGAGACTTCAGGAAGGATGGAGAGAGAACCAGAGGGTGAGTGAGGGGGAGGGGGGAGGAATGGGGGCGTCACACGCTGATCCATCTTTTTGTGTTGTCAGCATCAGGGCTGAAGGAAGTTTCTGCCTGTCCTACCGTTTACGGTTTTTTGTTCACCTGTTGTTGTTATCCCTACCACTGCTAGGATGCTGTCTGCCTTGTGCCAGTCCTCGGAGTGATCAGCACTTACAGTGTCCCCGCAGAGACTCCGTGTGTGCACAATCACTTTCTATGTCCGGGTTGTGGAGTTTCAGTGTGGAATCTGTTCCATACGTGTGCTTGCTGTTATTTTTTTTAACTGTGTTCTCCATATTTTTATGTTCTTGTCATCACTCAAAGCTTCCCTGATCAGATTCTGTCTTCCTGATGCTTTGTACTAAGCCTCCATCATTCCCTTTATCCATGTAGTCATTATTTGTTGTCCTGTCCCCATTTTAGTCCCCTATTGTGAATAAAAATGTATATCCTCCCCCCCCCCTCTCTCTCTCTCTCTCTCTCTCTCTCTCTCTCTCTCTGCTACTTGTTGTGTTCCTATGTTATTTTGTGTTTGCATACTGTTATTCAACATGTCTACTGTATTGTTTCTGTATGTCCCTGTTGTTGCTAGTTGTACTCCAGCACCATATTGTGCCTGCATACCGTTTATCAGAACGTCAACTGTCTCTCTCTGTGTCCCAACTGAAGCTAGCTGTGCCCTCGTATCACTCTGTGTCCACTATCCATAGTGCCCATAGTCATTCTCTGTGTCTTTGAACTTGCTCACTGTAATCTTCACCACACTTCGCATCCTTGCTGTTATCCACTATGCTGTCCATGCTTGTTGTTATTCACGCGTTCCTGGCATATTTGTGTGGGTTTTTTGTGTTTTTGCGTGTGTGTGGTATTGATCAGCTCTCTATGTGTGTTCCTGCCATTGTCCTTTGTGTTTATCTCCCCCTGCTGTTATTCAGTGAGCGTTGCGTTATTTCGTGTGTTCCAGCTGTTGGTTCATTGTGTGTCCCACCAGTCGCCTATTGCTGCTGCTGCCGCTTCCTACTGTGCTCCTCATCATTCAACGTCTCCCTGCTCTGACAGAGCATGTTCTAGTCTACTCTGTTGTCTCTTTGCTCGAAGCAGAAGATATTCAGTGACAGATGTTGATGTCCGCTTACAAAAATATTGACGGAGTACGGTATTAGTATTGATCATGTTCCATTCTTGTTCCACGTATGGCCATTGCGATCATGATCTACAAAGAATCAGCTGTCGCTATTAATGTTTTCCTCCTTCCACTCAAACTCAGTGCATTGTGGTCTAAGGTCAATCTACATATTGAAACTGTTCAGAATTCAGAGTTTATGGTGTTCCTCTCTCTTCTTCTTCTCATCTCTCTACTCTCTATCTCTCTCACTACTCTCTCTTCTCTCTCTCTTCTCTCCTCCCTCTCTCTCTCTCTCTCTATCTCTCTCTCTCTCTCTCTCTCTCTCTCTCTCTCCTCTCTCTCTCTCTCTCTCTCTCTCTCTCTCTCTCTCTCTCTCTCTCTCTCTCCCTTCCTCCGTTATCCTCGATATAAAAGAATAGAATAAAAGAATATATCTCTGTCTATCTATCTATCTGTCTATCTATCTATCTATCTATCCCTATCTCCTCTGTTACTCATTGTGAATGTCTTTCTTTACGATATTCTTGTTTTTGTCAGTCAGTTTTTCATAACTAGTGGTGCCTCTATGGCTCATGGCCGTGTGTTCTGCATCACTCCGTGTTATCCTCTGGTGTATTGTCATGTGTGGAGGAACAACAAACAAGTCACAATCTTTATTTCAACGCGAGAGTTTTACAATGAAGGGTAGGTAACGCTGTTCCCATAGCCTATGCGGTTGTTGGAAAGCGAGCTGTCAAAGACCTCAGCTTCTCCAGGGGCCATCATATTGAGGGCGGCGCCCATCTTTTCTCCGTCACTGCTTTACCTTCCCTGATCCTAAAGAGGGCAGGTACACATTTATAGCTGGGTGAACTGGGGGACTGTACTGAAGCCAAGCGCGCAAACAGTCACCCATCCACATGGCAACCCCACTGAATACTGCTTTTCCTTAGCCTGGGAAAACAAGTGTACTGACCACTGAGCTATCCTGTCCCGACAGAGTTTTTCAAACAGAAAATCCCAAACACTAAAACTTGCATGTTTTAAGCTAGAAAATAAACAACCACCATTAACCAATCAGTCCTACAACAAAGCCATGCTTCAAAATGTAGAAGAACAAGACAGGCGAAGTATGTCTTTTCAACCTAGCGGCTTCGGTAGGTCATATTGTCCTTTTTTTCTAAACAGCGTTCATTACTTTAAAGAACGCAAAGGTATTTCCCAGAGGGGCGATAGGGGAACATTTTGTCTGTCAATGATGGACGAAGCAGTAAAACGTCTGCTGACGTGTCACGCAACTTCCGGTTTGAAGAAAAGCGTGTTACAGGGGCAGTGGTGTGTTTCGGGGATACCAACAATCTACTGCCGTTCAGCACCTTACTAACACGTTGAATGTGTTTCTCGAGTACTCTCTTGATGTGAAGTGAAGTACAGACAAACTTATCTGTCATTTATTAAAGTAAATGACACACATTTCTATGGATATTAGACGTAAACCAAACTCTTACGTCAACTGTATACCACGACATGAAAAATGTGAATCTGGTCAACCCATCATTTTTTACAAGATGCATGGTAAAAATTCATCTGGTATTGTTTACTTTCTCGAAAAAAGTAGTTTAAAAAAATTTTAATCCAGTAAACCACTTACTTACATTAGAGCTGATCAATACGCCGTCGTGCCTATAAACTTACTCTGTCTCTGCTTGTGAAAACTTGTCTGGTTATCCGTGCAGAGGTCGGTGGAGTTAACTATGTACAATCAACTTTCTCAAGCTCTTGGAGTTCAATCATTTGTGCACCACGCTCAAACGTGAAGAAGACGATCTCATTCTCACTCTGACCTCCAGTCAGTTGGCAACCCAGCCAAAGATGTCGCTGGTCGACTAGCTGAGAATGTCACAATTCGTTGCTCAGCTTAAAAATCAAAACTGGCTACTCTACTCTACCTTAAAGACCGTAAATATAATGTCCATCCCAACACGTTGTTTTTTTTTCAGATGGGAGGTTATTTTGAATAAGTGGAAGACAATAGGAGACTGTTTTTAACAGGGTACATCCTGGTGGTGGTGGTTTTTTTTTTTTTTTACTAATCTCATCTATGTGCTGAAGGACAAGAATTACAACTGCTTCCTGGGACTCAGAGTGATCAGGACATTAGTCTTCGGCACTTTTTGTTTACTACAGTTTTCTGGAAGGCTCTGTTTTTGTTTGAATTGATGCTTAGTTGGTTATTTTAATTTCTGGGAGAGACAGGAAGATTTCGCGGATATAAGTGTAAGGTTTCAGTATTTAGATGTGGGTTTTATGCTAGTGGTGTTGTGGTATTATGTGATGGTATTATGTGATGGTGCTGTTATGGTATTATGTTGTAGTGTTTTCGATTGAACGTTGGGATTGTTTGGTGCCCACACACTGGATTGTTTTTCTTATCTCTTGAATGTCCCTGAAATCTCCTCCATAATATGATGACCGCCCTCTCGTGGCCTTTCAGCTTTGTAATTGCTGGGGGTGTTGACAGGCGGAACGAATGAAAAATTGTTTTTATTTACCGCTTTTTCTTTTTGCTAGACATAATTCTAGTTTTCAAGAGAGGATTTTTTTGAATTACACACAACTCCTCATTTTCGATTTGAGCTTTGTTTTCGCCGGAATAACTGCTCTGATACGGCCTCTATGATAAGCGGGGATAAAATTGCCATGCAGGATTGATTAAAGTTTGCAGAGTTGGTTATCGTCAAATGATTGACACTGATTGTCTGTGGGATTGTGTGGCATGGCTAACAACTTTGGTCATGGTGGAATGCTTGAATGTTTTGTTTGTTCAACGCAAAAAACCCTCGTATGTTTGAACAAAATCATGAGGCTTTCATTTGTTTGTGTCTGTGTATGTACGTGTATGCGTGTGTGAAAAGTTAGACTTACGAAATCCTTTGGCAGACATAGTTTGAGAGAGAGAGAGACAGAGGCAAAGATGGAGGTGGGAGGGGGGGGGGGGAGAGAGAGCGTACGTGCGCGCACGGAGAGTATGTGTTTTTTGTTTATGTGTATGTGCGGGGGAGGGGGGTTGCATTTGTTCGGTGTGTGTAATCATGTGTGCTTTTTTTTTGCATGCGCACCCGCGCACGCAAACCCCCAAAACAAATATTTACGCGCAATATATAATCCCAAGTATATCATTATCTCCATAGACAAAAGACAAAGCACACACACACACACACACACACACACACACACACACACACACACACACACACACACACACACACACACACACACACACACACACACACATTGCCATCCGTACACATAAATATGCCATTTTCTCTGTAAACACAAGCTGAAGTCGGAAGTGTGGAGAGAAAGAAGATGGGTATAATATAATATTCTGCAACAAAGAGAGGGACATCAGCATCATGGCACCATACTCCAACGCCACACCACACCACTCACACACATCACACTACATCACACCATCAATGGTACCATCACCGAGTTCAGCACCATCACAGTCTAGTCACCCAGACCATTGTCAGCAATAGTCTTGTGAAGAACATCAATAATATCAATAGCATCTTTTTCTGTGGTATTGTCGTCATTGTCACGTCGTCATTATTCTCATCAATGTTGTGATTAGCAACAGCAGGGTTAACACAATGACGGTAGCAGCAGTAGTAGCAGCAATAGTAGCAGCAGTAGCAGCAGAAGCAGCAGCAGTAGCAGCAGGAGTAGCAGCAACAGCAGTAGCAGCAGCAGCAGTAGCAGCAGTGCTAGTAGTAATAACAATTTAAACTCAGCATCAGCATTGATACGAAAGCAAAGCAAACAACAAAATGTGTTTGTGCGCGTGCGTGCGTGCGTACGTGCGTGTGTGCGTGCGTGTGTGTATGGGTGTGTGTGCATGCGTGCGTGCGTCGTGTGTGTGAGTGAGTGTAAGTGTGCAAGTGTGTGTTTATGTGTGTGTGAGTGTGTGTGTGTGTGTATGTGTTTGTCTGTGTGTGTGTCTGTGTGTGTACGCGCACACGGGTGTGCGTGCATGTGTGTGTGTTGGGGGAGAAGTGCAAGCGCGCGCGAGGAGCCCTTAGGGAAAACTATATTGATATCGCTTTGCGCTCATCTGTTTTCGCCCTTCATTATCTATAAAGCTCTTCCAGGCTGCTAGTTTAGCAGTTCATAAGCAGGAAAAGCATTGGCGCTAATAGCCAATCAACTGCAACAACATCCTGTCACTGTTTGCTTACCTGACATTTCTCTGCCGCTGATTGTTTGTCGCCTGCCCAAATCCATTGCCACTGGGGAGAGGCTCTGAGCTCGTAATTGGAAACACATGTTCAACAGAAATATAGGTATAGCTGCTTCATTCCCGCCCTTCTTCTCCTTTCATTCTGGCATTCTTTCCATCAAGATCATTCTACCCTTGCTTTCTGAAGGTTATGGCACACGCTAGATTTTTATGTGGCGTATGTATTGTGTGATTAATTTCGAAAGCAGAACAACAGCAAAATAAATGAATAAACCAATAAACACCCGAGCACATTCCATTATCATCACCACCATTCGTCGTATATATATATATATTATCAATTTTATCCAGTGGTTATTATCGTCATTTCTGTTATTGTCAATTTTGCCCTCACCAAGGTCTGTTTTGTCAATGTCGTCATCACAGATATCGTCGTCATGTTTGTTGGAATCATAATTACTATCAACAGCAGCAGCAACTACAGCAGCAACATTATGGTTATCATCATCATCATTATCATCATTGTCAGCAACAACAGCAACAACATCAGCAAAAGCAGCAACAACAACAATAGCAACACTGCCATGGGTACTGTCTTTCTTGTCTCTGTCCTTGTCTTCAGTAGGGTCAGTTGTGCAGCATGTTTTAGAAGAGATGGCACCAGGGCATAGAACATACATCCACAAAAGCAAAGGTAGTCAAATATCAAATGATGATAATCATAGTAATCACACAATTATTATGCAAGTTAGTATACACAATTCCATAAGGATTTCGCGCACGAATTTGCAGTTTCGTAATGAGAAATTACGACACAGATATCTTACCAGTTTCGGAAACAACATCAGAATAAATAGATAAATAAATTTAAAATGTCTGAACTGTCAAGACCCTCACTATTTCAATGTCAGCACCAGACTTGCTTAGCCAGGCTGAAGGGACGATATCTGTATCTGGGGAGCAGTGCAGGTCAGTATTTGAAGTACAAACAAGTAATGAAGCCATGTGGAAATCCACACAACTGTGGTAAATGAGTTTGCTGATGTGCCATAATCAACAGCGGGCAAAGAATCCATGTCCAGTGTCAACTTCCGCATGCCTTAAGACTTCCTGTGTCAGAGGTCATCGGATGTCACATTACGAAATCTGTGTACTTCCGCCCGCCATGCTCTCACTTCACATAACTAAAGGAGAACAAAAATGGTGCTTTAAAGTCTGTAATTTGATATTCAGAAACACATACTATCTGAAGGTCTGTAGTTTAATGTCCACCTTATAAAAATCAACAGAGTTCAATTTTTTTTAAAAGAAACATTACGTGCCCAAAAGACAATTTTCCTTAGTTAGAAACTTGATCATGTCTTCTGCTTTTTGAAAGCACTGACTTCTCCATACAGTCTTTGAAGAGTCACTAGGCGCACCACTCACACATTTCTATATCTTGGAAACTTAAACCTGGCGGATCTCATCCCTTGCCAGGTTGCAGGCTGCATGCTGGGCTTGTTCGTGTCATAGGCTCCACCGATCATGGCTGACCTACTAGGTAGGTAGGCTTTTAGCCTGTGCACATGACATGGGTACGTTCGTACACAACACCTCGATTTACATTCTCATCCGGAGAACTTGAAGAAAAATGGCTAGGAAACAGAACAGTACTGGCTCCAGAGAAACAGTCACACAAACGCCCAACTGGTGTATTCTTGAACGCGCAGTCTAAAAGTGATTAGTGTAATGTGTGAATATAAAGGACAACTCTGCAGTCTTTATGATTGCACCAAGGGTACACTGACTGATACACACATTTCATGTAGTACATCTTTCTCAATATTGCTCTATGCAAACACGAACCTAGAAAGATCGTTACGCTTGTAACCTGTGAAGATTTAACTCACATACCCTGTGGATAGATTGCGTGCATGCCATAGCGAAAATAAAAATAGCTAGCCCAATATGCCATACAGTTTACATAAGATGCCAGTGCAAAACAAGAAATGGCTCAATGTGTCATATACTTTACATTCATACACAATTGCAGTACGGCATCCAAAACACAGCCTCAAAGGCAGGCACACTGACAATTACATTTACATTTGCATGGAAACGAGCAGGCAAGCCGCAGTTATGCCGAGTATGTTGTTGCACAACTTTCTTGTTGGTATGGATGTGTGGTTGAAATCCTACACGGTATACTGCAGGGCTCTCCGGTTCCTGTGGATTTCTGTGAAGGGAAAATCGAAAAGAGCTATCTCAGCTATTTTCCTAGCCACGACGTCTCTGCACGTGCACGCGCAAGTATAAAACACACATGTATGCATCTATAAATGCATAATTATGCGCATGTACACATACTCAGACACAAGGACTATGCTCACGTATGCACACATACATACATACATACATACATACATACATACATACATACATACATACATACATACATACATACATACATACATACATACATACATACATACACATACATACATACATACATACATACATACATACGTACGTACGTACGTACGTACGTACGTATATACATACATACATACATACGTACGTATGTACATACGTACACACGTACGTACGTACACACGTACGTACACACACATACATACCGTTCAAGGGGGAATTTTCCTCTCGAGTTAACATCAGTGCAGACTCCACTCTCCCCAAAAGTCCTTCGGATGAGACTATAAACCGAAGCCCCGTGTGCGAACGCACGCAGAACATCTTGCGTACACGTTAAAATCCTGTTCCGCTTTTCATAAGAGTAGGCCATTGTGTGCCAGTGGGAACAGATGACAATTTACAAAACCGCATACACACGGGGACTGAATGTAAAAAAGCACATAAGAGCTTATTCTATTATCCTCGATATAAAAGAATAAAATTAAAACTTAAAAAAATAAACAAACATACATACACGCAGACAGACAGATAGACAGACAGACAGACAGACATATGTAAATATTATTTGTTGTGACAATTTCCGCTGACCATAAATAAGTGTGTGGATTTGTAGTACGCTTAACAGTGCGCATATATATGTATGTGTTTGTGTGTTCGTGCGCGTGTGTGCATAATGGAGTTAAAGAAGGGACGATTCTATATTGTATACCCTGCTGTACCTCACTCTCTGTATATGTTTAGCACAAACTTTAAAAAAATAAAATAGAAATCCAGTCCGCCCCAATTCCAACGCTGCCACTATTCCAACACTCTCACAGTTCACACAAAGAAAGCAGGAATTTGCGCTCTCCATTAGAACAGCCCCCTGCACTGTTGACATGACATTTCCAAGCTGCATACTCACACTCTGTCACTGGCAACATCTGCTGCACAGACCCACACACACACACACACACACACACACACACACACATACACACACACACACAACACACACACACACACACACACACACACACACACACACACACAGGCCCACACACACAGAGACACACACACACACACACAGAGGATGCATGCAGAAAGTCCGGCCTTCGTCCTATCCTGTGGTAGTGACACAACAGCCAGTCACCGGCATAGTGCATCCTCCATTGGAGTTACTGCACCCTGCCGTCAGCATTCCCTCGTTCTGATCCTAGTCTCCATGACGATTCTTTCAGAGAGTTTGTCAGTGAGGCGACGACAGTGTGCCAGTTTAGCCAAACTGTACTGTTACACTGACAGAAAAGAAGTGTTGGGGAAAAAAAAAACAACAACAACGCACAATCCATGAGAGAAATGGTCACAAAAATAGACACCATCAAAGCAAAAGGTCATCGGCGAACCTACTCCCGGTGTCGATGTAGCCGGTCACTGTCGGATGTAGCAGGAGCTGTTGGACAAGCGTACATGCGCGTTGTTGGACTCCCGATAGTCAGTGTAGGCTGTGTTGAGGGCTCTGGTGGAGGGGTCATGGGCGGAGCGCTGACAGGGCATCTTGTCGATGTGCAAGAGCTTCTTGAAGGCAGTCCTGAAGTCCCTGTTGAAGTAGGCATAGATGAGGGGGTTGAGGCAGGAGTTGAAGTAGCCCACCCAGAAGAGCAGGCTGCTGACCACGGGGGGGTAGGGGCAGGCGGGGCCACACATGGTGCTGATGACGTACCACAGGAAGAAGGGCAGGAAGCAGAGGACGAAGGCGCCCATGATGACCCCCAACGTCCTGGCCGCCTTGTGCTCGCGCTTCATGCGCCGCCTGTCGGACCGCTGCACGTCCCCCTCCCCCTCCCCGGCCAGCATGCCGTTGGTCTGGCCGGCGTGCTGGCCGTTGTCCTGCGACCTGCGGTAGCGGGCCTCCGAGTAGTGCAGGTACATGGCGTTGGACTGCACGAACTTCTCCTGCTTCCGCGCCTCCAGGAAAATCCTGGCGTAGACGAAGGCCATGATGGAGCAGGGGATCCAGAAGCTGACGCTGGAGGACACGCCGGCGTAGACCTTGTTGACGATGAAGACGCAGGACTCCGGGTCGTCCTGGAGAGCCTGGAAGTGCTGCTGCGTGGTGTAGAGCTGGCTGTACACCGGGATGTAGGAGATGAGGATGGAGGCCACCCACGTCACCAGCAGCATCACCGCCACGCGCGTGCGGGTCATCTTGACCTCGTACTTGAGGGGGTGCAGGATGGCGATGTAGCGGTCCATGGCGATGCAGCAGAGGTGCAGGATGGAGGCGGTGGAGAAGAGGACGTCGTTGGCGTTGAAGATGTCGCACATGGTCCTGCCGAACACCCACTGGCCGCTCAGCTCCACGCTGGCGCTGAAGGGCATGACCAGGATGGCCACCAGCAGGTCGGCGAAGGCCAGGGACACGATGAAGAAGTTGGTGATCACCGCCCTCAGCCGCTCAAACTTGATGACGCTGCTGATGACCAGCAGGTTGCCCAGCACCGCCCCCAGCATGATGGTGGTCATGACGATGCCCTTCACCACCAGCACCACAGGGATCAGATTGTCCTGCTCGGAGTCTGCCAGCTGGCTGCCGTTGGGCCCAGTGGTGCTGCCAGACAGGTTCTGGGCGCTGAGGGTCACTCCGACCTCCATCACCCCCCGCACCACCCCTGCCTGTGTGTGTCTGTGTGGCTGGCTGTTGAACTTTCTTGCTCCCCGTCTTCCGTAAGGGTGTTTTTTTCTGTTAAATTGCCGCCTGGCTGGCTTTCTGTCTGGTTGGCTATCTGGTTGGCTGTCTGACTGGCTGTCTGGTTGGCTGTCTGGCTGTCTGGCTGTCTGGCTGGCTGGATGGCTTACTTTCAGTGGGCCGCGGGGGCTGCTACTTCCCCCAACTTGCCTCTCTTTGCTTTGTCGTTACGCTGTCTGCCTTCTGCAGTGTTCTGTCAGTCAGATCTTCATTCTGTCCTGTGAACAAAGAATGCCAGAGTTAGTACACACCACTGAATTAGGTCCAATATTGGCATTACTAAGGGGAGAAGGTTTAAAATAACTCAAGACGAGAATGGGGAGTAGGATCCTAAAGAGAAGAAGAAGAAAGTGAAGACGATGGTGAAGACGATGACAATGACGATGATGATGATGATGATGTCGACGACGACGACGACGACGAGGACGACGACACGACGACGACGACGACGATGATGATGATGATGATGATGATGATGATGATGATGATGATGATGATGATGATGATGAAGATGATAAAAACAACAATAACAAAAATGATGACGACAACGACGATGAAGTGGTGGTGGTGGTGGTGGTTGTGGCGGCGGCGGCGGCGATGAGGAGGAGGAAGAGGACGACGACGACACCAACGACAACGTCGATACCAACGATAATGGTTAACGTCCACGACGACAAAGAAGCAGCAGAAGAAACGTAAATAACAAAACTACTATAGGAACATAAGCCATGACAATAAATATATCTTGCATTCTACATGGCCAGAGAGATGGGAGGACGTGCTTAGAATCTATCCCTGGTCCCAACTTCTTCAGCAGTACAGCTGGTGATACCTTCAGCCTGGGTTTATTATTGATCTGATGGCAGTGCACTATTCCATACCAATAGGTAAAGCCTTTTGTGATGGTTAGCATTCTGTTTTTCTGTGTGTTTATGTTTTTGTTTGTTAATCTGTCAGGTTGTATCCTTTTTACTTATTGACCTTGTTGTTGTTGTTGTTGTTGTTGTTGTTTTATTGAGGAAATAGTGGTGGAGAATAAAAACAAGTGCTGATAACCACTTTTTTTTGCTTTAGTTAAACATTTATTTCTCTAATGTGATATTAGTGTAAATGTTCGTGCGTCCGTGCGAACGAGCGTGTGTGCGTGAGTGTCAAGTCAAGTCAGTCAAGTCAAATTTTTATTTCCAGATGGTACATTGAATAAGCAATGCATTTGCTTTTTTTCATCAAGCCATCTATCTAAGAACAAATGTCTTAATGATTATACTGAAATACTGCATTATTACAACATTTACAATAAATTAAACCAGTAAAAGGAGAAAAATCGATAAAATGATACATTGGAAAATACAAATTACACATATATACATACACACGCACACATATACTCATACACATCTGCGCGCGTGCGCGCACGCGTACACACACACACACACACACACACACACACACACACACACACACACACACACACACTTAGATAAATAATGTTTTAAGAATTAATAAATAAAATCATAAAACGTCAAGACAAACAAATTACGTCACCTACTATATCATCCTTTCTTTCACGTTCATACTTTAGATAATAAAAAGCTACAGGAACAAAACGTTAGAAAATACTAGGCATTCATTGCGTCATTACTGACAATATTGCCTGCAATGATATCCCTTCTCTCCTCCTCCACCTACGCAAACGTGTGCTCAGTGTGTATAAAGGTAAAGGTAAAGGAGTCCCATAACCTATAAGGTCGTAGGGGAGCGAGGCGTCAGAGATCTCACTTCTCTAGGGCCAGCATATTGAGGGCGGCGCCCATCTCCTCTCCCTCGCTGCTTTACCTTCCCTGACCCTAAAGAGGGCAGGTACCCATTTACAGCTGGGTGAACTGGGGGAACTGTACTGAAGCCAAGGCGCGCAAACGGTCACCCATCCAACTGGTAACCACGCTCGACGCTGCTTAACTTGGCTGGGGGAAAGCGAGTGCTCCGACCACTGAGCCATCCCGTGTGTGCGTGCGTGCGTATGTGCATGTATGCAGATTGGGAACAGGCACCAGTCTGTGCATAGTAGAAATGTGTAGCTTATGGCCACTTCCTCTCAAAAGATAATCTACCTTCCACTATCTTCATCCAATAATTCATCCATCTTACCACTGTTTTCATTCAATTATGCGTCCATCCTTCCATCCCTTCTTAAGTCCTGTTTCTTTGCCAGGTTCTGTGCCTCTGTGTCAGTGAGGTGCGGGTGACACAAGCATGCCTGTCCTGACAACCTACCGCTTGCAGAGGGGAGGCACTGTGTGGCAGGCTCAACTCGTCCAGAAGCAGCACAACATGCCAAGGTGTAGCACCCCGCCCCAACCATTCTCCAAGAGGAAAGAGAAAAAAAAGAGTGCTTCAGAGAGTTTCAGAGTGTTCCGGGTAGTTTCAGAAAGTTCTATAGAGTACCAGAGACTTTTTTTTAATATCAGAGTTTTAGAGAGTTCTACAGTGTTCCAGAGAATTCCAGAGTGTTCTAGAGAGAGAGAGTTCCAGAGTGCTTTAAATAGGTTCGGCGAGTTCTAGGGTGTTTCGGGGAGTTCCAGAAACCTCCAGAGAGGTCAGAGTTTCTATAGTATTTCGTAGAGTTGTAGTGTTTTAGAGAGTTTCAGACTATTCCAGAGAGTTATAGAAAGTTCTAGAGTGTTCTAGAGAGTTCCAGAGAGGTCCAGAATATTCTAGAGAGATTCAGAGAATTCCAGAGTGTAGTGTCCTAGAGAGGTCCCTAGAAGTCATTAATAGTCCCGGTGCCTTTGATGCCCAGTTAGTGCTGGAGGAATGATCTCTCACCCTGCCTCCTCGCTTTCTCGACTCTAGTGGCGAGCACCATCAATCATGGCACACTTCTCCCTTCTTTATCTCCTGTTCAGATCGCTCCGTCTTTGATCCTTCTCTCTCTCTCGATGTTTCTGTCTCTGTCTGCCTGTCTGTCTGTCTGTCTGTCTGTCTGTCTGTCTGTCTGTCTCTCTCTCTCTCTCTCTCTCTCTCTCTCTCTCTCTCTCTCTCTCTCTCTCCCCTGTCTGTCTGTCTGTCTGTCTGTTTGTCTCTCCTGTCTCTATTTTGGGCTCTGTGTCTTTGTTTCTCTATCCGTCTCTCTATGTCTGTCTGTCTGTCTGTCTCTATCTCTCTCTCTCTCTCTCTCTCTCTTCTCTCTCTCTCTCTCTCTCTCTCTCTCTCTCTCTCTCTGTTAAATCATATAGCACCAACTGCCTGCTAGTACACACAGACACACGCACGCTCGCACGCACGCACGCACGCACCACACACGCAACACACACACGCACGCACGCGCACACACACATACACACACAATCTGTTTCCATGTGGTGCCTGCAATCTTTGCAGAGTCTGCATCTGAAGCTAATCTTTAACCTTCAACCTTTACCTTATGTCGGAGCTGGGTGGCAAGGGGGGTGGGGGTGAGTGGCGGGGGGAGGTGAGGGTGAAGCTGGGTGGCGGAGGTAAAGAGCTGGGTGGCAGTGGGGGGGGGGGGGGAAGGATGTGTTGTACCCCAAAGGTCTCTGGCTGCTGTCAGTGTCAACAGTGTCAGCAATGTCAATACAAACAAACACACTAGGCCCAAAGTGTAGTATGTTTTTGTTAGGGGTGAATATTTTTTCTGAACCCACTTTTTTACCTTCGTGAGAAAAGGAAAAAAACTTGCTGGCTCACCTTTTTTTTCTTCTTCTGTGTCTGTGTGTGTCTGTGTGTGTGCGCGCGCGCGTACGCTTGCGTGTGTGTCTGTGTGTTTATCTCTGTGATTCTTTCTGTCTGTCTCTCTATGTAGTGTTTCTCTGTGTGTCTGTATTTGTGTTTAAGTATCTGTGTCTCTGTGTCTGACTTGGTGTCTGATCTGTGTCTGGTTTTTTGTGTCTGACTGTCTGACTATCTGTCTGTCTGTCTCTGTCTGTGTCTCTGATTCTCTCTCTCTCTCTCTCTCTCTCTCTCTCTCTCTCTCTCTCTCTCTCTCTCTCTCAACACACACACACACACACACACACACACACACACACACACACACACACACACACACACACACACACACACACAAAGTATACTATTGAATTCATGGTGCTGCAACAATTCAGTCAGGACCAGCCTGACAGTCAGACAACTGGAAAGAGCACAATCAAGCTGACAACACCTCTTTAGAATAACCTACCACATTACTTCAGTTTAAAATCACGACTTTTGCATTGTACGTATAAGGTATGAAATGTTGATACGTCAAAACAATTCAAAGGGAAAACATCATAGTCTAGTTTCTTGTTCATTATGTTGATGTCTTCAGGAACAGACGAAAGACAAATTTGGCCCAAAAAATATTGTAATCTTTCTCACCAATACTGCTTTAAGTTATTTATTTCACCAATTTAAAAAATATATTTCAAACTTAAAGAAGGAGAGAAGTTGTAAATGGTTACCTGCATTTCTTGTCCTCCACAACTATTTCCTCGTTTAACTTATAGAAAAGGAAGTTGAAGGAGAAGATTTGAAGATCCTGTGAATAGATAAATCACAAGGAAAGAAACGTTAGGATTTGCAGAGTCAATATCAAGACAGTAATTGTTCCACTGGAATAACGTGAGGGTGGTTTTTAATTTTTTTTAAACCCAAACAATTGCAGCTAGGTATGTGTCATTGATGTCTCTGCTGTACTTCTAATGCTTTATGTAAAACACGTACTTTCACGTCAGTCAAATAATATTTGCAAAGAGAATTTTTCACAAAACTAGTTTGAGAGATAAATCTGTCCTTGTAAACCAGATTCAACGATGCTAAGATTTTTACCGGAAGGTACCAGTGAAGAGGAGCAGCATGGAGAACTATGGGTTTTTTAAACCATGGTTATGTATGAAGACTGCACATAATGTGTTCGTGTGTGTATATGTGTGTCTGTCTGTCTGTCTGTGTGTCTGTGTCTCTGTGTTTGTGTCTCTGTGTCTGTGTTACGCACGTACATGCACGTGCCGATGTGTGTGTGTGTGTGCATACGTGTTTATGTGTGTGTTTGGGCATACGCGCCTGAGTGTGGTCTCTGTATCTGTGTCTGTCTGTGTTGTTTGTTTAGAAATTCTCACCAATACAACATGAAACACACCAGTGTCGACCAGTACACACAAAACACTCCCCAAATGACACAGGGTGTCAAACTGTCTTGCCCTTTTCTCTGGGAGGGGTAGCGAACAGCATCTCGGCATTTTG
The DNA here is from genome assembly GCA_028751875.1 of Rapana venosa. Classification (NCBI taxonomy): domain Eukaryota; kingdom Metazoa; phylum Mollusca; class Gastropoda; order Neogastropoda; family Muricidae; genus Rapana; species Rapana venosa. The sequence continues at coordinate 24,508,798 of CM054136.1, read as the reverse complement.
TCTAAGATCAGAGTGAGGGCTGGAATCGCTTCACTCCTGGCAGGGCCATTGTCTGTCTGCCCACGTGTTAGGAGATGCCAGTCACACTGCACAAGTCAGCAGGCACAAATGTGTTTTCTCAGAACCGATTTTAGAAAGTTGGGGATATTTCTGGTTTGGTTATAGACACTTTTGCTGAAGAAGAAGAAGAAGAAGAAGAAGAAGAAGAAGAAGAAGAAGAAGAAGAAGAAGAAGAAGAAGAAGAAGAACAAGAAGAAGAAGAAGAAGAAGAAGAACAAGAACAAGAAGAACAAGAAGAACAAGAACAAGAAGAACAAGAAGAACAAGAAGAACAAGAAGAAAGGTCTTTCTACATGAGATTGCATATGTTCGCAAATATCTCCAGCTTTCCAAATAGTTCTTTTATATAATTATATGAAATGGGTATAATCGTGTGTTACTTATGGCACACGATGAGTGTGTGTGTGTGTGGGTGTGTGTGTGTGTGTGTGTTGGGGGGTTGCATGTGTGCTAGGGTTAGTTTGTATTATAGCGTTAGTGTTAGTGAGGGGGGGAGAGGAAAACTGGGGGTGCGTATGTGTGTCCGTGTGTTAGTATGTGGTAGTGTTTGTGTGTGCGTGTGTGTGTTAGAGAGTGTGTGTGTGTGCATGTGTGTGCGTGCGCGCGCACGCGTGTGTGTATGTGTGTTACATTGTGTTTTATATTGTGATAAGAAAGACCCTGCAACAAGAACCATTGTTTGGAAGATAACATTATCTTTAATGATGATTCGGCCATACTCTAATTTCTGATTGAGAAAACAATGACAAAAATAACGCTAGAACTAAATTCTCTGTCTCTGTCTCTGTCTCTGTCTCTCTCTGTCTCTCTCTCTCTCTCTCTCTCTCTCTCTCTCCTCTCTCTCTCATCTCCTCTCTCTCTCTCTCTCTCTCTCTAAGGCTCGGGGTGATCTCCCTTGGATATAGGCAGGGCGAAATTTTGCTGCGTAAATTTTGTGCTTAAATTGCCAAATAAACCAGCACCATGCCAGTTGTCGGGTTACCAACAACGCTGGAAGTGACGCTAGGTGCCCTGCTGCAACAACACTGCATCACCTCATGGAAGGTCTGTGGAGAAGGCGAGCAAACGACTGTTGTGCTTCGACTGAAGGCTGGCTCAAGTGATGGGAACATGGCCGGTCAACAAACACCTGTGTACTTCCGCAGAAAGCCGCCCAGTCAGACCAACAGGGACTGACGAAGGACAGAGGAGAGGAGACAGGCAGAGGAGAGGAGACAGGCAGAGGAGAGGAGGCGGGCAGAGGAGAGGAGGCGGGTAGAGGAGAGGAGACAGACAGAGGAAAGGCAAGAAGACAAGGCAAGTGCATTGTTCCCTTTCGAAACTTCGCCAAGTTTGTTTATGCCAACACCCCCCATCACCCAGTCTGTCTCACACACCAACACCTCAGCCTCTCCAAACCACACGCCTTCGCAATCGCTGCTTCCCACACATGATTATCGCTGTGCGTCAGGTGCTGTCACAGTGTTGGAAGCTGACACAGTGGCTGAACAACAAGGTGGAATTGACCTGGTTGAGGTGCCTGTACCTGACATTACGATGGAGGGGGAGGACTGTGACGAATATCTAGATCAGATTCGGGATGCAGGCTACAGTGGAGATACTATAAAGAACTATGTGGGTGGGCTGAGAAACAGATCCCTGCAGAGAAATCTCAGGGACGTTTCTAGAAACAAGGACTTTCTTAATGTGTATACTCTGATGAAATACCTGATACTATCATTTGTGAAAGTGAAGATATGATTTTTCAGTTTATCTGGACAGATGACACTTACAACCCTGCTGATTACTTTTGGTTTGCAAAAAAGAACACCAGGCAACTGACTCAGGAGGAAAAAGACATTTATTCCAAGCTGCAGCTGTGGACACCTGCCGATCGTGACAGAATCAAAGACAGAATTAGTGCTGGACTGGATGTTTTACATGTTATGATGGATGCTATCAGATTTTTTCTGGGTTAGAAGTGACTGTGGTTGCCTGTATATGTGCGTGTGTGAGTGTGTGTGTGTGCATGCGCACCCTCTTGTGGGTGTGTGTGTATGTGTGTGTTGTGTATGTTCGTGCGTGTGTGTGTGCGTGCGTGTGTTTGTGCGTGCGTGTGTTCGTGCGTGTGTGTGTTCGTGCGTGTGTGTGTGCGTGTGTGCATGCATATGTGTGTGCATATGTTGTGTGTGAGAGAGAGAGAGAGCAAAACAGGAGGTTAGGCATATTGTGAGTTAGGTTTTTCACGTGTTGGAAAGAGCATGAGTTACCGGATCAGACGGAATGTAGGGACAGGAAGCCCTGTCACAGACTCGATGTTTAAATGATGTTTGTGGTTGTTGTTACCCTCACCCCCCCTTTCCCATTAGCAATGGGCGAAAGTGTTAGGCACCAATTCATCTGAATCGTAATGTAAAACACTTCACCATGTCGTGGAATCCATGCCATGTCGACCATTTGGGCTGTAGAAATGATACATCTGTATTTCTGAAAATACGTGTTTTGTGCCCAGTCCCCTTCCCACTGTCCCCTTGTAAATGGGCTTTAACAGCTTATTATAATAAAATATTGTCTTATTGTCTTGTCTTGTCTCTCTCTCTCTCTCTCTCTCTCTCTCTCTCTCTCTCTCTCTCTCTCCCTCTCTCTCTCTCTCTCTCTCTCTCTCTCCTCTCTCTCTCTCTCTCTCTCTCTCTCTCTCCGGGAACCACTAGATATTTCAGGGCAAACAGTCCTCAGAACACTGGCATCTTCAGCCATGATGTAGAAACAACTTCACGTTCCCTGACTGAAACCACGGCACCCTTTCCACATGATTGTCACAATGATTGCCGTGTGCTTGCCTGGGCCAAAAGGTGGAGAGTTGGTGATGCGCGCCAGCAAAATGGCAAAGCCTACATTACAATTATATCATCCGGCCCAGGCCAGAAGATTTGTCAGTCAATATTTATGTCTGCTGAGTGCCAAGGCCTTCGTTAAAAATGGTGTTACGCTGTAAAAATGTTACATTGCGGTTGCCTTCAGCTCTTAACATAACATAACATCCTTCGGATTAGACTATAAACCGAGGCCCCGTGTTCGAACGCATGCAGAACGTCTTGCGCACACGTTAAATCCTGTTCCGCTTTTCGGAAGAGTAGGCCATTGTGTGCCGTTGGAAACAGATGACAAAATTTACAAAACCGCATACACACGGGGACTGGATGTAAAAAAGCACATGAGTGCTTATTCCATTATCTTCGATATTAAAAAAAAAAGAATGAATAAATAAATAAATAAACAACCTGCACGCTCTTTTTAAGGAGTAAAAATATCAACTGAAGTCCGAATATGCCTGCCTGTATGGTGAGGTACTTTTAAAATAAAATAAAAAGTTATACACGCAAGCTTCTCATCCAGCGTCCACTTTCAATCTCAAAGTGATTCCCAAGTAAGAGATGTGAGTCCGAGTGCACATTTTGCCCCACCCCCACCCCCACCCCCAGCTGGAGAACTCGCAACAACAACAAGAACAACAACAACAACAACAACCAAATGATGTTATGCTTTACAATGTTGTGTTGAGAATTCTCCGTTCATGCCAAACTCTCAGCAAAACACTCTGCACTAGAACTCTATTTGGGAGAAAAACATTCTCTGAAATTGAGTTATGGCTGCTCTGATGGTGAGGGGCCTTGACAACAGTGTGTACACGCAAACTTCTCATCCAGTGTGTACTTACGGTCTCACGGTGATTTTCGAGGTGTAATGAGTAAG
>CM054136.1:24495006-24500006 GCA_028751875.1 Rapana venosa | reverse complement strand
ACAACACACATGTATAAGACCCAGCCCAAGAGAATTGAACATCAAACTCATCAAACTTATGTGGGCATTAATACTGATTCAGCTTCAAAGACAGCAATCAGTCATCAGACTGAATATTTACTTTAACGTGAACACATCCATGGAGATTGGGGGGAAAAAAGAGAAAAAGCTAATCAGACTCCATACTGGGTTGATGAGGAACAGCTAAAGAGACCCAGAGAGACAGGAAAACCACGTGGATGTCTATCGGCTGTGTAAGTGACTGGAATCTGCTGATCAACTCCAGACATGTCTACTTGACACAATCAGCTGGCTGTGGTGGTGTTTCTGCTTACTATGGAAATCCTGTTTCAGCACTCCACTCCTCCTCCGCTGACTAGCCGCCTGCCCGCTGCCTCGTCGTCTGTGCTCTGAGCGGTGGGTTACTGTGAAAACTGTCCGTCTGTGTAGAAGTCACATACCATAGAGAGGACAGGGATAGATCAGAGGTGTCACTGAAAGAGCCGTCCTTTAGAAAGAGGGGTTTTTGTTCGCCAGCTGATAGCGGTTGATGCTGTCTCCAGCCCTTCTGAGGGCTTACGCCAGCCTCTGATATGCAGATGAGTGACTGGTGATTCATAGAATAGGTGTCGTTTGTAGACTCCTTTTTCCTGTTTTTCATTTCTCTCTCTATCTCTCTCTGTCTCTATCTCTCTGTCTCTGTCTGTCTGTCTGTCTCTCTCTCTGTCTGTCTCTGTCTGTCTGTCTGTCTGTCTGTCTCTCTCTCTCTCTCTCTCTCTCTCTCTCTCTCTCTCTCTCTCTCTCGCTCTCTCTCTTTTCTCTTACACTTTAATGAATATTCCATTGCTTTGAGTGGGAGTAGGGGTCCTTGTCAAAAGCTGCCGCAACAAAGGATTGTGTGAGTCACAATGAGCGGAGGCTAATGATTCCACAGTACATTGCACATCATGTCCTTTGTATATTTCCGGGGTTGTTAATGAATAGGTCTTCAAAATGGTCACGAGAGTGTTTTAGAGTAGATCATCCTACAAAATCATCTGTCTTCTTCATTTTCTCCTCTTCCTCCTCCTCCTCTTCCTCCTCCTCCTCCTCTTCCTCCTCCTCCTCCTCTTCCTCCTCTTCCTCTTCCTCCTCCTCCTCGTCTCTTTTCTTGTTGTGAAGTTCTTGGTTAGCTTTACTGTTATTTCGCTTTAACAAAACTTCAAAACTTCAAACCTGAGTTGGTGTGTGTACACTGTGTTCCTGGGCCAACATGGCCAAACTGCCAGTGCTGTGCAATGAGCGACAGCTTTGCTCATTTCAGGTATTCAGCAGATGACAACCTCTTCCGCAAAACCAGCAGCGGCTAGCTGAACACTTGTAGAAGTTTTCAAATCTTGTTTATTCAGGGAACTGGGAACTGATGACAGCGAATTATTGGTGGCAACCCACAACCACACGAGTGCTCTGTTATTGAACAGTTTACTTCGGTTCCGAGAAAGTATAAGTACACAGATCTGTCACGTTTATTTGTATTATGTGTTTCATGTTTTCCAGTGACGGGTTGTGGGGATTCTTTACAAGTTTTTATAAACTCTGTCGACAGGTTTTTTTCACTTAAAGTTTGTCGATGTTTCTAGCCACACTAAAGTTATTTAGCGTTCTCTGCACAAAACACTACTACAGAATTTATTTGCAAGTGACTTACCAACTATCAAGTTGTTTCCACTTTTCTTGTGCGAAATTATACAACAGACATGTAAAGAGACGTGGGATGAAAGACAGAGACAGATATAAAACAAACAGTGACAAAGACATTAAAAGAGAGTAATCTGGCAGACAATGTCTTTTTTACCTCGGAAAACTACACCACGATCTGAAATGGTATGGTAGGCAAAAATCATATAAACAGGGGAAATGCCGTTAAGTATCAGATTTAGGGTTTAAAAGCCTCTATTGGCTTTTTGAAAATTACTTTCATCTTGAACAGTTAAAAACTATCAGCAAAAGTGAAAAGTGTTACGACAAGGTTTTACAAGTGTTATTAGATCATAGCATTGGTTTCCTATTATCAGTCAGATGGACAAGTGTTTCTAATGCCAGCAACCATTTTGTGCACGGATATTGATTCTAAGAAAGCAGCACAGTTAGATGCGGGTCTTGTATTCTAAAACTCAGGAAAAAAGGCACAGCAATGTTTTTTGTGTGTGTTTTGTTTTGTTATTTGATAAAACAATGCGCCAACTACAGTATTCTGCGCGTACTGTTCTTGCTGCTGCTACCGTTGGTAGTGGTGGTGATGGTTCCATATGTGGTTTTTCATTCTTGTTTGTTTGTCTAATATCGCTTTTGAGTAAACAAAGACGTAAAATCGAAGCAACAAAAACAACAACATTGTTTGTCTTTGCTATGTTTGCAGAATTTACTTTTCTCTTGTGTGCTTTTAAAATGTATATTTTATTCTACATAAACACATTAAAAACTCTGGGGAGATGCCCTTTTCTAACTTCTACAACAGCAGCAGGCTAGTATTGCTTAGTTGACAAACACAGAGATTTTAAACTGTATTAAGATAACTAAGTTACAGATTGTTTTATCAGTAACTTTATAGCAAAACACAACATACTGACACTGAAATAAAATATTACCATGTACAAAAATTTTACCAGAGCAGACAATGTCCTTGTTGCTGGAATTATTTTAAGCAAAAACGTACCTCCATTTTGTATGACAATACTCTACCAATAAAGTATATTGACAAATATTTTACAAATATAAGACCTAAATATAAAAAGGCGGTAAATAATAAAGAAACCTACCACACGACCAAGCAGTAATCATCGCACTAATACCACAAACCTGTGCCTAAAACCAATTTCCCCAAACGAGCAAGCCCATACTGGCACTATCCTTGAAAGTGATTGGACAGAAGAGGTAAACAGGTAAGGGTGTCCCATAACCTATAAGGTCGTAGGGGATCGAGACGTCAGAGACCTCACTTTTCTAGGGGCCAGCATATTGAGGGCGGCGCCTATCTCCTCTCCCTCGCTGCTTTACCTTCCCTGACCCTAAAGAGGCAAGTACCCATTTACAGCTGGGTGAACTGGGAGACTATACTGAAGCCAAGGCGCGAAAATGGTCACCCATTCAAGTAGTAACTACGCTCGACGCTGCTTAACTTGGCTGGGGGAAAGTGAGTGCTCCGACCACTGAGCTGTCCAGCCCCCAAACTCACAGAAGAGGATAAGAGGTACAAAGTGGACAGGGTCAGATTCGCAGAAGGCATGCTAGAGGGACAAAAATCACAGAAAACGGCAAAAGGCGTGAGTGCTGGCATCCTGCCTGAACATGAGTGTACAAGACAGAGGCCAGAATCAATAGGACTGGCATGGCAGCTGTCAGTTTGCAGACAAAAGATGGGCGAACAATTCTGCCCTCCCCACACCTCTCTGACCCCTGCCCTGATCCTCACCCCCCCCCCCCCTTCCCTTCCCTGCATGTCCTGCCACACATGCTGTTGATGCTACTGCTGGGAAATGTGCTGCACGTGAATAAAAAGAAAGAAACAAAAACAGTAAATAACAAATGAAAGTACAGACACAGTATCAGAGACAGAGAGAGAGAGAAAGGCGAAGTTACGGGGAGATAGAAAAACAGGAAGATACGAAGTAAGAGAGAGAGAGAGAGGGAGAGAGACAGAGGCAGAGAGGGAGGGGGAGAGAGGGAGAGAGGGGAGAGAGAGGATGGGTTCTTTTATATCGAGGATAATGGAATAAGCACTCAGGTGCTTTTTACATCCTGTCCCCGTGTGTATGCAGTTTTGTAAATTTTGTCATCTCTCTCTCTCTCCTCTCTCTCTCTCTCCTCTCTCTCTCTCTCTCTCTCCTCTCTCTCTCTCTCTCTCTCTCTCAGTCTCTCCTCTCTCTACTCTTCTCTCTCTCTCTCTCATCTCTCAGAGACGGACAAACAAGCACATCGAGCAAAGAAAGAAAGAAAGAAAGACATATCGAGAGACACATAAACAGACAGGCCGGAAGACAGACAGACAGACTGACAGAAAAAGAAAGATAGAAAGAAACAATCAGATTGACAGAAAAAGAAAGATAGAAAGAAACAATCAAAGAAAAAGAAAGAAAATGACATTTGAAAATCAGGTGCATGCAACCTGTGCCCCTGACTGAACTATGGCATGCTAGCAACAGGGGAGGTGTACAGAGTTGAATCTGCAGCATCAGATGAAACACACATACAAACAAACACAAGCAAACCCATACGAAACATAGCAAACTTTAACAATACAAACTCGACGACAGAAAGGCAAGGCATGAATATGCCAAGGAATGAAATGGCCATACTTATGATTTTGCAAATGATATCTGCTATTTTGTCTTTAATATGACAGATTCTTTTCTGACAAGATATATATATAATATATATATATATTTATATATATATATATATATATATATTATATATATATATTATATAATATATATATATATATATATATATATATATATTCAAATTCAAATTCAAATCAAAGTCTTTAAATCCTGTCATATTTCAGAAATGTGCAGGGCTAAAGAAAATAAGCCAAAAATAAAATCATAACTGAGAGTTTAGACTGATTACAATATTCAGCCACAAGTGTAAAGTACAAACTAATAATGGATCTCATATTTTGTCCCCTAAAAAATATGTTTGTCTCGGAAGGGGTACTTCCATTATCGTAAGTGTGGGTGTATTTCTTGTTTAGTCTCTTGTGATGAAAGCCACTGTATGTTTGCTTGTGTGTGAGTTTTAAAAAAATACAGTGAGTGCTTGTTGTCCGTACTGTCTTCACACTTCTACCAAATTATATGTGCTTCTGACAGCATGACCCCGTCATGGGAGCACAAGTATACATAAGCACAGAAAGGTTTGTCGAAAACTTCTGATTTTCAATCAGACTTCTTTCAGCCAGTTCTGCTTTTATCATGGATGACTTTCTGAATAAACTCTAACTATTAAACCGTGTCATT